>OY829546.1:17237963-17837963 GCA_963691705.1 Viola odorata | reverse complement strand
CTCACTTTCACAACAATTAAGGTAATGATTGATTACTATTTTTTTATGTTTCTAGTCAATTGCTCTCCTTCGCTTTATTAATTACGTCCAATCAATACTATATTTGATTCTCTAATATATTAAAAACGATGAAAATGATAATTTTTTTAAGAAAAAAAATAAAAAATGAAGATGTCATTTTTTTGAAGACGGAGGGAAGCATATAACAAAAATCATAATTATATCTAAAACTTAATTTTCTTTTGGAGTCCCACAAAAAAAAAAATGGAGTCGGAAATGATACAACTTGATTGATGGTGCTTTCATGACCCATGTGATTAATTTCTTGTTCCTCAATGGCCTTAACCTTACAAGACATCCTTTGTTATCTGCATAAGAAACATTTATAATTTCATGACCAAAACCTCCATCAATTCCTCAGCTGTGGACCAAACTTCCTCCTCCATTCGTGTATATCTACTTGTTGTACTAAAAATTTATCAATTCCTCCCTTCCTTATAGTCTACAATTTCATAATAAATATGTTAGATCAACTTTCATTTCTGTTGTTATCTTCTTACCTATATTTTGTCCATTTGATGATGGTGTTACGATAATAATTATACAGTACATACACGTAGATGTCAAATCAATATAGTGTTTATACGTGGCAAGTAGATTATCAATTTATAATAAGTAAGGTTGCAACCAAAGCAACCGAATAATTGGGTAATCGAATTATACGGATCAGATTAAAATACCCAATATAAATTTCGGGCCAAAGGTTATTATGTGATGTCTCCCCTGGTGGACAGGTATATTTGCACCACGAGCAAATGATCAAAAGCACTGAGGTACGTCTTTTACTACTTTGTTGGGTGAGTGTTTTGGCCAGGAAAAAAAAAAAGTACATGTACTGCTGTGTTTATACCATACTCGGAAATTTTGTATATTTTCTCATTTTTAAATACGAAGAGAGCCAATGAGAGATTGACAAACTACGAAGAGACGGTCCAATATGTTACCAAACATAGAAAATGTTGATTTACCATTGGTCCTAGTCTGTATTTTCATTTTTGTGGGTTTGAGCTCCAGTTTATTCAGGAGCTTGACACGTATACTAACAAGGCAGACAGTGAGGGCTTTTTGCAAAGGTACTATGACATGATGCAAAACGTTATAAGCTAAGACATATGCCAAACCTATTGAATTTATAACTTATAATTATTTGTCAATATGTACCTAATTGGTTATTTCTGATGATAAAATTATCAATTTCGAATCGTTAAAATAATTAAGGTACTATATGCCAATTATTACATTAGTTATACTATAGCTTGTCTTAAACCAAAGATAATTAAGGTAATGGATTTTAAAGTCCTAGACTCCTTATTCATGGAAAGATAAATTAAGAATGATAAATATTTTAGGATTTTTGAGTTTAGTTAAATTTCTTTGATTTTTTTTTACCCCTGACTACCATTCGTTAGTTTTTTTTTTTAATTTACAATATTCAAACCTTTAATATTTTTAGTGATAAATTATTGATATTTTACTTAAATTTTATCTAAAATATATTGATTTTTTGGCACATAAGGCCCTATTTACTTACGGAAAATTCTCTGTTTTTTCTGTCTCTGTTTTTCAGAAATATCTCTGATTTTAGAAAAGACTAGAAATATCTCTGATTTAGGATATGGTGTTTCTTTTGTACTAAATGTGCAAATTTTCTAGCTTTAAAAAAACTCGAAATCGTATTCGCCTAACAACTATTACTTTTTTTTTTGAAAAACAAAAACTACTAATTTTGTTCAATCAATTTGATTTTAGTTAAAAAATCATGCTATCATTTATTTCTTTTTTAGAAGATGAATAAACTAAACAGTAGCCCATTTTATTTTTGTTAAAAATTAAATATAAATATGTTAATTCTATTCATGTTAAATATCAAATATAAATATAATAATTTCGTTCATGAAAATAAAATACATATATTTAATATACTTAATTTAACTTGTTACTTATATAAATATGTTAAATTTTGAATTATTTGTTCATTACGTGAATACTATAAACATTAAAAATATACTTAATTTAACTTGTTACTTCTTCATATTCAGATAATATTATAATTAGCCCATAGTTGATCTGCAATATCTTCTCTAACTGTATTCATTTGTTGTGTTGGGACATATCCACTTGAATACCTTCTTGCGTCACATTAGCTTTGTACTTGTTAAACTTTTGCTGATCTTCTGTACCATATTCTATGAATAGTTGATCAACTCTATCTTCCATTTTTATAAAGTTGTGTAGTGCACAACAAGCTAGAGGTATTTACCTTTGATGACGAAGATGATAATTTGGAATGGACTTTAAGATTGAAAATCTAGCCTTCAGAACGCCAAAAGTCCTTTCAATTACATTTCTCAATGACGAATGTCAATAGTTAAACAATACATAAGTTCAGAAACACATGTGGCCTCATACGAAAACCGTCGTAGCATCTAATTGGATTTTCCACTAAAACTTCAAAGATATATGCTCTACCATTAAGCATAGATGTGCGGCAAGGTATTCTTTCAATGAAACTATTTTCATTTTTCATTAACATACGAAGGAGCATAGCATCCTCGAAGTCGTCGTCATCATCATTAGTGGAATTATCACTACTTGAATTAATAACAGAAGTATTAGAAATGTTGTCAAAATATTGTGTCATTTCACCTGCATTATTAAACAATTATTTTGTATTAGTTATACCAATCAAAAAATTAGATAAATTGACAAGTTAATTGTTAATATTAAAATTAATTGACAATAATACTTAACATAAATGTCATTATCTTGTAACAACATACAAAAACAACCAAGTCATAAAACAGTTGAAAACAACCTCCAAATAAAACTTATAAAATAAGTTTTGAGTTTTAAAACAAGTCACGATCATTCTAAACTCTTTAACCAGGACTTCCTCCTCCCAGTGGACATCTTGCTGAACACTTTCCTCCAATAAGAATTTTTGAACTGCACAAGTGCATTGTTATAAGAGGCATCCGAAATATTATCTATACTCTCTAATGCATCCATGCACGCAACAACAGAGTATGTATCTCGCAATGGACTTGTAACTTCAGTCTTCTCTCCTTTACACTTCTTTATTTTTTGTGTGAAATATTCAGCCTTAACACTTGCAGATGATGCGAGCATCTCCATACATGAGTCCCACTTATTAGAACCTCCTTTCTTAATACGCCTACTACCTGAAAAATTATCCTCCATAACACGTTTTTCTTTTGAGCTACCACCACTAGTCTTTTCGTCTTCAATTCCACGACCATCTTCAATTACTAGGATTAATTTTAGATAAATATCAATTATGAAGTATTTTTAGCACAATTTTTGGATTAAAAATTAATGATTGAATCTACATATTAATGATCAAAATTACGAGGGTAGACATGTATAAAATAATATTATTTATTTTTTAAATTAACAAGATGAGCCGGTTGAGCTCGAGTAAAAAAAAATTGAAAAAATAGTTTTGGAAAATTGAAAAACTCTAAAAAGGGCGTCTCTAGAATTTTTCAATTTTTAGTATTAATTTAGAAAAATTGAAAAATTGGACAGAAATCTGAGATTTTTCCATTTTGGAAAAAACAGCTACTGAAATACATTTTGGAAAATTCTCCAATTTTTCAGAAAAAATAGAGAATTCTCCGTAAGTAAACAACCCCTAAGTGTTTGTAAAATTTATACTACCCTTGATAGTTATACATACAATGAATAATTTTTTTACATGAAATTAATTTTTTTTTGATAAACCGGGATATTATTATAAAGTAAAAGGATACCAATAATTTGAGTAGAAATACGTGTTATTTTCTTTTCATTTATTTTTAAAAATATGAAATAGTAGTATAACACATTGATTGTGTGTGTGTTTTTTTAAATAATATACTTATATCATCATATCTTTTAACATTAACTTTTTTTAGTAGATTAATTCAAAGGCTCAATACATCATCTAAAATATGAAAAGTTTAAATTCATTAAGAATTTGTGGTCAGTGGTGGTTATTTCTCGTGTAAATCTATTATAAGATGCGTTTAAGAGATAATCAAGCCTACCATTGGAAAGTCAAATTTGGTTTGCTTAAGTATATGGTTTTATTTACGTGACATGTAAATAATCAATCATACATGGCTAGCTATGTTGGAGAAATAAAGACCAACCCGGATCTCTCTTAATGGAATGATATTGTCCGCTTTGGGATTGAGCCCGCACGGTTTTCACAAAAGGCCTCATTCCATTAAGAAGATCAACTCCTCTTATATTTAGTCTTTCTCTCCCTTTCCTTTCCGATGTGGGACTTTGTTCGCACACCCCAACAATCTCCCCCTCGAACTAAGTACCACAGAGCCAACCACATTAGGCTCACCAATCTCCCCCTCGAACCTCTCGACCTGGAGAACCACCGTACTTTTCAAGTTCGGCCAGGAGGCGTGCCACCTACATTAAAGCCCAATACTCAGGCCCAGCCGAACCTTCGGCTCCGCTACCATTTTTTGGAGAAATAAAGACCAACCCGGATCTCTCTTAATGGAATGATACTGTCCGTTTTGGGCCTGAGCCCACACGATTTTCACAAAAGGCCTCATTCCATTAAGAAGATCAACTCCTCTTATATTTAGTCTCTCTCTCCCTTTTCTTTCCGATGTGGGACTTTGTTCGCACACCCCAACAAGTTAGTAGTGTTAGGAAGTATTGTTCACCTTTGTTTTGCCACGTTTCTTCGAGTTCCCATTAGAAAGGAGAGTTACATTTCTTTCAAAAAAAATTAAATAAATAATATGCTCAATTTTTTTGAAAATAAAATAGCTAATCTGATTAAATCACATTTGTAAGTACAAAAGACGCGATCGCCTCGGGGCATTCCCCTACCCAAATATTTCATAAACCGAAAATCAAAGCCAATTAGCCCAACTCATGCGCTGAGATATTTGTAGTCCGTCTAGTATGCGTAAAAGAGCAACTGTGGAATGTATACGCTAGTCGTGCCTCCTGCTCCAGCACCAATCCCGCATAGCTTAACGGAAATTCTCCATTGGTCAGAGCTAAGATATTTTATAGGCAGTTCGACTCAATGATGAGCTTTTCACACCCTCATTGCCTAGCCTGCGTAATGACATCTCTTAGCGCTAATGCCTATGCTATTTGCGCATCCATCCTATGAGGGAGGAAAACGACCCTTGAGAAAACCAGCCCACCCCTCGCATCTCGAGCTATGAATCCCAGGCCAATTCCCGAATTCCCAACGGCTGCATCTGTGTTTACCTTTATCACCCATATCGGGGGAGGCTTCCATTTCATATCAATAGATTGGATTATAGGAGCAGAGGGCCTTTGCTGCGGACGTCAGGCCTCCATAAAATCTGACAACAGTTTCCCACCCCGAATAACCACCTCCTAGATGGATTCTTCACTTTCGCAGAAGATCCTTTTGTTCCTCGATGCCCATAGAGACCATAGGATTGAAATCAACTGTTTGAGATTCGATTCATCTAGAGATGCTCTGGTCGTTGCTAGCCACTCAACCCAATTGTCTCCTTGAAGCCCCGGAACTCTATCACAAAAATCAAACTTCGCCCATACCCCAATCACAAAAGGACAAGACAGCAACAGTTGTGGAGACGACTCAACCTCCTCATTAGAACAGGAGCACACTGGGTCCACAATTATTCCTCTCCTCCCTAGGTTTACTCTGGTCGGGAAAGAGCCATTACCTAGCCTCCATATGAAGTTTTTAAACATTGGAGGGATAGTTAACCCCCATAGGTATTTCCACCAATGTCTAGTCAGATCCGGACACTCATGCAAAGTTGCCGACGTTAGACAGTGGTACCCACTTCGGACAAAATACTTTCCATTTGTAGTTCCCCTCCACACAAGAGTATCATTCGCCTCAACCCGACTAAGCGATATGCTTAATATTTCTGATATCTCTTGCGATAGAAAGATTTGCTCCACTAGGTTAGTCTTTCAGCACCGTCATCCCCAATCAATTAGCTCAGCCACTGTTGCCTCCTCGTCCAGTCCTGACACAGGCGTTGAGATCATCCCATTCGCAACCGATGGCAGCCACGGGACCTTCCAAATCCGTATCCGTTCCCCATTCCCCACCTGCCAGAAACATCCTCTCTAAAGGACCTCTCTACCTGTCAGGATGCTACGCCAAACATAACTAGGACGTGATCCCACTCCTGCATCTAGAAAGTCTAAGTGGGGAAAATACCTAGCTTTCCAGATTTGGGAGAGGAAAGAGTTCGAGTACTTATGTAGTCGTCATCCTTGTTTAGCAAGCAATGCTAAGTTAAATTCCCTAAACCCAAGCCTCTCACCTCCTTAGGTCTACATAATTTATCCCGGGACACTCAATGCATCTTGCGCTCATCCGGATTTCCCCCCACTAGAATCTTCTTGTAGCTTTTTCTAACTTTTTATAGATGAAAATTGGGATTTCAAAGCAGCTCATCATATACATTGGTATGGACTGGATGACCGACTTAATCAACATTTCCCTCCCTGCCTGAGACAATTTATTCTCTTTCCACCCCCCTAATCTCTTACAAATCTTATCCCGATGATAACGCGCTTGTCGAGGGCACGATCAAACAAATAATTACAACTTATCACATGCAACAAAATAGATTGAAGACAGTGGCAAGAGGATCGATCCACAGAGATTGGTGAAGACTTACACTAGACAAGGCCAGATTATAAAGTAAAACAATAAAAGAAACAAAACAGAATTCAAGGTCTTGAATGGATTCGGGGGATAAAGGCACAAAAAGTAACAATCAGGGGGGGGGGGGGTTTACTTGACCAAACGAGTTGGTCAAGAGAGATTTGGAGCTAACAAGTTTATCTAAGAAAGCAGGTTCGGGGTCCCGAATGTCACGTTCGGGGTCCCGAATGTAAAAATATAACAAATCAGTGAACAAATTCAGAATTAATAAAACAGAAAGTGAAACAGGTGCAGAAGTATCAACGCAGGCGTGAAATAGAACAAGAGTGAAATAAGCACGAATAATCAGTTGGAGAAAGGGTTCTCGGCAAAGGCATTCTGGGTTGCATTCGGGACCAGATCGTCATCAGCTCAAGGGTATTCTATTCGAGATGTCATAGAAATGACATGGGGACTAGATTCCTCGGATATCCCCTTCTTTTCTCTTAAGAGAAACTACCCCCCGTTTCCACATATGAGGTAGTCTTGACAGTTTGCCATCCCTCCAGGCACGAATGCGGGAGGGTCATACTCAAACTGCCCATGAAGCTAAGAAAAGACAGATCTAGAGCTAAAGTCCCTCAGTTTGTCAGGCTCGTGACCCAGCCCTAATTAACTACCCAACCTATCTATTCAAGACCACTTTGACACAGTCAAGACTAAACAGATGCCTACTTACTCATGCAATTTTCCTTCCGTATTCATCACATAAATGGCAGCCTTTACACAAGATAATTATCAGTTGATCAAGCCTCAAATTAAATCATGCAAAGATATAATTAAACCGATGAATAGTTGAATATAGCATCAAGAATATTTTAAGCACATTAAGGCCTCGAATCTGCCCCTGCAACCCTTGAATCAGCCTTGCCAAGAACTAGGAATTTAGCTACTCATGCTTAAAGATAAATAAATAACAATTAAAGAAAGCATAACAAGTAAATAAATAGATGAAGGGAAGAAAACTTGTTACTAAAATCCGTTTGAAGCCCGGCGGCAAGGTTGAAGATGAGCTAACAAGAACTAGAGAGATAAACTAGAGAGAAGTCTAAGAAAACTAAAACTACATGATCATGGATAAGCCAAGATATCCTAAACTCTTCCTATCATCCTCTATTTAAACTAGAAAATACAATCACCAAATATCTTCTGCCCAACTAAGGAACAAAATGCATTTAAAGAAAGCCTATTAATATGGATCTATGCTCCCTAAAGCAAAAAGCTGAAAAAGCTGAAAAAGCTGAAAGCTGATTTTCTTGGTCTTGACCAGCTTTGGCAGATCTGGAATGGGCTCAAGGCCTGCAATGGTCAGAGGGGTAGGTATTTTGTGATCAGTGCAGACTGTCGGAACAGTGTCAGAGGAGGCACATGGAAGGTCTGGGAAGAGGACACGTGGAAATGCCATTCTTCGCCCTTCGGGGTCCCGAATCCATTCGGGACCTTGAACGCGATTCTGGACTCGGGACCTCGACTGTGGTCTTGAAGCTCGAAAATGCCCAAAATGCTCCAAAAACGCATGTTTTTGCATAAACTCCCATTTTAGGCCTAAATCTGCAAAAGTAATGAAAACAAGGGTAAATTAGCAGAATCATGCCTTAAATGGGTGAGAAAATGGAGGGAAAATCATGCATAAAAACATGCTATCACCCGAATCGGTGTGAACATCCCCTTTTTAGCACGTCTAAAAAAGACTGGAAGTCCCAAATACTTCTCATGGGAGTCCGTCCCCACCATACCTAATCTCTTTGTTACACGCGTTTTAGCATCTTGGCCTATATTCTTGTTGAAGCATACCTCTGATTTGTCCAGATTGACCTTCTGACCGAATGCCTCCTCATATTCCTTTAAAATTTAACTGATGACCCCTACCTCATCCTCATTTTCCCTCGCAAAAATGAGACTATCATCTGCATAGAACAAATGGCTAACCTCTGAGATGCCCTGACAGATCTTGTAACCATGTATCCTATTAGTCGAAGTTGCGGCTTGGAGCATCGTCGAAAGGCCTTCTGCACATAGTAGTAACAGATAAGGGGACAATGAGTCCCCTGTCGGAGACCCTTTCTGGGTAGAAAGTAGGGCTAGGGGCCCCATTTAGGAGGATGGTGTAAGAGACTGATGTGACGCATCGCATGACCAGAGATGTCCATCGAGACGAAAACAGTCGATGAAAGGTCACTACCTCCAGAAGAGAATAAAGACTTATAATACTCTAGGAATGTCCCCTCTACTTCCTCACGAGACTCCCCCATCTACCCGAATCATCATGAATTCTCTCAATTGTATTCTTCTTCTTTCTTTAGGAAGCTCGCGCATGGAAGAATTTTGTGTTCCTATCCCTCTCTTCGAGCCAGAGGATCCGTAATCGTTGCTTCCACATAACCTCCTCCCTATGGATTAATTCCTCAACTTCTTTACCAACCTGCTCAATGTCATCTAGGGTGGAATCCGACACTGGTTGGTTCTGTAACCATCCCAACTGCTCTCTGTTCTTAACAATGGATCGGTGAACATTCCAAAAAACCTCCTTACTCCACCTAGACAACTTCGACCCGTAGAGCTTTAGATGCTGGTCTAGCGAGTCCCCAGTCCCCTGAAACTTTGTACCACTCCACATATTTTTAACAAAATCAAAGCACGACTCCTCCCTTAGTCAGGTCGCCTCAAAATGAAACACTTTACCCCTAAGAATCCTATCAACTTCAGGGGTCAACTTAATTAGAATAGAGTAATGGTCTGATCCGAAACGGGGGAGATGCTTAACTGTAGCTTCAGGAAAATAGCTCATCCACTACTCATTCGGCGTCCCTCTATCATTTCTTTCCATTATAGTGTCATTGCCCCGTTGATTATTACACTAGGTAAATTTGGGGCCCGAGAATCCTAGGTCGATAAGATCACACTCGTCTAGAGCGCACCAAAATGCATCCATATCATTGAAATTTTTATCTAAACCACCCAGTTTCTCATGGCCCCACATAACTTCATTAAAGTCCCTAACACAAAGTCACGAAAGGGAGCTCTTGTCCTTTATGGTTCTAAGCATGTCCCAGGTTCTGTGTTTATCCGCAGTACGTGGCCAACCATAAATGCCGGTAAATCTCCAAGGGGGGCCATTTGTCAGGTCATTCAATAACTCAACGTCAATATAGTAGGCATCACAATGTAACACATTAACAGAAATATCATTTCTACACATCAAAGCCAACCCACCTCTCCTAGTGTCACCCTCACAGTCAACAACAAGAACATAAGGAAACGACCATTTATTATTGAAATTTTGAAACTCATTCGCATACAATTTGATTTCTGACAGAAAAACTATAGTTGGGAACTCTAATCCTAGCAATTTTGAAAAGTTTGCACCTGCCTGAGGGTTCCCAAGCCCCCAACAGTTCCAAAATAGCAGACTCATGGCCCTGGGCAGGAGGGGTTGCTCCGCAACCGCCGTCGTCCCTGTATCCTCATCCTCATCCCAATGCACCACTCTCTTCTTCTTGTACAAAGCGGACGACGTATCACCAATATCATCATCTTCCAGGTCTTCCAACCTTCTCTTTCCTGAATTTTTCCTCTAAGGACTATCTCTGCCCACACCTTTATTTCGATCCAATGGGCCTACAAATCGTCGCACATTCAACACTAATTTTGTTTCCTTAATACATTGGAAATGTTGAAAAATAATTTTTTTAAGGACAAAAAACAAAGATTAGAACGTCATTTCTTTTAGGACGGAGAGAGTACCAACAAAATTTTGAACTCAGATTCGAATCTTAATTAGCATGTATATAAAAAAATGGGTGGGATGTAATGTAAGTATAACACAACAACAAACGCAAATGAGCATGTAATTTATTAATTGTCTGATTTGTGGAAAAAATACCATTAAAGAGTCAGAGCAGGTTTGAATCTCATGTCCACTTATAAAAATAAAAATAAAACACTAACACCAAGCAGAGAGTGTGTTGGTGGGCTTGTCCTTGATTGATTGTGGCCATTAGGTCTTCTCCACTTATGACACAAAACATATCTACTAACCTTAACGTCACTTCTTGTCCTTGTGCTTATAGGAAACAATACATCCCTACCTACGAGGTTATCATACTATCTCCTGACTAATACCTAAGGTCTAATGTTGTCCGTACGTTCTCTTTATTATTATTCTCTTTATTATTCTCCTTTATATTGTTCTATTTTTCCTTTAATAATTGGTTTTTTAAGGCAAAATATATAACATATATACTAGGTATTTGTATTCACTTTTTGTATTAATTAAGTATCTGTATATTAGTTTATGTTATTTTTCACGTATGTACTCAATAGTTTATACTCATTTAGTACTTTTCATGTATTTATCGTGCAAATACTTTGACCCATTAAAAAATAAAAATATAACAAATAATAAAGAATTACATATGAAATTAATAATACTCCCTCCATTCTTTTATATTGGACGTTTTAGGATATTTTAGGATAGTAAAAATTCTTAAGATAATAATCTTTGATCTTATTTTATTTCATATTGTTTCATTTTTTTCTCTAATTTCTACTCAAATTACCACACCATCATCAAATTGGGTTAATTAAAAAAAAAATTATTATTTGCATAAAATATATGATTCGAAAAAGATAAAATGACATGTATTTCAAATAGTAGAAAAACGTAGAAAAGTGTCCAATATAAAAAAACGGAGGGAGTATCATTTATTGAACACCCAATCTAGGTGTTTCTGTAATTGATTGAAATGCTCTTTTAGCACCAATATATATATGAATATAAACAAGCCAAATTCTTTTTAAATAGAGAGCAATACGCCAACGTTTTATTTTTTAGAAGATTCAGCTGAACACGAGGAGAATTAGAAGAGAATTAAGAATAAAACGCATAAAGTCAAATTGAATATGCCATAAATTATCGATCTAGTTTTTCAGTAAATTTAAGCTGCAGCGCTTCCCATTTTTTATTGAATAATAATGATAGGAAAAAAAAACAGTTCGAATTTTCTTCAAGCATAAATTGCAAGTTTTCAGGCCAACCTTACCTTAGCAACCTATTCCACTGTGATCAAGGAATATTCAAATTAAATGTATATATATAATTAAGGTTGTGTTTTTTCCCCCTCTTTTGGCAGATATTCCTATTCAAAGAACTACTTGCCGGCTGCTGCTTTATTGACGTGTACTACTGGTCATACATAGTCAGTTAGTCCAAGGTTTCATTAAATTTTGAGCAGAAAATTCTTCTTACAACTTTCTTCAGCTGCACCGCCATTCCAATTAAAAGGACCATCTGAATTGAAATGAATAATAGGAATACGAATAAGGAATCTTGTTGCATTCTTGACTTTTTAAGCTGTTAATTACCATCGTCATCATGTGATTTAGACAAATGTCTTTAATCATCATATGTATGATAGGTCGCCTTATCCTCCTAGATATCCTAGATGTCTTAAATTTTGTAATTAATTATCAATTAATGAATTATTTAACAGTTTTTTTAATTTATTTACAAGGATTTAATTAAATCACTAAACTCCAAAAAGTCTCCCTATATAATTTTCAAGGATCGTACTCATAATATATATCGTGTACCACCTCACAATTTTCTTTAGTTTAAGTTGCTGATTATACCATCTCATTCATGATTAAAAAAACATTTTAAGCTAGACTATTTTTTTTTATTACTACCCATCTATAATCAAAATTTAATCCAATAACGAATTATACATGGATTTTTAAATTCTCAAACTCATGTCACTTTCACTTAATTAAGTAAAATATTTAAAATTATTTCTTAGGTCCTCACTTGCAAATTTAACTATTTTGTAGGTTGATATAATACTTTCGGAATACTATTCCATCAATTAATTTAATGTGTTATTTATAAATTAATTAATTGTGTGGGTATCTCTTATCAAGTCGGCCGTGGATGATGGGTTCTGAATGCAAATATATATGTGAATTGCATCAATGCTAAAGTTTGGTGGAGTATAGTTTTCTTCTACGAATTTCGGTCTATGACGAAGAGTAATGGATAAGTAGTGGGGTCAAACATTAAGACTTGCTAACCTCATTATTATGACTGTTAATGATGTAATTCTTGATACTTGTATTCAAATGGTAATATCGATTTGTTCTTTATACTCATTTTCGATTAAATCTCAACCTATATTCACAAAATTGGTTTTATATGGACCATTAGGCAACCCACAATGATTTTAAATAACAATAGCGGGTAACGTAACGGTCACGGTCATCAGTTCAGAGATAATTGGTACTTTTAATCAAATAAATATATAAACTATTAATTTGTGTCAATAAATAATAAAGTATGCATAACAAATTTTAATTAAAAATAGAAATTTTTAGTTAAATTTTATGCACACAACTATCTCTAATAGAAAAGGCTTTGCAAATCAAAATAATGAAAAATATACATACCAATACACACATACATTGTTCATTTTCAGAATGAATGTATAGGAGGATCGTAATAAGAGTAATGATTATTACTACTACCATCTTCGCCATCTTGTTCCCCTTATCTTTGTGTTGATGTTGGGTAAAAATAAGAGTATGGAAAATAAGTAAATGATTTTCTATTTTCTTGTTGCTCCCCGTAGTAAGAGTATGAATATTGAAAATTTTCGAATGTAGGCACATGTTGAGGATATGAAATTAAAGAGAGATTTGAAAAACTATCAAAGCCTTAACTATTTTGGTTGAACGGTATTGTTGTCCATACTACAGCTAGCAATCTATCATTAATTCATTTTTTCATAGAGACCACATATTTACTATTGTGGGATATAAAAGTATAACTTGGGTTTAGTTATAAAAGTGTGATTTTATAGACCTAATGAGTTTTTTATTAACTCATAAAGTATAACAGTCCACAACGAAAAATAACTGAAAATGGTAACGGTAACGAACAATACCGTGTAAAACATGACTAAAATGTTACAGAACGAGAACAACGGTAACAAAGAGTCAAAATTACGTTACCTATTGGGCGTTATGTAACGTAATGGGCAATATTTAAAACCATGCCTGATCTTCAATACTTGTTAATGTGACATGCCGCGCTACTCTTTTTTTCAAAACATGACATGGCACACCATCAATTTCGTTTAAAAAAAAAACTATACAAATAAAAAATCTATATACAAAAATAATAAAAAGATTAAATAGAGCTCTTATTTACGTTTTGAGAGAGGATATATAATTAAATATACCAAATGGTACAATGTTGAGAGATCTCTTGGTGATGTGGTTGTGTGTGTGTGGAAGGGTAAGTAGGAGAGATTTCCACACAAATTTAAAGATTAAAAAAAAGAAAAGAATTAGGGAAGGTTGAAGAACTATTTCCCCGTAATTAAAAACAATTAATTAATTAATTAGTAGCTAGCTAATAAGTGTTAATTTTGACTTGAGATGGATTTACATGTTGTTTTAATTTAATTGGGAGGGAAAGTGAGCACCGACTTGCAATGTGTCCACAAAAAGATGATAAAAGGAATTTGGTTATGTCATTTTCTTCATTCTTCTCCATCTCAGGCCAGCTGGTCTTATAAAATTAACATCGATTCATAGTCAATGTAATATTCAAGAAAAGGCGAAACAAAAATAATACACGTACTCTCGCGCTATCTTTTTATATAATCATTATTTATTTATTTTCTAATTTACAGGAATGTAAATAAGATCATTTATTTATTTATTTATTTTCTAATTTATAGATCATAAATAGGAGTCAATTCGAGTACACCTAGCTTATTTGTTGTCTGGTTAGTGGTAAAGAAAAATTATATAGATATTTCAACTAATCGTGCACCAAAATCAATAAAAATGGTTATACGTGAACGAGTTTTTTTTAGATTTATTCCACAACTACCTATGTTTATAGTATTTTTAAAATTTAAAATTTAAAAACAGCCTAATCAGTAATCATCAACCCTAACGTGTAACTTCTTTATTAGTTAATGTGAGTGGGTGAATAGAATGATATAACATACTGGATGTATTGTATAATTACTCGGTGAGAAAAGTACCCATAAAAATTTGGACCAAGTTCGAATTCTCACCCCACTTATAAAAAATAAATCATAAAAGGAATCTAATTGGGGGATCTAATTAACACTTTTTTTTTTTGGGGGGGGGGGGGGGGGGGGGGGGGGGGGGTGTATCATCAATTCTCTTTATTTAAGCAAGAACAAATTATTTAATTAAGGACGCTAGTTACAAAAGTTAGGGGTAAGACGTCAAAATCATTGGAGTTGCATGCGCAGCTATAAAGAGTTCATTGTCTACTAATTAAAACCCCTTTAATTTTAGTGGGTCGATGTTAAGATAAAACTAGGCATGACCCATAAAATAAGTACTTAAACATTAATTGTTAAGCTACATGTAATTTTAATTTTAATTTAATAGCTCGTATATATTAATTGTTTATTTAATAACAGTTGTACTTTCTTTCCTTTTTAATTATATCCCTTATCGGAAAAAAACATTTTGTGACACATTTTCTGTTAAAATGTATCATCATTGATTATTATTATATTATTATTATATGACAATATGCCACATTAGTATATGTGATGTGGCATGACTTACATTAACAAAGAATGACGCATAATAATATGACATTTGTCAAGTAAAATACAATACTGACGTGATATTTTTTGACAAAAACATTGAATAATAACATCATTTAATTTATCACGATACATAAAATTTAAATAGAAAAATAAGAGCGCATATAAGGTTACTATTCAAATAAAAAAATATAGGAGGGTGATAACATAAATTAAATGTAAAGAGTGTTTTTTATAGCATTTACCCCATTTTAAATAGTTTATTAAATAAATAACCACCTAATTTAAAATTTATTAGGAGGGAAATTTAGAGAATAAATTAAATTAAAATTTAAAGAGAAATATTATGGAGAGTCATTTTGCGAAACTGTCTATTAACACTCACTAACTTTATATTTTATGAAAAAAAATTAAAACTTAAAAATAAATATCAACTATCTAATATATTTACTTATATCAGAGTCTATTTACTTATAGAGATTTTTTCTACTTAGAAAAAATTGTAAGAAACAGAACATTGTTTTGTTTAGTTGATATTTTTTAGTTTTGGTTTAATGAGTTAACCACACATTAGTTTTGGTTTTAGTCGAGTTATTAATGAGTTGACCAGTTGTTGAATTTTATTGACTGGTCAACTCATTAATAACTTGAATTTTTAATCTCATCCGTCCAATTTTATTGAACGGTTCAGATTGTTCTAATATGATTGGACATATTTAAAAGAAAATTAGAGGAGCTCAATCCCAAATTAACCTGATTTTCTAATCTTATTATTTTATTAGAGAAATAGAAACCTAGTTTTCTAATTTTATTTATTTTTCTTATGAAAATAAAAATTAGTGGTTCTTTATGTCGAGTGGGTATTTTTTCCCACTTATCTCATTTTTATGTTTATCATTGTCCAATATATTATATTTATCACTTTTATATGTTTATTATTATCCAGTGCACTCTATCTTCTTTAAAAAACAATAATATTGAGATAAAAAAATTGGTAAACATATTCTTATTTATTTATTTATTTTTAAGAAAAACTTATATGCATGTAAACATATTTGCTTCTAATTTTATTGAAATATACCATTAGAGATATTTAGAAAAAGGGAAATGATTTTTGGTTTTCACTTTTGAATTAAAATGACTTAATCTCATTTATAAGATTTATCTAGTTTGAATGGATGTGATTAAATCATATTAATCCAAAGGTGAAAAAGGGTGGTGGACAAAAACTAATATCTCCAAAGAAAAATACTTGTAGAAAACAATTTTCTACAAATAAACAGGTTCATTTTGTGGTGAAAGCAAAAATACTCGGACAAAGGAGGTGGACAAGATATTGGTGAATCTAGTTTTACCTGCGGGAACAAGTCTAGTTGTTGCCTCCATTCATGACTACAATGGAACTGACATCTAATAATGAACGCAGCAATTAATTAATGTGTGGTTAAAATTATTTGTAACTACGTACGTTCCAGCTGTTAGAAGTTACTAGAACTTATAAGTAAAAATGAAATATGTATGAGAAGACATATTCAATGACATTTTGCTGCTCGTATGTTAATATTTTATTTAATCATTCTTTTATATTAATTGTTTGTTTAATTACTTTGTATATTTTTATATTTTTATTTAATTATCTTCTTTTCGTGATGAAAAATTTATATGGTTAGAAAATTGAGTAATATCTATCATTCAATTAATCTAAGGAGAACATGAAGGAGAGGGAAATGAGATCATCGATCAAAGTTAATGAAATACACATTTGTTGTTTTTGGTGTTTGACAACTATACGCACAGTGAATTGGTCACATGGCATCATTAGCAAGTTGTGGGGACAATAAAAATGATGGTGAAAAGAAAAAAGAATTATTTTTGGGATTCTTTTTTAGATAGTTGTTGCACAATCAAATCAATAATGACTGAAAATTGACCAATTAAGAAGTAAAGCCAGTCTCGCTAACTGCAATTATCCATTTTGCATGATTTGCATACTTGTATTGGTATATGTCAATTATCTGTCAATTTTCTTTAGTGTTTCTTTGACCTAATTTCACCCGTTTGGTGCAAAGTTTTGGATAGTTGTCGATGTGTGTAGTACATGTATATACTCCATCCATTTATGTTGAGAATAATATGAATTCGGGTTCTGTAGGTTCCTTTCAAAAGGTATAAATCCTCCATAATTCAAATTAAAATTTTATTATCAACTCGTTTGCGCTTCTTAGATCCGTATTTTAATAGTATTTATTAACTTGTAAAAGAAATATTGAATATCCTAAGTTTTAGCTAAACAAGCTGCGCTTTCCTTACACAACTAAAGTTAATTGGGGAAAAAACTAGAAAAATAATTAATTAAATATTAAAACATTTTTTTTGTAATAGTAACTCAAAAACTATTTGAAATGCAATGCTAAACATACACAAAATTGGGTACGTAGTTAGCAAATTTGCTACTATCAGTTATACATGGATGTAATTGTAATCGTTAGCAAAAAGAAGGAATTGCAAATTTGCAAGACTTTCAACTAATGGAAAATGGTTTTAGAAATCTCACTGTATTGATCAAACTGGTCAAAACCGCCGGGACAAGATGAAATAATATACTGTCGGGAAAACTACTAATTGGTGTAGTGATCAAATTTAAAATTTGTTTGATCGGACAATTTGTGATCTTTTTTTTTAAAATTCATTATTTGAGACTTTGGCCGGCGATAATGGATTTTAGTGATTAACTAGTTATACCAGCATAATTAATGAAAAATGGATAAGTATTAACTTCTACCACATAAATTAAAAGAGTATAAGCATTTTCCAGGTGATGGAGTGTAGAAAGTCGTCTTGTAAGTTTGGACTGTTCACAAGGCGTGGAGACCCATCTTTTTCTCTTTTACTTGTTGAAGAAGGTTAGGTCGTGATCGGCAATTTTAAGTGTTTTTTCAAGTCTCTTTCCTTGTGTCGATCGAAAAGAAGAAAAAAGAAGAGAAAAAGGTATGTTCCCTTATTGTTGGGCAATTGATGGTCAATGTTCAAGAGCATAATTGCGGTGATTAACAAGTAATTATTATAAACAACTTAACTATATATGGCTTTAAATATAACTCAATAAATTATAGGTTGTCTAATCCAATATGCATATCTATAGTACTCCTAATTACCCAAATTGCAAATCATTATTAGCTTTGTTTTAATCATCTTTCCGACATTAAATAAAGTTTCATTTAACTCATTTCAACTAAACTTACTAGTATTATTCGGTTGATTTTAGTGGCTCAATACTACTCTCACTTTTTAAATAGAAAATATGGAAGGCCTAGTAACAAATATTAAAGTTTAACGTCGTTGGGCATATTGGGATGGTTTTGGATGACAACGAATAGTTTCGGGACGGATGAGACGGCTAGAGAAAGGAAGAATTAAATTGAGAATTATGGTTGTAATTTTCCTTTAATTCTTTTGATTAGCTTAGACTAGCTACTAGATTTATTGTTGATTCGTGTGTTAATTAGTGTATTCAATTAGAAAAACCATATTAATGAACTTGTAGCTTAATAATATATCGTATAAAATAAGGAGAGGAATGTTTCGAGTTCAAACTGTTTTATCTATAAAAAAAATTATAAAGAAAGAACCATTAATTCCTTTGGCATCGAAGTGTGGCGACGTCGACAGTCAACGATTATGGGCTCCGAAAGTTTGAGAGTTGAAATTAAATTCCTTCTTTTTGTTTTCGGTTGATCCATAAATGTTTCAGTAAAGACATAATAAATAAAAGTGTCTAAGTTGAAATACATGCATTGATCATCCAAGTACTTAACCTTATAAGAATAAGATGAGAGCTAGGCATGCATATCAAATAGCATGTCTTTTGTTAAAGTTGCAACCTTTTTTGCACTTTTGGTTTTGAATAAGCACCCTTCTCGGCTTTACATCTTCTTGTTCCTATTTTTCCCACACTTCACTTCCTTGTGTATGCCGGATTTCTAGAGGATGTGATTGGCTTAACTATAATTTTTTTTACTAATTATTACAGTAATAAGAATCGAATATTTAATATACGTCATAAAAACAACACACATTAACGGATTAAACTATAATTCAATTGAAATTAATCAATTAGTAGACTCTTGTCAATCTTCTTTTCATGTTAGAGCCTATACTCACCCAAAAAAAAAAAACTCCATAATAATACAGTTATTTCAATTAGGCATACACTTAAACGAATAAAGTGATTACACATGGAAGAGTTCTTTTGAGATTTATCCCACCACTAACTAGATTTATATAGTATTTTTAAATTTTTAAATTTTTAAATTTTCTAATCTGTAACCACCAAATATAATATATAGTAGTTTTTTTATTGGCTAACGTGAATGGGTGAAAAAAGTGATATGATACACCGTATGTACTGTATAATTACTCAATAATATGACATGTTTTTTCAGTTAACTGATGTGATTTTTTTTCAATGTCTTTTGTCAACGCAGTAAAACTATGCCATTCCCTTAAAACGAAAAAAAAAATTAATGTAGAGATGACGTGTTATCTTACATTGGAAAAAGATTTGGAAAAAAGAACCATGTCATCAACTATCACGAAGTGTTTGAAATGTTAGTTTTTTACAAGTATATACGTAATTCAAAATGAAAAAAATTACAAATGGTATAAGTAATTATTTTTTCTCCAGTACAATATATACAATACATCTAAATTAAATATCATTAGCAAATATATATATATATATATATATATATATATATATACTAACATTTTTTTTACAAGCTAACAAGGCATAGTCAATAATTGGTTTTTTGCTGTTGGTAAAATCGGACTTAAATTCAAATTCGAATTCGAATTTAAGTTTAAATTTCACCTCCAGCTATCAAAAAGAAAAAGAAAAGAGAAGAAACTAATTAATTAACAGCTAACAAGGTATAGTGTTTGAGGTAATGGACATATAACGAATTGGTTGTTTGATGGGCGATAAAAATATCAGTACGGACTCAGATTCAGGTTCAAATTTCAGCTCGGTTTATAAAAAAATATAAAAAAGGGTATAGTTCTTGGGCTGGCTGGCTACATGCTCGCTGGGTGGCTGCCCGGGACCGTCTGGTATGGCTACAGTTTGGGCTTCTTGTTCTGATTCATCCCTTTCAGTTTTGCATGGGGCCTAGCTCGGAGTGAGACCTTTTAACATTTTTTTCCAAGAAACTATTTTTCTTTATTAGACATTTATATACTTCAATTTTTTTCCAATGCATTAGATAAAACTCGACCCGACCTAACCGTTCGATCAGGAAATTCAGGGACTGGTCATTAGGCCGGGTTTGAAAACCCTAAATTTTTTTTTTCTGGTTGGTCTAAGAATTAGTCGACTCGGATGGTCAACCTGGTTCGGATTAAACCGAGTTGATTAAAATTTTTTTTTATAAAAAAAGTGCTAAATATGGATCCGAACCATGTTCAACATATTGGCCAACAAAAACTTAACCACTACACCAACACTATGTTTGTGATACATAGTAAATTAGAACATATAAAATAAATATAAAATTTCTTATACTTTACGCAAATATTAAATTTTATTTAGTAATTTATTAATATTATGGATCAATTCAGTTTGACTTCGGTTGAACCTCTGACCCTTAAACTATTCATCTGACCGAATTTTACAACTTTGATCATAACTAATTTTGCCTGTGTTCTTCAAAAAAAAAAAACTAATTTTGCTTACATTAATTCATACTAAATTATACTTCCTCTAGGGCAAAATAAACAACGTTTTTTTACTGAAAAGTCGGTCCAAAATAAATGACGTTCACATTTTTCAAAACATAAATTGCATCCATTTGACTTGTTTTACCCCTACTCTCATCCCATCTTTTTCTTTTCCGTTCATGACATGTTAGTAAATTTGGGAGTGAATAAGGGGCATAATTGGTAAATTAATTATTGGTTTAATTTTGTTTACTATTCTAAAGAGTCATTTATTTTCCACCGGAGGAAGTATAAAAAAACCTTGAAGAAAATATATTTAAATTAAAAATTAAACTGTCAAAAAAGTTGGTATTATTTTCGGATCTTCTCTAATGGAATCTTCCTCACAGACATCGGGAGCAGTATTGCAAAGGAAAAAAATAAATCAGCAAGTTCATAAAAAAATGTAAACTTTGACATGCAGCGGGGGACTACATTGTATAATTGTAGAAAGTTCAGGGACTGAGATGTCTCTTTTAAGTCTTAACTCAATTTATGCAAATGGAATATCAACGGTTTGTTCTTTATCGTTTTTGTTTCTCATTTTCTGTTTTTTTTTTCTAAAAGAAAAACATAAAATGTGTTTGTTAAAATGATTTTTTATTTTTTAATTATTATTTTAAGTGAACAATTTATAAAAATAGAAATTTAATTTTAAAATCAGAAAAATGATTTCTTATTTTCTATTTTATGTTTTAAAAATCAGGAAAAAAAACAAAAAACAAAAAACAGAAACTATATAGAATAAACCCCAAGTGACTGATTTTTGAAGGTATAGATAGAATAACTAAGGGAAAAACTTCAATTCAAACTCACTTTCACTTGAATTTCCATCACAATTATATATCACTTTCTACAAAGTTAGTTTTCAATATCTAACTAAACAAGATCTCCTAATGGTATAAGCCTGTATAACAAACTTATCATCATCTCCTGTGCACAAAGCAAATGGAACAAATAGATTTGAAAGTATACCTCATTCTATGCCTA
The DNA here is from genome assembly GCA_963691705.1 of Viola odorata. NCBI lineage: Eukaryota > Viridiplantae > Streptophyta > Magnoliopsida > Malpighiales > Violaceae > Viola > Viola odorata. The sequence continues at coordinate 17,815,859 of OY829546.1, read as the reverse complement.
AAACAACAAACTAATGTACACAACCTCTTACATACAAACCTTTAAAGCCACATCATTTTTGAACTCTTCTCATTCAGCGCTCTACCATTGAAAAATCCGGTTCATCTGGCTTCTGCAGTGACCTTACGGCACTAGAATCTGCTGCAGAATGATTGATCGGACTCCTTCGGCTCGCAGAGAGCCGTCTTGAAAACATAACTAAGGCAGGACTTCTTGAAGTTGGTTCTGGCTCAGCAGCTTTAGGGCTTTCTTTATCCAATATCATCATGTCAGCTGCACCCTTTCGTCTCTTGTATCGGTGCCAAGCTGCTTGTATGAAACAAGCAGCCCATGTTCTCCACTGGTGCGAGTAGAACCGGAACTTGTGTCTTAGTTGCTTGCTGTGTAGCCTTCTAAATTGAGACGCTACAAACTTCAAATCCTCCGCGCTGAGAGCGAATGCTTCCACTGCTGAAATGGCCTTGACCGTGCGTGTGGATGATGGGAGGATCACACTTGGTCGCGGGTCTAATGCCCATGTCAGCAATTCCTCACCGCAGAAGTCACCAGGACCTATTCGGCATGAATTGAAAAATCCTGTGCGGCCACCATTTGTGGTGTAGGAATCAAGGTGGCCGCGGATTATGAAGAGCATCTCATTCACGGGGTCACCTTCACGCACAAGAACTGTGGCTTTGGTGCACAATGCAGGCTTAAGCCTCTCGCATATAGCGTCGAGCATCCTTTCATCCATTTGGTCAAATAGGGGGACCTATTCGTGGAGAAATAATAACATTAACCACTAGAAAAGTTCATGAATCAAACATATACTTGAGTTGAAAATATATAGGATACATAAGACTTACTCGCCGAACTAAATCAAGGCAGAGATGGCGTTTGATATCCCTTCGGAGATCCATCGGAAGGTCCTTGAGGATAGATTCTTCATCAACCCCTCTAGTGGCCACCCACTTGTACTGATCATATTTCCTCACAGACTGCATTAACTCTGGAGGTAGTTGCCTATGACGCATCCACTGTTCTGTATCAGTTCTCCTGATTCTCCACTCTTCTAACCGGACTGTTGTTGACTGTAGAAATGTCTGCCAATGCAACAGCCGATCGATAAGAAATCATAAAATAACTTTGACAGCGGACTATATTGGAGACTGCTAATTGTTCAATGAACATTTTTCTTTTCTTGACATTAGGCGCAAACTAGCTAAGAGAATGGTAATCTGACAAACTGCAAAAGTATTATTAAGTTTTCTATATTTTAAGGACTTACTTGCATATTTCCAATGAGCAATGCAAAGAGAACCAGGCCAAATATTACAACAACGACGGAAAATAAATTTTCTCCAATGTAAGTGCTTGTGGTAAGACTTTGCCCCAATGAGCTGTATTCATGAACATTATATAAAAGGCATCAAAACATTATTCAGGGTTTAGACAATAATCCTACACCACTGAAAAAAACGTGTAAAACAGTCGAGCTCTATGGAACAGTAAGAATACCTCAGGGTCCTTAAGCCCCACCAAAGACAGTAGAAGTACTTGTTAAGGAATGCTGAAGGCAAAACATGAAATCTCAACGCGTCGCCATATATACCAAACGTATAGTAATCATTATCTGGATTGCATATAGTCGTGATATTGCTTGAATGGTACCAGGACTTCCTATCAGGGTGGGTGAGAACTTTACAATCAAAGAATTGAAATTGACACGTCGGATGCTCCTGCTCACAGACACTTTTCCAGCATGCCTCGTGTCGCTCAATTGATAGAAGATACCAGCAAGCACCTATAACCTATTTTTTAGAGGGACACATGAATTGTCTCAGCATGAAATGGAAATAAAAGCAGCATGTTCCTTGAGCTATACAGTCTGGAATGAAATAGGTAATACGAAATTCTTTTATGTAATTCGGCTGGAAATAGCCACCTGCAACAGCGTATGCTCTTAGAATGATTGAAAAGTGCACAATGAGAGCTATTGATAGAATATATAACTTCTAATCCTTCATCATCTAATAAAAAATTCAATCAAGGCAGAGGAAACAGTATGCACTTACATGGCTTGCGAGCATGTAAAGCATAAGGTTGTAAGCAGCTCCTGCCCATGCTGTTTCTGTGACAACACCATTGGCCTTAACGATGCGAGATGAGAGTGGAAATATCAGAAAAAGTCTTGGGATGTACTGAAAAATGATAATAAACCTAAGCACATTTTTAGTGTTTGTCATCAGGGAACCAGGGAGACAGGGGATAACGACCCAAATTAACACCTGAAAATGCAGGTAAGCAAAACCCATGATTTCTTTTTTCGCACAAGAGAGCATAACTATGTTACACAAAATGGAAAATGAATCAGCATACCTGAGGAAGAGGCAGGGCAGCAATAAAGTCAATCCAAAAGTTCTTGCGTAGATACCTTAATGCAATTTTTTCACAATCTATGACAAGTTCCCCTCTCCCAAAGACGCGGGAAGAAGGTGCGACGTAAGCAGTATGAAAACGAATGTAAATCTGAATCATATAGAAGATATCAGCCAGTGATCTAACAATTGTGAGGGCTACTTCAAGGGGTATTCCAATCTCTATGCACTGATCAGGAGAGACTGTCGGTAAATAAAAGAATAGAGGATCAACAAACAAAGAGACTATGCATGCCACTAAAAATATTTTAGACCATCTGCAAACTCCCGGTCCTCGAGGATCCAAAATCTTTCTCTCTTCCCGCTCGTAGTCTTCAGAGAAAACTCTGCACAGTATTTTAGCTTTCAGTGATTTTCCATTACTCCCCTCCATTTCGGATGAACTTGAACTAGAACTAGAACCAGACCCTGAAAACTGTGTCCCATCAATGTTATATTTGACCTTAATCAAACTATCTTCATGGACTGTTCGGGGTAAGCTGAACTCAAGATCATCCTTGAACCTGAATCCACACCATTTAAGGATTTAATCATACAGTATTCGAAATGTTCATATCTTTCAAACAGAAACACTCTCTTGTTACTCTTACACAACAAGGTAAAGACAACCTAGGTTTTTAAGAAATGAAAGAACTAGGAAGATACAAAACCTTACAGATCTTGAATTTGCAAAGTCCACCATGTTCTTTTTGAAAGTACTGATATCAGTTCAATTAAAGGATTGGATCTGCAATGTGACAATTGGCAGAAGGTGAGAACATATATAATATAAGGCCACAAAATCAACTGAAATTGACATGCGAAGAACTCCAAGCCACAGTAGCCAAAAAGGGCATCAACGGTTTTCTTAACTCTGTTATTTTCTAAACAAAATCAGGTATCATGTGAACAAAAGAGAAAAAGATAGCATATGAACTTGAACATATGAAGCACGTGAACAATTTTTCCATTTTTCAATAATACCCAAAATCTGTAATGACTACTTAAGCATACAACTGTAAGGAAAGTGATGATTTTTTCTTGAAAGCAGTTCCACAAACCATTTTAAAGATCAAAAGAAAGAAACTTTAAATCACATTTTTTTGTATTTTATACTGAAACCAACCACTCACTCAAACTGCTAATTAATGAAAGCCCAAATGCATGCACCAACATAAATTTGAAACCAAAAGAAACAAATGCAGGGCTAAAAGAAGAGTTTTTTTTCACACCATTACTAAGCAATTTCTCTGGGGTGCACAAGGGGCCTGGAAAGGATTTTTACCCCCAGAAGATACATTTGGTGACAAAATGAGGAACCCAGAAAGGAAAAAGTTATGGGATTTCATTATAAGTCCATTATGGAATTATTGACTAGGATAGGTAGATATATGTAGATGGGTCATGAACATGCATGAACAGCAGAGTAAGGAAATGACAGGGAAGTTTAATGAAACACTTACTAAACAAACTGGGTATGAAGAAGTACCAATCTATTCTGATGATTCTGGTTATAAATGGAAACTCTCACTTTTATTTTATTACTATTTTACAAGAAAGAAAACAAAATGGAGGATGCGCTATGAAAGACAGAGAGAAGAAAACACACGAGTGTGGCCGAAACAAAGAGTATAATAGTAGTATAATCTATAATGTAAGAGGAATTAGAATTTAGAACCTGAAATAGAAGAGAAGAAAAGGAAGGAGGATGATTCCTATGCTTCTTGACTTTTAACTTGGTCTGCGTAAAATCCGAGGAAGTTGACTACCCTAGATTCCACTCCCCTCCCTGCTCTATCTACCTGTTCTATATTGCACTCGCGTACGCTCACCCAAGATTAGAAAAGCAACCTCTGAATTAATTCAACGATTTAAATAGATGTGTTTAAACCGTTATTATATAATTTATTTTCGTTCATATGGTGATTCAACTTCAACCCAAATGCTAGTAATTAATTGTTAGATAAATTACATAAAAAAAATTATATAGCATATAAAAATTTGCAATATAAGTCATTACTTTCTTAACTTTTATAATAATAATATAAAAAAATAGTATAATATTGCAAAAAAAAAATATAAATTTTGGATAAAAATATAAAAAATTTGGTAAAAAATAAGACAATGAAATAAACTTACATTTTATTCACAATATTTTTTGTTCTTTTTCCTTTCATAATATTTTATTATTATTATATTGTTATTTTTTAAGTCCATACTTATTAATGACATATTACCGGCTTATTTTGCCCATAATTTTTAATCAGTAGCATGCATGGCGAATAATAATAAATTTAGAGAGTTTATATATGGATATTGTAATTTATAATTTATCTTTTATTCATAAAAAAATAAGTAACTTTTTAAGAAGTTAACTCACACTATCCAACTTTAGTCGTTCAATAATTATTTTTTAACAATAATTTTATGACATAATTTTCATTCTTGTAAATCAATATTTTGTGAGTTTTTTTTATAGGTAGATGTGAGATTCAAATTTTGATCTGAATTTCTATTGATGTATTTATCCCACGTAGCAATACAACAAATTAACTATATATCGGTTGGCTCATACGGTTAAAAAAAACTCTGGATGAATTATACGGTTACAAGTTATACTAAGACCCGTCATAAAATGGGGCAAATAATTTTATCCGAATATATATACCTACTTAGTCTATAACGAATTAAGCAAAACACCATTTCTTTTCGCGCACATAATGGAATTAGGAATTCAACTCTAAAATATATACCAATTCATGCTAGTAACCAAAATGATTCTCGTGTTTAATAATTATTTATTTTAATTAAATAACGACGTTACATTAATATAGAGAGTTGGTGTCCTGACTATTCCAATATAATTTTCTTCCTATATTTAAAACGGACAAACGTATTATATATTAAAATATAGTATAAGGGTTTATATCTACAAATTTGGATATATATATATATATATATGTGCTTAATTAGGAATGGTATTGACTTGGATTCATTTTTATACTCTAAACCGACTCGTATTTGTATTTTGTATATGCCCATTCTTGGTAATAGAACCGTTGCTAAGAAAAATTAAAAAAGTTCTGCTATATGCTCTAACTTGTAAATACGTAAGAAGAAACAGTACAACTGACGAACGTAGTAATTACTCAGTTATTTGATTAAAATAAATAATTATTAAACACAAGAATCATAGCTAAAATTAAACAAATTTCTTGTAGATAGATAAGATTTTTGTTGTTGTTGTGGGGGTTGGAAGTTTGAGTGCATTAATTTGTGTTCTTCTTCTTAAATTAATTAGTATCTTTACAATAATGCTCCATCCATCTGAATATCTAATGTTATATAGAAGCTTGGCTCTCTAAATACAATTATAGTCTTACTAAAAATTATAGTACTACCGAGGGTAGGGCATCGCAAATGACAATGGACAATATTTTCAGTCGTCTCATATACTTATTTTTGTAGTATAGGAATATTTAGAAAGATGTATCATTACAAAAATAAAGATCTAACTTTTTTTATTCAATCATTATAAGGACTAATTTTTTTCTTCATATAAACCTTTTTTTCTTTTTTAGAAAATGATGGAGTTAAAAACATAAGAAAATTTTTCTTATTATTTCTTTTAAAGGATAACAATATATATTGTTTATCTTGTGTTACTAGTGTATACATATATATATAGCAAGAGTCCCAGCATTGGTTGTGGTTAAGTGACAAGCTATGAAGCATAGATACGGATATGATACAATACTCTGATACATAAATTTCTAAAAATTTAGGACACGACTAATAATATGTTGATTTTATATATTTTTAAAATATAAATTATATATTTTTAATTATAAAATAACTTTAATAGTTAAAATATCACTTTATGATACGAATATTCTTATAAACGTAAAAATGTACTAGCCATATATAAAAGAGTATATACTACAATCCAAAAGTTATATGCTATTAAATTATAAACTAAAAATAATTATAAAAAGCATAATTAGGATCTCAATTTTTTTTAATTGTATTAACTATCACAATTGTTCATTTCATCCTAAAATTAAAATTGAATTTGCAATCAAAAAAGAAAAAGAGAGTTGAATTTAAAACTCAAACAATAAACTAACTATTGTTAGAGAGATTGAAGGAAATTTACAACACTATACATTTATTTTTTCGTGAAACTTCAACCGCTTAGGTTTTGTTCAAATTTAAAAAAAAAAAAAAATCAGTAGGGTGCAAGAGAAAGGGTTGTTATAGCTTTTCTAATTTTTCTTTATTATGTTTATTCCTTTTTAATTTTGGTTTTTTTAAAAATATTTATTGAAACTCCACTTTGAAAGAAAAAATTTCATTTACGTGTCCCTTAAGTTCATGGAAGTGTTCACTTATATTTACAGAGTGTCCCCCAAGCGCTAAAAAGTGTCCGATTTAAATTTTTTTTATTTTTATTTTTTATAAATGTCCTCGCATATCGGACACGTGTCGGGACATGTCGGGCGAGTGTCGATGTCCGATACTTACCCGACACGGATACGAAGCCATTTTTGAAGTGTTCATATTTCATAAGTGATAAGAGACTTTATATATTCTTAATTAAACTAAGGTCTCAGGGTTCGAGTTTTAGAAATGGATATAATTATGTTAAGAGAGTTACTATTTTTTAAAATCTGACAAAACTCTAACAAAATTAATTTTAACAACAAAAAGAAAAAGAAGAGGAGTATACAGTAATGGTGGCGGCAGTAGACAACACTTGGGTTAGCATTAATCGTGACCATTCATTGTTTGTTTCCTCCAAATCTGACCTATAAACTTTTCAATAAAAGCAACAGCCTGGATTTGTTACTCTCTCCATCGGTCTTGTCTAGTCTTGGTGGGAGACAAAGACAGACAACACACGTATCATACTCATATGCATGAATATCAATCTCAATATTCTTTAATTTTTTCTAAAACAAATAATAATTTAACAAATGCCCGCTACTCAGTGTTACAAATATATTTTTCTATGTTTAGCAATTGTATCATATATTTATATGCTTAATTAGCAAATAGTATTAAAAATATGGAAGTAGAAAGAGACGTGTTCCTTATTCAACGATTATAATTCATCTCAGGGACTCGAGAGATCGAGAATAGTGGGGTTTGTGCACCCGAAAATTCCTAACGTTATTATTTTTATTTTAGTCTGTCTCTAACGACGTTTTTTGTTCATTTCAATCTCACACGTTATACATATTAGGCGTCCGAGGTTCCTCTTATCATAACGGTGACAAACGACCATTATTTTTTAATTTTTTAATATTAAATCTGAAAAAGTTATATCAACTCGATCTCACATATCAAATTTCCTGACATTTTATCCAAACAATATCTCAAAATAATAGTTTTATTAATTATTTCAAAAATAAATTAATAAAACTTACGATAACAAAACAAAAAAATAGATTATTAAAATTTAAATTTTTTTAATGCGGGACCCACAAAACACAAACATTACTTCTTTCTATTTAAAAAGAAAAGGAAATAATATAAAATGAAATAAATGGGAAAACTGCAGAAAGTAAGGGAAAAAGGAAAAATTGCAGAAAGTAAGGAAAACTTTTTTCTATTTAAAAAGAATAGGAAGTAATATAAAATGAAATAAATGGGAAAAAAACTCTTTCCCCTTCACTTCGCCGACGTGTACCATTACCACCACATCCAAGCTGATCACCGTTACCGGTTGTGCCACTCTCACCTTACGCCAGTAAAAATATTTCTTCATCACGATTTTGAGAAAACAATCCCTAAGACTACCCGCCAACCTTCGGGTGCTTCTAAATCAAGCCTCCATCTCTGCAGCGTCTGATTTACACGCCTTTTCTCTCTCTTTATTTTAGTCCAAACTGAGGTTTCCATCCTAGATCTACTCTTGTTATTTCATTGAATTATATTTAGACGGCGTCGTTTCTGCGTTCTCATTTGCTTGCATTTTGGAATTTTTGTCCAAGAGTGAAGACGCGGAACTTAGTTGCTGATTTTAGCAATGACGCAACTGGAGACTGTTTTTTTTAGTGGAATCGAGTGGAGAATATGAAGTTTTTCTTCCTTTAAAGAACAAGTCATCAGGGGGCGAAAGTGTGAGGTTGGGATTTGTGCGGTCATCGTTGGAGGAAGAACCGGAACCAGATGAAAGTGTAAAGTTGAATTCTCTCTCGCCATCGTCGAAATTAGAGTCCCTTTCAAATTCCTTTTACAAAATGTTAAAAATGAAATCAGGTCAAACATGTTGTTGTTAGCATTAGTGATTTAATTCAGGAGATGAGTTTTGGTCTTTTGAAATTAAAGCGTGCAACAAGGGTGTTAGAGGTGGTGATAACAAGGAGGTGGTTGCAGCATTAGTAATGTGACGGTGGTGTTGTTTGAAGAAATGGTGGGGATTGTGGGTTGAGAGGATGGTGATGATTTTAATTTAATTTTATTAAGAAAATAAGAAAAAAAATGATGTTTTTAGGTAAAAAGAAAAGGAAATAATGTTAAAATTATTATTTTGAGATATTGTTTGGATAAAATGTCAGAAAATCTAATATGTGGGGTCGAGTTCATTCCAATTTTTCAGATTTAATTTTTTTTTTTTTAGTCTTGATATGGTTTTGAGAATTACAATACAATTAAAATATTTATACTTATATACGGTTTTGAGAATTACAATACAATTAAAATATTTATACTTATATACATACACTTTTTTCTTTCTTTCGATTTTTCATCCTTCAACTAAAAAGGGTTTGATTTTTATACATGAGATGAATGAACAGTAAAAACTTAATTACAGTTGGGGTACCTCTTCAAATGTCAAAATATAATAGGAAAGAGGTACCCGATGCGTTGGTACCCCGGACGTTCTGAAGTTTTGGCCTATAAAACATAATTTTGTCCTAATGAAGGGGACATTTTTTGCACTACAAAGAGAGCCCCAATAAATGAAAATATAGGACAAGAATACACCTTTGAAAATACCCCTATATGATGCGAATTTTTGATTGATTTGTACTTATGAATTTTCTAGTTTTTGTGTTGATCGAAGGAAGAAGTTGCGTATTTCACGCAAAATGGAAGTCATTCAACACTAGAATCTTGTTGAGACAAGGTTGTGTACAGCTGTGTCTCGATCGATAATGGGAGTGATTCAGCAGTTAACATGTTGAGAGACGAAGCTTGGGAGGACTGTATTTCAGGTTTCGAGCGTCAACATGCATGTATATCCTACACAGAACCTGGAAAAGCAACAATTGTTTATGGGATAGATGAAAGTTGTTTAAAATTTGACTGCAATATTATTATTTGTGGTCGTGATAAATGATTTGTCTACTATATAGCTAAGGTCTTGATCAGTTTGAATTTTAGTGACAGAGTAAATTATAGTGAGAAAATCACTATCCTTTAAGACCCGATAAAACTCGCACGAAATTAATTTTAATTGGGAGGATACGAGGGATTAAAAAAAAAGCCCACGGTGAATGCATAAAAAAGAGAGGATATAGTACATGTGAAAAATGATGAACTCACGCTTATCACAAGAATAAACAACAAGACTCGAGTTGGCTCGTCTTTTCTCTTCTCTAAGCCTTAGACTTCGCTTGAGCCTAATTAAGTTTGATACGTTTATACTAAGTAAGCATAATTATTAGAGGCGAGCTAGAATTTTTTTATGAGTTGCTAATTAATTTATCTACCACTATTTTAAACTTATACTTTCTAAGAGTCACCCTTATGGGTCGGGTGTAAATGGTATCTCACCGTTATTTTAAAACAGCTGTGTGTTTTATAAAGCTCGAACTAGAAACCTTTAAAGGTGGAGGTAGAAGTGAGCCCACACCCACCTAAGAATTTCTGATTATATATATATGTATACCGTATGCGTACTTAGTCATGTAGCCTACCCATGCCTTTACTTTCATTGTATATATTTTGCATGTTATTTATTTCTTTTTAATTACATTTTTCCCTTTCAAACCCAAGTAGCCCACATACTCCTATTACAACTACTATTTGGTTTATTTATCCCATATAACAACTTTTTTCTCTCTTTCTTTTACTACCTCAATCTTTATCAAGTTCTTTATTTTTTCCGAAGAAAAACGGGTACATTTATTCTACTTCGTCCTCTTTTTTATTTTTTCTTATTTTAGTTTCTTTTACATCGTCCTCTTTTTAATTTTTTTCTTAATTTGTACTATACTTATTTTTTATTTTTTATTTTGATAGATATCTAGTAATAATTTATTTTTTTATGTAGATTAACTAAGATAAAAAACTATTGATTCATTTTCCAAAAAACACATGAAAATTCTAGTGATTCGCAATCTAATGAATCGACTGATTTATCTAATGTTCATTTTGAGCAAAAAATGGGTGAAAGAGCGAAGAACACAATTGAAATAATTGAATCGCAACTAATTGTTACTTTTTATTTCGTGATACACTATAGTTTAAAAAAAATGTATTGATACACTAATGATGAAGCATTGATGAAAACTTTATAAAGCTTTCAACATTATTGCACCTTCCAAAGCTTTATAAAGCATTGATGAAAACTCCTTGAGGTTTGTGATACGATTCTAGTTACCTAGGCTTGATTTAACCTCAACGATTGTTGTTCAAAGGGTGGATTTCATTTGCAGAAGATAGTGGCTAACGAGTACGAGACTAAACCAAGTAAGGACCCGCCTTACTCCATTTAGTCGATGTTAAATAATGGCTTAAAATATTAAATATAGGCCCAAGTTATGTCTGCCCACAAGTGTCCTAATTCTACTAGGACTTGTATTACATGTGCTACAAGGTTGAAGTCATGTAGGAGTCTTCTATACTTGTCATACATGTATTAGGAATTTGTGGCTGAGTAGAAATAGGAGATTGTAGCCTAGAAGGATTCTAAGAGACTTTAGAATACTTGCATGAGGTGTATAAATATGGGTCCTATGGTATTGGTTTTCTTACAAGTTGTACTTTGTACTTTGATCATCATAGTGAAATTTTCTCTAGCTTGCCCGTGGTTTTTTGCTCAAAAAGGTTTTCCACGTAAAAATAAAGTGTTCTTTCTCTCTTCCTTACTCATTTACTTTAGAGTTCTTTATTGTGTGAGTTGATTTAAAGGTGAATACGATCAATTATTCACAACAATTGGTAGCGGAGCTCTTGGTTTAGAGTTCGGATCTTCTTTCGCAGTTTTGAATCAGCTATTTCAATAGGATGAGCGGATCAAGTATGATGGTTGAGTTTGTGAAGTTCGATGGAAAGAATAATTTCACTCTATGGCAAACAAGAGTTTATGATTTGTTGGCACAATAGAAACTTCACTACGCCTTGAAGACTAAGAAACCAGAGAAGATGGAGGATGCAGATTGGGAAGACTACATTCAGCACAATCAGGTCGTGTTTGTCGGATTCAATAACTTACACAGTATTTGATACGAAAAATGTTAAGGAGTTGTGGGAGAAAGTCGAGGCAACCTATCTGAATAAAGGCCTATCTATTCGGTTAGAGATGAAGAAAGAACTGTATAGAGGATGGCTGAAGGAGGGTATATACGTGACCATATTGACTTGTTCATCAATAAAATTATTGAGTTAGAGTGATTGTGGGTCGTGTATCAAGATGAGGAGAAAACTTTAATGCTCCTCAGCCCCTTACCAACTTTGTATGATCACCTTAATATGACTCTACTCTATGGCAAGCAAACGGTTAGTTTTGAGGAGATCACCACTGTTCTCAGGAATCAGAATAAGACTCTGAAAATATGAGATGGGGGTTTTCAAGCAGAGAGTTTGGTTGCTGAAAATAGAGGCAGAGATCAGAAAAGAAACGTCTTCAAGGGGGAAGTCCAGAGGAAGATCAAAGTCTAGAATGAAAGATGTCACGTGTTTTAAGTGCAAAGGAAAAGGGCACTATAAGCGTAATTGTCCTCAGTGGAAAGAGGGGAAGGGGAGGAACGATGGTTCGTTTAAGGCAGCCAGTACTGTGACTAGGGGTGTTCACGGGTCGGGTCGGATCGGTTATAGACCCAACCCGCCACCGACCCGCCTAAAATTTAGCGGGTCGGTTCGGGTCGGTTATAGGTACATATAACCGCGGGTTGGCGGGTGTGACGGGTCGGATCGGTTATCGGCGGGTTGGCGGTTATATTTCTGGGCCTAAAATAATGGGCCGGGCTTAATAAAAAAAACCTCAACCTTACTTTTTTTTGCTCAAATTGGGCTGGGCCCATCAACCAAACCTTAAAAAAAAACCTAACATCTCATCTTCTTCCACCAACAAACCCTAAATTCTAAAACAGAGACTAGCCGTCAACGGCCACCCAAATCAAAATCAAAACCAAATACAACCGTATAAAAAAAATCAAATCTTTTTATCAGATCTATAAAAAATCAAATACAAAGATCTATAAAAAATCAAATACAACCGTATAGCACAATAGGAGCCAGGAAGCTGGAGGGGCCGGCCTCGCCAGCCACGGCGGAGGAAGTGAGTACATCCAGCGAAGCACGAGCTGTAAGGTGGAACCGAACACGGACCAATGAGCATAAGAGATTATGGGAGGAGAAGGAGGGATTATGATGAAGATTTTAGAAATGAGGGATGAGGATTATGATTTTCTGCCCAAGGAAGATTGAGATGCTTGAGGTTTGGAGAGGGAAAGCGAGGAAGAAGAAAGAAGGAAGAAAAAGAATGAAAGAAAGAAGGAAGAAGAAAGAATGAAAGAAAAAAAAGGAGAGGGAGAGGGAGAGCGGGGAAGAAGAAAGAAGGAAGAGAGAAGAAAAGAAAAAAATGAGCAGCTAAAGAATGAAAGAAAGGAGAAAGAGATGCTTATATACTTAGGGTTAGGGTTAGGGTCGGGTCGGGTCGGTTATTTTGCAATATATGTAAAATTGACCCGCCAACCGACCCGCTACTTATTGAGCGGGTCGGTTATGTATCTGTATATGGGCGGGTTGGCGGTTTTTTAGCTTTTGGCGGGTCGGGTCGGTTCGGGTTGGCGGGTTTGGCGGGTTGGGCGGGTCAAATGTTCAGCCCTAACTGTGACGGACAATTCTTCTGATGACGAGGTATTGGTGGCAGCTGCAGGTAATGGATCTTTCCTAACTTCATGGACTTTGGATTCCAGATGTTTACATCATTACTGTCCACATATAGAGTGGTTCAATTCCTATAGTGAGTGTGATGGTGGTAGTGTATCTATGGGTGATGATCATCTTTGTAAAGTGGTGGGCGTGGGTACTGTTAAGGTGAAAGTGCATGACGGTATAATCAGGATTTTGCCTAACGTTAAACACATCCCAGAGCTCAAGAAAAAAATGATTTCTCTTGGGTACTTGGAAAAGACAGGATACAAATATTCAGCAGGATTGAGTGACAAAATTCTGAAATAATAAAGGGATTTTTGGTTGTTATGAAAGGTAAGCGGCTGGCCAATAATCTGTACAGATTGAGCGGCTTTACTGTTGTGGGCAATGAGGCTGCAACTTCAGTAGCAGAACTAGAGGTTGATGATTCTGCTTTATGGCATATGCGTTTAGGGCATATGAGTGAGCGGGGAATGCCAGAATTGCATAAGAGAAATCTGCTGAAAGGTATCAAGCACTATAAGTTGGGATTTTGCAAATTTTGTGTACTTGGTAAACAGTGCAGGTTAAGTTTTAAGTTGTCTACACACAGAAGCAAGGAGGTACTGAAGTATGTGCATAGTGATGTATGGGGTCCAACAAGTGTTCAATCGCAAGATAGAGCTGTTTATTTTGTCAGTTTCATTGATGACTGCTCCAGGAAAGTGTGGTTGTATTTCATGAAACAGAAATCCGAGGTATTCACTATTTTCAAGAAGTGAAAAGCAGAGGTGGAGAAGCAAACATGGAAACAATTAAAGTGTATAAGGTCTGACAATGGTACAGAGTATAAAAATGCAGATTTTGCTCAGTTTTGTTATGAACACGGGATTGCTAGGAAATTTTCTACTCTAAGTATACCTCAGCAGAACAGTGTAGCTGAAAGGTTAAACTGAACTCTTCTTGAAAAGGCCAGGAGTATAAGGTTGCAGGCTGGTTTGCCTAAGTGTTTTTGGGTAGAAGCTTTGAACACAACATGTTACATTGTGAATAGACAATAAAGTACCAGAAGAATTGTGGTCTGGGAAACCTATTGATTGTTCTCGTCTTATAATTTTTGGTTGTCCAGCTTATGTGTATATACATAATATGCAAAGGTCAAAATTGGATGCGAAGTCTAGAAAGTGTGTTTCTCGGGTATGAGAAAAGGGTGAAGGGATTTCGACTATGGGATCCAGAGGCAAAGAAGATTGTCATTAGCATAGATGTTGTATTTGATGAAGCATCCATGCTAAAAGACAAGAATGTTTCACAGTCAGAGCTTCCTACTAAAAAGCAGTCTAAGGTTCTGGTGGAGTTTCAGCTAGTAGAGATTTAGGAATAGGAAGATAGCGATGAGAATGTGGAATAGGTTGATCCTCCAGGTGGAGTTGAGTACGTGCAGCAGAGTTTAGTCATGGATAAACCCAGACGCAATATCAGGCCTCCTCAAAGGTATGGTTTTAAGGATATGATTTCGCTTGCATTGGTTACTAGTTGTGGAGATCCGGGTTCTTTTCAGGAATCAGTTGCTGGTCCAGAAAAAGAAAGGTGGAAGAGATGGAATCTCTATGTAAGAATAAAACTTGGGAGTTAGTTAAACTACCTAAGGGGAAGAATGCAATCGGGTGCAAGTGGGTCTATAGGAAGAAAGATGGAATGACTGAAAAGGATGACTATAAGTACAAAGCAAGACTTGTAGCAAAGGGATGCTCACAGAAAGAAGGGATTGACTATAATGAGGTGTTCTCTCATGTGCTGAGGCATACTTCAATTCGGGTTTTGTTAGCCATAGTAGCAAAGTGCGACTTGGAACTTGAGAAAATGGATGTTAAAATGACATTTCTCCATGGCAATTTGGAGGAGCAGATTTACATGAAGCAACCTAAGAGTTTTAGGAAGCTTGGTAAAGAGGATCACGTTTGCAGGTTGAAGAATTCGTTGTATGGATTGAAGCAATCACTAAGGCAGTGGCACAAATGGTTTGAGTATTTCATGATGTGTATTGACTTTGTACATTGTGAGTATGATTCTTGTGTCTACTATAGATTGTTAGCTGATGGGACTTACATTTATTTGTTACTATATGTCGATGATATGTTGATTACTGCGAATAGTATAGATAATGTAAATCAGCTAAAGATGCAGTTGAGTACTGAATTTGATATGAAGGATCTTGGTTCTGCAAAGAAGATCCTTGGCATGGAAATCTATAGAGATAGGAAGAAGAAGTTATGGGTTTCTCAAGCAAAGTACATTGAAAAGGTGCTTGAGAGGTTTGGCATGGATAAAGCTAAACCAGTAGCTACTCTGTTAGCTAGTCAGTTTAAGTTGTCTTCTTCTCAGTGTCCCTAGTTAGATAATGAGATTGACAAGATGTCTAGGGTTCCTTATGCTAATGTTGTTGGTTATGTGATGTATGATATGGTGTGTAATAGACCGGATTTGGCACATGCTGTGAGTGTGATTAGTAAGTTTATGGCTAATCCAAGAAAGGAACATTGGCAAACTGTTAAGTGGGTTCTGCGATATTTGAGAGGTACTTCTAATTTTGGTATTCCATTTGGTTCTTGTGATGATAAGTTGTCTCTTATTGGGTTTGTGGATTCCAATTATGCTAGGGATTTAGATGGTAGAAAGTCTACTACAGGGTATATTTTCTTAATGTCTGGTGGTCCTGTTAGTTGGAGATCTACAATACAATCTATGGTAGCTTTGTCTACAACTGAGGTAGAGTATATGACTCTGACAAAGGCGGATAAGGAAGTAGCGTGGTTAAAGGGAATGGTTTTGGAGATTGGTTGCAATCATGAAACTATTTGGTTACATTGTGATAGTCAGAGTGCGATTCACTTGGCCAAGAATCAAGTATACCATGCTAGAATGAAGCATATTGCTGTGAGGTATCACAAGGTTAGAGAATTGGTTAATTCTGGTGAGATTGATCTTGTGAAGGTTAGTACTCAAGACAATGCAACTGATATGTTGACAAAGACAGTGGTGGTAGACAAGTTTAGGCATTGCCTAGACTTGGTTAGTGTGTTGCAGATATACTAGGCCCTCAGGGGCATTGGCAAGTCAGTGATGATGTATTTCAGAGTTGATGATGGAAGAGATTTCAAACCAAGGTGGAGATTGTTAAATATTGGCTTAAAATATTAAATATAGGCCCAAGTTACGTTAGCCCACAAGTGTTCTAATTCTACTAGGACTTGTATTACATGTGCTACAAGGTTGAAGTCATGTAGGAGTTTTCTATACTTGTCATACATGTATTAGGAATTTGTGGCTGAGTAGAACTAGGAGATTATAGCATAGAAGGATTCTAAGAGAGTTTAGAATACTTCCATGAGGTGTATAAATAAGGGTCCTATGGTATTGGTTTTCTCACAAGTTGTACTTTGTACTTTGATCATCATAGTAAAATTTTCTCTAGCTTGCCCGTGGTCTTTTACCTGAAAAGGTTTTCCACGTAAAAATAAAATGTTCTTTCTCTCATCCTTACTCCTTTAATTTAGAGTTCTTTATTGTGTGGGTTGATTCAAAGGTGAATAAGGTCAATTATTCACAACAGTCGATTTCAAGTGAGGTTCTCAACTGAGTTCTAGACCTACATTCAACCTGTAAACCTCAACCTAGGGAAAATAACTGATGGGTTTTGAAACTTCGGGTTTTACTTCGGACACGCTCGAGCTTTCGGGACTCAAGAATGGACAAGGTTCACGCATGAACAACAACGTAAAAACTCTCAAAAGATATAGTCTTAATTTAATCAATAATCTCCCTCTTTACAATGAGCCAAAGTGGCTATATAAATACTAAAACCTAAACCCACTCGACATATAACATTTAGGAATCCTACTCGAGCAATTACTCAAAATAATTAAACAAACTAAATAATAATAATACTATCCTGAATTAATAAACAAGCCTTTACACGGCCGGGCCAGGGAATGGAGCAATACCGTTGCCCACTTGAAGTACGATACCAGTAATTATGATCAAGGATTACTCTTGATACGATCCTAAGCCCACACACCATACAACAAGGCATAGTCGCACCATGGCATCGAGCCAAGAGGGCCGTAGCGAGTCGAGCAAGGTTAAAAAAACCTCACAGGGTTAAGAGAAGGGTCATCGCACGGAGAGAGCAGACCTTAGGCAGAGAAGGGCATGCGCCGCACCTTAGCGCACGCATGCAAACCCTAGTAGGGTTTCATCGAGCTAAAATATGGAAAAAGGGTTCCGATCAGCAATCTATGATAAATACAAGACAGAAGGGTGTCTTAGGAGTGTCTTGTCCATGTTTGAGGATAAACGCACCACTAGATAGAGAGATCGCTTGAAGGGACTTAGTCACATGCACCAAGGGTGCGTACAAGCGCAACAGGCACGTTCGTTGGATCCTAGTGGGTTTGGGTAAGGTTATTTCAAGAGACTGACCTTGTGACATGTGTTTCAACATGTTAGGAAGGTTTGGGCCAAGTTTCAGCCCAAACGCAGGAGTAAAAGAGAATATGGCTCGAGAGACTATTTTGGTGCGCATTGACCGAGCCAAGGGTCAAGCTACTAGACCATGGCTACACCGAGACCGAGCCATTGAGGGAGCTGAAGTCAGAAGACGTCTAGGAGTTCTAGAATAATTAGGATGTAATTATTTAATTAATTATTAGAGTTATTTCTTATTTAGAACTTCTATTCCTATTGTATTTAGAACTTAGGCTTTAATTAGATTTCCTACTAGGCTTTGCCTATATATAGCCGATTGTCTTCATTAATCAAATAGACTGAATTTTGATCAAATTGATTGTTAAGACTATTGTCTTGGGTGGACTCCCATTTTCCATTCGTGGACTCGAACAAAACCCTAGGTGGCGGTGTCAAGTGGACTCTTGGCGTACCTTATCCTTGCGAACCTCACTTATTGATCGGCGGAGTTAGGTGGATTCCTAGCGTTACTTACTTCATCAAGCGTTGTTCAACCTCAACTTGGAGATTGGCGGAGTTAGGTGGATTCCTAGCGTTCCTTATATCTAAGAGAAGAGAGATTGAGTTATAATTCAGCGCAACTTCAAACCTTCCAACAATGATCGTCAATTAAGGCGTTCCTAGGTAACTAGGATCGTATCATGTGGTAGCGAAGCTTAGCCATTGCAAGGTTTGATTTATATCAATCTATCTTTAATTTTCTGTTTTATTATTTAGTTTGCAATTTTTATTTGAGTAGTTGTAAAAGCAATTCACCAAATTATAAGCGATTTGTTTAAGTAAAAAGAAAAGAGTCGTTTATAATTTTATTTGTGTCTTTTGTTTGTCAAAAAGAGTAAAAAACAAAATAATATAGTCCCCAAAAGTGTCTTTAAATTTTATTTCTTCGAGTCAGAAAAGAGTCACAAATTGTCCCCCAAAGTGTCGTTTATGTTTTTGTTTGTCTTTAACCTTTTTCTAGAGTCATGATGGATCACCCACACATCAAGCTACACCAAGAGGTCATTACCTTCATGCAAAATCTCAACACGAGATTTGATGGAATCGAGCAAAGACAACAAGCTTAGGACGAGCGCATTAGAGAGCTAACTAAGAGGGTGGTTGGCGGTATGCTAATTGGACCGAATCCGAGAAGACCTAGATGTCCCTAAGGAGAAGAGGCGGATGATGAGGAAGACCATGAGGAGGCTTTCCCTAGGCAAAGACGTGAGCCGGGAATTCCTAACGCCAACCCTAGGCGGAGACTTGAGCGTGAGCCACTATGGCAAGACGACAATGACAATGACGAGCATGAGCCACACATGCCCGCTCATGGACCTAGACTCTAACCTAGACGAGAGCGTTGGTATGAGGAGGCTGAGCGAGAAGACACCTATGAGAGGCAAGGAGCAAATGCAAGGTATGGTGAAGGGAGAAGGTTTGGTAGTCAAGTTGACGGAAACCTTGGGAGCATAAAGTTAAAAATCCCTCCCTTTGAAGGGAAGGATAACCCAGACGTATACCTAGAGTAGGAAAGGAAAGTGCAATCTATTTTTCTTTGTCACAACTACTCAGAGGAGAAGAAGGTGAAGTTAGCATCGGTGGAGTTCAATGGTACGCCGCTCATTGGTGGGATTCTTCAAACCAAACAAGGGAGCGAGTTGGAGCCGGACCGGTTGCAACTTGGGTGGATATGAAGATGCTAATGAGGAAGCAGTTTATACCCACACACTTTCAGAGGGATCTACATCAGCACATGCAAACGCCAACTCAAGGAAGTAAGAGTGTTAGTGACTATTTTAATGAGATGGAGATTTCCCTAGCAAGAGCGCAAGTCCTGGAGGATATTGAGGCGACTATGACGAGGTTTTTGAATGGGTTAAATCGGGAGATAGCTAACCACTTGGAGTTAACAACATACAACTCTTTAGAGGATATATTTCATATGGCGCTCAAGATCGAGAGGCAAAGGAAGATGAGGTCTTACCCTAGTGATGAGTGAAGTAAAGCGTTGGCTTGGAAGAAGTCGACATGGGAGAAAGAGGAAAAGAATGAAATGCCGAGTGCAAAGGAGGCTAAGAGCGAGAGTTCTAGTGTGCCAAAAAATAATATCGGTGGTAGAAGTTCTTCAAAAAATCCTTAGGGAGCAAGAGGTATTGTTTGTTTTAAGTGTTCTGGTAGAGGACACATTGCTTCGAAGTGCCCTAATAAGCGTGTGCTTATTATCAAGGAGAATGGCGAATGGGAGAGTGAAGATGAACATGAGAACGAGGTGCTTAAAAATAAGAGGATTGAAAGAGATAGTGATTTGGATGATTGTGAGGTGCAAGAAGGCGAAGAATGTGGAAATTTTCTTATGGTTAAGCGAGCCTTAAATGCACAACCTAGAGTCAAGGAGAAAGGCTTAGAGCAACAGACTAATTTATTTCACACAAGGTGTCGTGTGAATGGGCGAGTGTGTTCCGTGATTGTTGATAATAGAAGCTTCACTAATTATGCAAGCGACTTGCTTGTGAGTAAGCTTAGCATTCCATTGATCAAGCGAGAGAAGCCTTACAAGCTACAATGGATGACAAACGAAGGAGAAATAGAGGTGACACATTGAGTCTTAATTTCGTTCAACATTGGGAGCTTTGATTGTGATGTGTATTGCGACGTGGTACCTATGAGCGCGAGCCATATTTTTTTGGGTAGGCTGTGGCAATATGACATGAAGGCGGTCCACAAGGGTAAGAGCAACTGATACAAGGTTGAGAAGGATAGAAGAAAACATATCTTGGAGCCTTTGTCACCTCGGAAGTATACAAGGATCAAGTATGGCTTACTAAGTCATATGTCAATTTTGTAAGGGAAAGAGAAGAGAAGGACTCAAAAGAATTAAAAGTCCTTGAGCAAAAATGCCTGCAAGAAAATAGAGAGCATGCGTTGAATAAGAGAAGAAGAAACATGTTAGTTGTGCCTAACCCTAATTTATTTGTTTCTACTTTTCCTTGTGATCTTTCTTTAAGGCCGCAAAAGGAAGGTGATGTGTGTGAAGGGAAAATCGTACCAAAGGCGAATTATGAGAAGGAAATCCATGATGGTATGATAAAGTGTTGTAGTATTCCTTTAACATCTGTGCAGGATAAGGGAATAGGTGAGAGAGCGCACATGGAGTGTTTAGGTGTTCCTTATTCGCCTAAGGAATACAATGAAGGATTGGAGTAGTTTTTGGTGATTGTTGAGAGAGTAAGGATGAGCTTACACCATCCTTGGTCTCCTACTCAAGACAACAAGACAGCCGCATGGAGAGACAATGGTTTGAACCAAACCACGACCGCGCACAAGGACACCATCGTCGGGATGGATGTCTTGGGTAATCCCTTACCTTGTTATGTTTCCTTTGTTGAGTTTAACTTAAGGAATATTGTAGGAGTTAAGGAAACATATTCGAGGGCGAATCATTTTCAAGAGAGAGGGAATGATACGATCTTAGGCCCACGCACCATACAACAAGGCGTAGTCGCACCATGACATCGAGCCAAGAGGGCCGTAGCGAGTCAAGTAAGGTTAAAATAACCTCACGGGGTTGAGAGAAGGATCATCGCATGGAGAGAGTAGACCTTAGGCTGAGGAGGGCATGCACCGCACCTTAGCATACGCACGCAAACCCTAGTAGGGTTCCGTCGAGCTAAAATATAGAAGAAGGGTTCCAATCCGTGATCCATGATAAATACAAGATAAAAGGGTATCTTAGGAGTGTCATGGAAAAGTTTAAGGATAAACACACGATTAGATAGAGAGATCGCTCGGAGGGACTTAGTCGCATGCGCCAAGGGTGCGTACAAGCGCAACAGGCACGTTCATTGGATCCCAGTGGGTTCGGTTGAGGTTATTTCAAGAGACCGACATTGTGACATGTCTTTCAATATGTTAGGAAGGTTTGGGCCAAGTTTCAGCCCAAACGCACGAGTAAAAGAGAAGATGGCTTGAGAGAGTATTTTGGTGCGCATTGACCGAGCCAAGGGTAGCTGAAGTCAGAAGATGTCTAGAAGTTCTAGAATAAGTAGGATGTAATTATTTAATTAATTATTAGAGTTATTTCTTATTTAGAACTTCTATTCCTATTGTATTTAGAACTTAGGATTTAATTAGATTTCCTAATTTTACTTAAACTCGTACTAGGCTTTGCCTATATATAGCCAATTGGCTTCATTAATCAAATAGACTGAATTTTTATCAAATTGATTGTTAAGACTACTATCTTGGGTGGACTCCCATTTTCCGTTCGTGGACTCGAACAAAACCATAGGTGGTTGTGTCAAGTGGACTCTTGGCATACCTTATCCTTGCGAACCTCACATGTTGATCGGCGGAGTTATGTGGGTTATTTTTAGGTCAGTTTTAATTTTTTCCTGCATGATTTTCTTTTGAATTTTTGTGTGTTTCTAGATAGATTGCATGTTCTGTGTTGTTTTCAGGAATCAGAATCTATTTTATCTTTGAATATTTTATCCATTCACACAGGAAGCAAGAATGCTTTATTTTATGGCTCCATACCATATTACTAAGGCAATCAATTGGGTTAACATTTCCAATACCTATAAGGGTATGACTCCTGGTATTCTTTAAACATCCCTTATGTGTATAGATTCATGATTTTGGTGCTTAACACCAGAACCTGCAAACGAAACATTCACAACTGTTTTGTCTCACCTTGTAAATCTTTGACACATAAAATTGCCATGCAATAATCATATAAGCCCTCGAAAAGAATAAATGCTTGCAAATGCTCTGATATTCTTGCCTCACTAAGTAGGAATATCCAGAGAACTACTCTGTTAAAAGAAAAAAAAATTCTGTAGCAGTATATAAAGGAAACATTCGTCCTGATATTCCCGCCTCACTAAGTGGGAATATTCAGAAAACTATTCAAAGAATCAAAGATTCGTGCGAAATGCTGATAAAAGAGAAGGGCTCAAATTCTAGTAAAAAAATGCAAGCACTCTATGTGAAATAGGAAGTCGAGGAAAATAGAACAGTTGGCTGAGTTCTAGTTTACATGATTATGTAATTTATAAGATTCGATCTTTGAGACGATCAGGACGATGGCTACTGTTGTTCGGAGTTACTGTAGTTGACGTCGGACCCACCTGCAAAGCGCCGGAGGGGGGGCTCCGGCTTAGACACTCCAATGCTTAAGTCAGTAAGCGGTTCAAAAATAGCAGAGGTTCTAGTAGGCAATTGTTTGGCTTACTTGATGTTTTAAAATGAGAGAGTATTTATAGGCCGCTGGGGGGCGATATCTGGGCGAAAAGGCGATATCCAGGTGAGATAACGCTCTGGATGATGTTACGGGCGATACCTGGGGATGACGTCATGGGCGATACCTAAGGTGACGTCATGGGCGATGCCTCTGAGGAGGGTGCCGGGGGCGATACCCATGATGATGTCGGGGGTGATAACTCCATGGGTCCCCTGGGATGGGATGATGCCGTGCGTCCAGAGACGCGTGAGACCTCCCCCCCACTGATGTTGACCATCCCAGAAAACACCTCATGGTCTAGTAGCGATAGCTTAGATGTCCGATAAGGCTTATAGGATTCCGCCCTTGGCAGGGATCATAATTACAACAATGCCCTTAGGATTGCCTTAATTGTTATCATAAGCCCAACTGAAAACGAGCCCGAGTGTTCACCAAGGGCTGTCATTCCCTGTCCATGTCTGGTATCTTAGGTGAGGGTCCTTTCCTCCTTATGGCGATATACTTGCGGAATCTCCGAGCTTCTTTGTCTCTTTCGATACGACAAAGAACAATTGAAAGTTAGGTAGCGCTTAGGTCGGGAGCTTTCCTCCGAGCAAGCGGGTTCCGATCTTCATTCTTGTCCAAAGACCCGTCCTCATGGGGTGCCAAGGAATCAGCGAGAGACGCCGCTGTCTCGTCCAGAACCGTTAGGATGTCATTTTTGCCTAGCGGTATTAACCGGCCTGGGCCATCAGTAGTGCTTAGAAGGTTGCAAACTCATCCGTGCCGTAGGAGAGTTATTGACGCTGACGGACCACTGGTCATACCGTTGGGTTAGGTTCGCATACGTTCTGGGTCCATCGGCATTTCGGGTGAACTGCAAACATGTAGAGGAGATAGGCATTCTACGGAGATATTAGTAAACTTTGTACTTACAGGGATGTTGAGAACACGCGGGTTCTTTCTTTCCTTTCTGCTCATGGAGTCAGCGATATTGATGCGGTTTTATGCCATCAGCTGCCTACGATTTGTGCGGCTTTATACCACCAGATACTCGCGATACCGGCGAGGCTTTACACTGCTAGGAGCTACCTGCGACATCGACGCGGCCTTACACTGTGGATACCTACAATCGTACGGCTTTTACGTCATGACTACCCGTAATATCGCGCTCCTTCGCATTTTCTAGGATTCTAGCTCGTACTCCTCTCGTGTACCTGCATCGTTAGCAGCATACCGACGTCGATCCTCGTTCCCGCCTCAGGTCCATCGGTCTTTGATGGTAACGGGGCGGCTCGTCTTTTGAGGACCTCCTCTTTCCAAAGGCCCATTTCTCGGAGCCTATAAATCTGAGAGCTTTCTTCACTCAAGTTTATCTCATCTTTTTCTTTCGCAATTTGCATCATGGATCATTTGACCAAAAAATTTCTCCTTTCCAAGGGCCATACTCTCAAGAATCTCAATGATGGTGACGTCGGGTTCTTGGAGAACATGCTGATCAAGACCTCCGAGGATATCTTGGAGTTGCAAGGGATGCTGACCCCACTCCATTCTAGGATGGGAGCTACATCTCTGGAGGATTTCAGTCCTTTAGAGAGCGTGTCGAAGCTGGCCACCTCCATCGCTCGGATTCAAGTGGTGATCGCCATGCTGCAGCAGCGCAAGGACATGCTGGGGTGCTGCTTGAAGGGAATGAGGGTCACCTCTACTGACCTCACTTTGGTCATGGACTCCCTGAGAGACATTCCCGACATACCCGAGGATGCTGGTTCTGACGCCTGACGGCGGTGGCTCCCTTTGAGCCTTTTTTCTCTTTCTTTATTTACGCAGCTGTACTTTTCGGCCGTTAGGCCATAATAAATAAACTATTTTTATTATGCCCTTTGTAACTGTTCTTCTTCTTCAATGCGCCCTTTGTCCTTTTTCGATTGGAGGCATCCTCAGCCCAACTGAAAACGAGTCAGTCATTGGACGACTTTTTCAAGACGGTTTCCTCGCTAACCGTTCTGCATTAATTTTGCGCTGCCGCTTCCTTGCCAACTGATTGGGCTAATATTTAGTTTTCCTCTATCTGTGGGAGATTTCAACAGGCGTGACTGCAAATCTAGATTGACACTCCAGGTTGTACACGTGTCAGTTCTCAAGAGTCGCGTCGGATAATCAAAAAGCTTCTCCCCCTTTTTTGGCTATTTAATGGGATCCTATCTCATTTTTCCCATTCATCTTCTTGCTTGCTTTTCCCCTTGAGAGGTTGCCTGTGATTTCATGGCTGATTCTCATTTTTTGGATACTGCTGCGCGGGATTCTCTGCCAACTCCTCCGACTTTGCCAGATTTAGACAATCCTTCTCCGTCGCCTCCATGGAGGCCGTTCATCCGCCGGCGGGGTCGCAAAAGGCTGAGGAAAAATGCCTTAAAGGTGTCTGAAATGCTTTCTAATTCTTCCGCCCTTTCTGTTTAAAAGGGGGATGGACCATCTCTTCTTTCTCACTATTCGCCAAAAATGGCTCTCCCTGCCTGCGCGGGCGTGGAAACGGTGACGTCAGCCATCGAGGAGGAGTCCAGCCGATCAACGATACGCATAGGAAAGAGGGTTGATGAGCCTTTTCCTCCCGTCAACAGGGAGCTATCGTTCTCAGATGATGATGTAGTTTATTAGTTTAGCGGGTTCTTGCCTCTTTGTAGATACTGTATGGCTTTCCGAAAATGAATAAGATAACGCTTCATTTTCCTTTTGTTCTCCTATCGCCTTTCCGCGCCATTTCTTCAAGCATCAAGGGTTGCCGCAGAGGGATACCTGTTGCTGGGTGCAACCGTCTTTCGGTTTTTAGTCAGTAACTGTCTTCTCCCAAAGAAATAAATGACTGTCCACGCGTCCCTTTCTACTCCGCACGTGTTTCACTTTTACAGGCTGTCTCTTCTTCAAGTTTGACCTTTATAAGGGAACCGCTATTCTCTTTTATTACTTTTGTCAATATTTCGAAATTTTTCACACTTTCTCTTTCTCCTATGCTTCTTCCTGCTCAAGAGAAGTTTCTACAACTGTTCGCTGGCGCCGACGGCCTGTTTACTGGCTTTTTGTTCCAGGTATTCTGTTCCTCTATCGTCGTAGTTTTATTTTTCCAGTCCCTTATGTCTCGTGTTAGAGCCTCTGCGAGTGCCGAAAATTCCATAGATCTCGAGGCTAGGAGAACTCGTAGTATTTTTGATTGTAATGAAGTTTTGAGGGCAGAGTTAGAGGAGAACGGTATCACTTTTCCCTTGGGCTGCCGCCTTTATATCCCTACGAAGGATATTCGACTTCATGATGCCATGTGGGGAACATTTCGGCTGGTTTATTTCAAGATGTTCCTCTACGGATTTCATCTCCCAATTCATACTTCTCTGATGAAGCTGCTAAATTATTACGATCTCAATCCCGTACAAATAACTCCGCCTTCCTGGTGTGGGATTTATGCCTTCCTTCGTTCATGCGAGATGAAGCATATTTTCACTCCATCCCTCGATCTGTTCCGCACATTTTTCAGCTTAAGCTGTCGTGACTACTTGGTGGATATCACCCCAAGATGGAATGACGCCATCGTGCAATTTTTCTGGCGGAACTTTCAAGGTTTTGAGGACAACGTGGGCAACTGGAAAAATGGCTTCTTCACCCTTCGCCTGCCGTCCCGCTGGTGGCGCAGGGGTTTTAACCGAGAGATTACCAGCGCCACTTGGAAAAAACCAGAAGTGCTGTCTAGCATTGATGTGTCCCATGTTACCGCCCTGTTAGAAATAGAAGGGCCTTTCCGCATTCGGGAATTTGCTCAGTTCAGACCCTTGAAAGAGTGTGTCGTTGGTGAGTTTTTCTTTTGCCATGTTATCGCTTTGATTTGCTTGCTGCATTAACATGCTTCGCTGACAGGTAGCGCTGAGGGTTGTTCCTCCAGGGGGAATAAAACTCCTCTAAATGTGGTGCCGCTTCAGACATTACCTTCTTCTCCACCGCCTGAAAGTTCCAGCCGTCCGACTATTCCGCCGAGGGGAAGGAGAACTAAGACCGTCGTAACACGCAGTGCTTCCGCTCGACCTTCTCGCTTTCTTGAGAATTGGTTGCCGCCTCGGGGTAAGGGAGTGACTCCGAGTCGTTCTGCGACTGAAATAGTTGACAGCGATAGCGAGAGTATGGATGCCAGTTCCGAGCTACGTCACGCCACCCTTGCCCAACGAGTGAAGCTTAGGGCGAGAAAAAATGATTCCGCGGCAGAGTCAACCGAGGACGATAGCGAAGAGATGGCTGCCGAGATGGAACGTCTTCGAAAGAAAATCCGGAAAGAGAAGACTGGTCCACCGGTTTCTCCCTTGAGGGAAGTTAGTGCAGTTCCTACCGCAGAGGTTGACACTTCTCATGTCGCGAGTACCTCGCAAGTAGTGGAGGTTGTCAAGGTGTCTTCTGCCATTCCTTCCAAAGCTAATTAGGTTTCAGCGGCGGTGGGCTCACCCTTGCCGCCTGGTGGCCCTGATTCTCCGATCTCTTCCTGTATTCCGGATGTGACCGTGTCAGTTTCGAACCCAAGTGTTCCTCTTAATCCTCTCCCAAGGAAGCCTCAGTCCTTATTCCTTTCTTCAATTTCGGGCATTGGTAATTTCGCAAAAAGTTGTTCTCCTCCCTATATCGCCAATCTTTCCCCTCAAAGTCCTCAAGGAAATATCGCATACCAGCTAGATCTGTCATCTTTTGGGACTAATGGGCTTCGCGCTTTAGGGATATTGGATCCTCTATCGCGAGATGAGCCAGTAGGTTCTATAGTGGGCCAAATGTTCAGTTCTTAGAAGGACAAGGAAGAGTTCCTGCGACATCCCCCTGAAGTTCAGCACTCACGCCTTCTGAACGACATGTTGGCCAGCTTCCGCGAGCTGCACTATTTTCTCGAGGATCAGAACGACAAGGTTCAACACTCTCCCGATTCGAGGGAACAACTAGATGCCGCTTTGGCGAAGGTAACAGAGCTGTCAAAACTTCAAGATCGAATTCGGGCAGAGCTGAACGAGTGTCGCGCCGAGCTCGCGCGAGAAAAATCAAAAGGGAAGGCTAAAGTAGAACTACTGGAGGCGGAGTTGGTGGCGACCGACAAAAGAAACTCTTTCCTTCGTGAAGAGATATCGTCCCGCGACGCGGATTTGGCCAAAGTACCCTCGAAGATAGCTTGGTGGAAAAACAAGACCCTGGAGGTCTGTATCGCCGAATTTGCAGACCTCTATCGCCAGGGAACTGTTGATTCATCTAAGTTGGCTGATTACGCCTCCAAGAAGATAAAGGATTTAGGCGAAAGCGAGGGAGATTTTCTTTCTTTCAGAGAGGAGTAGGGGAATGGTGGCTGCGATATCCGTGCCGACCAATGAATGGTCAAGGTTGACCCTTTAGAGGATTTTCCTCTTTATTTGCTTTTTCTGTCTTGTAATAACGCCTTATTGCGCAATGATATCTGTACTTTATTTTACATAATAACTGATCTTTGTTTCACTTTCCTGCGTTATCTCGAAAGCCGCCGGCTTGGTTAACGCCATTCTGCATTATCTCCATTGTTGCAATATCGCTCTTGTCTTATTCCAGAAAATCATTTTTGCTTTCCAGTGTATTTAATGCTCACAATCCCCTTATTAATGCGAGAGAAAAGTCGTGATGGCGCAGACACACGTGTCCATTTTTTATGATGCCACGGGCTAGCGTGCTCTAGAATTTTAGCAAAATTCAAGCGTTGTCGCGCTTCTCTAGAATTGTACTCATTGCTTGAGTCTGTTCCTTGTGACGCTCTCACGCAACGACTGCAGCGTCCGTCGTTTCCTTTGACCACTAGGGTTATAAAAACCAACACTTATTTCTTTTTCTTACATTTGTCATTCTGCTTTCTTCATACTCTCTCTAGCCGTCTTGTTTTCTTTCCACCTTTCAAGGCTCTCGAAGTGCTTTTTCTCTAAAGGTATTTCCTATTTTCTTCCATCGTCTTCTTTGTCTTTACTTTTTTATTTCCTGCCATGGCCAAGACTCTCCGCCCTGAGTCGAAGTCTGCCGATGAGAAAAAGATAGATATTACGGTTAGCAGTATCACCTCTGAAATCGCTCTCAATGAGCATTTAGCCGCACATATTGCTGTTATCCCTGACGATTATAAGGCCACCGTTGCCCCTGAGTCGATACGCTTGAACAACATTTTGACGGGCAAACGTAGGGTTCTGTACGCATAAATGTTCCGTTATGGTTTCCGGCTTCCCATCGACCCTTTCATAAAACAATTGCTTGTTGCCTGTGATTTGAATCCCATCCAATTAGCCCCAAATGCATATTGCTGTGTTTGTGCCTTTCTGGAACTTTGCAAATATAAGGGGATTACTTCCCCTTCCCTTTTGTTGCTTAAATCGGTTTTTAAGCTGATGAAGTGTCGGGGTGTGATAACGATATCGCCCCGTTACGACGATGACTCACTCAAGTCCTTTACTTGGAAACTCCTTCACATTGAGTCTTTCGTCGATGCTTGGAAAAAGGAGTTCTTTGTGATAAATCTTCCTGAAGCTCCTGGTTCCTGGTGGCGATCTGGGTTTAACCAAGACGTCAAGGATAACGTCTGGGGCCAGCCGGAGAGCCTTCCTCAGCGGGAATAAGGCTGGCTAGATAAATTGCTTCAACTGGAAATCAGCGTTCACATCTGTTATCTAGCATGCGGGGCTGATATCAAGGACTGCATTAGACGTGAGTGTCGTGTTGCTTCCTTCCTTATTACCGCTGATACTAATGCTAACATTATTTTGCGATAATGCAGCGACAGATCCCAATTACAAGCCTGAAAGCGTTAGGAGACGACTGAAAAGGGCCCAGGAGAGAAGAAAAAGAAAGGGTCGCCTCCACGGGAGCTACTGATAACCCAACTGTACTACCTGCTGCTTCCGTGAGCCTTGCTCAAGTATCCTCTTCCTCAGCTGGTGAGGGAAATACCGACATCCCTTCAGGTATCCCCATCGTGACTGTCGCTGCCCCTCCTGCTCAGCCATCTTCTTCTAAAGTCCCTAAGGCCCTTGCCAAAGGAAAAAAGAAGAAAAGAACGAGAAGTGTTGCCGCTCTCACTCCTTCTCCGGACGCGACAGCTTCTTCGGAAGCACCTCCTCTTAACACTGCTGTTGTGAGTGTGCTTTTTTGGCCGCGATATGCTGTATATTGATGTTTATCATCATTTCATTCGTTTCTCTTATCTGCGTTTTATACTGGGTTCTTTGCAGGATATTGTTACTATTTCTACTTCCGCGTCTCCCATAGGCGATATGGACATGGGTTATGTGCTGGGTGGTTCCAAGAAGAGACCTCGGCCGGAGGGTGAGGGTGGAAGCTTATCCTCTACTATCGCTGCCACGGAAGTCAGACCTGACAGCGCCTTCGTTTCTATGGATGCTCCCCAGAATCACCCGTCTGAGTTTCTGGTAAACATGGGTACGACTGAGTCTTTCGGGGCTTCGCCCAATTCTTTCGGCGGGCCTATTCACTCATATGGTCCAACCCTGGACTACCATCCTCACGGTTCCTATATCGTCCAAGGGGTCCCTTCTACACAGGTTCACCCTCCTGTTCCCTTGGCGTTTGTCCCTTCGCGCGTTCCCTTGTCGCAGCATTTTGGCGAAAGGGCCACCGCCTTTAATTTTGCTGCGGATCTAAGTCCGATGGGTGAGTCCGGCACTGTGACTCATCAAGTTGGCTTGTATGATTTTCGTAACACAGGCTTAGCGGCTATTGGGGGCGATGGCTCGGACGAGGTTTCCGCTTTATTGGCTGTCCAGATATTATCGTCCGCGGCCGAACGGGAAGCTTTCCTCTCTAAGGTTGATGATGACAAGGCGAATTCGCTGCGCTCTAGCCTCTTCACCAATTTTGTGAAGTTCCATTACTGGATAGAGCACGCGCAGCGTCAGGCTGCCTCTCTTACCGCCTCCCTGTCTGAACTTTCGCAAGAGCGAAATGAGAAGAAGAAGTTGCTGGAGGAACGCACTCAATTATTGCTGACCCAGCAGGAGCTGAATGGGCAAACGTCCACCCTTGACGCTGCCTTGATAGCGGAAAGAGCCAAGAATGCTGTCCTGGAGGAAGAGAAGTCATCCTTGGCAAGGGAGAAAGCTATCCTGGAGGAAAGGAAAACCGTTCTAGAAGAGGAGTTAGCCGATAAGTGTCTGTGGCATGTCGAGCGGACTGCCACTATTTTGGTTGATTGCTTCGAGGGGGTCCATGGAGTGGATGCGTATAAAGGTGAGGAGGTCACGAGGGCTTTCAAACAGAAGTCTGCCGACCTCAATGAAGCGGGTTTTCGCCGAGCTAAGGCAGAGGGCTGGAAACGGAGGAACCCCGAGGGCTGACGCATCCTAAAGCTTCGCCGCTTCTTCCGTAACTATCGGGAATTGCCAGGCTTTTTTGTTTTTTGCCTCCGCGGCGTTATTGTTTTGGCCTTGGAACTTGTGACCCCTCAAAGGCATTTTCATATGTTCAAATAGTTTATATCTTTATCGCTGTCTTTCCTTTCCTTTAGTTTTCACCTTTTGAAACTCTCTTGGCGCCGTTGTCGCCCCGATAGCATAATGTGTTTACTTTCTCGAGCAGGCTCCTAACATTTCAGCAACAGAAATCGCTGAGGTCAGTACCGGGTTGGCTTTCCGGAAGAGCCTCATAATATCGCCACTTGTACGATCGTCAATCTTTTCGCTGCTCAAAAAGTATTCTGCACATTCTTAATTGTAAACCATCAGTATCATAACGGGTTATAAGAGACAGTAATTACCCGTAGGAGCCTTTCTACTGCCGTCATAGGGCGTTAGTATGGAAACCGCGTAAATCGTTTTTTCTATCAGCTCTATACTTCACTAGGGATTACGCGTCTAGTTACTAGCTGGGATTTCGCGATTCTTTGCGTTTCCATCTTTTCACGATCGGCCTGGAAAGTGCCTCATCTTAGTGAGCCGTCGGATCAGGACAGGCCGTCACAAGGATAGGACTTTTCACTTTCAGGCGTTGTCCTTGCGTCTAGAATCATGCCCTCACTTGATGAACCGACTACACTAGTCCGGTCACTAAGATAGGACTTTTCATTTGTAGAATGGAGTTACTATTTCCTTGGGGCGTGCCTTGTCTTGATGGACCGTCTCCACGAGAACAGTCAGTACAAGAAAAGGAATTTTCACTCCCAAGGATTCCGGGTAGTGCCCTCACTTAGTGAGCCATCTGATCAGGACTGGCCATCACAAGGATAAGACTTTTCACTCCCGGGGGCGCTAGGGATCTTTCAATCCCAACGCTAGTTCAAGGCATGCTGGGTCGTGTCCTCACTTAGTGAGCCGTCTGATCAGGACCAGCCATCACAAGGATAGGACTTTTCACTCCCAGGATCCCCCTTTTTTATCTGCACAAAAGAAACCACAAACACCCAAGAAAGCTCTCTCACCGAGCGTTAGCTAAGGTTAGGGTTGGCATCAGTCAAAGGTGCAGATAAAATCAAGTTCTAGGATAATATAATTTCAAACGAGCGATGTTCCAAGAGTTAGATAAGGGAGTACCATCGAGTGTCTCCAGATGATAGGCTCCTTTTCCGATAACGCGGGTAACGCGATACGGCCCATCCCAGTTTGGACTGAGCTTCCCCACACGTTGACCAACCGCTCGCTTGTCTCTAAGCACCAGGTCGCCTGCCTTTAGCAACCATTCTTTGACGCGCCTGTTATGATAACGGGCCATCTTTCGTTTGTAATGTTGCGTTTTCAAGAGGGTTTCTTCTCGGACCTCTGGTAAAGCGTCAAGGTTAGCTCGTAACCTTTCCTCATTCAGCTCCTCCCGAAAGTGAGCCACTCGCAGGCTCATGGTACCGATTTCTACCGGCGTAACAGCCTCGGTCCCGAAGGCCAATGCGAAAGGTATTTCTCTAGTACTGGTTTTAACAGTCATGCGGTACGCCCACATCACGTATGCCAGCTCATCAGCCCACTTCTTTTTAGACCCCTCCAGGTTTTTCTTAATGCCGCTGAGGATGCTCCGGTTGGTCACTTCCGCCTGTCCATTGGTTTGCGGGTGGGCCACGGAAGAGAATCGCTGCTCAATCCTGAATTCTGAGCACTAGTCTTTGAAGAATTGGCTGGTGAACTGTGTTCCATTATCACTGACTAGGATACGGGGTACGCCAAACCTCATGATAACTTGGTGTTTGAAGAAACGCCAAGGTTTTTCCGCCGTGATGTTGGCGACCGCTTCAGCTTCCGCCCACTTCGTAAAGTAGTCCACTGCCACTATTACAAATTTCAGTTAAGACCTTGCCTTTGGAAACGGGCCCAGGATATCGATCCCCCATTTAGCAAAAGGACAAGGAGCGATAATCTCAGATATTTCGGTGGCGGGACGTCGAGGAATTTTAGAGAACTCCTGACATTTCGGGCAAGTTTGCACATAGTTGTGGCAATCTCTCCGGATGGTGGGCCAGTAGAATCCAGATCTGAAAACTTGTGCAGCCAGGGTGCCACCCGATACGTGCATATTGCACACCCCTTCGTGAATTTCGTGTAGGGTGTGAAGACCTTCTTGCTCCGTTATACATTTGGCGGCAGGGTGAGAAAAATATCTCCGAACCAAGTCCCCGTCATAGTACGTACAACGAGCCACCTGTTTCAGCACCCTTTTCTTTTCGGTGATATCTACAGACAGTTCTTCGTGTTTCAAGTATTTGATTACGAGAACCCGCCAGTCATTCTCGAGTTCTTCCACACACAGAGACGCTTACTCTTACATGAAAGAAGATACAGGTAACTCACGGTAATACACCCCTTCGGGTATGGACGCTTCCGGGTTCGCAGCCAGCTTGGCAAGATTGTCAGCTTCGGCGTTGTCCTCTCGGGGAATGTGCTCAAAGCTGATTTGCATGCCTTCTTTCTTTATTTCCAACAGCTCTCGCATTACCTTGGCGAGGTACTGGACCATGATGGGCTCCTGAGCCTGAGAGCGCCCCAAGACCTGGTCGATTACTAATTTGGAGTCACCACAAATTTTTAGACGCAGGTCTCCTGTTCTTCCGGTATCGTGCCTACCTTTGGAAGAAAGACTTCTCTCTATCCTGAGTCCGGCTAGTAATACCTCGTATTCCGCCGCATTATTGGATAATGGCTGCAGGATTCGGATGGCGTATTGTATTCGCATATCGTGCGGCCCATTTATGAAGATTCATGCTCCAGCCAATTCTTGGTTTTTAGCTCCATCTACATGAATGATCCAGAGGTCCGTATAAGTTTCCGGAAACGGGAGATCCACGTCGCCCCATTCCTCTTCGGGTACATCTGTTAACGGATCTTCTATAAAGATGCATTCCGCTATAAAATCCGCCAGGATTTGAGCCTTCACAGATGGGCGGGACTGATACCTCAGCCCGTATTGCTCGAGTTCGAGAGCCCAGATTAACATTCTTCCTGAGGACTCAGGCTTTGGAAATATTCTCTTCAGAGGTTGGTCTGTAAGCACGATAACGGGGTAGGACTGGAAGTATCTGCCCATTTTTCGAGTGGCTTGTATCAGTGCGAACGTTATTTTCTCAATTCGGGCGTATCGTAGCTCCGCATCTTTCAGAACGTGACTTATAAAATATACAAGGCGGTGCGCGTGGTTATCATCGCGAACGAGGACGGCACTAACCACTTCATCGGCAGCGCCGAGGTATAAATATAAAGTATCACCCGACTCCGGCCTTGTCAGCAGTAGGTCGGACGATAGGTAATCTTTTAGGCTAACGAACGCCTCCTCACATTCTGGGGTCCACCCGAACGGTGCTTTCTTGCGTATGACTTTGAAGAAAGGGAGGCACCTCTCGCCCTGTTTGGAAATAAATCGACCTAAGGCGATAACGCGCCCCGTTAGCCTTTGTACCTCCTTAACGGTTCTTGGAGATATCATGTCTTGTATGGCTTTAATCTTTGAGGGATTAGGCTGGATTCCTTTTCGGCTGACTACGTAGCCCAGGAATTTCCCCGTCTAAAACGCGAACATTCATTTTTGGGGATTCATTTTCATGCGGTGCCTTTTCATCACATCAAAGACTTCCTTTAGATCCTGCAAGTGATCCTGAAAGTTCGCGCTCTTTACCAATATATCGTCAACGTATGCTTCCACATTCCTTCCTATCTGTTCTTTGAATATTCTGTTTGCCATACGTTGGAATGTCTCCCCTGCATTCTTCAGCCGGAACGGCATCGCCGTATAACAGTAAGTGGCCTTAGAAGTGATGAAGGCAGTCTTTTCTTCATCTTCAACAGCCATGGGAATTTGGTGGTATCCGGAGTTAGCATCAAGTGAACTCAAATATGCGTACCCGGCAGTCTGATCGACTAATTGGTCAATACGGAGAAGCGGGTAGCAATCCTTAGGGCAAGCATCGTTTAAATCGGTAAAGTCGATACACATGCGCCAGTCTCCGTTGGGCTTAAGAACGAGAACTGGGTTGGCTAACCAAGTAGGGTATTGAACTTCGCGGATGAACCCCGCATCAAGGAGCTTCGTCACTTCTTTATCAACGGCTAAAGCTTTTTCCGTAGAAAACGCGCGTCGCTTTTGCTGGACCGGCCTGACGCTAGGGTCAACATTGAGCCGGTGTTCTGCTATTTCGCGTGATATACCCGACATGTCTGCGGGTTTCCATGCGAACTCTCCTCGACATTTGTTCAATAACCGGGCCAATTGAAGGTTTTCCTCTGGACTGAGCTTTTCGCTGACTAGGAAGCCTGCTTCTTCTATGCCGATTACTGGTACGGGCACCATTTTGTCCAGAGGTTGAGCGCGCTTCTCATCACCCTGTTCGTATGGGTCCGCCGTTATACATACATACCTATCGCAACTCTTTTGAGTCATGAGCAGGTAACATTCAGCCTACAATTTTTGGTTGCCCTTTATCGATACCACTCCGTCCCAGGAGGGGTATTTCATCTTCAAATGCTTCTGAGATATCACCGCTCCAAAGCGGTTAAGAAAAGGTCGTCCGAGTATGACATTGTAGGGCAAGTTTAAGTCCACGACAAGGAATAACAGATCCTCTGATCGCTTGGAGGTGTCTTCTCTGAAGTATACGAGCAGAGTAGTTATCCCTGTGACAGGGATTGGGACCCCGTCCACCCCAATTATGGGTTTCTTGCAAGGTATTAACTCGTTGTCGGGTTATTTCATGAGATTGTATGCCTCTAACGAGAAGAGGTTCACTGCACTCCCGTTATCTATAAGAGTTCTTCTGACTCCGTGACTGGCAATGATGGGCGTAACCACCATTGCGTCATTATGCGGATAGACAACGCCTTTTTTGTCCTCTTCTGAGAAGGCTAATATTATGCGATCTAGGATGCTTATTGCTTCACCTTTCTTTATTGCGCCATCTCGTTTGCATTTTTCTCCTAACGCGTTCGTCAGTGGCTCTGATTCGTCTATGTAAGGAGTCCCTCCCGCTATGATGTTAATCATAGGGAAGTCCTCGTTGTCTACCGTGAAAGCTTCTCCTCTCCCTCCGGGAGTATTATCCTTCTGTGGAACGCGAGGGGGTACTTGTCGGTCGTCTGCTATCCTTTTCGTGGGATTATTTCTGGCGTCTTCTCTTACTTTGGCTGCGAATTCTCCCAAGTAACCCTCTTCCACTAAACGTTCTATTGCTGATTTTAAGTCTTTGCATACTTTTGTAGAATGCCCCTTGGCTTTGTGGAACTTGCAATAAGCATTTTCTCTTCTCCCTAGAAGCACCCCGGGCTTCACAGGCGCAGGGTAACGGATGGGAAGGTTTCGCTGTTCCACTATCGCTAAAATCTTCGCCCTTGGTAGATTAAGGGAAGGGAAATCAGGGTCGTACGTCCGACCTTTAGAAGAATCTCCTTGACGCTGAGTAGGGGAACTACCAGGCTTTCCCTTCGAAGTGTTACCTTTCTGCCCAGTGGAGGTTTTGGGAATATGATCTTTCTGCCGAGCATAATCGTCGGTGAGGCGGTCATCAGGAATGGTAATTGTAGGAGTGTTAGGAATCAGAGGTGCCTCAGGCGGCATGTTATAAGTTCTATCTCTATTTTCCTCTTATTCCATGTTCGCGTAATTATGGGCTTTAAGTCTTAATGCGTCTAGAGTTGCTGGAGGGTCCACCATCAGTGCATCCTTCAATTTACTATAACGGCAGTTCCTTTTCAAGGCTTCTATAGCAAAATCAATGGTAACACCCGACGTTAGTGACATTTCCAGATCAAATCGACTAAGAAATTCCTTCAAAGTTTCCTGAGGCCTTCGACGTATGTCAAATAACGTGGCGGCGGATTTCCTGATTGGAATCGCTGTACTAAATCTGCTCCGGAACTTAGATTCCAATTGTGCGAAATTGCTAATAGATCCGCCAGGAAGGCCCTCGAACCAGAGACGCGCGACTCCTGATAATGTCATAACAAATATTTGGCATAACGCCGCATCACTATGCGTCTGAAATTGAACGAAATCCTTCACCTAATTGACGTGGGAAATGGGATCTCTGGTGCCGTCATAAGTCTCAGTGGGAAGCTTCACATGTCGACTGACCTTATGGCACCTTATACGACGGCTAAATGGATGACCCGATATGTCATCAAGGATTTCACGCTCATGGCGCGGGGGAGATATTTCCGTGTGGCGCCTCCGATTCCACGGATCTGGCGTGGGATGTCGCCTAGGAGACTGGCTGCGACTCCTGGGCGAACGAGTTCGATATCTCCTGCTACTGGATCTTTCACTGCGCTCAGGAGACAAATCTCTATTCGCTCCTTCTCTTCAACCGTCCCAACAGTTTCTGACCTCCTCGAGGTGCCGATCCTCCTGAGGGATGGGACCTTGGGGCACCTGCGGCACATAAGGCTCCACTCGTCCTTGAGTGAGCTGCGCAAGATTAATTGGGGGATCTGTTGTAGGTAAAGTTGACCAGAGGTTTCCCTGTAACAACGGTGACAAGGGCCGCTCGGTGACAATAGATGGTGTGAACATGACACGGGGAGGGACACTCGACCCAGAAATCTCAGGTGTGATTCTGGCAGCCATTTCAGTCAAATAGTCCAACCGAGAACGAAGGGCCGCTATTTCACTCGCAAAAGGGTGTTCTGTACTATTTAACACAAATCCCCTCGGAGGAGGAGTAGAAAAGCTAGATCCCGCCATCTGGGACAACGAAATGGTCGTTTGCGAGGAGAGGGCTTCCCCTGCCGACCTGGTCGACAGATCCGAAGATTCTGAACTGATTTTTTGCGCTGTCACAGAAAGATCAGCAGTAGCAAAAGGGAATAACTGTCTACGAATCGAAAAAGGGAGACTAGAGGATGAGGGTCCTATTCAGAAGTCATGATCGTACCGATCTCTGGGTAAAACAGAGCTTGGCTATTAAGGACGCTCACTTAATGTACCAAGACTCTCAATGAAAGCACCAATTTGATAAGATTCGATCTTTGAGACGATCAGGACGATGGCTACTGTTGGTCGGAGTTGCTATAGTTGACGTCGGACCCACCTGCAAAGCGCCGAAGGGGGGCTCCGGCGTAGACACTCCGATGCTTAAGTCAGTAAGCGGTTCAAAAATAGTAGAGGTTCTAGTAGGCAATTTTTTGGCTTACTTGATGTTTTAAAATGAGAGTATTTATAGGCCGCTGGGGGGCGATATCTGGGCGAAAAGGTGATATCCAGGTGAGATAACGCTCTAGATGGCGTTACGGGCGATACCTGGGGATGACGTCATGGGCGATACCTGAGGTGACGTCATGGGCGATGCCTCTGAGGAGGGTGCCGGGGGCGATACCCATGATGATGTCGGGGGCGATAACTCCATGGGTCCCCTGGGATGGGATGATGCCGTGCGTCCAGAGACGCGTGAGACCTCCCCCCCGCTGATGTCGACCATCCCAGAAAACACCTCATGGTCTAGTAGTGATAGCTTAGATGTCCGATAAGGCTTATAGGATTCCGCCCTTGGCAGGGATCATAATTACAGCAATGCCCTTAGGATTGCCTTAATTGTTATCAGTAATGGAGCACTAGAATTGTGATTGTGTACATATAGGATGTTTGGGGTATTGGTTAGGCCTTAATAATACGGTTTTGGAGTTGTGGATTAAAATGTTTGAGCATTCTGTGTGATGGATGAGTATTGACTACAAGAGTTCTCTAATTCTTACTTTTCTATGTGTTTAGTTTAGTTTTGTGGTTTTAGAGTCAGTATGCTTGGGGGCAAGCATCAACATAAGTGTAGGGGGGGTTTGATTTAGCTCTAATTGTGGTGGTTTTTACCACTTAATCTCTTATATTTTTGAATGGTATGCTATTGATTCTACTGCGAATCATTCGATAATTGTTGGAGACAGCCTTGAAGGGGTAGGGAGTAAAAAAGAGCATAGTTGGGCATAATTTTGGAAGAAATGGAGAAGGTAAGTTGATGGCTGCATTTTGCACCAAGACAGACTCGCTTGGCCAAACCTCACTTGGAGAACATTGCGGAGCAGACAACCGATTAGATGGCGTTGACAGATGATTTTTCCTGCCCTAACGATTGAAGCGTTGATCACGGACTGATTGAAGATGCGCCCAGTTGATTTCATCTGATGATATTTCCTTGTGAGGATGAGAGCAATCTGATAACAATACCCCTAACAACGAGGGCATTTCTGTCTTATACCCTGCGGTGGGGGAAAATGCTATCACTACCGCCCCGACAGCTTCGAGGCTATCGCCTCTGGGATGGTCGACATCAGCGAGGGGGCCTCACACACAGTATCGCGATATAGGGCGTTATCCCGTCCCAGGCCAAGCTAGGCTGCCTTGCCTAGGTAATGCCCACTCCCCATGTGTATACCTGATATAGCGATAGTGTATTCCATCAGCAAGGCACTCTAGCCCCCCCCCCCCCCCCCCCCCCCCCTGACGGGAGCGTTAGCACCTTGTGACCAAGATCACTCAGAAATGCCCCATTTTTGCCTATAAATACCTCCGCCATAAAGGAGGAAGGTAAGCCTAAGATTGCTAGCCAAAGCTTTGCTATTTTACACAGTCATTACTGACTTAAGTATCGGAGTATTTACGCCGGAGACCCCTTCCGGCGCTGTGTAGGTATATCGGACACTGTGGATAGTCGACCTCCAGACCTATAATCCCCTACTACCCTTCAGCGAATAGCCCGAATCTTATCAAATTGGTGCTTTCATTGAGAGCTTTGGTTCTATTAAGTGAGCATCCTTAATAGCCAAGCTCTGTTCTCTTAAAATTAGAAGGATTATGGAGTCTGACTCAGATCCCGCACTGTCCCAGTCTTCTAGCCTCCCATTTTCTACCCGTAGGTGACTCTTCACTTTCGCCACCACTGACGCTTCCATCTCGGTGCAAGAAGTTCCACCGGGCATGTCAGATTCCCCTTTTGAGCAAGTGACGGGAACATTTGCATCTCAGGCATATACTCCTCTATCTCAGATGCTAGGACCCAGTTACTCTATTCCCCATTCGAGGGCACCTGCGGTAGATGGCTGATCGTTAATCAAATAGAGATTTATAGTGTCTGAAAATGTGTGTGCACAAGAGATATAGTGTACAGTGATAGTCAGGGTCGAACACAGGGATTGTGAGAGACTGATCTAAGGTCTTGAATGTATTCGGAGGACAAAAGCACAAAGAGTAACAATCAGGGGGGGTTTTTACTTGGCTAAACAAGTTAGCCAAGGCAGATTTGGGAGCTAACAATTGTTATCTAGGAAAGCAGTATTCGGGACCTTGAGATGTCAGTTCGGGGTCCCGAATGTAAAAATATAGCAATTCAGTGAACAAATTCAGAATTAATAAAACAAAAAGTGAAACAAGCACAAATAATCAGGTAGAGAAAATTCTTAGCAAAAGGTATTCTTGGGTTGCATTCGGGGGCTCGATCGTCATCAGCTCAAGGGTATTCTATTCAAGACATCATAGAAATGACATAGGGACCAGATTCCTCGGATATCCCCTACTTTTCTCTTAAGAGAAACTACCCCCCGTTTCCACATATGAGGTAGTCTTGACAGTCCGCCATCCCTCCAGGCACGAATGCGGGAGGGCCATACTCAAACTGCCCATGACGCTAAGAAAAGACAGATCTAGAGCTAAAAGTCCCTCAGTTTGTCAGGCTCGTGACCTCGCTCTAATCAATTACACACCCTATCTATTCGAGACCACTTTGACATAGTCAAGACTAAACAGATGCCTACTTGGTTCATGCAATTTTCCTTCCGTATTCACCACACGAATGGCAGCATTCACATAAGATAATTATCAGTTGATCAAGCCTAAAATTATATCATGCAAAGATGTAATTAAAATGATGGATAATTGAATATGGCATCAAGAATGTATTAAGCACATGAAGGCCTCGAATCTGCCCTTGCAACCCTCGAATCACCCTTGCTAAGAACTAATGATTTAGCTATTCATACTTGAAGATGAACAAATAATAATTGAAGAAAGCATAATAGATAAGTAAATAGATTAAGGGAAGAAAACTTTGTTACTAAATTCCGTTTGAAGCCCGACGGCAAGTTTGGAGATGAGCTAACAAGAACTAGAGAGAGAAACTAGAGAGAAGTCTAAGAAAACTAGAACTAAATAAATTATACTAAGTGATAAGAAATGTAAGAGAATGTAAGAGATGTCCTAAACTACTCTTAGATGCCCTTTATATAGTAGAGCTCTAAGCACAAAATATCTTCAGCCTAAAACTAGGGACAAAATGCATTAATTGAAAGCCTATAAATATGGATCCATGCTCCTTAAAGCACAAAGCTGAAAAAGCATAAAGCTGTCTGATTTTTCCAGCTTTGGGCAGGTCTGGATTGGGCTCAAGGGCTGACTTGGTCAGAGCGGTAGGTATTTGGTGGTCAGTGCAGTCTGCAGGAACAGTGTCAGAGGAGGCACATGGAAGCTCTGGCGAGATGACACATGGAAATGTCATTCTTCGCCCTTCGGGGTCCC
Organism: Viola odorata; assembly: GCA_963691705.1. Taxonomy (NCBI): domain Eukaryota; kingdom Viridiplantae; phylum Streptophyta; class Magnoliopsida; order Malpighiales; family Violaceae; genus Viola; species Viola odorata. The sequence continues at coordinate 17,773,646 of OY829546.1, read as the reverse complement.
GAATGGAGAATCCGATTCGGGACCTTTAACGCTGCTTTCGACTCGGGACCTCGACTTTTGGTCTTGAAGCTCAAAACTGCACAAAATGCTCCAAAAATGCATCTTCTCACATAAACTCCCATTTTAGGCCTAGATCTGCAATAGTAATGAAAACAAGGGTAAATTAGCAGAATCGTGCCTTAAATGGGTGAGAAAATAGGGAGAAAATCGTGCATAAAAACATGCTATCAAATAATCCCCACACTGCCCAATGCTCGCCCTCGAGCATTCACAAAATTTAAAACAGTCCCAAAAACAGAACGGACACCAGACCATAGCACAGAGAATAAGCATGCTTGTCAAGATTCGGGACCCTCAATGAAAACAGACTTCGCCTAGATATACCTGCACCAAATCAGAAGGATAACGACCCTTGAGAAGAGACTTTTCCACATCAACCTATTCACCAGCAGTCCTCACATGGATCGGTGTTTGCACTCACGCTCGTGAACACGGTTAGGTGTTTAAACACTCAAGTATGCAAAAACGTAGCACAAAACTAAGTTTGCATATCAATCCGAGTACATTAGACCCATGCATAGGCAATCTAGCAATCAAAAGACTCCGCATCGGGGGCAAGAAGGGGAAGCAAAGAAAATAAATGATAAGAGAAAATGGGAGAAGCATATTGAGAAGAAAAAGTGGGGAAGAGAGAGAGTAAGGGAGTGAAATGAGAAGGTGGTGAAGCCAACTCAAACCTGGAATGCTCCCTTGGCAGAAGGAATCGAGATGGTGAGACAATGTTGCTGAGGGCGAAAGCTAGACTAGGTTTTTCTTCTACGAGGGGGATCCTTGCCTTCTCATTCGGGACCTTAGCTCGGGACCTTGAATGAACGTTGGCTGTTGATTTTCCTCCTTTTCATGAAATTTGGTCTCTTCTCTCTCTCTTTTATTTATATTTTTGTTTTCTTTTTTTCCTTTTTTTTTCCGAGAGAGAGAGAGAGAGAGAGAGAGAGAGAGAGATCTGTATTGAGGATCGAGACCTTGTTCTTCGGGGGCTGGATATTCTGATTTCACTTCCCCACACTTGTGTTTTGCTGTGGGTGGGAAGTGATTTTTTTCCGTTCTGGTCTGCCCTTGATTTCTTTGTTTTAGCTTCGAGGTCTTGAATTGGCGCCAGCATTCAGGGTCTTGAATTTTTGCGGGATCCCCACACTTTGCCTTTGCTGCTTCGTTTGCCTAGTCTAGCCCTCGATAGTGCTCCCAACAACATTGCTTCACCTGCCAAGAGAAAGATCAAGGAAAATTCAAATGGTTAGAATTGGAGAGGTCAAGAAGGGATTCGGGGTCAAGAAGGGAGAACAGAACAGAAAAAATGAGAGAGAATAATTCGATGCGAGGACTTAATCTTTTTGCTGCTTTCCTATGTCTAAATGTGTCTATACCCATGGATATCATGCAACCCCAGTCAGTACCTTAGTTATGCATCCACTTGAACAATAAACGTAGGCATGAAGGCTCAAATGCTCACAAGTTGTTGATTCGTGACCACTGGTGTCTAGGTCTTGAAGCAGATATAAGGCATAACAGGCAAAGAATATCACACTCGGGACCTTGACTATAGACAACATTTTTATTCTATGTGCAAAAGTCGGGTGTGTGTCCATTGTTGGGGTGTTTTCAAAACTAGGCAGTAGGCTAAAAATTGAAAAACTAGAGAATGATTCATGCATAAACTTAGGAAAAATAAACTAGGAGATAAATATAGCATGCATAATAAATAGTAGCAGTTCAAACTCCTCCCCACACTTAGGCAGCGCATTGTCCTCAATGCGGGAAGGAGACAAAAAGATAGCAGTTTGATACTAAAGCAGGAATGTAAATTGTTCAATCATAAATAATCAGCCCACGCAGGGGCAAAGGGTTTGAAAATGTTCGGGCTCAAGAGGTAGGGGGGTCGAATTGTTCGATTGCAATGGTGAGGGCTCGGATTGCTTGTAGAATGACGCGATTGGAGTCCCTGATGTCAGTGAGTAAGCTGAGGACAGTGTTGTCATTCGGTATTTGCTCGGGACCAGGGGCATGCGCTTCGGGGGCAGTTGGGGCGGCTGTGTTGGCAGAAGGTGGCTCGAGAGCAGTAGACTTGCCTCGGGGCGTCGAAAGATCCGGGTACTCGAACTTGCCTTCAATCTTCTCTTTGTTGTCTGCATGAAAACTCAAGATACCGTTAATAACACACGAGAATCCCATTGTGTCCAAGGTCTTGAGACCAAGGAGTTTGAAGGAACTCGGGTGTTTGTATAAGTTCAGCTCTTGGAGCTTCCATGTGTACAATTGCGAGGCCAAGCTGGTGACGAGGGACCCAAGAACAAGAGAGCGACCCTAGGGAACCTTGAGCGGTATGCTCAGGGTCTTGAGCGTCTTGCTCGTCAGGCTGCTTCTGTTGCTGTCTTCTCCTCCGTCTTCTTCCTCAGCCCCCCGCTGGTCGTCGGAGTCCCAAGGGAACTGCTCCTCGTTCTCCTTCTCGACCCTCCTGGCCTCCCGGAGGCTAGAGCTGGTCTGTGCCCCATCCTCTTCCTCGGTATCAGAGGGAATAACGTAGCCGATGGGTTTCACATCAAGGGGGACAGAGTTCACGGGGCTGCCAGGAGGGGTCGGTGTCGCTGTTGATTTTTTCAGCTTGCTGCCAGGACGCGGTGCACCTTGCCGGATCTGGTCATTTTTGGGAGGGCGGTGGTGAAGGTTATCTCATCGAGGTCTATTGTGTCTTCAGAGGAGGCTGATCCGAGTGGTTCGGTGGCGGTAGGGGACTGATCGGTGGTGTTTTTCGGCTGGGGTTGAGTGGAGAGAGGAGTAGGAGTGGGAGTAGATGAGTGAGAAGTGGTGGGTTTGTTTAGGTTGAGGTTTGTGCGTGCCATGAGGAAGAAGGAGGGTTTTTGTGTTTTGAAAGAAGGGAAAGAATTGTTGTGTGTTGATTTGATTGGGAGAGATGAGGGGTTTAGGTTGGGTAACGGATGGGATCTGACGGTTAGGTGGCGTGGGTGAGTGGGTTGGAGGACGTGGAAAGGTGGAGAGAGAGATGGGAGCTGATCTCCTTGGGCTTCGTCCGCCATGCGTCGCGCCGGGAGAGGTCGCGCAGTGCTAAGGGCAGCGTGCGTCTGCACCTGCACGGGAAAACAAAAAAAAGCAAATCAGCTTTAAGGAGTTGAAAATATGAGAGAGGGGAATAAAACCAAAAGAATTAAATAGGGGTTATTAAAGTAGGGGACAAGACATTTAATTGGAGAGAGGGAGAGACAAAGGGTTTAAATGAAAGGGAGAGAGAACAAAGAAATTTTGAAATTTACCTAGGTAACATAAAAAGTATGTATAGAGAATTTGAAAAGCTAGAGTTGACTAAAATTTTAAAAAAAGAAGAAAGGAATAAAAGGTTTAAAAGGAGAATAAGGAGGGACAAATTAATTTAAGACCACCTAGGGAAAAGAAGAAATGTGCGTGGGAAAGAGAGAAAAGAGACTGTTAGACTCGGAATTTAAAGATAAGAGGATTAAAGAGAGAGGGTTAGGAATTCAGGGGCTGTCCCCACACTTGGCCTTGATTATCGTCCAGGCCTAGACGTTGTTTCTTCATTCGGGGGCGTTGTCTGCTGGGTCCTCGACCCGTACTTCCTCGGCAGTTGAGGGCTTGAATCCTTCGTAGAAGGGTTTCAGCCTGTGCCCATTCACTTCGAATGGTTCTCCCCCGTCCAGATTCTGGATCTCAACAGCTCCATGATCAAACACTGTGGTGACTTTGTAGGGTCCCGTCCATTTGGACTTGAGCTTGCCCGAGAAGATCCGCAGTCGTGAGTTGTAGAGCAAAATTTTCTGCCCGACAGTGAAGGTCTTGACTACGAGATGCTTGTCATGCTGGGCCTTGGTCTTGCCCTTGTAGATCAGTGAATTTTCATAGGCATCCCCTCGAAGTTCTTCGAGCTCTTGAATTTGTAAACAGCGATCCTTGCCTGCTAAGCTCAAATCCATGTTAACCTTTTTGATTGCCCAAAACGCCTTATGCTCTATCTCAACGGGGAGGTGACATGGCTTGCCGTAGACCAACCGATATGACGTCATGCCGATCGGGGTCTTGAATGCAGTGCGATAGGCCCAAAGCGTGTCTCCCAGTTTGAGACTCCAATCTTTCCTTGACTGATTCACAGTCTTCTCGAGAATAGCCTTGATCTCCCGATTCGAGACCTCAGCCTGCCCATTGGTTTGGGGGTGATAGGCAGTAGATACTCGATGTGTAACGCCATACTTGCTAAGTAACGAGGAGACCGTTCTATTGCAGAAATGAGTCCCCCGATCGCTGATGAGAGCGCGCGGGGTCCCGAATCGGTTAAAGATGTGGGTTCTAAGGAAATCAGCAACTACCCTCGAATCATCTGTTTTGGTGGCTTTGGCTTCGATCCATTTGGAAACATAGTCCACTGCAAGCAGGATGTATGTGTTCCCGAATGAATTTGGGAACGGTCCCAGGAAGTCAATGCCCCAAATGTCAAAGATTTCACACGCACACACGCACACACGCAATAATGCCAGTCAAGGGCATTTGGTTTCTCGCCCCGAGGTTTCCCATAGCTTGGCATCGGGGGCATGTAGCACAAAACATATAACTGTCCTTGAAGATTGACGGCCAATAAAGACCAGCTTCTAAGACCTTGAGCGCGGTCTTCTTGGCAGCAAAATGCCCTCCCTCCGTTGTTGAGTGGCAGAATTTGAGGATTGACGGAACCTCGTCCATGGTGACACAACGCTTGACAATCTGATCTGAACAATGCTTCCATAAATAGGGGCTGTCCCAAACATAGGTCCTGGCTTGCCTTCGGATCCAGTTGTGCTCTGCGCTCGAGGCATCGACGAGAAGCACTCCAGTGGCACAAAAATTTGCTATGTCTGTGAACCATGGAAACTTGGCGGTATCCACTAAGCACAAATGCTCATCTGGGAAGGTCTCCCGAATGGCTACTTGGGAGTCATGTTCTTGGTTGGGGAGCCTACTCAAGTGGTCGACCACACAATTCTCGGTCCCTTTCTTATCCTTGATAGCAAGGTTGAACTCTTGGAGTACTAGGATCCAGCGGATAAGTCTGGGCTTCGCATCGGTCTTCTTGAGCAGGCATCGAAGGGCGGAATGGTCGGAATACACTACCACTTCCGTACCCAGGAGGTACTGCCGAAACTTGTCAAGGGCATAGACAATCGCCAAAAGCTCTTTTTTCGTCGTGGTATAATTTTGCTGAGCGGGATCCAACAACTTGGATGCATAGTAGATGATGTACGTCTCTTTGTCTTTCTTCTGGCCCAGAACCGCTCCCAAAGCTTGATTGCTAGCATCACACATGATCTCGAAGGGGAGAGTCCAGTCGGGGCCTCGAATGATAGGCGCAGAGATGAGCTTGGCTTTCAAGGTCTCGAAAGCTGTCTTGCATTTTTCATCAAATATGAAGTCCATATCCTTATGTAGCAGCTGGCACATTGGCTGGGCTATCTTGGAGAAATCCTTGATGAACCTCCTATGAAAACCTGCATGTCCAAGAAAGGAACGCACATCTCGAATATTCGAGGGGTAAGGCAAGGTCTCGATAGCTTGGATTTTAGCTTTATCCATTTCGATACCCTTTCGGGAGACGATGTGGCCCAAGATCAGCCCTTGGTCAACCATGAAATGACATTTTTCAAAATTAAGCACAAGGTTAGTTTCAACACATCTTTGCAGAATTTTCTTTAAGTTCGAGAGGCATTCAGAAAAGGAATTACCATAGACCGTGAAGTCGTCCATGAATACCTCGATGCATTCTTCTACAAATTCTGAAAAGATGCTGACCATGCACATCTGGAATGTAGCCGGAGCATTGCATAACCCGAAGGGCATGCGTCTGTAAGCAAAAGTCCTGAATGGGCATGTGAAAGTGGTCTTCTCCTAGTCCTCAAGGGCTACTGGAATCTGGTGGAATCCTGAATACCCATCCAGGCAGCAATAATGCGTCTTGCCGGCAAGGCGCTCCAGCATTTGATCTATGAAGGGCAGGGGGAAGTGATCTTTTCGGGTGGCCTCATTCAAGCGTCGATAGTCAATGCATACACGCCAGCCATTCTGGATTTGGGAGGGAATTGGCAGACCCTCGGGACCTGGAATGATGGTGATGCCTCTTTTCTTTGGGACCACCTGAACGGGGCTAACCCATGGAGAATCAGAGATGGGGTAAATAACCCCGGCATCGAGCAGCTTCAGGACCTCCTTCTTAACTACCTTCATCATGGGGGGGTTCAAACACCTTTGAGGCTGCCTGATTGTCTTGGAGTCTTCTTCGAGGTGTATGCGGTGAGTGCACAAGGATGGCGACAGACCCTTGATGTTGGCAATCGTCCAACCGATGGCCTTCTTAAAGCTCTTGAGGAGGTTCACTAGCTCAATCTCTTGATCTGCTTCCAGTTTGTTGGAAATTATGACTGGGAGGGATTCTTTCTCCCCGAGGTAAGCATACTTCAAGTGTGAGGGCAGCGCCTTGAGTTCAAGGTCCGGAGCTTGTACCAGAGAAGGGGGAAGTCGTTCATGATCTACACATTCGGGGGACTCGCTCGGGGGCTCGACTGCTAAGACAGTATTTACTTCGAGGGCTGTTGCAACCATGATTAATTCGGCAGGAACCTCAATGGACGATGTCATTTCCTGCAATGATTTGGGAGTGAGGCTTTGATCTAGGATTAGCTCCAAGGGCTCGATTGAGTTCAGCTCTGCGATACTTTCCACAATGGGGTCTATCACATCAATGAAATTGACGCTAGAGAATTCGGGAGGGTATTTCATTGAATCCAGCATATTAAAATGGATGATTTCCCCGTCGAATTCAAGAGAGATAGAGGCTTCATAGCAGTCAATCTTTGCACGGGCAGTGGCCAAGAAAGGGCGTCCTAAGAGTAGATCCGAAGACTTGGTGCTTGTTGGGTTTTCCATGGAGAGAACATAGAAATCCGCTGGAAATAAGAATTCACCAACTTGGACTGTGATTATACCTTTGGGGTATACCACCGAACGGTCTGCAAGTTGGATGATAAGTGTGGTCTCCTTCAAGGGTCCGAGTCCAAGCCCATTGTAAATGGTTAAGGGCATGACATTGATTCCAGCCCCCAAATCGCACATCGCCTTCCCAATATCAATGGTCCCGATCCTGCACGGGACCGTGAACATACCCTGGTCCTTGCACTTGGGTGGAATTTTTCGCTGGATATGGGCGGACAGATTTGCTCCCACACTAATCCTGTTTACCTCCGTGAACTTGCTTTTGTTGGTGCATAGGTGCTTCAAGAACTTCGCATACCGAGGCATGTTTTTGATGGCCTTGAGGAGGGGAATATTGATGATGACTTTGCTGAACATCTCAAAGATGTCCCGATCCTCTTCTTCTTTCTTCTTTTTGATCAGCCGTTGAGGAAACGGGGGCTCGAATACTTTGTTTATGAATTCCTGAGAGAATTCTTCCTCTTTAACGGGCTGCTTCTTCTTACAGCGAGGCTTTTTACTGGAGAAGAAGTGGTCAAGTGCTGCGTCGCCAAATCGGGACTTCTTGGGCTGATCAGCAGGCTGTTCGGGGGGTGGTTGTGCATCGTTGGCAGCTTCGGGGCCAGAACTAGCAGTGTGGGCTTCAGGTTCTGGAATACCTCCTGGAGACTCGGGGTCTGGATGGACACGAGAGGGGATCTCGAGACCACTTCGGAGGTTCACGGCGCACGCCTCGTGCTTCGGGTTAGGTTCCGTCTGCCCTGGAAATCTCCCACCATTTTTTACTTCTTTCATCTCTGCCATGAGAGTACGAATTTGCTTCTCCAGCTCAGCGATCTTCTTCTTATCGGAGGAGGGCTCCTCATTCGGGGGTAGTGGCATGGTAAAATTTTGATCGGGGGGTGGCTGCCTCTGATATTGATAACTCTGAAAATTCGGTTTAGGCTTGAAGTTTTGCATGTTGAACGGAGGAGGGTGATTGCTGTATGGGTTCTGACCGTACTGATGACTGGGCCCGGCCTGCTGGTTGTTGTTCCATCCGTAACTAGGCTGTTTCCAGCCTTGATTGTGATGTTGACCATACGGGACATTGAATCCCCCTGCTGCATTGACGGGCATTTCTTCAGGAATAAATGGGCGAGCATCAGTAGGATGGTCCGAAAGTTGGCAGATTTGACAGGCCTTGAGCTGGACTGGTTGCCCCGAAGCCATATTTTGCAACATTCCTGTGATGGCGGCTAATTGATTCTCCATGGCGGGTGATCGGGCGTCTTGAACGCTAGTGGAATTGTTAAACTGGAGGTTGTTCTTGGCCATGAGCTCAATGGTGTCCTTGGCGGCAGCAGGAGTAAGTCTAGTAATGGACCCGCCAGCAGCAGCGTTTAGCAAGGCCTTGTCTCGACCCGTGAGTCCTTCACAAAAGTATTGTATGAGGGCATGCTCGGACAGATTATGCGAGGGGCACAGGGCTTTCATTTTCTTGAATCGCTCATAATATTGCTCGAGATCCTCCGTGTCTTTTTGAAGGACGGACACGAGCTGCTTTCGGGTCACCATAGCGATGGACACCGGGTAGTACTTGTCCGTGAAGGCTTTGGACATTTCAGCCCATGAGTTGATGGATTGTGGCTGCAAGTCATAAAACCAGTCAAGAGCATCGTCCTTGAGAGACCACATAAAGGCACGTAGTTTAGCATGCTCAACGGTAACATTGTGAGGTTTCATGGCATCACAGATGGAGTGTAGTTGCTGGAGGTGATGGTGGGGATTTTCTTTAGCCAGCCCTCGGTAGAGGGGTAGGTGGTGCATGGTTGCAGATTTGAGTTCCCAGTCATTCGGGACCACTGGCCAAACGATGCAACTAGTCGGGGCCTCGGGGGCAGTATTGAATTCATCGATGGTCTGGATTACTGGGGGAGCTGGTGGAACATTTTCCCCTTCGGGGCCGTGATTATCCATGTCGGGTCCTTCTGGATGGACTGGAGGTAAGTCTTCGGGGTCTGGGTTGTCCTGGAGAGCAAAGAGACGTTCGAGGTCCCGAACACAAGGATTGGAATTCGATCCCTGGGCTAGTCGTCGAAGGCCTCTTTCTGTCCTTCCTAACTCGTGATCAAGGGGCAGTAAATCGGGTGCAGATCTCCTGGTCATACAAACAAGAAAAATAAATTAGTCTTGAAACAATCCCCGGCAACGACGCCAATTTGATCGTCAGTCAAATAGAGATTTATAGTGTCTGAAAACGTGTGTGCACAAGAGATATAGTGTACAGTGATAGTCAGGGTCGAACATAGAGATTGTGAGAGACTGATCTAAGGTCTTGAATGTATTCGGGGGACAAAAGCACAAAGAGTAACAATCAGGGCGGGGGGGGGGGGGGGTTTACTTGGCTAAACAAGTTAGCCAAGGCAGATTTGGGAGCTAACAATTGTTATCTAGGAAAGCAGTATTCGGGACCTTGAGATGTCAGTTCGGGGTCCCGAATGTAAAAATATAGCAATTCAGTGAACAAATTCAGAATTAATAAAACAGAAAGTGAAACAAGCACAAATAATAAGGTAGAGAAAATTCTTAGCAAAAGGTATTCTTGGGTTGCATTCGGGGGCTCGATCGTCATCAGCTCAAGGGTATTCTATTCAAGACATCATAAAATGACATAGGGACCAGATTCCTCGGATATCCCCTACTTTTCTCTTAAGAGAAACTACCCCCCGTTTCCACATATGAGGTAGTCTTGACAGTCCGCCATCCCTCCAGGCACGAATGCGGGAGGGCCATACTCAAACTGCCCATGACGCTAAGAAAAGACAGATCTAGAGCTAAAAGTCCCTCAGTTTGTCAGGCTCGTGACCTCGCTCTAATCAATTACACACCCTATCTATTCGAGACCACTTTGACACAGTCAAGACTAAACAGATGCCTACTTGGTTCATGCAATTTTCCTTCCGTATTCACCACACGAATGGCAGCATTCACATAAGATAATTATCAGTTGATCAAGCCTCAAATTATATCATGCAAAGATGTAATTAAAACGATGGATAATTGAATATGGCATCAAGAATGTATTAAGCACATGAAGGCCTCGAATTTGCCCTTGCAACCCTCGAATCACCCTTGCTAAGAACTAATGATTTAGCTATTCATACTTGAAGATGAACAAATAATAATTGAAGAAAGCATAATGGATAAGTAAATAGATTAAGGGAAGAAAACTTTGTTACTAAATTCCGTTTGAAGCCCGACGGCAAGTTTGGAGATGAGCTAACAAGAACTAGAGAGAAGTCTAAGAAAACTAGAACTAAATAAATTATACTAAGTGATAAGAAATGTAAGAGAAGGTAAGAGATGTCCTAAACTACTCTTAGATGCCCTTTATATAGTAGAGCTCTAAGCACAAAATATCTTCAGCCTAAAACTAGGGACAAAATGTATTAATTGAAAGCCTATAAAAATGGATCCATGCTCCTTAAAGCACAAAGCTGAAAAAGCATAAAGCTGTCTGATTTTTCCAGCTTTGGGCAGGTCTGGATTGGGCTCAAGGGCTGACTTGGTCAGAGCGGTAGGTATTTGGTGGTCAGTGCAGTCTGCAGGAACAGTGTCAGAGGAGGCACATGGAAGCTCTGGCGAGATGACACGTGGAAATGTCATTCTTCGCCCTTCGGGGTCCCGAATGGAGAATCCGATTCGGGTCCTTGAACGCTGCTATCGACTCGGGACCTCGACTTTTGGTCTTGAAGCTCAAAACTACACAAAATGCTCCAAAAATGCATCTTTTCGCATAAACTCCCATTTTAAGCCTAGATCTGCAATAGTAATGAAAACAAGGGTAAATTAGCAGAATCGTGCCTTAAATGGGTGAGAAAATGGGGAGAAAATTATGCATAAAAATATGCTATCAATGGCGCATGCAATCCTCTTGCGAATTCAATATCGGCCCTTCGAGCCCAACTAGACCAGCTGACAGAATTAGCCGCAGGATTTACGCCTCATGTTTCAGAATCCAGCCTGCCTTCTCATATAGTCTTCACTCCATCCATCGTCACTGACCGACCCCTGTCATCTTGACAATCTAGAGGCCTTCCTTTATCTCTACCTTTGACGTCAGCCCCTGTCGGAGTCATGCAACTCGCGCATAGACGCGTCGAACCGTCTGAGCAGCATAGGAGGGAAGCTCCTGTTCTTAAAGGGGAACGATGGGACGGCGAATATAGAGATCATTGGGATAACAGGCGAGAGGAGATGTTTAGGGACCCGTCTCCCAGGCACAGTGAGAGATCGAGCAGCAGAAGGCATCGAACTCGAACGCCAAGAAGTCGCAGCCGATCTCCCAGGCGACATCGTGAGTATGATTTTCGAGCTCAAAGGTAGCTCAACGAGCCCTCTCCCCCTCGTCAACCGTAGGGGATTCCTGATGATAACAGTGGTCACTCATTCAGCCACCGTGTCATCGGCATGTAAAACTCCCTGTGGAGTCATATGATGGCACAAAGGATCCTATTTCTAATATTAATAAGGTGAAGGATTTTGTATAGTTTCAAACTCACAGTGACGCTGCGTTATGTCAAATCTTTGTAATGACGCTATCTGGGGTAGCGCGTCTTTGGTTCGAGGGGCTTCCGGCAGGGTCCATTGATAATTTTTCCCAATTGGAAGCTAAATTTCGGAGCCGGTTCAGCACGGCTATTCCTATTAGAAAATCTGCGGCAGCACTATTCGATATTCACTGAAAGCCACAAGAGTCCTTGAAGGATTTTTTGAGTCGTTTTGATCTAGAGATGTCGCTAACGCCAGGGGTCACCATTGACTTCGCCGTCGAGGCCTTGAAGCATAATTGCCGTTACGGGAAGCTACGAGATACTTTAATGGTGGACCCGCCGTTAACACTAGATGCGTTAAGGCTGAAAGCCCACAATTACGCGAGAATGGAGGAAGAGGAGAATAGGGAACGAATCCAGAATGTATCCCAAGATACACATCCAGCCCCTAACGTCTGCGTTAACATAACTCCTGATACACAGCCAACTGATGATTATGGGCAACGAAAGGACCACATCCCTAGAGCCTCAAATTTATAGAGGGGCAACTTCTCGAGAGGAAGATTTGGGAATTCCCCTACTAGGAGACAAGCGGATCCACCCAAGGGGTGAATATATGACCCTGACCTTCCTTCCCTCATACTCCCAAGAGCAGAAATCTTAGCGATAGTTCAGCAGCGAAACCTGCCTATTCGTTACCCAGCTCCTGTGAAACCGGGAGTAATTATGAGAGGAAGAGAAAATGCATTCTGCAAGTTCCATAAAGTCAAAGGGCACTCCACGAATGTGTGTAGAGAATTGAAATTAGCGATAGAGCGCCTAGTCGAGGAGGGCTACCTCGGGGAATTTGCCACTAAAATAAGGGAGGAGGTCAGGAACAATCCAGTAGATAAGGCGACTGATGATAGGCAAGCGCCCTCTTACGCCACGGGAGCCAACGCCATTCCTATCGGAAGAAATAAGGAAACATTTATGGTTAACGAGGATGATGTTCCTATGATCAATATTATAGCGGGAGACACCCCGTATTTAGATGAACCCGCAGCGTTAGCACCCGCGACGGGCGACAAACGAAAGATAGACAACGCGTTAGTAAAAAGTGAAGCAATAAGCGTGTTAGATCGAATGGTGCTATCGTTCTCAGAAGAGGATGAGAAAGGTGTTGTCTACCCACACAATGATGCGTTAGTGGTCGCACCCATTATCGGCAACCATAGAGTTAGGAGAACCCTTGTTGACAATGGGAGTGCGGTCAATCTGTTCTCGCTTGAAGCATACAACCTGATGAAATGTCCTGACAACGAGCTAACGCCTTGTAAAAAACCAATAATTGGAGTAGACGGGGTCCCAATCCCAGTGGTAGGAGTTACAACGCTACCAGTATACTTCAGAGAAGACACGTCCAAACGATCGGAGGAACTATTGTTCCTAGTTGTAGACCTGTCATTACCTTACAACGCTATACTTGGGCGGCCATACCTCAACTGCTTTGGAGCTGCAATATCGCAAAAGCATCTAAAGATGAAATACCCTTCGTGGGATGGAGTGGTCTCGATCAAAGGGGACCAGAAGTTAGCTGTCGAATGCTATTTACTCATGACCCAAAAGAGTTGTGATCGTTACGTGTGTGTAGCAGATGATCCCTTCGAGGATGGAGAGGAAAAACACACTCAGACAGTAGACAGCATGAGGCCAATCCCCGTTAGCGGAGTCAAAGAGGCGAATTTTCTGGTTAGTGAAAAATTGAGCGCAGAAGAAAGCGCACAGCTAGTTCGATTATTGAATAAATGTAAAGGAGAATTCGCGTGGAAGCCAGCAGATATGCCTGGAATCTCACGAGAAACAACAGAACACCAACTCAATGTTAACCCTAACGCCAAGCCTGTTCAGCAGAAGCGGCGAGTTTTCTCTCCAGAAAAGATGATAGCCATCGAGAAAGAAATATTAAAACTCATGGATGTTGGCTTCATCCGAGAAGTCCAGTACCCAACGTGGTTGGCTAACCCTGTCCTAGTCCCAAAACCTAACGGAGATTGGCGCATGTGCATTGACTTCACTGATTTGAATGACGCCTGTCCCAAAGACTGCTATCCCCTTCCTCGAATCGATCAGTTGGTCAACCAAACCGCGGGGTACGCCTATCTGAGCTCGTTGGATGCTAACTCGGGGTATCACCAAATTATCATGGTCGTAGAGGACGAAGAAAAAGCCGCTTTCATAACGCCAAGGGCCACCTATTGCTACACAGCAATGCCGTTTGGATTGAAAAATACCGGGGCAACATTCCAGCGCATGGCAAATAAAGTTTTTGAGAAGCAGATTGGGGAAAAGGTGGAGGCCTACGTAGATGATATACTTGTCAAAAGTCAAAGCTTTGAGGACGATGTGGCTGATTTAGAAGAAGTCTTCGACGTAATGAGAGAATACAAGATGAAGTTGAACCCCCGAAAGTGTATGTTTGCGTTTCAAACAGGCAAATTCTTAGGCTACGTGGTCAGCCAGAAAGGCATCCAGCCCAACCCTTCGAAAGTAAAAGCAATTCAGGACATGATATCTCCGCGAACCGTCAAAGAAGTGCAAAAGCTCACAGGACACATCATTGCGTTAGGACGGTTTATCTCCAAACAAGGCGAAAGGTGCCTACCTTTCTTCAAAGTCATTCGCAGGAGAGCCCCCTTTGGGTGGACGGAAGAATGTGAAGAAGTGTTTGCCGGCATAAAAGCCTACCTCTCGTCTGACCTGGTGTTGACAAGACCTGAACCAGGCGACGCCTTATACTTGTATCTGGGTGTCGCCGACGAGGTGGTTAGTGTTGCCCTTATACGAAGCGATAGACATGTTCATCGCCCCGTATTCTTTGTCAGTCACATACTGAAGGATGCCGAGTTGCGATATACTCACATTGAGAAAGTAGCGTTTGCCCTCGTGCAGGCAACACGAAAGATGGATCGATACTTCCAAGCTCATCCTGTCGTAGTACTCACTGATCAACCGTTGGGGAAAATTCTTAGGAAACCTGAGTCCTCAGGAAGAATGCTGATTTGGGCAATCAAACTTGAGCAGTATGGGTTGCAATATAAGGCCAAACCGTCCATCAAAGCCCAAGCGTTAGCAGACTTCATAGCAGAATGCACATTTACACAAGGGCTACCGGTGGACCCACCGGAAGGGGAAGCGGGAGACTCAAATCTCCCGTCCCCAGACACTTACAGCGATACATGGATCATCCACGTGGACGGAGCTAAAAATCAAGAGTTAGCTGCCGTTGGAATTTTCATGATTGGACCTGATGACATACAGATGCACTATGCCATTAGAATTTTGCAGCCGCTATCCAACAACACGGCCGAGTACGAAGCGTTACTGGCCGGACTCAGAATAGGCAATAATTTCTTCATTGAAGCTACGCGCAATGCAAGAACAATACGTGATCTGCAGCTAAAGATACGGGGGGACTCTAAACTAATAATAGATCAAGTCTTGGGAAATTCCCAAGCCCGTCATGATCCAATACCTTGCAAAGGTAAAACGTGAGCTAACAGAGACACAGAGAAAAGGCATTCAAGTCTGCTTCGAGCATATTCCTCGAGAAGATAATAGTGAGGTTGATAATCTCGCTAAAATGGCAGCTAACCCGACAACCTCCATACCCAAAGATGTGCACTACGGTGAGATACCATTGCCCTCTTTCATGGAAGAACAAGTGTCTCTTTGTGTGGAAGAAGTGGAGAATGATTGGAGAGTCCCCGTTGTGAAATATTTGAAACATGATGAGCTGCCAGTAGATAGCACTGAAAAGAGGAAAATTTTGAAACAAGCGGCACGGTGCACATACTACAATGGGGAGTTGGTTCAAAATGCTTCTCTCATCCAGCTGCAAAGTGCATAACGGAGCAGGAAGGCCTCCACACTTTGCAAGAAATCCATGAAGGAATATGTGGCATGCACGTGGCTGGTGACACCCTAGCGGCACAGGTCTTTCGTTCAGGATTTTACTGGCCCACCATTCGCAAAGACTGTCACAACTTTGTAAAATCTTGTCAGAAATGTCAAGAATATGCCAAGATCCATCGAAGACCAGCCGTGCAAATTTTAGAAATTGTCGCCCCGTGCCCGTTTGCCAAATAGGGAATTGATATCTTAGGCCCGTTTCCCAAGGCCAGGTCCCAACTAAAATTTGTGGTCGTGGCGGTAGATTATTTCACGAAATGGGCAGAAGCAGAGGCGGTAGCCAACATTACAACGGAAAAAATTTGGCATTTCTTTAAATATCAAGTCATAATGTGATTTGGGGTACCTCGCATATTGGTCAGCGACAACGGAACACAATTCACAAGCCAATTTTTCAGAAATCAGTGCCCGGAATTCCAGATCGAATAAAGATTCTCTTCTGTAGCACACCCGCAAACCAACGGGCAGGCTGAAGTGACCAATCGTAGTATCCTCAGTGGCATCAAGAGGAACTTAGAAGGTTCTAAAAAGAAATGGGCAGACGAACTACCGTATGTAATGTGGGCCTATCGCATGACCGTCAAAACTACCACAGGAGAAACCCCCTTTGCGTTAGCCTTCGGCACAGAGGCTGTCACGCCGATAGAAATTGGCACCCTGAGCCTTCGAGTGGCATACTTCAATGAAGAAATAAATGAAGAAAGGTTACGTGCTAACCTTGACGCACTGCCAGAGGTACAAGAGGAGGCTCTCTTAAAAACCTTGCATTACAAAAGGAAAATGACGCAATATCATAACAGACAAGTCAAAGAGCGGCTGCTCAAAGCGGGAGATTTAGTGCTTAGAGACAAACGAGCGGCAGGGCAGCGTATGGGAAAACTCAGCCCAAATTGGGATGGGCCATATCGTGTCAACCGCGTCATCGGAAAGGGAGCGTATCATTTGGAAACACTTGACGGTACTCCCTTACCAAACTCCTGGAATATAGCCCGTTTGAAACTATATCATGCTAGAAGTTAATCTTTCCTATTTGACATTGTTAGCATTGCTCTAACGCATGAATGAAAGGCATTTTTTGTGCACATTATGGTCAGTCATATGCAGATAACGAAGAATGCTAGGAGTGAAAATCCTATCCTTGTGATGGCTGGTCCTGATCAGATAGCTCACTAAGACGAGGCACGCCCTGGCATAAATAGCGTTGGGAGTGAAAATCCTATCCTTGTGGGGCAACCGTGCTCACACAGACGGCCCATTAAGACGAGGCACGCCCCAACGCCCCCGCGAGTGAAAATCCTATCCTTATGGCAACCGTGCTCACACAGATGACCCACTAAGTCGAGGCACGTCCCGACATCCTTGGGAGTGAAAATCCTATCCTTATGGTAGTCGTGCTCACATAGACGAGCCATTAAGACGAGGCACGCCCCAAAGACGTAGTAACTCCATCCTAGAAGTGAAAATCCTATCCTTATGGGGCAACCGTGCTTACACAGACGGACCACTAAGATGAGGCACACTCCAGGAACGTGAGGTTTTAACGCTTGGGAGTGAAAATCCTATCCTTGTGATGGCCGGTCCTGATCAGACGGCTCACTAAGATGAGGCACGTCCCAAGTCGATCGTTGGCATTTGAAACAAAGAGAGATATCCCAGCTAGTAACCGAGCGGTTGATTCCCGGTGAAGTTAGGCTGGAGAGATGTCTCTATCGCAATATCATAAACAAACTTAGCAAGGCTAAGTGATTCCCCTAACAACAAAGGGCGGCATTAAGCTATGCGCGTCAGGAATGGAAATAATAATTTTGTTCGTTGGAACAGCATCAAAGAGATAATGGTAATGCAAAATTAAATTCCTTGATTCTCAACAGCAGGAAAGTCTTCGTCAGAAAACGAGTGGGCATGACTGCCATGGAAGGGCCAAGACAGAAATATCTCGGCAACCACGAATGACGTGCGTATACAAACGCAACGGTTGACTAACCGCACAAGGTACGATATCCACATTATTGTGATCTTAGTAATAAAACCTACTAACCATGATTATGGCAGTAATATCATAAGACAAGACCAACAATGAAATTATAAACAAAAACAATGGCCTGAAGAGAAGCTGATATCGTTAGAGTTACAAAATATCCTCACAAGGATAGATAAAGACATCAACAACAAAAATCAAGAAACAAAGTGTGAGGTCTAAGGAGTGGCTGACGCGTTATTTCGTCCCTGTTTGACGGCCTTTGAATTATAGAAATCCTCGTCGGACACACGTGAGGACTTCTCTTCAAAATATGCAGAAAGAGTCTTAATCTGAAAGTTGTCCATCCCGTGATGGTGTATGAAGCCCTCAGACATAAGCATTTCCCTTCCTTCAGATACCAGCGGCACTTCTCAGCAGAAAGGCTAAGGTCGGCGGCCAACTCAGCGTTTCTCTGTCTTTCTAATACTAGCCCAGCTTCTTCTTCAGAAAGGCGCGTGCTTAAAGCGAAACTCCTCTGCTTCTCTTCCCCTAACGCAAGCTTGGCAGCTTCCGCCTCTTGTTTAGCAACATTAGCTTCTTGCCTAGCCGCCTCTGCCTCTTGCTTGGCAGTCGTCGCAGCATCCAAAAGACCTTGACGCTCAGTTGTCAACCTATTTATTTCTCTCTGTTTGTCCGTAGCCTCCATAGCGTTAGCCTCCTCCATATAATGAGCATGACAGAAGGAAGAAAACATCTAAGTGCGAAGGAAATCCATGCGCCCCTGGTGACTCTTGGCTAAAAATGTATCTTTTTCCCCCTGATGCGACATTATTCGAGCTGCCAACAGAGACGTAGACGCGAGAACAGCCTCAGCGCTAGTAGTCTCGGAGACTTGAAAACCTTTCTCTCTAAGGCCACTCAGGTTAACGCGGTGAGTGGGAAAGCTGGGAGGAGCATACGGAGTTACACCAACTATAAAGTTAGAAGCAGAATTGTCCCTCGCGGCAGCAAGCGGGGACGAAGGAACAAAAAACATTGCAGGAGGAGGAGAAGGGTGGTCGGTAGTGCCCTCTACGGTAGAGACAAAAGACTCACCACCACCAATTGTCTCATAACCCAGCATCTCTGAACTAAAACCTACAACACCAGAGGTAGAATGGAGGGGAGAATCAGCAAAATCATGGGGATCAACAGCAGGGCCAGCACCTTGAGGCTGTCCGAAAGGTGCGCCATCTCTTGTGGCAGTAGTCAAGGGTGGATTTACGCCGGATGATGACGGGCTATTTTGAAGGTCGTGGTAAACCTTCTTCAGGCGCTCGGCAAGCTCGCTCGCAAAGGACATGTCTTCGTGAGGAAGAGAACGAGTGGAAGTATGGCCAACTTCCTAAGAAAAGGAAACACAATGAGGACACGGCAAAAGAACGAAAAAACCAGGGGCGATAGTGAATAGATATACCTGAACAGAAGGAGAAACCAAAGGAATCTCGCTAGGAATGAAACCAGCAGACACTTCTAGAGAAGCGGTAGCCTGGGAAAGAGCAGAGGGCACGACGGTTGCTTTTTTACTTCTTTTCCTTCTCGTAACACGTGCTCGCGAAGACGACGCTTGAACAGTGCTGACAGTAGTGGCAACTCCTTGAGAAGGTGGCGCGACTAAGGTAACACCGATAGCCCCACCCTCAGCGGCAGCAGCAGTAGCAGTAGTAGCGGCGGCAGCCTGGGCCCTTCGCGTTTGCTCCCTTCTCCTTTTCCTCCGAATGTATTCGGACTCCCAACCGGGCGGAACCACTGTATAGTCATGAAAAAATATTAGCGTTAGAGTTTCCCAGCAACACGAAGAAAGAAGGATAACACTAACCCATTTTACACTCTGTAACTGCCACTCCGTTTGCCACTTTACGAGTGTCAACACTGAAGTCCATCTGGAGCAGCGTCTTTAGCCAACCATCTTCCGGATCGGAGAGTGGTTTTCTGCTACCCCAGACCCCATCTTTGATTTCCTCGTTGAAACTGGTTCTCCACAAAGGCTCGGGCAAGTTAACAACAAAAAATTCTTCTTTCCAACGAGGAACAGAAGACTCGATACCCATAAGTTTCCAAGTAAAGGGCTTCAGCGAGTCATCATCATAGCGGGGTGATATTGATATTACCCCCTTACGAGAATACAACTGGAAAATATCATGAAGCAACGCTAATGAAGGGGACTCAATCCTTTTAAACCGGCACAATGCCGCAAAAGCACTAACAACGCAAATTGCATTAGGACTCAGTTGGGTCGGATTCAAGTCAGAATCGGCCAGGAATAGTTTTACAAGCGGGTCAAGGGGAAGCCGAACCCCATGGTCAAACAGCTAGGCATACAATATTCTACTATTATTGGGCAATGCACTATTAAGGCGGAGAGGGTCAGAAGCGACACTAGTAGAGTAGCCATGAGGAAACTGAACATTGAAATCGGACAGACAACGATGAACTAAGGAGAAAGTGTAAAGACAAGTAGGGGTGTTATTGATTTTCTCCTCCCTAACAGATTTTTGGGAACTTTCCCCCTCGGCAGATTTTGAAGAATGAGTCTTCGCCATAACCAGTAAAAAAGAAGAAAGAGAGTAAAAGAAGGAAGTAATGCGTGTACCTTCATGAAAAAAACCCCAAGAATTCCAGAACAAAGAAGAAGGAGCGGCGTGAGTTATTTCCGAAAGAAAGCAACGAGCGAAGAAAGAGATAAAAAAGGAAAAAGAAGGCGGGGAAAAATATTATATATAACCCTAAAAGGGTCGAAAAGGCGTGACCAGTTAACAACTGACACATGGCGAGATAGCATAATGAAAGGGCGCGACACGCGCGAAGGACACAACTTCAAAAGAGAGACGCTTCAGTCCCTGCTACTCCCTAGAAGGTGCCTATCTCAAACGCTTCATCACAAGAAAGACGTGTCCTTTCTCATCATTACTTTTTCGATCACATCAATGAGAGGATTCATATCATTTAATGCTCTGAAAATAGCACCAGCTCTAACACGCGGTCTCAAGAAACGGCGCGGTAGCATCAACAAAGCTAAGCAACATCGATAATGCATCAAAACCCAGCGTTTGAGAAAAAAAACATCAATGACTTTAAGGCGTTAGCCTTATTACAAGAATAAAAAATGACAAATGTCTTTGGGAGGAGTAATTGATTGAAGAATAAAACAAGAACAGATAAGAAAAAGACAGTAATCAAGAGAGAGGCCATTACGCGCTACAGCCGTCGTCACTAGATTTCTCTCCCTAAAAAGCAGATGCATCGTCTCCGGTTTTATTAACCTTGTTTATTATGGCAGAGGCACAATCGGCAACCTTGGTCGGGCTAAAGGAATCACTCCCGAAATGGGCAGCAAGCCTAGAAGTAAGGGCCTCAAGAACTTTCTTTTTCCAATGCTCCATCTTTAGCGGAAGCCTAGCAAATTCTTCGCCCCGAGCCAGTATTTCTTCGCGAAGAAGAAGATTTTTCTTCTTTTCCAAAGCTAACTCTGCCTCTAGAATATCGGCTTTCACTTTCCCTTTAGATTTTTCCCTATTCAGCTCATTCTGTGAATCGTCATAAAGACGCGTCAGCAATCCCATCTGTTCTAACAACCGGTCAAGTTGCACCTTCTGAGCGCACATGGCGCGGACAGAATCTCACATTTCGCTGTCAAAGGCCTCTACCGCATAATGAAAGTAGCGAAAGATATCTAGAGAATCATTCACAACGTGCCTACAGCGAGCCCTTGGTGAAAGCTGAAGGAATTTCTCTTTCTCTAAAGAAGAGCTCATCATTTCCCCTATCAGGGGCGCTGTGAACTCATCCCTTGAGAAAGGATTTTGTACCCCTGCAGCACGAAGACCGTTGACGCCAAATCCTGCCAAATCCATGCGATAGCGCGGAGTCCCTTTGGGACCATCAGGAGAGAGATTGACCATCAGAGTCGGGGGGGCGCCTTTATTACTCACCACTGAGATAGAGGTAAAAAACAATTGAGGAGGAACCTTGAGAGGCGGCTCAGGAGCTAGAGAAGTCGTCGTCACCACATCTAGAATAAATTGAGAAATGGGAGAGTCAGGAGCGTTAGATGGTGGAGGGGAATCTGCCACCAATGAGACTGTAGCAGTGGTAGGAGGACAGACCGTCGGTACGTCAGCAACTTTCACCGGTTGAGAAGTGCTTGCCATAGAAGAAACGGCAGGCGCTGCGGTAACCCTTACGTCAGCATGGTCAGAAGAGGCCCCGGTAGCCTGCTCGTTCCTACCTACTCTCAGTTTCTTTCGCTGAAGCGAGGAGGTATGACGAAGGTCTGGTTTGGCATCCATGTCCTCGCTTTGGCTGCTATCGTTATTGTCAATTATTCGAGTCGAAGGCCGACTTATATCTATCCCTCCACGACGAGGCGGTAGCCAATTGTCGATAAAGCGAGAAGCTCGCGTGGAGATAACGCGCCCTCGTCCCCTCCCAGCGACTGTCTTTGTTTTTCCTCAGGTGGAATGCCCCGAGGACCGGAATGTGCGGTAGGAGGAGAGGCCGGTATCATTCTGAGCGGCATCACATTCAAGGGAGCGGTAGCTCCTCCTGGTGACTGTCCATCAGTATCTCCTGACAAGGGAATAGGTGAGAACAACAAAAAAGTGGAAAAGGGAAACGTGAAGAAAGACAAACTCACCCATAATGCACTCGTTCAGGAGTTTGTATGAGGCGAATTCCCAAACGCGATAACGTATACTCTTATCCAGCAGAGCGTTAGCTTGATCCAGCTCGCTTCTAGTCAACACCACTGGGTTCGCCCAAAGGGGACCTATAAGCTCCTGATTAAAACCGCAGCGCCACCAATGGGACGGTAGCTCAAGAATGAAGAAGTTGTTTTTCCAATCGGCCACAGTCCTCTCAAAGCCACAAAATCGCTGCCAGAATGACTGCACAAATGCGTCATCCCACCTTGGAGTAATACTGATTAAACAATCGTGACAGGTCATGCTAAAGAATTTGCAAAATAAATTGAGAAATGGGGCGAGAATGCCCTCCAACTCGCAGGAGCGAAGAAAGGCATAAACCCCACACCAGGAAGAAGGAGTTATCTGGGCAGGATTAAGTCTATACTCCCGCAGTAGCGCTGCTATTGAAGCATGGACTGGGAGGCAAAAACCATAGAGGAACATTTTAAAATAAACTAATCTATAGTTCCCCCACAGTGGATGGTGAAGACACATGTCGCTCTCAGGAACAGTAGGGACACACCCAGGAGGGAAAGTGATACCGTTTTCCTCCAATTCAGCATTTAAAACCACATTGCAAGAGAAAATACTAGGTGATTGTACGATTTCTGGATCCACGGGTCTCTAGAGGAATCGTCTGGTTCTAGTCACAACCATAATAAACTAATAAACAGAAAATATGAAGGGATGAAGTGATAGCTTGAACGGAAAGATCCGCGGGTAAATCAGCGAAGGGCGAAGGACGGATGAGAACTTTTTCCAGAGAAAAGTGCAGAGGAGAGAAAATTTGATATGAGGGTAAAAAGTATTAGAAAGAGAAGATAATCCCTTTTAAAGGACCGAATATCACTGCATTAATTAAACTACCAGTCGTGCGAGAACGCGTGTAAAAGAAGTGGGCCCCGTGGAATCGTGCTCAGGAGTTAGAAGCAAGCATTTATTTGCCATGACTTACCAAGTGGCAGTTAATGAGTGATCGAGTCAAAACCATCTCAGGGCGCTTGACTCAGTAAGGCTAACGCCTCCATATCAGTCACCCACGCAATAACATGGCGGCAAGAGAAAGAAACATTAGTTTATTTATTAAAAGCCATACGACATCTACAATGCACCTAACGCTAGGCCACTAATCCTTATCAGGCCAGTACATGTCATAGTAAAAAATGTTGTCATCATCCGAGAGCTGCAGACCTCCGTTGTAAGGAGGAAAAGGTTTGTCAATCCTTTTTTCCTGACCCAGCAGCGCCGAGCTCAGCCCGTCCACAACGGTAGCAATCGTTGCCATAGAATTGGCGTCATGAAGAGAATCTTTTTCCAAGATAGGAGTGGCAGAAGGAAATTGTCCATTATTCTTTCGCGTAGGAAAAGCGTTAACCGCCTCAGAGGTCTCCTTCCTCGGCCTTTTGCGACCCTTCCGACGGACCGGCGGCCTCCATGGGGGCGAGGGAGGAGGATGATCCGAATCAGGTGAAGTCGGAGGAGTCAGCGGAGAGTCAAGCGCCGCAGTATTGAGGAAATAAGAATCCGCCATTGATTCACAAGCAATCCAGGAAAAGAAATAAAAAGAAGAAGGTGAGCAAGAAAAAGGAAAGAAAAACCCCCTTTAAATAGCTAAGGCAAAAGATATCTCGATCTCTTTGCGTGCCCCTTGAAAGCAATAGGTACACCTGGAGAAGAACAATCATGATTACAGAATCTGATGAGACGCACGCGACTGTTTGAGAACTGCGCCAATCAAAAGGCACCAAAAAACCGCCCAATCACGGGGAGTGCGGCGCAAGGAGCGATCGAGCAAGCATTTATTGCTAATTCAGGCACCAAAGCACTTCATTTTAAAGAAGACTCATTTTCGGTTGGGCTTATAGCAACCTGACTAAAGCTACAAATAACAAGAGATCGAAGGAAGAAGACGGAGCAATAATTGAAGTGACATTTTATTTAATTATGGCCTGAACGGCCTAAGTGCTTAAGCCCGTACACATGAATTATAAAAGCAAAGGGACAATGGCCAGGGGTCAAACATGAGACCCAGCATCATCGTCCTCAAGAGCAGTAGGGATCTCCCTGAGAGCATCCGCCACTAAGGACAGTTCGGCGGAGGAAATCCTCATACCCTTCAAACAGCACACCAGCAGGTCTTTCCTATGCTGCAACATAGTAATAGTCACCTCGATGCGGGAGATCGCAACACCCAGCTTCGACACGTTCTGTATAGGACTGAAATCCTCCATAGAAGCAGCTCCTTGTCTGGACAGCAAAGGGGTAATCATTCCCTGAAGTTCCAGGACATCCTCGGAGGTTTTAGTCAGCATGGTCTCTAGGAAACCAATGTCGGACTCAACAAGGTTCTTCAGGTTGTGCGCCTTCGAGATCAAAAATTTCTTCGTAAGATCATCCATAGTCAAAAACCAGAGGAAGTGTGGAAACGGTCATGAAAAACATAGCGCGACAAAGAGGCAATTTATAGGCTAGAGAAGAATGACGATTGGAGGAAGCATATTTCTCGATAGGTAAATCATCTCTACATGTGAAAACCAGTTAATTTGACAAGAGTGAGGATGAAGCGGTAGCCCTTGGTAAACACTCGGGCTCATTTTTGGTTGGGCTTATGATAACAATACCCCTAAC
This sequence comes from Viola odorata, assembly GCA_963691705.1. Classification (NCBI taxonomy): domain Eukaryota; kingdom Viridiplantae; phylum Streptophyta; class Magnoliopsida; order Malpighiales; family Violaceae; genus Viola; species Viola odorata. Next base: position 17,748,828 of record OY829546.1, on the reverse strand, counting down.
AACAAGGGAATTTCTATCTTATACCCTGTGGTGGGGGAAAATGCTATCACTACCGCCCCGACAGCTTCGAGGCTATCGCCTCTGGGATGGTCGACATCAGCGAGGGGGGCCCACACATCACACTGTCGCGATACAGGGCATTATCCCGTCCCAGGCCAAGCTAGGCATCTCGAGAGGAGCGTGGGCGTTGCCTTGCCTAGGTAACGCCCACCCCCCATGTGTATACCTGACACAACGATAGTGTATTCCATCAACAAGGCACTCTAGCCCCCCTGACGGGAGCGTCAGCACCTTGTGACCAAGATCACTCAGAAATGCCCCATTTTTGCCTATAAATACCTCCGCCACAAAGGAGGAAGGTAAGCCAAAGCTCTGCTATTTTACACAGTCATTACTGACTTAAGCATCAGAGTATTTACGCCGGAGACCCCCTCCAGCGCTGTGCAGGTACATCAGACACCGTGGACAGTCGACCTCCAGACCTATAATCCTCTGCTACCCTTCAGCGAATAGCCCGAATCTTATCACAATCAAATTACAATTTAAAGTTATTAGGATACGATTTTCCTTAATTTCTACTTTTGGTTATTTTTGGGAACTATTTATACTTTTCCAAGATTTCTAAGAAAAGGGTTCCGCCGTGTGGGTTTGAATCTCTCTCTAGTTTTATCACCATCTTCATATACATTTTGCTCCTTCAGAAACGGGGGATTTTTTATCATCATAATACATTGTTTACATGTTTTTTGTTATGATTCTGAGTAGCTAAGCACATCGTTCTGAGTAGAGGTGCTAAAGCATGAGCATGAGTTTGCATGAGGCCTAATCGATCTTTTTAGTCTTTGAATCTGCATTTAATTAATCTCATGATTATTCTTAACGTATTTCTGTTTGATATTACATCTGGCTAATTTAGTGTTGAATAGTCATTGTAGCAGTCATTTCCCTTGGTCGTGGATTATCGATCGAGAGAATCGAAGTTGACGCCTACGCGCTAACGGCGGGATCGCGAAACGGTAGGGGGAAAGGTTAATCAGATCCACTCTCGATTGACGCCCGAGGATACTAGTCTAGAGTTATCTTCCCCTAGTCGTTCATCTACCAATTCAGTAAACCCTTTAACTAGCAAGGTGCTAGTTGGTAAGGCATCATCTTTAAGCGTACCTGAGGTGGTGTTGATGTAGGAGGGAAGCAGGGGTCATAAACGTACCTTGATCGTATAACAACTCTGTAGATTGAAGACAAATACCCCTACGTCGATGATTGTATCTCTTGTCTCATATCTTGCTAGCCTTTACTAGGAATATCTCTCTTATTCGATCTCTATTATTGATTCTTCCGTCTTGACCAAGAATATCATTCTTGGTCAAGACAATTGCTCGCTTTATTTAATTTCTAAATTTAAGTTTTATCATAAACCCCTAAATTCCACCTAAGTGTTATTTAATTATCACAGGTTCACACAAAAGTCACACCATAGCTCCCTGTGGATCGATCCTCTTACTACTATCTACAATTCAATTGTTCTTAGTAGCGAGTTGTAACTTATATTTATTTTTGGTGGATTCGACACTCATCATGATTTGTTCCTTATATTTACTTACAATCAGTTTACTTATGGCTTAATTCTAGTGGTGTCGTTAACCCCTTTGTCTTTGAATAAGATTTTAAGATTAGGTGATGATACCGCTTGAGCAAGCCAAGGGACGCATGAGCGACTCGGGGACAAGTAGAGGATACCGAAGAGGGATGCACTTGTTCCTTGAAGCGTGTGATTGGGATAGGATACACTTACACTGGAGATGGTTGCCTACCCAACACAAGGAGACAGTTGCTAAGGAAGGCGATGGCTCTACACATCCCATTGTCGTGCGCATAGACACCACTATCGAGTTGGTTGTCTCAGATAATTCTAGTCCTTTGATTATGCCTTATGTTGATTCTAAATTAAGGTTATGTGTTGTAGGTTTGGCTGCGGATTTGAGGACGAATCCCTTTGAAGGGGGAAGAGATGATGCGGTTCTGACCCCATTGCATACCACACGCACCCGACCATGCAACTAGGGCCAATCGGACCAAGACATCATGAAGCATCAAGAGAGGTTACAACAACCTCTAGGCACCAGAGACAGAGCTAGAGGTGCTGCCAATTCAAGCCACAGGGCGAGGGACACTCATATCTGATGCTAGCGCACCAATGGATGCGTCAAGCATGTCCAGCCGAGCCAATTCATGTAAGAGATGCTTCGACCAGGGATCTACGAGCCTTAATGAGCAGTTTGATGAGTTAGCTACTTCGGGATCAATTTTGGAGGCGTTTGCACGTCTAGATCGCAAGATGACCCATGGTGACATTCTCGCACCCAAGAAGTCAACGCGCAAGCACAACATGTGACTGTATTGGAGCCGATTTGGACAAGGAAGGTCAGATGCAAGAGATCGACCTTGTTTCCTATATTTTGGGATTTTGGCAAGCACTGGATCAACTTTCAGCCCAATCACACGAGCCAATTAAGAGATAGTTGTAGTTGACATTATCGCTGGCAGAAGAAGTGCAAGTCGACATCCGACTTGAAGAGATGGTCGCATCAAGGAGGAAGTCTCTTGAAGCTTCTTGAACTTAATTATTTATTTTATTTAGTTATTTAATTAATTAGATAGACTTATTAGTTGAGTAGAACTCATAGTTCTATTCGAAGTAGTATTAGCGCTTAGCGCCTATTTAAGGGGCCGCTTAGCTCATTATTGAACAAAACCTTTTTTATCATAAATTTGAGACTTTATCTTGGGAGTATTTATTCTATTGTTCGTGGACTCGAACCTTGTTCTAATCTTCAGTTTCGCAAGCTAGGATTAGCCTCAAGTAAAATTCAAAATTGCTACCGAATCGTGGACTTGATTTAAACCCCAATCACAAGCAACCCTTGTGAGAACCTCACTTGAAATCGACTAGGTTGGGTAACACATGTTGTTATCAAGTCTAGGTTTGCACTCGTGAGCCTATCTATCCAATTTCTGCATCAATTCCAAGCCTTTGAACTAGATCGACAATTCAACATGGGCATAGGTAACTAGAATCGTATCAAATTTTAGTTCAAAATATAAGTATCATAAACTTCATAAGAGTTAGTCCATATACTTGTCCTCGAACTGAAGTGGCAAAAGTTGTATAGGTGACATTGCAACTTAGCGTGCCCGCGCCACTATACATCAAAACTTTCTTACTCTCTTGGGGACAAAATATGAACCAAAGAATTTATAACCTCAATAATATACCTAGTAGCATTCTCATTTGGTCAGTCCCAACTACAAATATACATCCAAAATATGCTCACATGTGTGCATGCGTGCATGTCTGTTTAAAGAAGGATGATACATATAAGGAAAAACCTCTACTCACATAGACATAATGACTTTGGTTTTCCCAAACTCAACGTAAGCAGACTCCGCAGCAGCAGTCATAACACCGGGCCTGCGTACTGCCAACAGAAAACAACATGAATGTTCTTCCCAGAAAACTAGAATATACAACCTCAATGACCATCTAATCTCGTACACAACACAAATTATGTACTCTTAAAAGCCAAAACGCACTAATTTCTCAACTTCGACATGCCAGTAATTGCAAAGAAAAATTTATGTAGTTAAAGGTAATTTTTCAAAAACGACAAGTGGAGTGATTCAACATATATGACAAAACAACTCGATGAATGAAACATGAGACTCAACTTCATCAAACATATGCTCTGTCCAACTTAGAGTCTGATCATCAACTATAAAAGACAGTAGAGAAGTTAATATAGATGGTTACATAATACAATGTCAAGTGGAAACATAAATTTCATATCTCAGAGAGCATTGCAATTTGCAGCCACCGGCGTTGTACCAGGGGTGAAAGGTAAGAATACTTCTCGCTAAGTTTGAATCCTTGTGGCAATACATACACCCACCATAATCTATTATGTAACTTCAGTTTTGTTAAGAAACATGTTTCAAGGAAGAATTTAGGTCTTTAAAAATAAAACAACTAAAGCATCAAGGAACCTACTCAAAAGCCCTGAATGAGAAAGCTTGCTAACAATGTAATGGAACATAATCATTGGCATTCTGAAGCAGGACATTACTCAACAAATATAATTTTGGTGATAGTCATAACTCTTCAAAGAATTAGAAAAGGGAAGGAATAGAATGACCAGAATCTGTAGATAGCAAAGAAAGTTGGTATATTATACAACTCCGTTCAAATTCAATGCTACCTTCAGAAAAGACAGCAGAATTAAATGAGCCCCTGAGTATTCTATTATTTCACTTACTTGTAGACTCATTACATTGGTACATATATATACACATATGAGGGTAACTACAACAATAAATTATGGAAAGAAAAAGCCTAAAAATTAACCACTAATTAGGAAGTAAATTAGCAACCAATTAGGAAGTAAATCAAGGCTCATAATGTATCAATTTGTAGAATCTTTAACACCTCGTCTCAAGCTGAGGAATAGATGTTTTCCATTCCCAGCTTGGAAATCAGTCCATTGAATGTAGAAGTATGTAGTCCCTTGGTGAAAACATCTGCCAATTGAGAGGCTGAAGGAACATAGGTCATGCATACCAGTCCTTCCTCTAGTTTTTCTTTGATGAAATGTCTGTCAATTTCTATATGTTTCATCGTGTCATGCTGCACAGGATTGTAGGCAATCGATATTGCAGACTTGTTGTCACTATATAGCTTTATAGGGCCTTCAAACTTGATTCCTAGATCGTCTAGGATTATTTTCAACCACAGTAGCTCACACAATCCAAGGGAGATAGCTCTGAACTCAGATTTCGCTAAAGACATTACCACTACATTCTATTTTTTGCTTCTCCAAGTGATCAAATTTCCTCCCATAAAGGTGCAGTATCTTATTGTAGACATCCTATCCACATGGGATCCTGCATAATCTATATCCGTATAGCCTTCAAGAGAGAGTTTACTCTTCTTCTTGTACAATATTCCCTTCCCTAGACTTCCTTTAAGGTAGTGTAGTACTTTATAGGCTGCCTATAGGTGAGGAATCCTTGGATCATGCATAAATTGACTAATTATGCTTACTAAAAAAGCAATGTCAGGCCTTGTATGAGATAAGTAAATAAAATTCCCAACTAGTTGTTGGTACATCTTCTTGTCTACCGCTGGTGCTTCTTTAGCTTCTCCCAACTTATGATTGACATCTATAGGTGTAAATGATAACAATTAAGGAAACACCAAGGGTATAATCGTCTTCTCACCTCAAGTCAAAGCCAAATCCCTATAGACCTTGACTGACAAACGGCACCCGGCTGCCGCCGCCGTTAGGCCAAGGATCCTGGGATGGTCGACATCAGCGGGAGGGGAGGGGGACCCACACGGCGTCATCCCATCCCAGGGTACCCCGACAGCGCCCATGGGCGATATCTCTATAGCAATATCCGCATGCTGACGTCATCCTGTACGGTTCAGCTGACGTATGCTGACGTCATCCTGGGCGTTATCTCCCCTTGATAACGCACACCCCCGGGGGTAACGACCTTTCTTCTTCGGCTATAAATACCAAAATCTCTTCCAAATCTCATAGCCATATTTAAGCATCGGAGTGTCTACGCCGGAGTCCCCCCTCCGGCGCCTTGCAGGTACGGCGGATTACCACAATAGGGATTCCTGACAGCCGTAATCTCAACCACGCTTCCCCAACAGTCCGGATCTTATCAAATTGGTGCTTTCATTGATAGCTTTGGTTTAATTAAGTGAGCATCCTTAATAGCCAAGCTCTGTTCTTCTGGGAATCGGAAGATTATGGCCTCTGATTCAGATCCGCCATTGACTCAGTCTTCTAGCCTTCCATTTGATACTCGCAGGCGACTTTTCACTTTCGCCACGTCTGATGCTTCCACCTCGGTGCAAGAAGTTCTTCCAGGAATGTCAGATCTGTCCCTTAATCCAGTAGTGGGAATATTTGTGTCCCAGCCGTATACTCCTTCATCCCAAATAGCGGGATCCAGCCATATTACTCCCCAGTCGAGAGGATCCGTGATAGATAGCGCAAATAACCTTTTTGCGAGCTCGATTTCAGCTCTCCGTGTTCAGTTGGACCATTTAATGGAACTGGCTGCTAGATTCACGCCTAGTGCCTCCGGATCAGGCATCTCATCTCAGTTCATTTTCACTCCACCCATTATTACAGAATGACCACTGTCGTCCCCATTGCATATGAACGTCCCTTTGACGCTGCCTGTACTGAGTGTGCCAGTCAGTCTTGTATAGTTTGCTCATAGGACAGTGGAACTGTATGTACCGCAAGTGCCTTTACTTCCCATTCCCCAAGAGGAGCGTCAATGGCGGGAGGAGGATAGAGGTCGTTGGGACGGTAGAAGGGGTGGAAATGATAGAGATATGTCTCCTGGAGGGAGTGAGAGGTCCAGCAGTAGGAGGCATCGAACTCGCTCACCAAGGAGACGCAGTCTGACTCCCAGGCGGCATCCTGATCGAAATCTGCGAGATCACAGGCGTCATTTAGAGATATCCCCATCTCGGCATGCGCGGGAAATTCTTGATGATACTTCTAGCCACCCCTTTAGCCAGCGTATAAGGCGTCACAGAGTTAGTAGACATGTGAAGCTCCCCTCAGAATCCTATGACGGCACCAGAGATCCCATCTCTCATCTTAACAAGGTGAAGGACTTTGTGCAATTCCAGACCCACAATGACGCTGCTTTGTCTCAGATATTTGTAATGACCTTGTCAAGAGTCGCGCGTTTGTGGTTCGAAGGTCTTCCGGGTGGGTCTATTGATAACTTTTCGCAGGTGGAGTCTAAATTCAGGAGCCGATTTAGTACCGCAGTCCCTATTAGGAAGTCAGCTGCTGCTTTGTTCGACCTACACAGGAAACCTCAGGAATCCTTGAGGAGTTTCCTCCATTATTTTGACACCGAGATGTCGCTGACGCCAGGTGTAACGGTTGATTTCGCTATCGAAGCCTTAAAGTGAAACTGTTGTTATGGAAAGCTCAGAGATGCTTTAATGGTTGACCCGCCGGCAACCTTAGATGCGTTAAGGCTGAAAGCCCATAATTATGCGAGGATGGAAGAGGAGGAGAATAGGGACATGATTCGAAACATGCCGCCAGTTATGCCTCCAGTCCCTAACACTCCTGTTCCTGCTACTTCCGAAGATCGGTTCATAGATGATTATGCTCAGCGAAAGGATCACATTCCCAAGACATCTAATCGGAGAAGAGACAACTCCTCTAAGGGAAAGTCTAGTGACTCTTCAGCCCAGCGGTAGGGTGATCCTTCTAAGGGGCGAGTTTATGACACAGACCATCCTTCCTTCATTCTACCCAGAGCAGAAATACTAGCAATAGTGGAGCAGCGAAACCTGCCCATCCGTTATCCTGCCCCGGTAAGACCGGGGGTGATCCTGGGTCGAAGAGAGAATGCCTATTGCAAATTTCATAAAGCTAAAGGACACTCAACCGAGGCATGTTGAGAACTCAAAGCGGCAATAGAGCGTCTAGTGGAGGAAGGCTATCTAGGAGAGTTTGCCGTGAAAACATGAGAAGAAGCCAAGAGTAACCCAATAAATAGAGTAGCCGATGGCAGAGCGACACCTTCCCGCCCCCCAGGCCATGACACTGGTCCTGCGGGAGGAGGCCGGGAAATGCTTACGATCGATGATGAGGATATCCCCATCATTAGCATCATCGCTGGAGGAACACCTTATCTGGATGAGTCTGCACAGCTGACACCCATGCTAGGGGATAAGCGGAAGCGAGCGGGTGTGCCAATTAAGAGTGAAGCGATAAGCGCCCTAGATCGTATGATATTGTCCTTTTCTGAAGAGGACGAGAAGGGTGTGGTATATCCGCACAATGATGCGCTAGTGGTTACACCCATTATCGCTAGCCATGGAGTTAGAAGAACTCTGGTTGACAACGGAAGCGTTGTAAACTTGTTTTCATTGGAAGCTTACAGTCTCCTGAAGAGTCCAGATAATGAGCTTACGCCCTACAGAAAACCCATTATTGGGGTTGACGGAGTCCCCATCCCAGTGACCGGAGTAACCACTTTGCCTGTGTATTTTAAGGAGGATACCTCCAAGCGGTCAGAGGAACTTCTCTTCTTGGTGGTGGATCTAAACCTACCTTATAACACCATATTGGGACGACCATTCCTCAACCATTTCGGAGTGGCTATATCGCAAAAGCACCTGAAGCTGAAATATCCATCCTGGGATGGTGTGGTCTCGATCCGAGGTAATCAGAAGTTAGCAGCTGAATGCTACCTGCTCATGACTCAGAAGAGTTGCGATAGGTATGTGTGCGTAACGGTGGACCCATATGAACAAAATGAGGAGAAACGCACTCAACCTATGGACAAGATGATTCACGTCCCAGTTAACGGGGTAGATGGAGCCGTAGTTCTGGTCAGTGATAACCTCAGCCTAGAGGAAAACTTTCAGTTAGCTCAGCTGTTGAACAAATGCAAAGGAGAGTTTGCATGGAAACCATCCGACATGCTAGGTATCTCGCGAGAGGTGGCGGAACATTGACTCAATGTCAACCCTGACGCAAGACCGGTCCAGCAGAAACGACGCGCTTTCTCGGCCGAAAAAGCAACGGCTGTCGAAAAAGAAGTCGCGAAACTTCTTGACGTTGGCTTTATTCGAGAAGTGCAATATCCCACCTGGTTGGCTAACCCTGTTTTGGTTCCCAAGCCCAGCGGAGAGTGGCGCATGTGCATTGATTTTACAGATCTGAATGATGCTTGCCCCAAAGATTGTTACCCACTCCCTCGGATCGATCAGCTAGTTGATCAGGCTGCTGGGTACGCATACTTGAGCTCATTAGATGCCAACTCGGGGTACCATCAAATCCCCATGGCTAAGGAGGATGAAGAGAAGACTACTTTCATCACTCCCAAGGCCACTTATTGCTACACGGCAATGCCTTTTGGGTTGAAAAATGCTGGAGCTACCTTTCAGCGGATGGCGAATCAAGTCTTTGAGAAGCAGATCGGGCGAAACATAGAGGCCTATATCGATGACATACTAATCAAAAGCCGAAGCTTCAAAGATCACTTGGCTGACCTGGCGGAAGTCTTTGAAGTAATGAGGCGATATCAGATGAAGCTAAACCCTCGGAAATGCATATTTGCCTTTCAAACGGGTAAATTTTTGGGTTACGTGGTCAGCCAAAAGGGCATTCAGCCTAACCCATCAAAAATCAAAGCCATCCAAGACATGATATCTCCTCGAACTGTAAAAGAGATCCAGAAGCTAACCGGGCGTATTATTGCGCTGGGACGGTTTATCTCAAAGCAAGGCGAGAGGTGCCTCCCTTTCTTCAAGGTTATACGCAAGAAAGTCGTCTTCGGATGGACGACGGAATGCGAAGAAGCTTTCGCAAGCTTAAAGGCATATTTGTCATCTAACTTGGTATTGACAAGACCAGAGCCTGGCGATATCCTGTATTTATACCTTGGGGTTGCTGACGAAGTGGTCAGCGCGGTCCTTGTGTGAGATGACGATCACACGCACCGCCCCGTATACTTTGTGAGTCACATCTTGAAAGACGCCGAGCTAAGATACGCCCGTATTGAGAAAATAGCGTTCGCATTAGTACAAGCCACGCGGAAGATGGATCGATATTTTCAAGCTCACACCGTCATCCTTTAAAAAGGATACTTCGGAAGCCTGAATCCTCGAGGAGAATGCTGATTTGGGCTATTGAGCTTGAACAATATGGGTTGCATTATCGATCTCGACCATCTGTGAAGGCTCAAATTCTGGCGGACTTTATCACGGAATGCACTTTCATGCTTGATCCGTTAACAGAATTGACTGAAAAGGAAAAAGAAGAGTTGGATCTCCCCTTCCCTGCAACCTACACCGACCCGTGGGTTATTCACATGGATGGTGCCAAAAATCAAGAGCTTGCCGGGGCCGGAATCTTCATGAGCGGGCCTCATGACATCCATGTGTGATATGCCATCCGAATCCTACAGCCGCTGTCCAATAACGTCGCAGAGTACGAAGCGCTGTTAGCCGGGCTTAAGATAGGAAAGAGCATTTCCATCAAGGGAATACATGACTCAGGGAGGTTGGGAGACTTGTTACTGAAAGTCTGTGGAGACTCTAAGTTAATAATAGACCAAGTTCTGGGACACTCTCAGGCTAGGGAGCCCATCATGGTACAATACCTTGCTAAGATGAAACGCGAGTTGATAGAAATAAAGAAATGTGGCATACAGGTTAGCTTTGAGCACATTCCTCGAGAGGATAACGCCGAGGCCGATAACCTTGCCAAACTCGCGGCGAACCCGGAAGCGTCCATACCAAAAGAGGTGTACTACCGGGAGCTACCCGTACCTTCCTTTATTGAAGAACAGGCGATGCTCTGTGTAGAAGAAGGAAATAATGACTGGAGAATTCCTGTCATAAAATACTTAAAGCATGACGAGCTGTCAGCGGATAACACAGGGAAGAAAAAAGTGCTCAAGCAAGCGGCATAGTGCACGTACTTCAATGGGGAACTGATACGAAGATGTTTCTCTCATCCGGCTGTCAGGTGCATAATGGAGCAAGAGGGCCTTCATACCCTCCGCGAAATCCACGAAGGAATTTGCGGCATGCATGCATCCGGCGGAACCCTGGCTGCGCAAGTGTTTAGATCGGGGTTCTACTGGCCCACAATCCGGAAAGATTGCCATGATTACGTGCGAACCTGCCAGAAGTGTCAGGAATTCTCCAAGATTCCTCGCCAGCCTGCCACACAAATTCACGACATTATCGCTCATTGTCCTTTCGCGAAATAGGGAATTGACATCCTTGGACCGTTTCCAAAGGTGAGGTCTCAGCTAAAATTTGTGGTTGTGGCAGTAGATTACTTCACTAAATGGGTGGAAGCTGAGGCGGTTGCCAACATCACGACAGAAAAAATCTGGCATTTCTTCAAACACCAAGTTATCATGCGCTTCGGAGTTCCCCACGTGTTAGTTAGCGATAACGGAACGCAGTTCACCAGCCAATTCTTTAAAAACCAATGCGTGGAGTTCGGAATCGAGCAGAGATTCTCTTTCGTGGCTCATCCGCAGACCAACGGTCAGGCTGAGGAGACAAACCGAGACATCCTTAACGGTGTTAAGAAGAACCTAGAGGGATCCAAAAAGAAGTGGGCGGACGAGCTGCCGTATGTGATGTGGGCATACCGCATGACCTCAAAAACCACCACAGGAGAAACACCCTTCTCACTGGCTTTCGGTACTGAGGTCGTCACGCCCGTGGAAATTGGTACCATGAGCCTACGAGTGGCTTACTTCAGGGAAGAGCTAAATGAGGAAAGGTTGCGTGCGAATCTTGGCGCGCTGCCTGAATTACAAGAGGAAGCTCTCCTGAAAATGACACACTATAAACAAAATATGGTGTGTTATCATAATAGGCGTGTCAAAGAACGGCTTCTAAAAGAAGGTGACCTGGTACTCAGGGATCAACGAGCGACTGGTCAACGCCGGGGAAAGCTCAGTCCAAACTGGGAAGGGCCATACCGCGTTACCCGTATTGTCGGGAGAGGAGCGTACCATCTGGAGACACTCGACGGTACCCCCTTACCTAACTCCTGGAATATCGCTCGTTTGAAATTATATCATGCTAGATTTTGATTTATCTCTGCACCTTTTCACTAACGCTAGCCCTAACCCCTGCTAACGCTCGAGTAATGAGCTTTCTTCTGTTTTGTGGCTACGTGTGTGTGTGCCAGTGATATCGGAAAAGAGGTTGCCAGGAGTGAAAAGTCATATCCTTGTGATGGCCTGTCCTGATCTGACGGCTCACTAAGTGAGGGCACGCCCCGTCACACCTAATATTTAGCGTCAGGAGTGAAAAGTCTTATCCTTGTGATGGCCTGTCTTGATCCGATGGCTCACTAAGTGAGGGCATGCCTTGGCGCACTTAATATTTAGCGTTGGGAGTGAAAAGTCTTATCCTTGTAGTAGCCACGTGGGGGCCATAAGAAGAGGCACGCCCCGACAACCCCTGGGAGTGAAAAGTCCTATCCTCGTGATGGTCGGTCTGGATCCACCGACTCACTGAGTGAGGGCACGCCCTAGGATTCCTGAAGGTGAAAAAGCCTCATCCTTATGACAACCATTCTCGTGGAGACGACTCGTTAGGAAGAGGCACACCCTAAGGAGATAATAACTCCATCATGGAAGTGAAAATCCTATCCTTGCAGCCGGGCTGATGTAGACGGCTCGCCAAGGGAAGGCACGATTCCAGGATGAAAGGGTAACGCCGAAAGTGAAAAATCCTAGCCTTGTGAGGGCCTGTCCTGATCAGACGACTCACTAGGAAGAGACACTTTCTGGCTGATCGTGGAAATATGAAAAATCATGAAATCCTAGCGAGTAACCAGATGCGGAATCCCTGGTGAAGTGAACTGGTTGAGAAAGCGATAACAAGCGACACCGATACCCTAGAAAGGTGGCGGATCGGCTCCTACAGGAAACTCATGTCTGTTATCGCTTATTTCTTACTAATAAACATTAATTGAAAGTGTGCAGGATATCTCTGACTACGAGAGATCGCGACACTCGAGGTGATAAAAGAGTTGTATGACTCGTAGGCAAAGTAGACGTGAGGCCAACCACGCTGATGTTGACGAGGTTTAAGGGATAGGGCCTAAAAACCCTATTCGCTATCTCTTTCGATCAAGGAAAGAAGAATGCTTCTTTCAGGAATGTGCTCCCTGACGAAGCCAGACAGCGGTTAAGTCGAACATGACAAAGACCGTTAACATGATCAAGGCGATAAGAGCACGAAGGCCACGCTACAAAAATTCGAAGAAAAAGAAATACATGGGAAAGGAAAAGGGCACCGACAAAAGCTGGTAGCATAGAAGTGTCATTGTTTAAATACCCATGAAGGGATACAAAAATATACAAAGGTGAACAAAAAAGGGGAACGCTCAATCCTCACAAGAAACAGCGTCTCCGTCATAAAATTCTTCCCCGTGAATCTCTCCAAAGCTGTTAGCCATGATAGAAGTAGTCTTTTCAACATACCAACGACTCTTGATCATTGTTTCCGCCTCAAGTGCTGCCTTCACTTCTACCAAAGTTACTTTCTCTTCCGCCAAGGTTGCTTTCTCCCCCTCGAGAGCGACAATCTTCGCCTGTTCAACCGCCAGAGCAGCATTAGAGTTAGCAAGTTGTTCCTTCGCTTCCTTTGCCTCCTCCTTGGCTGCCTCTAGGGCCTTCATATATTTGTCTCGCTCTTCCAGTAGCCGCTATTTTTCCTCTTGCTCCCGTGAAAGCTGGGCTACGGAAGCAGCGAGGTCAGCCGCCTTTTGCGATGCGCGCTCAGTGTATTGATGAAATTCGAGGAACCTAGTGAAAAGTTTAGACCGCAGTAAGTCGGCTTGCTCTTCGTCTCCCACAGCGGCAAAGGCACTTCGTTCTTCAAGAGACGTCAGTATATGTGCAGCCAAGAATGAAGCAGTAACGGCCGAGTTATCGCCCCTCATAGCCGCAATCCCCGAACTACGAAGCGTAGTCATATCCACCTAATGAGTGATGGGCCTAGTGGCGTCATATGAGCTTACGTCGGCCATAAGCTTGGACACTACTGTCCCCTCCCCAAAACGCTTAAGCATGGAAGCATCGGAAGGGACAAAAACCACGGCAGCAGGAGAAGGAGGCTGATTGGAAGCGGAACCTCCCTAGGGCCTAGTTGTCTTATGAGGCTGGTTAGAAGCAGAACCTCCCTGAGGCATGAATGATCCCTGGGGCTGATAGCCGGAGAAACCCGACAGATCATCAGTATGGACCACGTTAGAGGAATAGTGAGGTACTTTCGAGCCGAATGAAGGTGGGGAATTCTCAAAAATCCTAGGCATGGCCACTCTCTCAAAAATGCTACCAGTCTGACCTGTGGGAGGTGCGGAAGAGACAAAGACAGCTTGAGGCCCCACCCCGACATCCACCTGGATCGAGGACAGGCTTGGACTTGCTCCATCAGACCTCTTCTTCTTCCTTGGTTGGGAAAGAATACGCCTCAAGTCCATATTACCTCGCGGCAGTGCAGGATTAGAGGCACGAGAAGTAACCTATGAAGAAAAGTAATGAAAAACCAAAGAAAAGGCAGAAAGGCATTGAAAAAGCGACGCAAGAAGTATAGGGGAGCAGTAGCCGTTACCGTCTCAGCGGCAGGTGCTTCTGAGGAGCTGGCCGCGTCCGATAAAGGCAGAGTTAGTGGCTGAAGGAAGGCAACGCTCCTTATCTTCCTTTTCTTCTTTCCTCTTGCGGAATCCCTATGAGCAGCTGACTGGGGAGGAGGGGCAGCGATTGATATGACAGGAATACCAACCGGAATGGTGTCGGTTCCCTCGCCAACTGAGGCGGAAGATGTTTGGGGAGGAGCCAAAGCGGTGGCAGAAGGAATAGCCGAAGTGGTGGCGATATTGACAGTTGCGGCCGCTTCTCTATCTCGAAGTCTCTTTCGGCGCCTCCTAACGCTCTCGGGAACGTAATTCAGATCAGTTGCTGCAAAAGCACAAGACAACGTCAGCGTTAGTACTAATACTGAAAATCAAAGATTGACGCGATACTCACGTCTAACGCAGGCTCTGATATCGGTCCCGCAAGCCAGAAGGCGGGTGTGAACGCTGATATCCAGACTGAGCAATTTATCAAACCAGCCCTGTTCTGTCTCATTAAGAGCCACCCGGCGCCAGGCCCTGTCCTTAACGCTCTGGTTGAAACCAGACCGCTACCATGGCTCCGGAAGCTCGGGAGTCTCAACCACAAAAAACTGCTCTTTCCATTTATCAATGGAAGACTCTAAACGAAGGAGTTTCCAAGTGAAGTTCTGGAGCGAATCATCATCATAGCGGGGTGATATCGCTATCACACCCCGACGGTTATACATCTTGAACAAAGACTTCAGTCATGCAAGGGAAGGAGATGCAATTCCTTTATACTTGTAGAGTTCTAGAAATGCATAAATACCACAGTAGGCATTTGGGGCCAGTTGAACAGGGCTCAGATCCAGAGAGGTAAGCAACTCTTGGATAAACGGGTCAACCAGAAACCGGAAACCGTAACGGAACATTTGGGCATACATGATTCTGCGCTTGCTGGTCATAATGCTATTCAGGCATAAAGACGCAGGGGCGACAGAAGCCTTGAAACCCTCAGGGAGGGTGGCACCGTGGTCAGACAGATGTTTATCAAGAATGGCAGAAGAAGTAATGGTACTGACTATGGTCTCTATTTTTTCTTCATCCACTGATTTAGACCCAGAAGCACAATTTTTTCTTTTTGCCATGGTGGAAAAAGAAAATAAAAGATGAAGAACACAGCAAGGGAAATAAAGAAGTACCTTTTTTAGAGGAAAATTGAAATGCCCAAAATATGAAAACCAGAAGCACAAGACGATTTGAGGAGATGCAAAGAAATAGATTACCGAAAGTGGAGAAAAGAAATAGAATGTTGGGTTTTATAACCCTAGGAGACTAAAAGAAATGACTGCTGGAACAGTCGCTACGCGCGTGACAGGCATGAGCAATGAGTACAACCCTAGAAAGGAGAGAAGGCGTTTTGATCCTATCAAATCACACTAGCCCTAGCGTCCTGATGAGCAGACACGTGTCTCTGAACCATCATGATCCTTCGCTTACATCAATGAGGGGATCCTGAGCATTAAATGCTCCGAAAAAGCAGAATTACTTTATCAGAAAGAGGTCAAGCATGGTGACGTCATCGACGAGATAACGCCAAGAAGTAAATTAATAGTTATCTAAAGCGGAATGACAGTTGTTATTATGCACGCGTTATCAGTTATTACAAGCCAAATAAAAGCAATGTTGGAAGAAAAAATAAACACTCTCAAGTGCTGCCTTGTTTCCATCACGGAAGGACTCCTTTGTTGCCCTCGGTACCCACATCCTTCAACTTCTCGAAGGCGTAGCCAGCTATCTTGGCAGGATTGAAAGCCTTGCTGCGATAATAATCTGTGAATCCAGCAGCAAAGGCATGTATCACCTTGTCCTTCCAGCGTGACATCTCATCAGGCACCTTCGCTAGCTTTGCGTCGCGGGCCGATATCTCTTCGCGAAGGAGAGAGTCAGTTTCGCCTCCAGAAGCTCTATCTTAGCTTTCCCTATCGACTTCTCTCGGGCCAATTCAGCACGGCAGTCGTCAAGCTCAACTTTGGTATCGCTTTGGAGCAGCGTCAGCTCCGCCATCTTAGAGGGGGAACCTCGAGCCTTGTCACCCTGGATGTCGAGAAAGTAATTCAACATGCGAAAGCTGGTCAGCACGTCATTCAAAGCGCGTTCGCGATGAACCTCCAGAGGAAGCTCTAACATCTCCTCCCTATCTTCAGCAGAGCCAAATATCGCACCAACAACAGAACCCACCGACTCGCTCCGTGATAACTGGTCCGATATTCCCAATGCACGAAGTCCGCTAGTGCTAAAGGTAGACAGATCCAAGCGGTAGGAAGTGGCTCCTTGAGGACCTTGAGAAGACAGATTGGCAGTAAAGGGAGGAGAGCGGCTTTCAGCGGAACCCCCAGATCCTGAGATAGAAGTGCAGAATAATGACAGAAGGCCGTTCAACAGAGGGTCAGGAGTAACAGCAGGATCAATATTCAGGGCAGCAACATCAGGAATAAAAGAAGAGATAGGGGAGTCAGGAGCGGCAGTTGGAGGAGGAAGGTTGACCTCCGACGAAACCTCGGGAATATTAGGAGGAATGTCGGTTGACGCCTCAGCTGCTGTCGCTGCCTTGGAAGTACTCGCACTACCAAAAGAGCCAGCCCCAGTAGCAGGGGTTTCGCTGGCCTTGTTCGAAGTAGCTTCGGTAATTGGGTTGCTATTTCCCATTCGTAGCTTCTTCCGCTGAGCTGCCGAAGCATGACGAAGCCCCGAATCAGTATCCATGTCCTCGCTGTCGCTGACAGGAACTTTAGTCTTAGGCCGATTCGGGGTCACTCCTTGCCGAACGGGTAACCAGTTCTTGAGAAAACGGGAAGTGCGGTGGGAGATACCGCGCTTGGCCACAGTCTTGAATCTTTTTCTTTTTGGAGGAGCGGCAGGATGACTGGAACTCTCAGGCGTAGGGGATGGCAGCAGTGATTGAAGCGGCGTTACATATAGAGGAACGTCTTTATCGCTCAACGGTTGGTTTCTAGCGTCACCTACCAACAAAACATACCAGAACAGTGAATTAGTTGAAGCTCTCGTTAGAGAGAGATCATTCTTTATTCAATATAAAAATGAATTAAACTAAAAATATGGGTTGCCTCACATGCAGCGTCCTTGTTTATAGTCTTGAACTCGAATTTTTGAGCATCTTTCATTAACCAATTCTACGGAATGCTTTCCATGTACGTAGTTTGATTAGGACAATCTCATGTTGTGTGTGTTCTTTCAGTGAAGCATTTTTTAGGTAACCATTACATGTCTCAAATTCTATTATGGGTTTCTGCAAAATAAATGGAAAAGATTGGTTGTGAGTGGAGGGTGATTCACTAAAATGATCAATAAAGTCAAACAATTACATAACTTCCCTTTTACACCCCACCATTGTTGAATTCATGACCACATCTATCTTATTCTCAATCTTCCTCACATTATTCTTTGGCTCGATGCAGTGACAATCCTCTAAAATCTTCATCTCCTGCTCCTCTAAAGTTTTAGGATGATTTTGGGGTTGATTTGGCTGATATGGCTAACAACTATTTCTGCCTCTTGGTTAAGATAATTTTCTTCGTCAAGAATTATTTCTTGGCCCAGCAGACTTGTGTCACCTAGCAATGTAACAGCACTATCATTGGACGTCATGTTTGGCTCGCTTGTTTGAACAATTCCCTCCATATCCTTAGTCACATATAAATCTTCAATCTCTTTCAAAATAGCACCTCAATTGTTGCAGTTAGGTGGTAACATCCTTTGAATAATTGTATCTCCATGCTTATCAACACTTAAATACACATTATCACTAAAGCAAAAAAAAAATCATGAACATAGCAAAATAAGGTTTAGAATTTAAAATTGAAGGGTTTGCCTCAATCATAAAAAAAATAGGGGAAATAGTTTTTAGCTCCCCTGTACTATCGTCGAAAAGTAAAAACCTCCCCTGTACTTTATTTTTTGCAGTCCGCCTCCCCTAGACTATTGTTTTCGGGCAAAAAGACCCTTCCGTCCATTTTCACTAGCTATCCTGTTAAAATCACTCCCTATTGCCGGTTTGGGGTATTTTTTGACCCGTTGCACCCAGTAATTAATTAAAGTTGTTATTTTGATTTGAAATTGAAGTTTTGGAAATTTAATTTCTTCTCAAAACTAAAAACGCCCGTTATTTTGTGAAAACAAGAAGAGAAAGAAATATGAGAGAAATAGGAAAATTGCGAGGGAAGAGAAGAGAGTCGATTCAGATCGTGAAGAGAAGAGAGGCGATTCTGGTTAGGGTGTTGAACTCCTGGTAGAAGACGACGAACCACAGAAGACGATAGGCGGAAGGGCAGCGGAAAGTTAGGGTTTCGAACACTTGGTAGAAGACGAAGAGAAGAGGGGTTCGTCTGAGAAGAGGTCGCGGCAGCAAGCAATTACTCATTCACGGCAAAATTGCATCTCCACCACCATGACGTCATCAAGCAATCACTCATTCACGACCTCTACAGGAATTGGCGAAGGAAATAGTGCAGCGTCCTATTTACGATTCAAGAACATACTGTGCAAGTGTGGGGTAAGAGCTTTGGTTAAGATATTAGAATCGACAAGTAACCCAGGAAGGTTGTACTATAAATGTGCGAATGGTCAGTGTGGATTGTGGGCATGGTGCAATGTGCAAGGTGGATCTGTGTCGAACGTTCGTCGGGTTGAAAATAATGATTGGGTAGCGATTAAGGAAGATATTAGGGAGGGTCTGCAGGAAGAATACGAGTTGATTCGTAGGGAGTTGAAGGAGATTGTTGCTGCAACATCTGGTAAAGCCGAATCACTAGGAAATGTTAATAATTGTTCGTCTGTTGTACTGTCTGGTCATCCTTCTCCATTTTTTCTTGATTACTGCTCTTGTAATTTTTAGGGTTTGTATTTGCTGAATTGGTAATTTTTTGGTTTTATAGGTTTAATTTTGGTGTATCTGGTAATCTTTTAGGACTATCTTGTGTGCTTAAGTTATGTAATATGCAACTTTTAATGCAACTTGTACTTGTTTTTAGATTCTGGTGAATTGTAATTTTGGTGTATCTGGTAATCTTCTCTTTTAATGCTGAATTGTACTTGCTTGAGTTATGTAATATTGACATTTCCATTTCATTTACATTTTTAAATGGAAGAGAACAACAAATTCAAATGTAGTCCTGAATTCAAATAGAAGAGAACTACAAATTCAAAGCAATCATAAGTGCACTATCCATTTCATTGATAAGCAGCAAGTCAGAAGTACATATCATAAGTGCCCTAATACATCTTACATTATAAGTCCCTTACAATTGCCCTTTCCATAACCACAAAAGATCAAAAAAATTACACAAAATCAGTCCCACATTGCTGCACCTGAAACTACACAAAATCAGTCTCATATGGGAGCAACAAATCACACAGAATCCTCCCTAAATCAGTCCTACACAGAATCATCCCTAAATCAGTCCCACATTCCTGCACCTCAAACTACACAAAATCAGTCTCACATTGCTGCACCAAACTACACAACTGCTTCATCAAAATGAGACCCACATTGCTGCAACAAACTATAAAAAATCATCCCTAAATCAGTCCCACATTGCTCCTCAAACTACACAAAATTAGTTCCACAGAGGAGCAACAAACTACACAAAATCATCCCTAAATCAGTCCCACACTCCTGCACCTCAAACTACACAAAATCAGTCCCACAAGGGAGCAACAAGCTATACAAAAGCAGACCCACATTGCTGCAACAAATTATACAAAATCATTCCAATACTAACTACACAAACACATTCACTGTTCCAGCAAACCACACAAAATCAAGGTATCCATTTCCTGTTATTCCTCACTTGGTTTCTTGTACTTCGGCTGGTTGTGCTTGGCTGTACTAGCTCAGGTGCACTGGACCTAGTTAGTGGTCGTGGGGGGGCGGAAGCTGCCACTAACTCCAGCGGGTCTCCATATCCTCTTCTTCTTAGGTTGCCTTGTAGTCTCACTAGTGTTCATAGGGGTTGGAGATGGCATTGTTGGAGGGGTTGGAGATGGCATTGTTGGAGGGGTTAGAGATGGCATTGAGCTCCTTGAAAATCTTGCACCAGCATTTGTATTCCCATCATTTCCCTAAAACCACAAACAAGTACAATACTAAATACAATTACATTTATAAATTATAAATTTCAAATATAACAAGACCAAATAATTTTACATGCACTTCAGGTTCAGGTTCACCATTAGTAGGAGTACTTGTAGCACCAGCACTTGCATTCCCATCATTTCCCTAAAACCACAAACAAGTACAATACTAAATACAATTATATTTATAAATTATAAATTTCAAATATAACAAGACCAGATAATTTTACATGCACTTCAGGTTCAGGTTCACCATTAGTAGGAGTACTTGTAGCACCAGCACTTACATTCCCATCATTTCCCTAAAACCACAAACAAGTACAATACTAAATACAATTATATTTATAAATTATAAATTTCAAATATAACAAGACCAGATAATTTTACTTGCACTTCAGGTTCAGGTTCACCATTAGTAGGAGTACTTGTAGCACCAGCACTTGCATTCCCATCATTTCCCTAAAACCACAAACAAGTACAATACTAAATACAATTACATTTATAAATTATAAATTTCAAATATAACAAGACTAAATAATTTTACCTGCACTTCAGGTTCAGGTTCACCATTAGTAGGAGTACTTGTAGCACCAGCACCAGTACCAGCAGTTGTTCTTTGCTTTTTCCTCCTCAAGGGTGGAAGGTCTGACCTCATAGGGAGTGGAAAAGTCCTAGTATTATGATTTCTTCCTTTACAATTCCTGCACATCATCACCACCCCAGACCTTCTCACTCTGTTTGAGCTAGATGGACCAGTCTCTCCAGCTTCCCTCCTTCTCTTATTTCTTGGTCTATCACTCTGTAGTGTACGTTCTGAAGGCCTCACATCATGATGACCTTGAACCACTGGCCATTCACTTTGGTCTATAACAGGGAGAATACCATCCTTGTAGCATTCCTTGAACCACGGTAAGCCACATGTACAAAGTCATGAGGACTTTTCTTCAAGAATAAGATGGCAGCAGCTGCATGCGTACATGGCACTCCAGTTAAGTCCCATTTTTTGCATGAGCAAGTCCTCAGCTGCAAGTCAAGAGTGCATTTATCACCACTAATGTGCTCCACCTCAAACTTCTGCAACTGGGAATGAGGATACACGATTTACGACTGACACTCTTGAATACATTTCTCTAGTCTGTTGAACCACCTTGGACATATCATCCCCTCATACAACATCATCCCTTGATATTTCATGTAAAACCTCCTCATGAGCAATCTTCTAATTGTCTCCAGACATGTCAATATTGGTTTCTTCCTTGCAAGCCTGACACGCAAACATTAAGAAAATCAACTACCTTATAACACACGCAAAATAAAGTACACTAAATAATTTGTACAATAGAAAGTAACACATTACCTGATGTAAGAATTGAAACTCTCTGAAAGATTATTCAGGAGAAGATCACACATCACCCATGGGTTGAAAGCATGCCTTGACCACCTCTGAGGAGGTATCCTCTTCAACCAAGCATATGCTGCTGGTTTTTCACACTTGATCTTCTCCATATGGATGTTGAACTTTGTGGCTGTGTGTGTTCTAGCCGCATCCCATAATTGGTCCTTCATATACTGGCTACCCCCAAACTCACCCTTGAAATTATTCCAAATATGTCTCACACAATACATATGGTCCACCTCCTTTAGTACAGTATCAAAAATATTTTGCAACCCCTGCAAAAGCAAGCATATGTTAGACAGATTTGTAGAAAATCACAAGAGCAAGAGGGAAAATTGGAAAAATCACAAGAGCAAGGGTGAAAATAACCTTTTGCCTATCAGACATGAAGCACCACTCATTTAGTGACCCAAGGTCATCTTCTAATCTCTGCAAAAAGCACAACCAATTCTCCTTGCATTCGGAATCCACCACTGACCATGCAATAGGAAATATGCTACCATTTGCATCTTTCCCTATTGCTGACAACAAGTGACAGCCATCAATACCGATAAATGGCCTACATCCACTCAAACATCCACGCTTACAAGCTGAAAGATAAATGTACAACCTCTTGAAAATACCACGCGGGGCTGTTATTTTGACTGTGCTACCAGGATTAGACCTTCCTATTGCCTCAGCATAACTCCATAACAACTTATATTGCTCACCATGCTCTCCCTCAATGTGAGTTTGTGCTATTTTCTTTACCCTCACCATCTTATATCTTGAAACTGTAACAAATTGCTCCCTACTTGATAAGATTCAGACTTTTGGAGAATCGGGGGTGAGGATTATGGCCGCTCAGAGTTACTGTAATCGCCGTCGGGTATACCTGCAAAGCGCCGGAGGGGGGCTCCGGAGTAGACACTCCGATGGTTAAGTTAGTAAGGCTGTTCCAAATGGCAGAGGTTCGAGTAGCGATCTTAGGCTTACCTCTCATCTTGAGTTGTGGGATATTTATAGGCAGAGTGTGGGTGTTACCTCTAGGGGGTGGGCGTTATCTTGGGAAGATAACACCTCGAGTGACGTCATGGCTGACTTGGGATGGGATGACATCGTGCGCATGAGTAGTTAACGCGTGAGACCCCCCCCCCCCCGAGCTGATGTCGACCATCCCAGGGTTCTTCTCTTCTTGAGGGGGCGACAACCTCCATGGCTGGCGCCTGGCAGACACTATAGTGTTCCGGTCTTAACGCTGGTATGAAGACGGAAATACCCTTGGGATTGCCTTAATTGTTATCACTACTCACCCTATTTGATAGGATATCCAAATCCGTATCAAGATTATCCTTGAAATCTGCCAAATTGTTTCAGCAATCCATCTGGCAGTTGCCTGCCGGTTATCTATATCCTTTCCACAGTAGTGAGTACTGCTGAAGGTCTTTATCTGGAAGGAGGTCTTGTCTGCCGATGGTGAAGCATGTATTCTCCATCCACAATTGTTCTTACAATGGGCAATGATCCGACTCTTCTCATTCTTCTCAAACCTAATGTCATGTCCAATCTACAGCGAATGTATCTTCAACGCTTTCCTGAACACATCAGGAGTGGCAAACTTCATTCCAACCTCCAATTTAATTTCCCCCATCATATTTGTACTCTCATTGAATATGGGGAATCTAGTCTTCATCCTTTCCCTTTCATCCTCACTGTCAGAACAAGAGGGGCTGACTAACTTATCACTATCATCTTCATCAGTTTCAACATCAGGCACACCTGGACCAAAATGTCTTACAGGTGGCCTCCTAACTCTGTCACTTCTACCTTGATCAACTCCCACACCTGTTTGCTCAACTCCCACACCTGCTTGCTCAACTCCCTTAGCCACTTCCTCGGATTCCATATCAACCCCCACACCTGCTGTATCAAATATATCTTCCTCACCTTCATTTTCAGAACCTACGAATTCACTAAGGTCTTCAGAAGCACTACTACAATCATGTACTTCCCAACTGTAGGTTCTGTCAGCGTGGTTGTCATAACTGTGCTCATCATCTCCATCCCCTACATTTTCAGGCCCATCACCATCATTAACAAGCGCATCCCCTACATTTTCAGGCCCATCACCATCATTAACATGCCCACCTTCATTAACAGGCCCATTGTTATCTCCATTATCTCCATAACCTTCATTTTCAGGCCCATCTCCATCCTTTTCAGGCCCTTCATCTTCAATAACAGGCCCATCTTCATATGAATTGGGACTAGCTGCAGGCCCCCTTTCATTATCTCCATCTTTATCTCCATCCACAGATTCATTGTTATCACAATCTTTATCTCCATCACCACAACTTCGTCTCCATAGGTTAGCAATAAAGCACCAAAACCTGCACACATATCATCAACCCCTTCATCTTTAGCACCAGAACCTGCACACATATCATCAACCCCTTCATCTTCAGCACCAGAAACTATATTTGCCATCTCATCATCACTACTGTCAAGATTCACAACCATTATAGGGGTGTTGATGTCATGCTTCACATACACTTCAAGTGTATCCTCACCATTTCTTAGCATCTCTGCAATTATTTTCTTCATATGTTTCTCCTTCCTCAAACCCTTGA
The DNA here is from genome assembly GCA_963691705.1 of Viola odorata. Taxonomy (NCBI): domain Eukaryota; kingdom Viridiplantae; phylum Streptophyta; class Magnoliopsida; order Malpighiales; family Violaceae; genus Viola; species Viola odorata. Next base: position 17,724,475 of record OY829546.1, on the reverse strand, counting down.
TCCCTCCCTCCATTTCTTCCCATGGATATTTCGCATCACTGTCCTGACTTTATAACTCTTTCATTTACGTGTCCTATTGTCAGCTCATCATGTTCAATGAAGAAACTTTCTTCCAGTGCATCAACATACTTCAACTTTGGAATTAGGATCCATGTTCCACCAACGAAGATTTTCACATTAATAAGCATCTTGTCATGGGATTGCACTACAATATTTAAGCAATACTTAAGCAATACTTAAGCAATAATTAAGCAATGTTTAAGCAATATTTAAGCATCATATTTAGAATATCCAAAATATGAAACATACTGTTTAGCAATATTTAATCATCATGCTTAGTAATGGTGAAAACAGTAGCTATGCATCTATAGTAAATTAATACAAATATCCAGAATATGAAACAGGACCACAAATCATAATGGTGAATAAAATAGTATCATTGTCAAACACTTAACATTTGGTCAACTAGACAACAACCAAAAAGGAATCTCCTTTATGACACAACAAAGTACAAAACACCACACTATAGATCTGAACACAACACTATAACTACAAGAAGACAACATGCAAGACAGACAAAAACTAATTGTAAATAGAATAGAATAAAGAAAACCCAATGCAGAAAGATTTATTCAAAATCCTAATCGAGGCAAAGACACACATTACAAGGCAAAGACATATCACTAACCTCGCATCTGCAGCAGAGTCACTCCGCAATAGTTTCTACTTGTCCTTATCACTGTCCTTCATTTTCTTCTTTCACGAAAAGAGGGAAAATGACTCGTTCCCAAAACCCTAACTTTCTGCTGACCCTCCACTTTTCATCTTCTGTGGTTCGTCTTCTACCAAGGATTCGAACCAGAATCTCCTCTCTTCTCTTCACTCGCGATTGTTCTACTTTACGGATAAGAATCATCTCCCTTCTCTTCCCTCGCAATTGTTATTATTTTTTTCTATTTCTTTCTCTTCTGTTTTAACAAATAACGGACGGGGGCTTCTTTGGTTTTGAGAAAAAATTAATTATTCCAAAAAATCTATTTTTTTCAAAACAACAACTTTAGTTAATTACTGGGTGCAACAGGTAAAAAAAAAAACCCTAAACCGGCAATAGGGAGTGATTTTAACGGGACAGTTAGTGAAAATGGACGGAAGGGTCTTTTTGCCCAAAAACAATAGTCCAAGGGAGCCGGACTGCAAAAAATGAAGTACAGGGGAGGTTTTTGCTTTTCGACGATAGTACAAGGGAGCTAAAAACTATTTCCCCAAAAAAGTATCCAAAAGATACTCTCTTCCTTCCTTGATACTCATACAATTTTCTAGAAAATGTGGTACCTCAACTTGTGCTTGTTCTTCTTCATACCAAGATATGTTCTGTTCTTCTGAAGTGTTAGGATGACTTTCGGTCGTATTGGGCCGACTTGGTTGAGTAATAGCTTCTACCTCTTGGTCCGGAATTTCTTCTTGGCCAAGAATTGTGTCTTGGTATGGCAGATTTGTGTTATTCATAAAAAGGTGATAGCGCTAACATCATACTCCGTGTTGAGTTCGGACTCTGAAGATATGTATCTTTGATCCTCTATCTCCTGTATTAAATAGGAGTTGGATTGTTCCCTTAAGGAGTTTCGTTGTTCATTTTGCTTTGCAACATTCGCCTCAGTTTCCTGCATAAATTGGGCAAGTGTTTTCATCAAATCTTTAGAATTAGAATCTTGTTTAACTTGTGGAGATTGAAAATATTGATAATTAGGCACAAGTTGCACTCCATAATTGACACTTTGTTGGTTCCACTCAGCGGGATAATGAGTAGATGTGTATGAATCATAATACTGCTTGTATCCCCACTACGGTGGACCATAGCATCCTTCATAGCCAGTCATATAACCCTCTCCAAAGTTACCTGCATCATAACATTGAGGAACAAAGTTTAATTGAGAAAAAGAATTGAAACTGGTCATCAAAAATAAAAATAAAAAATAAAAGAAAAATCTGGGGTTTTCTTAGTCAAGACTTAACACCACTCCCCGGCGCCAAAATTTGATAGGTTGTCAAGACCTTCAAAAATAAATACAACTTAACATTATATACAAAGGATTGCAAATAATGGTAAAAAGTTCGATCCACAAAGAATGGGTAGCCTTAAAATAAGATAAAGACCAGATTTGAACACTTAAGTAGAAGGACGGTTTGTTTATAACTAAATTAAAAATACCAAAAATAATAAAATAAAAAAGAACTTGATTTAACGATCAAGTGTGAAGTGTGTGATCAAACAATCGTGTAAAAGATTCCAAGTAAAGACTCGAAGAAGGGTATGATTCATGGTGTTCGTTCATTGATGCAAAAGTATTTGTTTCAGATTTGTAGAGTTGCTATAGATTCCAAGTCCCTTAGGTCTCCTACTTCCCTCTTGTTTCAAACTACTTAAAAGTGGCACTCGATTAAGCAGTCATAATCAACTAGCACCTTGCTGGTTAAAAGGTTTACTAAGTTGATTGATCCTTGATTAGGGGAAGACAACTCTTAACTAAGACACGAAGAGCTAAATCAATGAAAGGCAATAATGGAAGGATCTCATATTCTATATATGATATTAGGGTTGTCCATCGGACAATATTTCGATATACCGTCCGAAATATTTCGGTATTCGGTATACCGAATGCCGAAAATTAAATATCGTACCATAACAAACTAAATTTTGATACCATACCACATTACCGAAACTAGGTTGGTACGGTATTTTGGTACCGAAATACCAAAATGTACAATACTCAGTAAAGGAAAGAAAAGAAGAACACAAAAACCAGCTACACATTTCAACAAACACCTTGTCTGCACCATCTCTATTTTCTTCCCATATTTTGTACACTGACTCCAACCAAAATCACAGCATCACCCTCAATCAAAATGAAAAAATAAACACAACAAAAAATTAACAAGTTCCAATTCCATTGTATTGGAACCTTTTCAATTCAATAATCAGCACTGCAGCAACATCTGCAATAACGAAAAGAACCCTATGTCAATAAATCCTACAAGCAACCAAAACTCAATTCAAATTTACCTATTTTCCATCCATAGTCAATCAATAAGGAAAGAAAGAAACATATAAAATGGATATAAAAGTGAAGGGATGAAAATTGTGGGTGGTGGAGAGCATATATGGGGTTGTGATGATTGGAATCTTGATCGGCGAACGAGAAAGACGACAGTTGCGAGAGGGACAGTGATGCTGGAGTGAATATATAAAAGTGCGGACAGATCGGCGGCGGAGAGAAGAGATGTTATGTGTGTTGGTTGTTGGTGGTCATCACTCGTCGGAGAGAAGAAGATGAAGTAGTGGTGGAGAGGATTTGTGTGTTTGTTTGTTGCGGTGTGGTTTTGGAAATTTGAATTTTTTTAGAGAAGAGAACAAAAAGGAAGAAGAAGAAGAGAGGAGATGGCATGTGGTATGGTATTTAATGTACCTAATAATTCGGTACGGCAGGTTCGGTTATAAAAACCAATACCGTACCCTACCGACCGAAATACCGAATAGTGAATTTGTGTAAATAAATACCGATTGAATTTGCGTAATTACAGTACGGTACCGCGGTAATTTTGGTACGGTATTTCGGTGGACACCCCTATCTGATATAGTGTATGTGATATGTTTGTCAAGTGGGGCTAATTAAATCACTCACTCTCTCTATCCTCAAAGAGTTACTATTAAACTAAGATCATACTAGGTGTCTACTGTATTTTCTTAGCTATGACTACCAAAGCCTTAAAGAATGACCCTAATTGCATAAGTTAAAGTCTAAGATGATCAGGCATAAACCTAACTTGAAGAATATGACAAGCAATTAAAGAGTTCATGAATGCAATACAGAAACTAATAATATCAGTTAGATCTCACAAACACATGGAATCATACACCTTTTGGTCTTTACCATGAATAAAGAAACTTAGTTAGATCTACAGATATAAATTAAAAGCATAAGACTAAATTGCATAAATTAAAACTCCATGTTTCCAAGGATGAAGACGAAGTAGAAAGAGAAGAGAAATTCGGAATTTTATAACACAAGGAGAGATTAAATAGTAGTTTTTCCTCCTTAATTATCTCCAACAAATATTCAAATTCTAAATTTAAAAGATAATTTAAATTGTATCTGATCCAAAGGATTTACAATTGAAGATAGGATAAGAACTCTATTTGAATTTGAACTATTTAGAGGCACACAACTGGTCCTTTTATCCATTTTCGCGTCTTGAGCCCAAAAGCTCGGCCCACTGCTTTCACAGGTCTAGAATATCGGTCAAGAAAATATTCTTGGCATAGAAAATATTCTTGGTCTAGAAAATAATCTTGGTCTGCATTTTGATAAATCTTCATCCAATTATGACAGTTTCTGCTCATTTTCTCCCAAGTTGTCCTAAAAAATTGTGTTCTACAAAAGTAAAGGATATTGACTAATAAGTAGTATCATTGTCTAAATTGCAAGCAAGTAAACAACAAATATGATCAAAATAAATACTCAATCAATCGTTAAATCGTGTTCCATCACGCATCGGCAAGTCTACCTATTCTACCTGTGATTTTGACTAATTACTGATTACCAAACTTAGTGATGTATGACCGAATGCGATTTAGGTTCCGTCTCGTGTTTTCGAACACAACTTTAATTGTAAAGGAATATTAAATATGTAGCTGAACATTGGTGTTACACACCATCGACTCCCAATACAACTGAGGGCAAGCGGTAATAAATCGAAGAAAAAGCTATTTAAATAATCCAAACTAACCAGAAATGAGATACTGCTTGTGATGTAATTTGAACAAAAAAAGAAAGATATTTATGATGTAACAAGATGCAACTATCTGTATGCATACTCACAACTAACTTTTCAACAACTTAACGTATGTAATATAAATGTAAGATTTATTAGTACCTATAAACACTACTTTTTTTATATGCTTACAAAGGATGTGGTGAATTTTTTGTGGTAGTTTAAGAAGGAGTTATTTAAGATCCTTAAATTTCTCATGTAATGTTATATGCTATCTGTTTCGCATTTTAAGAATTGACATGTGGTATTTAATGTGTTTTAATTTTAGTTAATTACATAATATTATTTTCCATTAAACTTGTTAATTAAATTAGTTAATTTTTTTAATTGCACTAATAAGTTGAGTAAATTAATGTAATTTATTTAATTAATTAATAAAAATTTATGATATAAATTGTGAAATTTTAAATAATTAAATTTGAAGAGTATGAAAAGTGACAATTCAGTATATAAATCTCTCATTTTGTTCATAAATAATATTATATATATATTTCAAGGATAAATATATTTTTTGTTGGTGCCTGCCTAATTTATTTTTTTTTTCCTTTTTCTTTTTTGGGTCAATAGATAAAAAAATATATCAAAATAAGGGAGAAAGTTTTTACAAACAATCTAGAGTCAATTCAAAGTGATCAAAATTAATCAAATGACTCAAATAGGGCTTCTACAACCATACAATAGGCTACCCAATAACAAAGTAAGTCCTAAGTTCTGCCCACCTCTCAAACATACAATACAATTTCACAAACAACACACAAAACACACAAGCGCCCAAACCTGCATAAAGCGACAAACAAGCACGGAGGTCGTAAGAACGCATGAAGACAAAGAAGGAACTATGGAGGAATAATACCTCACTTATTAATAGACTAATAATAACATTAAAATTGTGTTTTATCACTGGTTTTGCCGCTGAAACCTTCAGATTTGTGATTCAATCATCATCTCAACCATCACATCCATCTTCTGTCACCTGGAAAAAGGATAAATCAATACGCAATAGACTTGAAGGAAACCTAAAAACGTTAGTTTGTAGATCCGATAAGATAAACACATAACAAACAAAAGAAAAAAAAATTAAAAAAAAGGACTCTGCCGATTACAATACGAACAGCGGCCTCAAAAAAGAGGAAAAGTTGAGAGTGCCTAATTCTTTTTTACAAAATATTATGAAGAAAAAAATCTTTAGAAGATGGCCTTTAAAATGTATCAGGCCTCAAAGTTTAGACCCATTCTTGGCCCAACCCGTTCTAAACTCCTCTAGTCATTATAAGTAGAGTTTTTCAGCAAAATTTATACAGCAGTAAAGACCAGCAAAGTGAATGTGTTTTAGCTGTTCATCTTTGATAAACATTACAAAAACCACTCCTTAACATCTCATTCAACGCTAAACATTTTATTCTCTTCTCAACAAATCTGGTAAACACATGAATATAATCACACTTTGCACATTCAATATCAGCAAGATTAGGTATTACTTATGTTTAGAACATTCTGCCATTGAATGAATCAATCAGCCTTGAACGAGCCATCACAACCCATTTTCTACACTCAAAACCCTTGATATAGATAGCAATCTATATACTCGGAGGGAGAAGAACAGGGGGGGGGGGGAATAACGTAGAAAAGAGGTAGATTCTAATAAGGATAATCTCAAAACTGTATGAATTACTAACACAAAATAAAGCAACAATGAAACAACCAAAACCTATGCCTGTACCATATTTCAAAAGTTACTGCCAGTAGTTTCTTTCTTTCTATTCCTGTGGAGCTGAGGCAGCATCTCTCAAAGATGATCGCATTACCTTCGCAAGTTCTGAGCAAGCCGATAGGCACAGCTGCATCGCCTGATTGTGAAACAAGATTAGCGCGCAAGGTTTTGCTTCAAGAGCAGATAGGAGAAATTGGTACAAAAGTAGTTTGGGTAAGGAAACATGTATGTTGAAGAAATAGCAGAAGCATAGATAGCATACCTCGTTCAGCTTTGCAGTTGACCATTCCCCTGTAACAGTAAGTTGAGTGACTTCATTACGCGAAGGCATACATGTAATCATTAGACTTCCGTCCTGACAGCTTTCCTCTTCTGAAATTGTATCAATGACGAGGTTCGACCCGAGACGAGACTGGACATCAAAAGAAGCTTACTGATCAAATAAGTTGAAACCAAAAAGCATAGTATGTTGAGCAACTAGGTTTTTGTTCAGTCAAGGAATAAAGGAATACATTTTAAAGATGATAAAACAATTATCAAAGTAAAACATGTTTCTAATGGAAAATGGCTGCAGTACAAGAAGCAAAATAAATTTACCAATCACAGCAAATGCTTATGTGATTTCTCATCCATACATATCCACTAGTTCACTTGTAAAAATCACACATCATCAAAGTCATAATCATCTAACCAAGTGCCCCTAACTAAACATGTCCAGATTTATTTTTGCAGAACCCAACTTTGGTGAAAATATAATAGGTTGACGGCTTTAAGGGCTAAACCTGTCACTTCCTGTACTAGTTAGAAAAATAGAAAAATCATCTGCTACCAAGTCTCCGACCTTGAAGTCTGTATTTAAATTCAGCATGCTTTGCACCCAGGAGAACTGCTAGTAGGACGGAAGGTAATAGAAAATAATTTAAAGCATTCAGAAGACATGGTTGATTTAAGGCCCAGGTGCCTCCTTCTTTCATTGATTTGGCAACATCAGCTGAGGAAATAATAATAATACTAATAATAATAACAATGACTAACTGTATTGGACATACTTGTTTGAAGGTCCAGAAATTAGTGCCATCAAATGTTGGGGTTGATTTAAATATAAACATCAGAATAATCAAAGGATATAACATCAGCCCGTCACACTGAAATGACTGCACAAATATAGTATATCACCCAAAAAAGATAAAAGAGAAAAGAAGCCTACCACAGAAACTCCAGCAACCAGGTCATACATCATAATCCCTGCATCTGCCAATGCAAGGCTTGCACAGGATATTACAACTGGAAGATCACCTGAAAACAAAAATTTGTTATAGGCTAATGGCTTCAATGGGGAAAACTCTTTCACAGAGTATACTAAATTTTATTGACACACACACAAGAACGTAAATCCGATCAAAGTATCAACAAGCTTAGACCTTAAACAGAAAAAGCATTAATGCATACTATGGGTTTGACAAAATCACATCAAGTCACATGGTTGATTCCCCTATCCTACAGACTACAGCCACTATGCATATCTCTGTCTTTTTAGGATAACAATCGTTTTGAAGCCAGCTTGAAATGTTTTAAGCCTTTCTTTCTTTTCATTATCTATCGTACAGTTTCTCTAAAGAGACCTTTATAAAAAGGGTAAATGAGACTGTTACTTACTGCCACCGGATTCTAAAACGAGAGCAAAAACATCTATAGTCGTCTTGGGGAAAGTTTCCAACATTATTGCACCTTCCAAAGCTTTATGAAGCATTGACGAAAACTCCTTATGGTCTGATCCCTACCAAAACCAGTACACATATGAGAGATACAATAACCACAGAAGGAAATTCAAATATGAGTATCATAAACTTTCATAGGAGTTAGTCCATATACCTGTCCTCGAATTGAAGTGGCAAAAGTTGTATAGGTGACATTGCAATTCAGCCTGCCCACATCACTATACATCATCGCTTTCTTACTTTCCCGGGGCCCAAATCTGAACCAATGAAAGAACAGGGAAGGTGAAATTTTTTATATTGTCTAGCTTACTAGATGAATAAACCTCAACAACATACCCAGTGCTCATCTGGTCAGTCCCAACTACAAATATACACCCAAAATACACACACGCATGCATGCATGCTTGCATGTCTGTTTAACGAAGGATGATACATATAAGGAAAAACCTCTACTCACATAGATACAATGACCTTGGTTTTCCCAAACTCAGCATAAGCAGACCCCGCAGCAGCAGTCACAGCACCGGTCCTGAGTACTGCCAACAGAAAATAACATGAATGTTTTTCCTAAGTAAACTAGAATACAACCTCAGTATGCATCTAATCCCATGCATAATGATGAAGGGAAAAAAAATATCAAACACAAACTCCACACTCTCAAAACGCACTAAATTTCTCAACGTTGACATGCCGGTAATTGCAAAGAAAATTGTGTAGTTAGAGGTAAATTTTCAAAAACACGAGTGGAATGATTCAACATATATGACAAAACAACTCAATGAATGAAACATGAGACTCAACTTCATCAAACATATGCTCAGTCCAACTTAGAATCTGATCATTAGCTATAAAAGACAACAGAGCAGTTAGTACAGATGGTTACATAATACAATGTCAAGTGAAAACATGAATTGCATCTCAGAGAGCATTGCAGCCACCGGCACTGTACCAGGAGTGAGGGGTAAGATTACTTCTCTTTAAGTTTGAATCCTTGTGGCAATACATACACCCACCATAATCTATTATGCAATTCAGTTTTGTACAAAAAACATGTTTCAAGGAAGAATTTAGGTCTTCGCGACAACAAATAATAAAACTAGAGCATCAAGGAGCCTACTCAATAAGCCCTCAAACAGAAAGATTGCTAACAACGGAACACAATCATTGGCAGGCATTCTGAAGCACACATTAGTCAACAAAGAGAATTTTGGGGACATGACAATTCTTCAAAGAAGTTCAATGTGCCTCCAGGGAAAAAAAGACAATTCTGAAGTGCAGAATTAAATGAGGCCCAGCTGAGTGCATCGAATGTACTCAGAAAAAAATTGAAAAGACGACATCTTTCAAATATCCGACTTAGGAAAATGATAGTTGAAGCTGATAACAAAAGGTAAACATCACTAAAGAGCAACAAAAGAAATAAACCCATGTTTTGGAATAGAAATTCGTAAACAAAGCAATGATAATCCATCATTAGAGAACATACGGGCGGGGCGGCACTGGTAGAAGTCGCGGCCGTCGGGTCGGACCCAGTCAACATCGGAGTCTTTGAAAATGGGAGGGCGGGTCTTGCGGGTGGGGGTAGGACTGTAAGTGCTGGGAGCTGCACCAGGCTTGGAGGCCATGCCTGCTATGTGTCTGTTGTTTCGTCTCTGCAGCAACCAAAGTGCACTTGTTTAGAAGCACCGGCGGGGAAAACTTTTTTTCGGTCTTTCTTAATTATTATGGTGATTGGTGACCCTCGTGAGAATATTTACCAAACAAAAAAAAAAACTCTATGAATTTATATATTTAAAATTTTAAAAAATAAAAATAAATATAGTCATATCATGCTTCAAGATTCAGTTGCTTTTTTCGAATCAACCATTTTTTTAGTTCAAAACATTGACCAACTCGTCTTAAGGTTCGAGTAAAATTTTAGAATACTTGTCAATTTAGGATCGAATTTTAGAGTTTGACACATGACAATAAAAAGAAATAAAAATCACTCATAACTTAGAAAATCTTTTGGTTACACTATTTAATTAATTTAATTTGTATAATTAATTATTTTAATTAAAATTTTAGTGGTGAATTTGAAAAGAAAATGTTTAAAAATTTGAAAAGTTAGTCTAGTATCATCCTCTATGTAAGTGTTCAGAAAATCTTTAATTTGTTATATATTTTGATGTGATGGTGCATACTTCACAAAAATTAAGGTTAATTTCATACTCTCTTCAATTGAATTTTTAATTAATTATGTTATTTACCTAGTTTGCATTTAGTTAAATATAACATACTATCTTATATTGAAAATAATTGTAAATATTTGTGAATTCAATCTGTGAAACGACTATTTATAATACAATCACACGATCTTGAGGCTAGTTTAAAATTGTTAGAAATGACAAAACGAACGAATAATTGTATATTATTGAATGAATATAATTGTACAACTATTGGGATATTTATGCTACAAGAGTATATACACATAAGGAAGAGTATAAGTGACTAGCTGTAAGTTAGCAACGACAATCTCGATATATTTTGTCCGTTCATGAAAGACATCATTGTGGGTGATCTGGATTGCACTTTGACTATCATAGTAAAAAAGAATGGTTTGAGATTGAGGAACTCCCATATCAGCTAAGAGTCATCGAAGCCAAATCAATTGGGATGTGGTGTCTGTAAGTGCTCGATATTCGGCTTCAGTACTAGAGCGAGCAACAACTATTTATTTCTTACTACGCCATGAGATGAGTGAGTCACCAAAAAAGAAACAATATCCAGTAGTGGATTGTCGATTAGTTGGATCACCTGCCCAATCAGCATCAGAGTAGGCTTGCAACTGCAAGGTAGAGTGAGATGAAAAATAAAGGCCATGAAAGATGTTGCATTTGATATAGTGTAGGATGCGAAGCACAATGGCAAAGTGACCAGATCGAGGAGTGACCATAAACTGACTGAGAAGGTGCACGACATAAGAAATATCGGGGCGAGTGACTATGAGGTAGATGAGACTTCCAATAAGTTGACGATAAAGGGTGACATCAGAAAGAAGTTCCCCATCATTTGAGAGAAATTTGATGTTGGATTCAAGATGAGTATTTGCAATTTTCTATCGAAAATGCCAGCTCGAGACAACAGGTCATATGCATATTTTGCTTGAGATAAAAAATAACCATCAGAATATTTTGTTACCTCGATGCCGAATATCCAAGATTTCCCAAATTTTTCATATCAAATTGTTGACTCTGGGAGGATTTGAGCTCATAAATAATAGAGATATCAGCTCTAGTGATGATCATGTCATCTACGTAAAGAAGTAGAATGATGGTGCCCTTATCTGATTTCCGCATAAATAAGGCAAAATCGTGAGAGCTGGATGAGAAGCCAAGACGGTGAATGGCATTGCTGAATTTTGAAAACCAAGCTCGTGGAGCTTGTTTAAGGTCATACAATGCCTTACGAAGTTTACAAACTTTGTTGAAAGAGAGATTCAATCCAGGCGAAGGTTTCATGTAGACTTCTTCTTTAAGATCCCCATTCAAGAAGGCATTTTTGACATCCATTTGTGTGAGAGACCATTTGAGTGAAGCAGCAACAACAATAAGGGTTCGAACGGTGGTGATGCGAGCAATGGGAGCAAAAGTCTCCTCATAATCGATGTCATATTCTTGTGTACATCCTTTGGCTACTAATTGTGCTTTGTATCATTCAATGCTTCCATCGGACTTGGTTTTAATTTTGTAGATCCATTTGCATCCCACCTTTGTTTTTCCTGCAGGAAGATCAACAATATCTCATGTGTTATTTTTTTATAGTGCATTTAGTTCTTCTTGCATTGCTTCCTGCCAAAGAGGGTCAGAAGATGCCTCGCGAAAAGGGCAAGGTTCATGCAATGTAGCCAAGGCATAATAAAGATGAAAATCTTAAAGTCTAGTAGAGGGAACACGAGTTCTAGTTGGATAACGAGAGCTCGAAGAAGATTCAGTACCTGAATTTTGTACCTCATTGTCATGTGGAAGTTATAGGTCACTAGATGGACTTGGGGAATTTGTAGGCACGTTTAAAGTAGACTCAGGAAATAGTTCAACAGAATGATTTGTAAAAAAATGATTGACATGATCGACAGGAACATTAAAGGAAGAGATTTTTGAAAAATATGTATTCTCCCAAAAAATTACATGTCGAGATATGCGAAGTCGTCGACTGACTGGATCATAACAACGATAACCTTTATGATTAATCTCATAGCTAAGAAAATAACATAATCGTGATCCAGGTTCAAGTTTGTTGTGTTCGTGTGATTGGAGCAAGACAAAACATGCACATCCAAAAGTCTGAAGGTTAGAGTAAGAGGGAAGTTTACCAAATAATTTCTCATATGGTGTATGATTGTGAAGGGCATAAGAAGGAGCTCTGTTGATTGTATGTTAGAGTAGCTTCTCTCCAAAATTGATCAGGAATAGATGCGGCAGTGAGTAATATTCAAATCGTGTCAAGTATATGTCTATGCTTACGTTCTGCTCGACCATTCTGTTGAGAGGTGCCTGGACAAAAGTATTGAGGAATTTTATCGTCCTACTTCAATAAACTAAGAAAAGCACGTTGTGTGTACTCAAGGGCATTGTCAGAGTGAAAAAGTTTAATTTGACATGAAAAATGAGTTTTAACCATAGTAGAGAATTCACGATAAATATCAAGCAATTTAGACCTATGTTTCATCAAGTATATCCAAGTATATTGAGAAAAATCATCAATAAAAAGAACAAAATAGCATGATCCTCCCATGGTAGGAATAGGAGAAGGTCTCCAAACATCAGAATGCACCAAATCAAAGGCAGCATTAGAAATATAATCACTGTTATTAAAAGATATAGTCGATTGTGTACGAAGTTGACAAGAAATACAATCAAAATCAATGGGATTAACTTGTCCTAATACACCAACAGTAGATAAATGTTTAAGTTTATTCTTAGAGAAATGGCCTAGGCGAGAATGCCAAACATGAAAAGTAACAGATGCACTAGATGGAATGACGGTAACAATAGAGGAACCATGAGGAAGATGTAAAGATGATCGCTCAAATAAGCATCCTATCTTACGGTCTGTCCTAACAATTTTATTGGTCACAGAGTCCTGCACAGTCACACCCTTTTGTGAGAATAAAACATCAAGTCCCATATCACATAATTGACCAATAGATAAAAGATTCACATGGAGTTTTGGAACATGATATGCATCAGTAATATCAAGGTGTGGTGTACATGAGATGTCAGAAGTTATATGATTGCAACAAGTAGAATCAAATAACCAAAAAGTATTACCTGCAGTGGTGAAGAGAGCAAAATTTTGAATGTTGGCACGAGAGAGAACCTGGTTGACAATAGCTTCTATATTGACTCCATTCAGGGTTGGAGTAGGTTCTTCAGTAAGTGTTGGAATGGTTGAATTAGTGATGTTAGTCACAACTGCATATTGGCGAGAGAAACGGGAAGATGGATTGCGAGATTGATTGCGACTTTTTTGTTCACGTTTCCTCTTGCTTTTGAGTTTCCGACACTTTTTGATTTTGTGGCCTTTTTCATTGCAATACCTGCAAGAGTTCTCAGAGGTGGTGTCAACGGAACCTTTGGAGGTGTTGTGGTTATGGCCAAGACAGAGTGTATGGGAACACGAGTAGAGTTGCGACGAGTCTCTTCAGCAATGAGCTCACTAACAGCTTTATCAACACTTGGTAAAGGATCATGATGAAGTAAATTAGTTTTGATGTGTTCAAAATCACTATGAATAGCCATAACAAACTGATACAGTCGCAACTCATCGCGATAATCATAAAATAGTTTGGCATCTCTAGAGCATTGCCATAATGGTTCAGAAAGAGCTAACTGGTCCCATATATAAGACATTTCAGAATAAAAATTAGAGATCGATTATCCAGGTTCATGACGCATATCATGCAAAGAATTCAAATATTGCAAACGGGAGGCAATATTAGTAGCAGAGTAACGCTTAGCCAAAAAATCCCATACCTCTTTGGAACCAGAACGACCAAACTGTTGTCGAATGGAGCAAACAGAAGTGTTGCTAAACCTTGAAATGATTTTATGATTATTGTTGTCTCATTCTTCAAGTTTGGGTCGAAAGGAGTCATCACTCTCATCATGTCTCTTCTCGGGTTCTTTAATATCACCAGTGACATAATGCCAAAGTTTGCGCCCTTTGAGAAAATTGCGCATATCTTCAACCCACAAAGTATAATTGGAACCATCAAGTACAATTGAGATAGGATGAATCACATTATCTTGAGCCATAGTGAGAAAAATGCAAGAAATTACAAAGAAAATGAACCAAATCGGATATATAGAGGCAAATTTTGGACAAATGGACCTCAAAATCAGAAATATCACACATGAAAATGTGAGGAACCGATCTAAACCGCTCAGGAACCGGACGAAAACGGGACGAACCGGACGGTCAAATTGTTGAACTAGAGAGTCAAAGTCAACAGTTCAGCCTAGCTCCGCTACCATGTTAGAAACGACAAAAGGAACGAATAATTGTATATTATTAAATGAATATAATTGTACAACTATTGGGGTATTTATACTATAAGAGTATGTGCATATAAGGAAGAGTGTAAGTAACTAGCTATAAGTTAACAACTGTTAGCATAATTAGAGGGATTCTAATTGGAAAAAATTATGTATAATAATATGTAAATATATCAACAAAAGTAAATTAAGAGCCATGATGTTTAGAATTTGTTGAAACCAGCTCCTATCACTATGTGACTATGTCAAAACATTATGTCAAACTCAAACTTCATCTGTACCACATAATACGAGTAAAAATTGTATACTACTGCTGAAATTTTATGCCACTCCTGTCACCCAAACAATGCTTTTAATATTATTCACAAAACATATATGAAATGTTGTTAATTTAACAGGAAACTTTTGGTCCAAATGATAAAAGGAAAGTGTCACTTGCATACTCATCGTATGCTAAAGATATCAAGGAAATGGGATAATAGCCGGAGGCTCAGGCCCAAAGAGTGGAGAGCAGCAGCTTGTAAATATACCACAGCAGCACATAAACCATAAACTGCCCAAAAAAAAATTAACAAATTCATATCTTCAGCTTTCAATTTTTATTTCTTGCAGTAAAACATAGACTTTTTTATAAAAAAAACCTTACCATGAATCACAGCACTCTCCATCGGCAGATGGAGGAGGCGGCGGGGGCAGCAGTGGCACCTCACTAGGTGGTGGTGGCGGCGGCTACCGGATCCATTAGTATCTTAAGCCAATAATGATTTCTAAAACTTTGTATATTGGTTTTACATGGACAGTCATAATTACTTATGCAACATCCCACCTTCAGGTCATAACTCCAACCACCATTCAAAGTTGCATGTGCATAGCTACTTGCCATGCTTACCAAACAAAAACATCCCAAAAGCAGCACATTAAAGTAACTAAAGAAAGCAAGGCATGCATGCTTTTTCCCCTAATCTTTCCTCATTCAAAGGAAAGAACTTACTATAGCAAGAACTTAAGGAATACTCATACATCTCAAAGAATCAAATGTTACTACAGCCTCATATGAACTAAAGTTTGATTTTGCTATTCAGAAGAAAGAAAAAGAATCTACAATCTCATGCGGTCCAACCGCTGCATGGATGTGTTTTACAAGTGTCTTTGTTATTGTGCAGACCTGTTTCACTTATCCTAACCTACCCACAAGATGGAATGTCTTTCTCTATATTGTACTTTTGCTGTACATTACTGATGAAATACACAAGACAGTAACGCCACTTGTCTGAGCGAAAAAATGAATCAAATTGGCAATTGCACGAAAATTTCCCTACTTCGTATCCTCTCTCTGTATACACTTCTTCGTTAATACTTTTGTCATTCTGTTTTTAAACTTTCCAGGCAGAACGATTCCAGTCGAGGCTCAATTAAGTCAACAGCTTCATCATCCATCGCATGCCAACTCCGAGGTTGAGAAGTCAAGAAAATCAACCTCTCCATGTACTCAGTTGAAGCAACGTCTGCTTCTTTACTATCGCTTCCACTAAACGGAGTACATTCAACATCTGAAGGGGGTGAACTCCGAGCTGACTGTCTAATTGATACATCTTGCACGAGTTGCTCCTCATCAACAGAATCTTCAACATCACTGATATGTTTTTCTACGTATGGCTCGCTTTTCATACTACAGGTCGAAGATATCTGCATGAGAGTCCAAATGATCATTGCCCATGTTCCAGGAAAATGGCAAGTAAATAACTTCAACATTACAGTTACTAAGACATGTCAAAGCGCGATTTCAATAAATTTACATTCATAGAATTGATAAATTCTACTTGGGATAGGGTTACCTCCAAGGAAAGCAGCTACTTACAACTAAGGCAACTGGACTTGACACAACTGACAAGTTCTCGGAGCATTTAACGCAATGGAATGTATAGTATGTTTTTCTATTGCACATAATGCCATCAAATGTATCGCTACAATTTCTATAACATTCCATTTTTACATCTACTTCGAAGGAGTGGCAGAATTCAGACAGTTAAAATAGAATGTGAAACTGTGTAATCAAGATGACTAGGAAAACCCATATAGACCTTCGAGGTAAGTATAGTACCTGGAAAAGATTCACAGCAACGTCTCTCCTTCTAGATTTATCAGGCGAAATAGTTGAGAGAATTTGCACAACCTCACTCATGGTAGGCCTAGCATCAGGATCCAACAACAAGCACTCCTTTGCTAGGTAAGCCATTATCTGCATCTCTTCTTCTGGGAAATTCCCTTTCAAACGTGGGTCAGGCAACTCTGATACTACCTGCCTACTATCCTGCAGGCGAGGAGTAGCCTGTGAAGGAGAGAAAATTATAAGCAACAAAAAGTAACCATAAGTAGAAGAAAAAAATGTTAAAATGAAGATGTTTTATGTTACCCATAAGACAAGGCTTTCTTCTCCTCTGTTGATCGATTTATGGATTGGTTGTCGACCAGTGATAAGCTCCAGGATAACTACCCCAAGGCTGAAAACATCTGACATAAGAGAGGCCCTTCCAACCATTGCATATTCTGGTGCAAAATAGCCAAACGTGCCCTGCATTCTTGCAGGAGAACTGGAAGCACTGGGAACTCCATCAGCTCTTAAACATTTAGCCATACCAAGATCTGTGATCTGCACATTTTCATTGTTTACAAGGGTCATATAATACCGATGCAGCAATGTCCTAATAACACAACTTCCAGTAATACTCAAAAGTCAAAACTTTACTTCAACATCAATGTTATTTTGGTGAAATAAGAATTTTACACACAAAAAAGTTCAGTAACCAGGCCTGTCTTATAATTTTTCTTCCCACTGATATTTTCTTGATCCACAGCAGCATAAAAGTAGAAACTTTATTCAAACTCTAATTTTGGATTCAAATAGGGGGAAAAAAGGAAAAGCTGAAAATCTACAAAATAGCTTGTTAGTTAAAGCCAAGAAGTATTTTAACCAAGCAATTAGTATTTGTATAAGATGCCTAAAACAAGTAGAAACTTACTTTTGCTCTCCAGTTTTCATCCAAAAGGATATTAGTGGATTTGACATCTCTATGTAGAATTCTCGGTGCAGCTGCTTCGTGGAGATATTCTAACCCCCTTGCAGCTCCTATTGCAATTGTAATGCGCATTTCCCAGTTCATGCTTTCCCCTAAAAGCCCATCCAAACAATCCCTTAGGTTTCCATTAGGCATGTAATCAAATACCAGCAGTCTCTCAGAATGTTTCCCCTGGAATGCTGAGCAGTAACCAAGAAGCGGCACAACATGGCAATGGTGTAGTCTTGATAACAGTTCAACCTAACCAAACAAGAGGTTTGTAAAGGTTAATATTGTGGAGTATAGAATGGATTCTCATGGGTAATTGGAAGCTGAATAAAATACCTCTTTTGAAAAGAGACTGTCTGCATCAGGTCCTCCTTGAACCACCAGTCGCTTAACTGCCACGGTTCTTCCATCCTTGAGTTGACCACGATATACGTAGCTGCTTCCACCAAGTCCTATAAGATTGGAATGCGAGAACCTATCGGTTGCATGTTCTAACTCAGAGAATGAAAATCTCATGATGGGTCCATGTATGATCTCTGATTTCCTCCTTAATAAGAAAGATCCCTTGCGAAAACACCCTGAGAAGTTGGAAAAACTTTGGTAGTGAATCATAATAGTCAAGCAATAAACCATATACAGGCCAAATTTTGATCTTAAAAGAGTTTGAGTTGGTCACAGAATAAACTACAATCATAATACATCTCTTATACCTGAGATTGGATTAGTTTCAGCATCAATATGAACTTTGGTAACTGAAACTGAAGATGTCCTATGACTTATTAAGTCAGTAGCACTATTGATACTGGGTTCTCTGTCTGGTGAGAAAATGGGCGATTGGATACGGCACTTCTCTTTTCGTAAAAGATAGCATGCTACTGAACCAAGAAATGCTAATGTTGCAAATACTACACATAGTAGCAGAACTATCACAATAATTTTGCTAGAAATGTGATTCCTTGAAGCTTGGTGTTCATCAAGAGATCCTGTAAAAAAACAAGCACATGACACAGATTTCTAAACGTGGATGCTTACGAAGCGCCATGGAAGAAAAAAGGAAAAATGACTAGTTAAAGTAAGATTGAAGCATCACAAAAAAATCATTACATAAAAGCATATAAGCAGAGGAGAGAAATATTTCATTAGGAGTTATAAGCAAAGAAGAAATACCAGAAGAACAATTGCAGGCAGTAAAGCAGGTTAAGTCATGACTGTCAGAAACAACTTTGGGAAATCCATCAGCAGCACATATACATGTCCAAGTCCCTCCACTCAGTCCTCCAGCTGTTAAAGTGAAATGCAATTTGTATGTTATACACCAACACAAACATTGATAATAGCCATCAAGAAAATATGTATTAACATGTTCATAAGTAGTGTCATCAGTGAAGCCTTCCACAAGGTGTATCAGAGAGATGAGAACTCGGGAGGCTCATGGGGAATTCATGCACATGAATATACCATATCTGGAATCCAATAAGTTTTGGGGTTATCATAATAGGACCTCAGTTTACCTATAGGACCCCAACAAACAAATGAACTTGTAATGCAGTGGTTACTAAGAGGAGGGGTCTTTCATTTAAGGACCCCAGCATGGTTAATCTCTTATATTGTACCACTCTACTAGCAGTTGTCGAAAATATATATCGGAGACTTGGTTAGCAACTGCAGAGGGGAAAAATCTCCTTCATTATGATTGCCATAGTTACCACAAGTCTGAAACTCAGCTCTACTTTGGTATGAAACCACATATCAGCAATCACTTATCCATTCCCCTCTATTCCTTTGTTGCTTACGGTTGTGAAGAGCTTCTTATGAAATCTCTGCTCTATGCATGCATACAAGAGATGCTTTATGGTCACAGTTGGAGGTGCATAAAAAGCAAAGTCTATCAATGTTCAGAAGCAACAATTACATTTGACAATAGTTGAAAGTATCTTGATGAGATACCATATTCAATGGCATACCAGGGGTGCAGTCGCAGGATGTAGAACAATTAGATTTAATATAGCTTTGATTCCCTTGATATGGCAATGAACAGATGCACGTCCAACTATTTATACCTGGTGAAGTGGAAAGTTCATCTGCAGAAACAGAATAGAAATTTAATTTCATTGCATTTTACATAGACAGTGAAAGTTATTGCAGTGTCTTGTTCAAGATAGTTCAACAACAAAAGATCTAACAACTTGCAAACTTGCAACTGAACAAACGCCTTTGGATGATCACAAAAACATACTTTAGTCAGAACATCAAATTTAAAATCACATTCCGGCATTTCCAAGGCATCTCCAAAGAAACATCTTCCAGGGAAAAAAGTTCAACAGTCCGTGTGCACACAGAATGACAAATGCCATGCATGTAAGGCATTGAACCTTAAGCGGGGCATGTTTGGCTGGAGATGCCCAGGCTCTCAAAAGGTTGTTAAACCAAAGGAATGGGATTTATATTTTATCCTTTAATTGACATTAGAAAATCTGTTCCAAAAGACATCCAAATTTTGTCACTAACCACAAAGACCAAGGGGAATGCAGATCAAACCAATCAGAGAAGCAAGGGCGACTGCAACTTGGAGCTTCATTTATCCCAACACTGAGCATAAAACAAAAACCCCAATCAGCAATACATTATGAGAAAGAATGAATATCTTCTAGAATATTCAACATTTCACCAGTTAAGAAAAATATACATGAAACAAATTACCAACATTTAGTGCCTTTCCATAAAACCTTGAAGTAGTAAAAAGAAAAAGGACTAGGAAAATGGTCAAAACTTGCCAAAATGAAAAGAAAGAGAAACCTTAGAGAAGAAGAGAATAACAGTAATAGATTAAGTATTTTGGTTTCTAGATATGCACAGACACCTTCTAGGGCCAGTAAGTGACAATGCTAGACAGATGGTGCATTGTCAAACCTTGAAATTGTACTGATTATTACTAGCTATAAATGAAAGTAGAAAATGTTTACTGAGATTCTATTAAAGTTAATATTATGGTAAGATACTAATGTTGGAAGGGGTGGAACAAAAAGGAGTAAGAGTTGGCAAGGGTTTTAGATGAAACCTTCATTAGGACCAGAGGTTCTCTCTCAAAGTTCCTCGGTCTTGAGTCCAACAATCTGCACCAAGAAATTGATGTCATGCTCAAAAAATGAACTTCTGTAAACAAAAGGTAAAAGAATAAGTACAACTAAAGGTGAAATTACTTGAGCATAAACAAAAATCCAGATTCCAAATATTAAGGGAAAAAAACTGGGAAAAAAATGCATGCCCGAAACCTATGTAGCAACCGTCAAGTTTACAAGTAGCAAGACAGAATTGACAATAAAAAACAGATTCCAAATAGAAGAAGACTACAGTGCATTCCAAACACCTACAAAAACTAGATTCTTTGATTGCTAGCCAACCTGTCAACCATGCAATTACTTCAAAGCAATACCATAGTACATAGTATTCAACTATAGCGACAGGAACATCTAAATACTACACTGTATTCAACTGCTTGGAAGCAACAAAAAGTTTTGTGATGAATTCTCTACACAAATGAGTGTGTAATCTACAGCTGTATAAGAAGTATCATCTACTACGATAATGATTCACAACTAAAAATGGAAAACAGTCCAAAGCAAGAAGGGCATGTAGACCATTCATTAAATAGTGAGACACTTATCAGATGACGCATCAAATTTCTAACACATGCCCTAATTAAAGGATGACACCCACCCTACAAAGTAAACTTAATTCACTCCACACTTTTAGCTCCACAAGCTAAAAACACAAGAAAAAGAAAGAAGCAAGCCTTGCCTAAGCATACACATTCTTAATAAAAAAGTGTCTGGAGAAAGAAAAATAAAGGCAGTAAGTCAAAACTGAAACCCGCAGTCCTGCCATGTGCTTGAATAGCAAAACTAATGACACTACTTAGAATGACAACTCACTTACTGGAAGAGGGGAAATAAAAAATAAATAAAAAGCTCAGAAAAAAACTGGTTTAGTGAAATTTAAAAACAACCCCAAGTAACCAAGACTGACATTCACCTACTGGCATTGAATTGAAGTTTCCAAGTACTGAAATAAGAAAGCTAAAGAAACATACCAAGAAAGTTCAAGGAACCAAAATTTCCCACATGAGGCAACCATTGAAGATCAAGTTAGTGCAATATAAAGTCCAAGAAAAAGGAAAAGAGGATAGCAACCCACTTGGCAGTATTAGCATAAAGTACTGGTGAAGGATGGAGACTAATGGATAGAGAGATCTTGAAGATAAAAAAAAAAAATGCCAAAAATTAGAGAAATGAGAGATTGGGATATAAATGAAGCAAACCCATCAACTACCCAGTTGAAAACAATGTTTTTGCAAACAAGAAAGAGACTCCTCAACCATTTTTAGAATCTAACGAATCATCATTCATCACTACTTATATTTCGAACCAAATACAAACATAAAAATGCTCTTGCTACTGAGTTTATGCTTTAAAAAAAGCACCAAACTTTTCAAATTTTAAAGCAAAGAGATCAATATATTAATTAATTATGCAGTATATACGTACAAAGGTCAGCTGCTGAAGCTCTAACGGTTAAATAAAAAGACTTGGCTTCAAAGACATTATTGCAACCAATCTTTTTTCAACAAAAAAAAAATTAATACAACAAATTAAAGTAGTATTTCAAATTCAACGTTATGCTAGAACAAGGCTCGGGACCCACATGATTATCTTGAATGCTGGACGCCATATAAGGTGGGTCCGGCTGATTAAATTATGCTTGATGACTCACTAATCAGTCGGCTAATGCTAGAATTGAAGCTCAAGAAAAAAAGGCATTTGCCGACAAAAGCTCAAAACTTGGAGTAGGAAAATGTCTGTAGATGAAGGTGCTAGCTTCCATTATTTCCAACAGAAAAGAAAAGGCATAAAAATGAGGTAAATATGCGCGTACCTCTCTACCAAACGAAGCAAGATACTAATAATGAAATGAGATGGACAAAATGGGAATTTGAACAAAATGAAAAAAATTGCAGAGAAAGAAGGTTAGTAAGCTACTTTACTTACTTAGTGTAGTAAAATGGAGTGAGAGAGGGAGACAGGGAGGGAGCGATGGAAGGGAACATGCCTCTCTTCGTCCCTCGTCCCTCGGCCCGCTCGCCCCGCTGTTACATTCGCAGTGGGTCACGTGAAAAAGCGCCCTGGTCCCTGCCACCCTTCAGGTTTACCGTATTGTGCATTTCGATCCCTATCGTATCTTTTTTGTTCACCGCTGTACATTTTGTTCGGGTTAGTCCTTACTGTCACTTACTTACTCGTAGGGGTGAACAAAAACCGGCTCGAACTGGGAACCGAACCGGAACCGCCGGTTTGATCCGGTTTTTTTTTTTTTTGAACAAATGAACCGAACCGGACTGTCCCGGTTCGGTCCGGTTCTCCTAAGCTGAAAAATCCCAACCGAACCGTAAAACCGGTAGAACCGGTTTTTATATATATATTTTTTTATATTTTAAGTACAAATTTGGTTTAATGGTTAAAATTTACCCGTTACTTTAAAGGGGAGAGGTTCAAATCCCCTAGCTTGCATTTTCTTTTTTTCTTTCTAAACTTAACTTCTTATCTTTGTTTTTTCCTCCAAAACTTAATTAAAATACCTCATTTTTTTCTTTTAAATTTAATTAAAAAATTTCATTTTTCCCCTTTTATTTTTTTATTTTAAATAGAAAAAATTATTAAGAAAGTTATATAAGAATTATTATGAGTAGAAGACATTATCTCTTTTAAACTTTGAAACTTAACTAAGCTCTAAATATATGTTATCATCATAATGTATATCCATCATAATCTTATCATCTTATTGTTAGTATTGTTCAAAAATATATTATTGTAAATTATAATAGCTATTTATATAGTGAATTGTTAATATGTATTATTAATACTTACTAATAACTATTTATATAGTTAATATATATTATTAATACTTATTATCTAAAAGATATTGTCTCCATAATAACTATTTAGAACCAAAAAATAGAAAAAATTAATAATTTTTCCTTTTAAGCTCTAAATATATGTTATCATCATAATGTTAAGTTCAAAAATATATTATTGTAAATTATAATAGCTATTTATATAGTTAATTGTTAATATGTATTAATTGTTTTAATGGCTACTATGGAATTAATTATTTTTGCATTTGATTTCGTTTGGTTTGGAATTTAATTGTTAATGGCTACTGTGTATGTATGTGAAGCCTACTCCTGTACAAAAATATGATATACCCATCGCGGTGGTTGGAAGGGATTTGATGGCTTGTGCTCAAACTGGGTCTGGGGGCCATTGTAATTTATTTTTTAATAATTCAAAGAAATATATATATATTAACGGGCCGGAACCGGAACCGGCCCGTTAAGAACCGGAAATTTTAGAACCGGACCGGACCGAACCGTAACATTCCGATCTGGTCCGGTTTTACCGTAATTAGAACCGTAAATTACCCGTTTGGTCCGATTCTAGCCCCAAAACCGGACCAAATCGACCCGTGTTCACCCCTACTTACTCGCGCTAAAGAATAATGCTGGAAGAAAAAACATTTAATACTAACATTTTTACTATGCGATAATGTTTGAGACAGGGGTGTCTTAAATGAGGTTTAGAGGGTGATTAGTGGTTGTTTTGTTTTGAATTTTGATATTGGAGTCCTTTCTTTTTTTTTGCTTGGTCAACACCTAAAAATCACTAAGGTTGTTTCTAGTATAAATGCTCATAAACGCTCTAAAGTTCAAGTCAAATTTAAGTCATTAAACTCTCAAATCTAAATAATAAATTAAGAACAAGAAATGAGTATTTGATTAAGTGTTTAAAGGAGAGAGTGATTGCAAAGTGATTTGACAGTTGTCTGTACTAAAAATAACATTCAATCGGTTATACCTAAAAAATAGGAGATTTATATAGGCTCTAGACCTTAATTGTTTGAGACATGAAGATTGTTTTTTTATGTAGTAGGTTTACTTAAATTTGTACATTGACTTGAATTTAATGCAACTCTCCCTGATTTTCTAAATCTTTTGTTTCCTAAAATAATGTTTGTTTTTCAGGTTTTAATTAATGAGTGTCGAATTTTATTGCAAGAGCATTAAACATCATGTGCTTATGTCGAAAGTGGGTGAAACATTTATCTTAATGGCAACCCTGACATGACAAACGTTAGGAGGATCAGTTCGTTATTTCACCCTTAGATGACAATAATAATGAGGTCGCTAGTTTTGAGGTTGCTCGGTGTGCTTCTTCTACCTCGCTAGAGGTGTCAAAACGGGTATGCGGCCCGGACTCGACCTGGACCCGGCTAGACCCGAAGACACCTGGGTCGGGACCAGACCCGGTCTGGACTCGACTTCCTTTTTTTTTTCTTTTTTTTTCTTGGGTTGGGCCGAAAGCCCAACCTTTTTTCTTTTTTTTTCTCTCTTCTTCTTCCTCTTCTAGGCTCATCTCTTTCCTTATTCTTTTCTATTTCTCTCTTGTGCACTCATTTTTTTTCTTTTCTTCTTTTTTATTTCTTTCCTTTTTTTTGTCCTTCCTTTCCTCTCTTTCCTTTTTTTCCTTCTCTACTCTCTTTTCTTTTCTCCCTTTGCCCCTTTCTTTCTTTAAACAACAACAATAACAATCAAATCTCTTGCTCTCTTTTTTATTTCCTTTTATTTTCTTTCTTTTCCTCTCTTCCCTTTTGTTTTGGTATGGATTAAAGATGAGGATTGGATTGATTGATGGGTTGATTTGGGTTTGTGGTGTTTGGCAGTGGGTGGATCGGATTTGATAATTTGTTGTTGGAGACGGTCAGGATTTGGTAGTTTTATTTGCTGAACAATCAAATCTCTTGCTCGCTGAAGTGAAGAAGAAGAAGTGAAGAACGAAGAAACGAAAGAAGGGGAAAAAAATATGGTCAAATCTATAATTAGCCGGGTCTCGGGTCAGACCCGGATACACCCGGGCCCGACCCGGCAACACCCGGCAACACCCGGGTCGGGACCGAGTCACAAAAAATTGGTCCCAGACCCGGCCCGAAACCCTGGGTCCGGGACCGGGTCTCGGGTCTGGTTGACAGGCCTATACCTCGTTATAGGGTGTTTGTCTCTTTAGGCTCACTAAATATAAACTCGATATTTGTCTTTGGCGACTAAGAGTGTTTCTTACTCAAGTCTTGTTTGACTTGGCTTATTAATATTTCGAGGAGATTTGGAAAGCTATTTTTCTCATATAGTGAAGTGAAATGTGTATATTTAAATAGTAATATAGAAGTATTAGTATTTCTAGCACCACTCTTGATACGACACGATCTGGCTTGTTATTTACAAACCTAAACGTGAAGCACAAAGAGAGGATCTAGCCTTGAGTTTATCACACAAAACACAACAATAAATACACAAGAATGTATGGTGAAAATGAGGGAGACACGCAGCGGAAATAATGAACGAAATTACCCGATTGAAAGTGGAGGAGATGAGAAATGGAAGCTTGAATAATTAGAGATTGAATACTTGAGTTTGGCTTGATGAACACTTGAATGCAATACACGGGTACAATATATTGCTCTCAAGTGAACGAGAATATTACTTCAAACCACGCAAATGAAGTAATAACGAGAATACACGGGTACAATATTACACACAATTGTTCACGCAAATGAAGTAATAACGATTACACATAAAGAAGAAGACTTATCATTTTACTTGTAAAGAATCAAGGTGTCTTCAAACCTAATTCTTACAAGGTGAGTTTATATGTGTTTAGAGGGAGGAGTAATCTCTAACTCAAGCAATAAACACTCAACATAAACTGTCTAAAAGAAGAAGAGAAGTAGTTATTTATACTATTACACAAAATAAGCTCAAAAGCCCTCGAATTGGCCAAATTCGCATTTTTGGACAGTGCTTGGCGACATGCCGCTAGCTACGAAAAAATAAGCAACAAAATGGCCATCTGTTGGTGGCATGCCGCTAAGGGCTTAGCGGCATGCCGCTGGGTGTTGTCTTGATGGTTGGCTCGAAGCGCGTGCGGGAAAAAGTAGGCCACGCGGGTGGCCTCAAGTTGGCACGGATCTTGCCTATGTTTGATGGCTTCAGGCATGTCTCTCGGCCCTCAAATGTGTGCTCATTCCTTACCAAGACGAGGCTAGGCATGATCGTATCATCATCTTTCCCTTCGAAAGGATTCCTCCTCGAATCCATAGCTTTAAAATGGCGGTCTTGGCTTGGGCGCACACAACTCAACATGCTTTGCAAAGAACACCTCACTAGAAGCTCACGACGTTGGCTAGGAATGTAGCGAAGGAAAGGGTCCTCATAAGTCCCCGCATCCGCATAGGTATCAAGGTGGTTTTCCTCCACCAACACTAAAATAATTGGAGATGAGCTTATCTCTATTGTGTCCTCTACAGAATCAGTAGGTAAAACCTACATAAGAGGCTCGCAAACAAGAGAAAAAGAATGGTTAGCGTTAAAGATAGCTAAATGATCCTCATTGCTTAATGGCACGCTCATTGGATCATTAGCAATCAACATATCCTCACTAGGCTTTTCTTTCTTCCCTTCTCTCAAATTTTCTGTCCTCTCTTGTGTTTTCTCACTATTTTCACTCATTGTTGTAGAATTTACAGCCACACTCTCTTCAACCAATTTACAATTTTCAATCACATTTGGTTCGAAAGATTGAGATGGTGTGGGCTGTTTTTGCTGAGTGACTTGTGCATATTGTACCACTTCCGGTTTGGACTCGAATGCAGTAGCGGAAGGAGAGTTTTGGTCACTTGGGAATCCTTGGGATGAGCTACAGTCTTGCTCCATCAAAGACACGTGAGCTTCAATTTCATAGGCAAAGTGGACCATGGATGATATGCTTGCAAACTCATAAAGTTCAAGTTGACTTCTAATCTCTTTATTTTAGTCCTCTTGCGAACCTACTCATGACATCACAATCAGATTCGTTAAGGTTGGTCTTGATGAGTAAATCAACAAATTTCTCACAATAATCTTTCATGGATTTAGTCCCTTGTTGGATAGAAAACAACTAGTTTCCATCGATAGTGTGAGGGGACAAATTGATTGCACATCACTTGTCTCATTTTAGCCCAAGTAGTGATCAGTTCTACTCGTCTCCTTTCTCTTCCATAACTCATATGGTACTACCAATTATAGGCATTGTCGTTAAATGTCTTGGTAGCAAGTTTGGCTTTCTTACTTTTGGACATTTGGTGACATTCGAACACTCGTAAAAGGTGGAATTCCTATTCTATAAATTCTACCGGAGAGGACGTTCCTCTAAAGAAGGGAAGTTGAAATTGTCGATGGCGAGAATTGACATGGTCTTGATGGTTGTGACCACTAGTAGAGGGGCCATGGCCAAGGCCTTGTTCGGAGGGACCTAGGCCATAGCTTGATTGCCAAGAATTATATGAAGTCATCGTACCTACAAAATAAACAAACTATATATATATACACATTAGAAAAATCACACCCTCACGTGTTTACGCTCGTGTTTAAACTCTCATAAAAAATTATGCTCACAACTACTCAAGTGTTTGCAAACAACTATGTGAATATCTCAAGCATTCAAGTTTTCAAATTCAAGAATCAAACATAAGGAGGATGACTCGGAAGGTGAAGGAAGACACAAAGGAAAAAGAGGCAAGACTTAAGACACACTTTGCTAGAAAATTATCATTTGACTTGAGTTGGAAGAAAAGAAAGGGGAAAAATGTTTAGGACTTAACAAAAAGACTCTAAGGACTTGGAGACTCAAAGACAAAAGACTTGCAGGAGTTTTAAACAAAATTAGCAGCTCAAACATAGAGTATTAAATTCCTTGCATTTTTCTCTCAAAACCAGCTCAAAAGTGCTTAGTTTAGGACTTGTAGTTGCTGTTTCTTTCTTGCTTTTACTTAGGAAGTTTTGTATTTTAAATACCCACTTGACTCAACTATTTTGTAGCTGAAAAGAGGGTTTAAATGAGGTATAAAACGTGGCCAAGGGATTAGTATAGCAGCAGCTACTCTAAGTACAAAAGTCTTCCTGAATTTAGGAAAAAACTGTCAGCTTTGGTAGACTTTGGTTTATGTGTGGGAGGTCTTTTGGTAAGCTTTTTGCTGCAATCCTTACATGTCAAAATAAGCTAGGAAAGGAAAGGGATATATGAAGCTGGCTGGCCTCGTTTGGCACCAAGCACAGCAACGGTTTTGACAGCTAGGAGGAGAGAGGTGTAGCTGGGTGGTAGTTGAGGTTGTCAGGATTTGTGTAAGAGATGTGAGGGTTGGCTTGTCACTTTGATTCACTCAAAAGACTCTTAAAATAAATTTTAACAAAGGAGAAAAATACCCTTTAAGTTACTAACTCAAACTAAAATGGATCAAAAGGAGAAAAAACTCAAGAAATCATGAAGAACATGAAGAACACCAAGCAGTCTGTTTGAGCTGTCCTTGGACTGTTCTTCGGGTTTGGACACTTAAAAATAGCAAATGATTGCTACAAATCACGAAATTTGACATGGACATTCCTAAGATATGGATATATAACTTTCATTAAGTAAATAAAAGTAAATTCTGAATGGAAGACACAAAAAACTGACCACGAACATAAGAACTATTTTTCTCGAGTAAAATCTGCACATTTTTCTTTGGCAGTCAAAAAGTATGAAAATTTCATAGAATTAACGAACGACTCAAAAACAACATTTGTTCCACACAAATTTAATTTTAAGTACATAAAATTTTAGATTTTTCTGGGCTGCAGAACAGACACAACAACAATAAACTCAAGAGCGCCAAAAGCTCCGCACCACCTGATACGACACGGATCGACTTGCTGCTTGCAAACTGAAACATGAAGCACTCGGGCAAAATCTAGCCTTGAGTTTATCACAAACATAACAACAATAAATGCACAAGACAATATGGAGGAAAACTATGGAGGAACGCAGCGGAAATAATGAATGAAATTACCCGATTGAAAGTGGAGGAGATGAGAGATTGAATACTTGAGCTTGGCTTGATGAACACTTGAATGCAACACACAGGTACAATATATTGCTCTCAAGTGAACGAGAATATTTCTTCAAATATTACACACGATTGTTCACACAAATGAAGTAATAACGATTACACATAAAGGAGAAGACTTATCATTTTACTTGCAAAGAATCAAGGTGTCTTCAAACCTAATTCTTACAAGGTAAGTTTACATGTGTTTAGAGGGAGGAGTAATCTCTAAGTCAAACAATAAACACTCAACATAAACTGTCTAAAATAAGAAGAAAAGTTGCTATTTATACTATTACACAAAATAAGCTCAAAAGCCCTCAAATTGGCCAAATTCGCGTTTCTGGATAGTGCTTGGTGGCATGCCGCTAGGGACTTGGCGACATGCCACTAGCTATGAAAAAATAAGCAACAAAATGGCCATCTATTGGCGGCATGCCGCTAGGCGCTGTCTTGATGGTTGGCTCGGCGCGCGTGCGGGAAAACCTAGGCCACGCGGGTGGCCTTAGGTTGGCACAGATCTCGCCTATGTTTGATGGCTTTGGGCATGTCTCTCGGTCCTCGGATGTGTGCTCATTCCTCACCAAGACGAGACTATGCATGATTGTATCAACTCTATAGCAAATCTACTAAAATTCTAAACATTTTGTAAAATTTATGGTTTTAATTACCACAAATGGATCAGTAATTGTTAGGGAAAATATTAGTAATTGTTAAAGGTGTGCAAATGGATTGATGAACCAAATTATATTATTATTTTGAACCGAACATTTAAATATTTAGATGACGTACAAACCGAATTGAATTTTTGGAAAGGAATTTTTAATCTAATAATTTCAGTTGAATCTTCTAAAAAATTGGATACCAACCAACCAAATTTTTGCTCCAATTATTGTAGTTACTTGAATAGTCTTATGTTTGTAAGATAAATTTATTTTCGTTTTTAGTTCTGTCTGGTTTCAAAAGGAGGTGACTCTTTTAGTATTATTTTCTCCTTTCCTAAGACTCGAACTCGAAATTTTGATTAAAAATGAATAATTTTTTTAACACTTGAGCACAACTAATATCGATATTGTAAGACTTCTTTAGTTGCTTGAATTTTATATTTGTATGGCTCGAGTATCTATTTGGATGTTTTAGATCTTTTTAAATTTAGTTGTGTGAATGATGTGGCCATATGACATTTACTAAGTACTACAAATATAAGGACGAATATATACTTTCTTGCTATATAGGGGTTCAAATGTTAAATATCAGAATGTTAAGGACCGTCGAGGTGCGTTACACACTACACCCCGCGAAGATCTTGACCTTTTTCTGCTTTTTTATTAGAGTTTAGACTGCACTGCGTATCTTCGATTTCTGTGCAGTGCGCGTTCTTCAAGAGTTCTTTTATTTTCTTACTCTTTTTTAAAAATTCTCTACTTTTTGTTTTAGACCAATTTTCCCTTTACAATCTCAACAAAATCAACGAAAATCAAGTAATTAATCATTAATCCCGTCCACCAGTGTGTTAATTAATGGTTTATTAGGTAGAACTATCATCAACTACTAGGGCTGTACAAAAAACCGACCCAACCCGCCTCACCCATATAACCGCTTGACCCAATCCGTTAAAAAACCGTAACCGTCATAACCGCGGGTAATGGTTATATAACCGACCCATTATAATTGGGTTGGGTCGGATAGCGGATCGAGTTTTTAAAAACCGCTTATAACCGACCCAACCCACCTATTAACCCTAACTATATAAACATAAGTAAGTTTATAACTTATAACCCTAAAATTAAAAGTTGCTGCCCTCTCCCTCTCTCTCTCAGCAGCTCCCTCCCAAACACAACCCATCCCAAGTTCCCAACCAGCAAAGACGACGTCGCATCCCACCCCTCCTCTCTGACCGCCGGCGCCGACAACAACCACCCTCCCTCTCCGAGCACACCTCCACACAACCACGACCTGTCACCCTCTCCCTCTCTTCTTGCGCCGACAACAGTCCTTCTCTTCCTCCGGTTTGTTTCTAAGGTATCATCATCAGTACTCTACATTAATCATCATCAATTCATTTGTTCCTTCATCTCTGTTAATTAATTAGGGTTTTCTTTCAATTTCAATTGTTTTTCTTCTCTTATGGTTATGGGTCTCCGCTTCTCTTAGGGATTAAATAAGTTGTTGTTGATCAAATTAGATTTTCTTCAAAATTTCCTGTGTTTTTGTTTGATTTTTGGAAAATGATGATTGGAATTTTGTTTGATTTTTAGAAAGTGATGCTTTGGTCTTCATCTCGGTTTTCTTCCTGTGGCTGTTCTGCTGTGTAGTTCAGGAATGTATGCCCTCCGTCTAATAGCATAGTTGGCTTTGTTGTAGTCTTCGTCATGCTTTCTATTTCGTCGTGCAGAGATCAGTCGACAACAGTCATGTTTTAGCTGCTGTTTTTCTTCTGTCTTCTGTCTTCTGTTTCTGTTTTAGCTGCTGTTTTTCTTGATTGTTGTAGCTGCGTATCCATGTGTGCTGTTTTACAGCTAGGGAGGATGCATATCCGTGTGTGCTGTAGCTGCGTATCTGTCTTCTATTTCTGTTTTAGCTGCTGTTTTAGCTTGGTATTTCTGATATTTCAGTACTTTTAAAATCTCATGTTTTATTTATTCACAACAGATGGTTGACGTTGAAATTTCAACCACGTCTGAAGCTGGTTCAAATGGTGAGGATCAAACTCCTATATTTGTTGCTGCTGGTGCAAATGGTGTGGAACAAACTCAAACACAACAAGCAGTGATCGAAGGACAGAAAAGAAATCGTGAGCAATCTCTAGTATGTTTGTTGATTTTGCAGAATTTGCGTCAAAAGTTACATTGGATCTTGATGTTGATGAAGACATTGAAGACGAGTAATGCTGGACATTGTTTGCTATATCACAACATTTTGCAATTTTCTTTATGTACCATACTGCTTGAAACGATTTTGGATTTATTGCAAAGCTTAAAACGATTCATTGCAAAACTTGAACAGGGGAGAAAAAAGAATGAAGATTTTGGATTTCATTTGCAATGCAGTAACGTAGAAATGATTATATGATTATATTTTTAGCATGGCCATACTGCTTCTTACCATCTGCATGAACCAAGTTGACTACATGATCAATGATTATATTTTTAGCATGGCCAAAATGTTAGATTTAGGCTAAAATATTATAGAAATTTTTAGCATTCCTATAACCGCCTATAACCGCCAACCCGCGGTTAACCGTCTATAACCGCTAGTTGACGGGTTGAGCGGTTATAGGTGAATAACCGACCCAACCCAACCCACTAAATTTTTGACGGGTTGGATATGGATATGAGCCATAACCGGCCCAACCCGACCCATGTACAGCCCTATCAACTACCACATGCAGCTTCAGTAAAATAGTTTAAATTGATACGAAAATATATTTTTAAAAATATATTATATTATTAATTATTATAATAAAAACGACTAAGATTTTATTAAGAAAATAGTTAGAAGGCAGGATATTACTCCCTCCGTCCTCAAAATTTTGTCTTTCTCGCATCCCAATATTCAGTAGGGAACGCATATCGAGGAGGCCGGATGAGGCACTATTTGACCCCAAAAAAATCCGAAACTTTTTGTGAACATACGTTAATCCTTAACGTACTTCCCAGAAAAAATTAAGGGCAAAATTGTCTCAAATAGTGCGTCTGCCGGCCGTTTTAAGCTACGTACCGAAACAGTAAAAGCAAAAGCTAAAACGACTAGATTTTGAGGACGGAGGGAGTATATTTGGGCTTAACTCTTAGGCCTTAAAAGCCCTATACAACAACAAGCCCAATTTATGGAGAGCCCAATAAAACGCCAAACCCACCACAAAATTCAACTAATCCGTTATGTTCTCGGACTTCATTGGATCCAACACAAGTATTTAACGTTTAAACGGCCCAAGTTATTATTTTTAAATCTCGAGTTTGAATTCTTTTGTGTAATTTTTGTGTTTAATTGCAACCATCTTTGTTTTCTTTTTTGTTAACTTTTTTGTCTTTTATAAATCATTTTAAATTATGGTTTAATAAAAAAAAAACTTTTATTTACAATTTTATGTTTTTATAACTAAACTCAATTTATAATTTTAGGCAATAACATATATTCGGGATTTATCTAAAACAGTCAATAATTTGGTATTAGGGTCTCTCTTTTTCTAATTCTTTTACTGCTTTGTTGAACATTTTAACCACTAGGTTAAAATTGTAAATTTCTATTGTAAAAATGTTGAAGAGGAAGATTTGGAAAACTACTCCCTCCGTCCCGCAAACAATGTCGTTTTAAGGACGGACACGCATATTAAGAAAATACTATTTGCTCTATTCAATGACCAGCAGACCCTTCTGTCCTTAACTTATTTACAATATTGTCCACCCATTTTTTTTCTTTCTTCTCCTCTGCTTCCTTCCCAGCAACAGCAACACCACCACCAACAAACAAAAAGGCTACATCTTTGTCTTTGTTTTTGTATATAGAAAACTAAAAGTAAAAACTAAAAACTTGAGAAATTTAAAGGAAAAAAAACCATTATTTGCATGTTTGCTCCTCTGTAAAAAAATTCTTATTTTTCTTTTGTTTTTGTTCTTAGATTTGAAGAGAATAATGGTGAGGAGGTAGCAGAATTGAAGGATTTCAACGAAAATAAATTTCTTCTTCAACTCATCTGGCAAAATTGATGTGTTTGCCACCACCGACAACGACTATGACTACGACATGCCACAAGCGAAGGAGTCATGAAACCAGAAGGTGGGGAGAGAACTGATTTGGATTGGATCTGAAATCAGAAGGTGCTCATCGTCCTCATATGAAATAAATCAAGAAAATCAAATCAGTTACTGTTTATGTATGAAATTAATTGTTGTTTGTGGCCGGATTAATTGATTGATTCGTGGTCGGATTAATTGATTGATTATTTGTGGCCGAATTGTTGTTTTCTTTTATGGATGCTTTGGGAGATGGTTGCAGCAATTAAGGTGTTGGGAGCTGGGTTTGTGAGGATTGAGCAGATGAAGATGGAGATGGCAAGGGAGATGGAGAGTATGAGGATGGAGATGGAGATGAAGCGAACAACGATGATTCTGGAATCGTAGAGTGATAATCCTCGGACCCGGGGTGAGGATAATTCTGTGATCTTAACCTTCAAGGGGACAGCTAACCACACTGCTACTGCACCTGCAAGGCGCCGGAGGGGGTCCCCGACGCAGATACTCCAACAATCAAGTTAGTACTCATATTGATCATAAAGAGATAAGTAAGGTTGAGAGTAAATTTTGGCAGAGTTTGGGCTAGTTTTTCTGTGTGTGTCCTTACCCTCTTCACCCTGGGGGGGGGGGGGGGGGGGGGGGAGGGGGTATTTATAGGTGGTTGAACCCTGGTAGCTAAGAAAAGCTAGGATACCGAGTTGTGGAATTGTGGGTCATGTTATACCGGATGGGGAGGACCTCCTCGTTGACGTTGACCACCCTGGTAGCACTGCGTGTGAGATATTGGATAAACGGAATCCGGCCTGAGAGCCTGGGCTAGAGACTCCGGGCGTGTAACTGTAGGCCCCTAAAAGACTAAAATGCCCTGGGGGTCCGTTTTGGATTATCACAAGCCCAACCGAAAATGAACCCGAGTGTTTACCAATGGCTCAATTCCCAGTGTCTGATAAAGCTCTGTACTTCTGAATTGTAGGAGACTGTAGAAGTTCTGGGAGTTTTAATCCTCTTCTTCTTTCTTGTATTTTACTATTCCGGGTACTGTCCACCACCGGTAGCTTACTGTTCATAAGGAAGCTCTTGACAAGGAAGCTCTTCATAAGGAAGCTTTTCACAAGGAAGATTACTGTACACAAGGAAGGATTTTGATAACAAGGAAGTTGTTCCATGTATCAAGGAACTCCCTATCTTGATCCTTGCATTTAACTTTGCATTTCCCTTCTCTGCCTACTTGGCACATCATTCTCTGTTTGCTTGACACATTTTTGCCAACTCACCCTGTTAATCTTTATTCACTTGACACGTGAATATGACATATGACGAGGACAATGACACCCTGATTTAAATATCGCTCAACTTCAGAGCATGTTTAGCCCTTTGGCGGCCCGGCATGATATGACATGTGACGGGGACAATGACGCCCTGAGGATAATTTGCAAGACCACCACCTGCATCTCCCACATTCGCGTTGCACTTAGTATACTAAAGGGCAGGAGGAACCTGTTGTAGTCTTAAGTTGTAATGAACATATACCAAATCATTAAGTCTTTGATGCTCCAATCTATTTCTTTTCTTTGAATGAACATGCTCAAATATGCTCCAATTTCGCTCACAACCAGAAGCACTACATGTTTGGCTTAAAACTCGGATAGCTAGCTTTTGCAACTCTGGTACATCACTCTCATAGTTCATCCACCATTCATCTACACATAAAATTAAAAATATTAATTTTCTATATTTTTAGTAAACCAAAAAACATTAATGAAAAATATATATGAATACATTTAAAAAAAACTACCTGGAGGCATCACAAAACGATCATCTACTGCACTAGGACGGCCAAAGTTCCTCTCTGCACCTCGGAATAACTTCACCTCACTTGTCAACTTACTTCTCAGAGTGTTGTTTCCATAAGCATACCTCTCTATGACGTCAAACAACCCAGAAGTAATGCGTCTAAGCTTGTCTGTCTCACTAGGTTTGTACTGGATTTGAGGATTCAGCCAAAACCCAGCAGCATGAAGGTTTTTATGCAATTGCCGGTCCCATCGATCATCAACAATCTTAATATAAGAATCAACCCTCTTTTTCCTTTTCTGAAATCTTCTCAACATCTCATCTCTAGCCGTGTGAATAGCCTCATATATGTATGGCATTGCTGGTCGATCATCACCATCAACAAGACGCAAAACACGAACTAGAGGTTCAGTGAGCTTAACAATGACAGCACATTCCTTCCAAAAACAAAGATCCAAGACATCATTCTCAAATTTTTTCCCCTTGATTTCCTTAGCATAAGAGGAAGTAACCCACTCTCTAGATGTAGCCATGACTCTCAAAGCATCCTTTTGACTTAATATACTTTGCAAAGCAATAAAGTTAGTAGCAAATCGAGTAGGTGCAGGACGCAATATCTCCCTTCCTCCAGTAAATAGTCGTATCAAATACAAGGAAAAACAATGATTGTAGACATACTTAGTTATCCTAGAAGCATGAGCTACAATATCACCAACTTCACCTAACTTTCCAATATCATGCAGCATTAAATTAATGCAATGAGCAGCACATGGAGATCAAAACAATGTCCTAAATTCATCTTCTAATTTTCTTCCTGCTGCGACATAATTTGCTGCATTGTCCGTGACAAAGTGCACAACATTTTCAACCCCAACAAATAGCACAACTTCTCTAAACAAACTATACAACATATCAGCAGTTTTGGAAGCATCAGAGGCATCTACAGATTTGAGGAAAACAGTACCTTTGGGAGAATAAACAAGGAAGTTGATGAGAGTCCTTCTAGATTGATCTGTCCGCCCATCAACCATTATGGTGCATCCAGTTTCTCTCCATGA
The DNA here is from genome assembly GCA_963691705.1 of Viola odorata. NCBI lineage: Eukaryota > Viridiplantae > Streptophyta > Magnoliopsida > Malpighiales > Violaceae > Viola > Viola odorata. Next base: position 17,687,024 of record OY829546.1, on the reverse strand, counting down.
TGATCGAAAGCCCTCAACATAATTTCGCACCTCCTCAACATTTTTCTTCAATAAGAAACCGCGGAGGCTATGAAAATGTGAAGCTTTATAACCAGGACCATACCCAGTAATTGCATCAACCATGTGCTGAAAATAGATGGAATTGACAGCATTGAAAGGAATGGATGCATCAATCATCCATTTTGAAACTGCTAAATCACACTCTTCTTTAGTCTCCTGACTCTGCATCGCACTTATGATTGTTGGTTGATCTCTAGGTTCTGTTCTTGAGACAAAATAAGTTCCGATTGTTCTATTACGTTTTCTTCCCTTCCGAACTTGTACACCATTACCACTACCCAATGCTCTAGTAGGCACTTGTACACCATTACCACTATCACCACTACCCGATGCTCTAGTAGGTACTTGTACACCACCACCACTACCCAATGGTATAGGAGGAACTTGAACATTTGTTTGTTGAGTAAGAAAGGGATTTCGTTCTGTAAGTAATTCTTGTTCTCTCATTTTCTTTGAAGCAAAATCATCTAAAGTTGTCCTTATTTGTACTCTAACTTCTTCAGGAGCATCCTTACAAGACACTGCATCACCCCTAATACCGGCTAAATGTTGTTTGAATCGGAAAATACCCCCACCACTAAACACCTTATTGCAAAAATTGCAAATAAGTTTTTTCCTCTTACTTCCCACAAAATCAGCAACTTCTACATAGAAATTCCATGCAATATCAGTCTTTCCTCTTACAGGTACAGAGGCACTTAAAGGAGCAGACGTTGAATCAGAATTAGAACCGGTCCCGGATGATTGCATTGAAGCCATATAAAATGAAACCTGTAAAAGAAAACCAGCATTTACTTATATTATCAATTCCCAAAAACAATTCCAGAAAAAGAAAACCATGTAATCCACTTTTTAATGCATAAAAATGAATATAAACCATGTAATTCCTAACAGCAATTCCACTCAATAACCATAAAAGAAATATTTATACATGCCATTAACTTGGATTGGACAAAAAAATCAAATTTTTTAGCATGACAGTAATCAGAATTTTATATATATTTTAGAACAATAAACATTGTACTAAAATCAAATAAAACAACATTTAAGGAAACATTAATCTTATATATATTATCAATGACCACGATGATGTCCATGGTGAAGCACTTGTTTTATTATTATGATGATGATGATGAAAACCTCGACGAGGACGAGGACGACGATGATTTGCATTATTTTCGAACAATCGGTTTTAAAGTGAGTAAGATTGATATAATTAGCGATGATGATGGGGTGAAGAGGGTGGAAAGGAGGGAATTGAAAAGTTTGAATGATCAAGTTTTGTTTGTTGGAGACGGAGGAGGGGCAGTATCAGTTCCAGCAGATAAATGCATGAGCAGAGGATTCAAAGAGAATTGCATTTACTTTCTAGACTGCTCAGTAAAGTCTCACAAATTATTAATTTACCTAGTATAATTAAACTGTAATTTATTAATTTTAAAACTAGAAAGTAGAAACCAACAACCTTAAATAATTATAAATTATATAATTAAATTTAATTCATGACAACAATAAAAAAACAAGGAAAAAGAAAGAAATTTGCTAAAGAGAACGGACCTGTTGCCGTCGCCTTCCCTTGTCGCTGTCGCCTGCAGCCGCTCGCCGCCGCTCACTGCTGCTCGCCGCTGCTGCTGCTGTCTAGGGTTTGGGTTTTTGGATCGTGGTGGCTGTTGCTGTCTTTCAAAACAAAAGAAAGGAAATTCAATTATTGAAGGAAAAGAAACAATTCGAGAAAGAGAAGAGGGACTTAAGTGATGAAAGAAAACGATGGCGTTTTCTAGGCTCTGGTGGGCTCAAGGCCCATGCCAAAACGACGTCGTTTTGGCCCATGGGCCTCGCCATTTTGGCAAGTGATCAAACCGGACAGCTTGGTCAAAAACCGGCCGGTTCACCGGTTGGCTAAAACCGGTCGGTTCGTCCGGTCCGACCCGGGTCAGTGGGCAATCCGGTCCGAAAGCTGAATCGGACCGGAAACATGAAAATGGCTGGTTGAACCGGACGGACCGGCCGGTCCGGTTCGGTTCTGATAACCAGGCTTAGAATGAAAAACGCTAAAACGACATTGTTTGCGGGACGGAGGGAGTATTAGGCTGCGTTTCATAACAGAAATATTTATGTTTGGAGTTATTTCTGTTTTCTAAAATTTTCCATCTGGAGATATTTCCAGAATTATTTCTGTTTTTCAAAATTCTATTTCACAGCTACAGTACGTTTTCTGTTTTCCAACCTTCATTTTTCAACTTTAGAAAACTCGAAATCGTATTCACCTAACAACTATTTCTTACTTTTTAGAAAAACAAAAACTACTACTATTGTTAAATCAATTTTATTTTAATTAAAAAACAATGCTAATGTTATTTTTTTTTGTTAAGATTAATAAAATAAATAGTAGCCCATTTTAAGTTTGTTAAAGATCAAATATAAGTATGGTAAACATATTCATGTTTAAATTCAAATGCACAATCCATTTAGGGGTTGTTTAATTTTTGGAAAATTTTTGGAAATATTTCCAAAATCTATTTCACATCAACATTTTTCCAAATGGAAAATTTTCAGAAATAATTCCAGTTCTCCAATTACTATTCAGTTTTCCAGAATTAACAATACAAATTTGGAAAATTCTGGAAACGTCATTTTTGAAGTTTTCCAAAAAAAAATTCCAATATGTTTTTTTTTTAGCTCAACCGATCTATATTGTTAACATAAAAAAGAAACAATGTTATGTTAGACATGTCTACCCTCATAATTTATAAATATGCTAAATCTATTCACATTAAAGATCAAGTATAAATATAATAATTTTGTTCATGAAAATAAAATACATATAAAATTTTCTTGAATTTTTTGTTCATGACGTGAATACTACAAATTCGAAATCGTATTCACCTAAGAACTATTTTTTCTTTTTTTTCGAAAAACGAAAACTACTACTTTTGTTAAATCAATTTGTTTTGAATTAAAAAAATAATGCTAGTTTTTTTAATTTTTGAAGATTAATAAACTAAATAGTAGTCCATTTTAATTTTGTTAAAGATCAAATATAAATATGCTAAATCTATTCACGTTAAAGATCAAGTATAAATATAATAATTCCGTTCATGAAAATAAAATACATATAAATTTTTCTTGAATTATTTGTTCATGATGTGAATACTACAAACTCAAAATCGTATTCACCTAAGAATTATTTTTTCTTTTTTTTTGAAAAATGAAAACTACTACTTTTGTTAAATCAATTTGTTTTGAATTAAAAAAATAATGTTAGTTTTTTTAATTTTTGAAGATTAATAAACTAAATAGCAGCCCATTTTAATTTTGTTAAAGATCAAATATAAATATGCTAAATCTATTCATGTTAAAGATCAAGTATAAATATAATAATTACGTTCATGAAAATAAAATATATATAAAATAGTCTTGAATTATTTGTTCATGATGTGAATACTACAAACTCGAAATCGTATTCACCTAAGAACTATTTTTTTTTTCTTTTTGAAAAACGAAAACTACTACTTTTGTTAAATCAATTTGTTTTGAATTAAAAAAACAATGTTAGGTTTTTTAATTTTTTAAGATTAATAAACTAAATAGTAGCCCATTTTAATTTTGTTAAAGATCAAATATAAATATGATAAATCTATTCACGTTAAAAATCAAGTATAAATATAATAATTCCGTTCATGAAAATAAAATACATATAAAATAGTCTTGAATTATTTGTTCATTACATGAATGCTACAAATATCAACATTCAAAACATACTTAATTTAAATTGTTAATTCTTCATATTCTAACAATTATTATAATTAGCCCATAATTGATTTGCAATATCTTCTCTAACCGCATTCATTAGTTGTTGTTGGGACATATCCACTTGAATACCTTCTTGCGTCACATTAGCTTCGTTTTCGTCTAAATTTTGATGACATTCTGTACCATATTCTGTGAATAGTTGATCAACTCTATCTTCCATTCGTAGATTTAAAACTAGGAGTACCATTTTGATCTACCTTAACTCTCTCGTACAATATTTCTAAAAGTTTCAATTCACTTACATCAGACCATTTACCATCATCTTCTCCGTCATTTCTTCTTCCCATAAAAAAATCCTCAAAATTTCAGAACCACTCAAATTACCCACGTGAAAAAAGTAAAGCCCCTATAGGACAACATAAAAACCAATTTATACAATCAATCTAAAACAGCAAACTCAAACCATCATACTACTAATAAATGACAATATTTAAATTGACACAAACGTGTTAATATTAAAATTTAATTAATTACCAGAGGCAAATTCAGGGCACAAATGATAATCTTAAAACTTAATTAAAACCAAGTTGGAAATTACAGTAAAGTTTAAATAAAATCTAGAAAAATAACAAAATCTTATTTTTCGTCATGTTCTTCAATTTTTATATTTCTTTAAAAATTATATCAATTTTTAGAAATTTATTTCCAATTTTTTTTGTTTCTCCTTTTTTTCTCCTTTTTTGGAATTTTCTTAATTTATTTCCTAGTTTATTGAACCCTTTAAATTTATTCCGTCAATTTTTTACAAAAGGGTAGTTGCATTTCAATTAAAGTTCGTATGTTGAAATTGACTTTTACTATTTTAGGGAGGTAGTATGACCAGAAATTCCAGGGGTAATTTTATAAAAAATTACTTTTGAAGAAACTTAACTAAGTACTAACAGCAAACGACATCAAAATAGAAAAACGAACCCAAATAACTGACCGTAATGATGAGGCGAGAAGAACCAAGGTGGCGGCGAGGTCAGAGGTGGCCGGAGTGGGCCAGACGGGCCGACGCGTGGAGGAGGCCGGCGGAGACGTTGGCTGGGCGTGGCTGCGCGTCGCCGGTCAGAATTCCGCGCTTCCAATTGCTCCCGACTCGACTCATCCTTGCGCTCCTTCCTGTGTCGACGGTGAGAATAGAAGAGGTCTGGAAGTGGTCGGACAGAGAAAACAGAAAAAATTAAATTTGGTTAAGGGTTTGTTAAGAAAGTGGATACGAAGTGGAAGAAAGTGGACGAGTTGTTTATTAGTTGTAAATAATAATTGAACTTGTAACAATTGTTGTCAAAAGTTGATGTCATCCGGTTGAAATGCAAAGAATACATGTTATATTATAAATACAAAGATGAGTTGTTTACTAGTTGTAAATAATTGTACTCGTTCCTGAATTCACATTCAGTCTTTGTTGCCAGATTGAGCAATGCAGTAATTATTTTGTCACCATTATGTATGCAATAATTCAATTGCTCTGCCTTTTTCATAACTCAATTATTTGATATTAAGAGTGAGAATAAATTAAAGAGTGAGTGAGTCCTATGTGTATCTATTAATTTTATTTTTTCTAAAATGGTTATTAAATTTTACCCGTATGATTTTAATTAGAAGTATTAGTTAGTTAAATATCAATTATGAAGTATTTTTATTACAATTTGTATCAATCTACATATTAATTATCAAAATTACGAGGGTAGACATGTCTGAAATAACATTATTATTTTTTTAGATTAACAATATGAATTTATTGAACTAAATTAATAAATGAATAAAAATTGGAAAATGTTTTCCAAATGAAAATATTTCTAAAAATTTTGCAAAATGAAAAATTTTAGCTGTGAAATAGATTTTGGAAATAATTTTAAAAAATTCTCCGTAACTAAATAGCCCACCTAAAAAGTTAAATCAAACATTATTCTAGTCAAAACTATCCAAACTCGAAAAGTAATCGAGCTTCCTACGTTTGATTTCATCACGTCTCTTTCCTTTTCCTTTTCAGGAACTGTCTCATCATATTCCTTACTAACTCCAAAAGAAAGAAAGAAAAATTGTCCTACAAAATGGTTAGCCCATCATATCATGGCCATGGCCTAACATGTAAGGGTAGCTCAACTTTTTTCATTTTCCTTTTTCCCATTTTGGGAGACTTGCGAGACAAAATACCAGTAAGACTTTTCAGTTCGAATAGAAGAACCCCTCATCCAAAGTTGAAAAAACACAAAAGGGTGGTTTGAGAATTGGACTTTCAAGTTCAAATTGGGACAAGATCTAATCTTACTAAACCTCATACAGATTTCATCTCATCATTTAGGAAAAAGACAGTTCCATTTCCATTATTTATATTCTACATTTTTTATCAAATATCATCTTTTCTCAATGAACAGCTAAGATCTCAATTTCAATATTCATAATCTTATCCATTAGTGTCATCATCTATAACATAAACAATAATATTAGCAGATTTAAAAACATTCTGTTCAAACAAGGATCTTTTCAACCCTAACCAATAGGCTAATCAGAGCTTGGAAATTCAAACACAAAAAATACTGTTTATACTCAGATGATAATAATTACTTGCAGATTAGCTCCACAACCTTGACTGGAAGTATAAACAAATAAAAACTGAAAAAAATAATAATAATTACTTGCAGATATACCATAATATATATATTTAATCCAGAAAATTCACCCCTAGTATCCCCCCAACAGTTAAGAAAAAAATAATAAAAATCATTCATCTACATCACCCCATGATGAGAATTTGTATCCACTCCCCCACCCAATTTCTCAATTTTAACCATTTCTTCAAATCTCAGCTATCCCCAAATTCTTATTTTCATTTACATAACAAGACAAGGAAATATACCCATTACCCGCAATTGTGAAGAAAAAAGAACCCAACTAGACTAGACTTCCAAACCACAGAAAAGGAAAACAAAATTTGAGTAAGCAAAGAAAGTCTGCTGATATAGAACATAAGAATGTAGTAGGGTGTGAACATTCAGCTATACTAGTAACATATTACCTTGGCTGCGGTTTTGCAGCTGGAAATGATAACGATGCTCGGAGTTTACGCTGAGATGATGGGCTCCCGAAGAACATAGTCTGAGACTGCGTTACCATGTCGACCATTGTAGGGGTTTGATAGGCTCGCACAAGGCTTGTACTATCAGTAGAATCACCTCGTGCAGTTGCTCTCTGCCACGAGTGTGAACTCAAACCTGATAGAACGTACGCCCTTCCTGATGCCTCATAGGCACGGCGGCTTGCCATCCTTTCTTGCATCTCCCTTAACTCGGCACATAGTGCGACACATAATCCGTCGCCAGCTTGTGCAGATGCACTTTCTGACAATGCCTTGGAGCAATTATCCAGGATAGAGACTGCACGAGCTAGTTCACCATTTTCTGCAGCAGCTCTAGCCTCACCCATTGCCTCTGCTGCATGTAGCCTGTTTCTTTGTCTATCCACTGCTACTGACACTACTTGTGCTCCTGTATTTTCAGGCCTTTGGATCTTTAATGGAGCAGTTCCATCCGAAGTCACCGAATCTTTAGAAATCGGGTCTTTATAAACACATTTAACTTTTAGCAATGACATCTCATCCCCCAATGCATCAACTGGAATATTGAGCATTACCAGGAAATCTCTTTCTTCTTCAGCATACAAATCACCAACATCAACAGAACCAATTCTTGCATCGGCAGTTATGCGGGTTTGATAACTACCTGCTTTTATTGAACCAATTTGCAGACCTGGGTGAATGCACTCAACTTTAACCTGTAGTTCCTGCAGTACCACACTCAAGAGTCCTCCGATACACTGTGCGAATGCATCCTGAATCGCACCCTCAGCTTCAATGAACGAAAATGTTCCCCCGGATATCTCAGAAATGGAATGCATTGAAGCAGCATCATGATCTGCACCAAACCCAAATGAATGCACAGGTATCTGGAAGCCTGTTGTGCCATTGCGATGGATTGACGCTGGAAGAAGAGACTTATAATCTGTTCGAGAACGGTTTCTACCAACGCTTGATACCGTATATGTATCCTGTCCATCAGATAATAATATGATACTGGTAACTGGATTCTTCCATTTCCGATCAACTATCACCTTGGCACCTTTTTTAAGACCTTCAGCAATGTTTGTCCCACCATTAGATGCTAGAGAATTGACAGCCTGTAATGCTTCCTGTTTTCCTGTATCTGTCATGCGGCGAAGAGGAAACAGGCGGCGGGCCGAGGATGAGAAGGCAATCACAGAGAGCCGGTCAGAGGAACTGAGATTCTGTATGACAAACCCCATAGCTCGCTTTAGCAAGGCAAGCTTTGTCCCAGACATGCTGCCACTAACATCAAGAACTGTGACGAGGTCAACCCAAGCACGAGAGTCTTGATAAGTTTGCAACAATTCAGTAATGTTGTTCTTCCTTTCACTTGCACAAGGAGCCTTGGCATGGATTAGTGCCGTAAAGTTATCATGAAAGGCTGATCTAGCAACGGCTGAAACTTCTGGATATATGGTGACCTCTAAGGCTTTGTAATTGCCATCAGGAGCATCCTTTGTTGTAGATGTGCTTTTCTCAGCAGTCTCACACTGCTGATCTAAGGCTTCATCATCATCAAAGATGTTCGGTTCATGGGTATGATATAGTGATGGAATTTGTCGATTTGTGTCCACCTGAGCAGGAGGAAGATGTCTTAGTACAGTCATCCAGGCATCATCTCGAGGCCAACCTACTGCATTGGCTCTTTCCCTCCCATGGGAAGTATTGGGAACAGGCTTTTGAAAGGGAATTTCTTTCCACTTAGCTCGGCACACCGGGCAAATCTGGTTTCCATGTTTTACATTAGATGTGACGCACTGGAAGTGGAAAGAGTGGGAGCATTCTGCAGTAAAAATGGCATGGCCCTGCCCGGGCTTCATGGTGTTCAGGCATATTGCACAGATTCTCTGTGGTTTTGAATGAACAAACTAGTTAGGTTCCCCGATAACAAAGGTCATTAAACATCCTTACAACTACAGCCTAAAATTATCAAGCAAATTCAGGTGAAGAAAATTGCATTCGTCATCCACTGTCAATAGACTCAATACTCAAACCGCTTATCCACTGTACAACCAATTTGTATATTCATTTAATTTTGTGATTAGAAATTCAGACCCAAAGTGTGTAAGTGAATGATCTCAAAAAAAAAAAAAGTGTAACAGTGTAAGTGAAACAAACACATCATGAAAGAAACAAACAAGCACATGCAGCCATAGACGTTATAACTTTTTTGGAAAACTATACACATTTGAATTATATTAGACTTTTCCTGGTAAGGTATCAATTCCCAAATGTCACTGTGCCGTCTAATACTGACCCCTCTGTGTCAAAGCAATTCAATTATTGAGACTGATGCATAAAAAGGAGCAATAGACTACAACCACATACATCACACATTCCAATTCACTTAAACAGTTATATTTACTACAACTGTAGAAAACCAGCAAGGAACCAAGAAAGAAGTCAATGTTAGGCAGTCAAAGCTTAATACCCTTGCTAAAGGAAAACACTATAAATAATCAAGTAAAACACTTTTCAAAAGCAAAGGGAATAATAAAACAACCCTCATCAGCTGATGATGCTTCCAAGAAAACCAAATAAATATATTAAAGGAGAAAAAATATAATATGGAAAGCTCATGAAAAGAAAGAAAATAATGGATTTTCACACAATTTTGTTTTTATTTTTCATAGCAATTTCTTTAGTTCTTCAAATAAAAATCAAATTTGTTGAAGCTTATTGTACAACAAAGCTCCATAACAATGGTCCACCAGTTTTTTTCTCCAAAATGACCATAAAAAGCAGAGAGAGACAGACTGATGCCTGATGGATGTTTGTGTTAGACTTAGATGGAAGAGTAAAGTAGTGCTGACCAGACAAAGCACTTTTCACATCAAGGGAAAAGGGGAGTAAGTAAACATTACACAGTTTTGGTGGTATAATAGTAGTAGTACTTTTCTGATGAGCCAAAGCAAAAATGGTCCTTAAGAGGGGACTAGTCCACTTTAACTTAACCCCCACAACAAGCTCATAGAGATAGAGGGAGAGTTGAAAACAACGTGACAACAATACCCCATCTTCACAAATATTCAAGAATCACCATCATACACCACATACCATACCCTACTTGGTTACCATCAGGAAAACAGAGTTGGTAACATATCAATACTGAAGGAAAAGATAAAATAAGATAAGAACCTACATAACAGTAGCATAATTGTATTATAATAGTACCTTATACTCCCTCTGGACACAAATAATTGTCACTTTTCTACGGATTCTTACTGTTCATAATACTTGTCATTTTATGCATTCCGAAGCATATATTTTGTGCAAATGACTATTTTTTTTATATGAATCAACCCAATTTGATGATGGTGTGGTAATTTGAGTGGAAATTAGGAGTAAAAATGAAACAATGTAGAATAAAATAAGATCAAAGATCATTGTCGTACGAATTTTTACTATTCTAAAACGTCATTTAATTGTGTTCGGAGGGAGTATCTAATAACCCTTTGTAAAAATCACTAATTTATCCAAAAGATAAGGAAGTTCATATTTTATCATCTTCAATGCATCTTCTTCTAGCAAAATTAATAAAAATTAAAATCAGCCCTGAAAAAAAGATTTATCTAGTACCAAAAATGGATTATACCACAAGACTTTAAAGCAAAAAAAAAGGCCTAGAAGCAATGTTATCTGTATAAGCACACTCAACACAAAAATGGGTCTTAAATTTGAATCGATTTACATGTAAATGGGCGTGTAACAATACCTTAGAGGGCTTGGGGCTGGATTTGGACGAGCGGTGGACGGAGGAGGAGGAGGGTGAGGAAGCGGCGGCGGCGGCTTGATGGTGGGAAAGAGAAGATGAGTTGGAGAATCTAGCAGCGGGGGAAGGTGAAGTGATGATGGAGGAATCATCTTCAAGATCATTTTGAGGGACATAAAGACACATGTTTAAGCCAAGTGCCAGCTTTGCTTTTCTCCATTTGCTCCCCATTTCTTATCAGATCTACTACTACCGTATATGCACCAAAAAAGCACCAAACTTTTTCAAGAGCTAACCAACCAGAACACAAAAGCTAGGCCTTTTGCCCCTCTTTTTTCCCAGTTCGCTCTACAACAACATGTACTACTACTACTACCTATTTAGATCTTGAAGTGTTTGTAAAAATGATGGACAGGAGGAGAAGAAGCAAATTAAGGACATGGGTAGGTTTTGTTTTTGAGGGGGTGGCAAGTTGAGGAGGGAGGAGTGTTGTAGAAGTGAGGTAATTGGCCATTCTTCTTGCCATTGGGATTAATCAAGGGATGTGTTGTTGCTGTTGATTTTTTTGACTTTTTGTAATGGTTGGGCATGGGTGGTGGTGACCGGTGAGATATAGTAATAGTGGTGGTGGTCAGAGGACAGCAGCCTTCTTTTCTCAAGGGTTGATTACTGATTACTGTAGCATTGGAGGGAGGTTTCTCTTCTGCATTTTAATATATTTTAATATTCCAAGTTTCTTTCTAAGCAAATTTATGATTTATCAATTGTCCATCCTTTGACAAAAAAAATCAATGACCCCTTGAGTTTTAATTTGGTGTTTAGTATGCTAGCTATTTCCTTTTACATTTTCTTTAATTTTTTATTATTTTTTTAAATAGTTATATTATTAATCATCTTTATAAAATCAGAAACCGAATTTATAACCTACGTCATACAAACCATATACATTAATCAATTAAACTGCAACTTTATGTTCATTACATTATCTTTTATAAACAACCGCATAATTATGTTTATTAATTAAACAATAAGTATAAATAAAACCGCAAACGCGAATGGTACAAAATTGAAGTTTATTGATTATCTGGTTGGTGAAAAATGTATGAGTAAAATTTTAAATTCGAGTCTCGTTTTCTCGGCCTTATGTATAAAAAAAAGAAAAAAAGTATAAAATTGAAAAATAAATAGGAATTTGATAAAACAAGACCAAAATATTATTTTAATGAAACAAAATATTTAATCCTAATAAATATAGAATGAAAATACTAACAAACTTATAAATTGATTCTTGTAATATAGTATTATTCTTTCAATGGGCATTTAATATGTATCTTTATATTTTTAATTAGAATATGATTCAATAGTTTATAGTGCAAATAGAAGGGCGAAAAGCCATCATTAACTAGAAGGGGAATGTATACAGCATTACCAAGCATTACGAAGCTATAGTCATTAGTATTTATTTGTTACACATGGTTAAAAAATACTCCTTCCGGTACAAAATAAATGATATTTTCTAACGGATTCTTACTGTTTATAATACTTGTTATTTTATCTTTTTCGAAGCCAATATTTTGTGCAAATGATAATTATTTTTTTATGTCAACCCAATTTAATGTTGGTGATTTAATTTGAGTGGAAATTAGGAATAAAAATGAAAAAATATGAAATAAAATAAGATTTATTAGTTTATTAAAAAATTCAAATTTCTGGTAATGAAGAAAAAAGAGAGGCTAGATATCGTCAACTACATGAGCACATTCTGTAAGACTTTAATTTAACCATTACTACCATCATGTATGACAGTATAAGTAACCTTCAAAACATGTCAATATTTGATACAAGTAATGAATAATGCTTAGTACATCGATGGTTAAATTGGAAGGCAATTAGGTTTGCAATTTTTGTTTTTCTTCCCTGATAAATTGAGGTATAAAACACACCGAAAATGCTCCAAACCATGCACAACCGTACGAGTTTGTGTAAATGGCAAGTAAGATTATAATTATTATACATGTTAGTAAACTAGCTCTAATCGTTGGAGTTCTTACCCTTTTCTTTTCTTTACATCACACAAACAACTGTTTCGCACGCCTTTTCTTGTGCTTCATCTGCTCAACTAACATTGAACAATTTAATGGAGTTGGTTACAGTTCAGAAAACAAAAGAAAAAACAAAATTAATGGAGTTGGTTGCACTTGCAATCATGCTCTTTCGTATGTTGGTGATCAAACCTATTTGCCTATTACTGCTGCTGTCTTCTTTCTCAGCTGTCTATAGTGACCTTCCCATTTCACGTCATGCCATCTTGTTTAAGGAAGTAAGGAAGTAAAAAGAAATCAAGTCCTGTGTGTCTCCTTTTACGGCATTGTTTCCTTATCGGAACAGGAGGGACCCTGCCGGCCTGCTCTGGCCGGAACCGCTTAAAATTACATTTCAAATTAACAGGCACAATTGCTGGACAAACATGATAAATCAACCCACCGAGCGAATCCATCTACACCAATTTTCCACACCTCGGATCCCTTACAAAAAATTACAGGATCAATGCATCTGGTTTGTAGTGCAAGAGAAATGAATTAGGCAGTCAAACAAATCTCAGCTTAGTAAATTAGGATAGAATCACACTATCAAACACAATATGAACCCATGCTTTGACTTAACTACAACTGCAAGAAGTTTTATTCATATGTACAGCAGCAAATTCAGTATTACGCCGACGCTTTCCTAAAACCGTCTGTGACATAAGACTGTGAACTAAACTACACAGGTCAGGATGAGAATGACAGCAAAATAATCATAGAGTTCTCTAATATCTGTCAATCATCATCTGACAAACAAACAACCTCGTTTGGGGACACCTGATTTGTCCGTGTACCATTTGGTTGAGTATGATCAGCGACTGCTGATGGTTGTGAGTTAGAACCCAAATCTGTTTGCAGGGGTAAACTGCTAACTTGGGTTGGATTTGTTCTTTGATCTTCTATCCCCATAGGCAGCTCAACTGCAGGTACAGGTTGAGGTCGCGACAATCCTACAGATTCATGCAAATGGGCTCTGTTTTGAAGATCAGATGGCATGAGTATTGATGGTGCCAGTTTTGATTGATGCTGGGAAAGCATGGGAGAAGTAGTAGAGGGGTTAACGGGCGCCTGTGGCATAGAAAGCCCAGGTGATAGGGCAACACCAGATAAAAGTACGGGAGACACTGTAGAGGGATTACCGTGCACCTGTACACTCAGCGACCCACGTGAAAGGGAAGAAACACCAGAGGGAAGAGACGGGGAAGTTGTAGTAGGGTTACTGGGCACCTGTGAACTAGGCAGCCCGCGTGAAAGGGATGAGAGACCAGGTGCAGGCATTGACACTGGTGATCTAAATGGTTGCAAGTGTGGAGCAGGAGCTCGAATTTCGCTGCCAGCTTGCAGATTGTTTGCAGCAGGGGAGATGGAACTGATGTGGGGTGGTCTAGCAGGGGTGCCAGAAAAAAGTGACCGTGAATGGTGAACAGCCTGCGGCCGTGGGGGAGTACCACGCGGACCAGCAGCAGTGGTCTGCAGGGAACTTGGTGGGCCTGAGGGGGACATACCAGCTGCTACAATGGAAGGCCTTTGTGTAGTGGGCTGCACTAATAGACGTGGGGATGTACCATGTGGACGGGCAGGAGGAGGGGTAGGAGCTGCGGTTGTTTGAAAGAAACCTGGAGGGCCTGGGGAAGACGTACGAGCTGCTACAATTGAAGGCCTTTGTGTAGTGGGCTGCGCTGGTGGACGTGGGGATGTACCGCGCAGACCGGCAGCAGAAGGGCAAGGAGTGGTTGTGGATTGCAGGGTACCTGCAGTGCCAGGAAAAGAAACACCAGCTACAATAGAAGGCCTTTGTGCAGTAGGCTGTGCTGACAAATGAAGCAGCTGCTGCGTGAAACTAGAGATCGACTCTGCCAGCAAAGCAACAGTCAGAACTTAAGTATTCAACCACCTGAGGCAAGTATGCTCATTATATCAACATCACATTACTCTACACTTTGTATCAAAACCAGTAGAACAGACTGACTGATCAAACTTAATGGCCAATTAGTTTAGTTTTCAGGATTATTTATTCCACCTTTTCTTTGTTCTAGTTTCATATTGTTGATAATCACAGATATAACACACCTTGCTGCTTGCCAGGAGTTGCAGAACCCCTAAAATCCATGCATTTAGACCTGAAAGCGTCAGCCAAGATCTTGTTCATGAGAACTTTATTGTGGTTTGCATCTAGTTCCTTCTTCTTAGCGAAAAATCCAGCCTCCAACTCCTGAACTTTGATCTCGTATTTCCTACGAATTTGGGCAATGGCCTCCTCTATCTCCTTCTCACAATCAAGTCTCATCTGCAGCTTCTGCAACAAGAAAAAATGAAAATAATTTTCATGAAAACAAAGAATTGAACCTTGTAGATTTTTTTAGCACAAGCTAACAAGAAACTGACCATATCTTCATGAGTAGTAGTGGTGTTGTCTGCCTCTTTTCTGATTCTCTCCAATTCATACTGAAGTGGATCCTGAAATGATGGTAAGGGCATTTGTGCGAGGGGTGTAGTGTGTGCAGGATGAGTTCCACTGGCAGAAGTAGTAGGCATTGTTCCTGTACCAGAAACATGCGTCACTGACCCATCAAGAGGTGTTTCAGCAGGCAGTACATGCTCCATCACAGGTGCACCATTAGATTGAGCAGAAACTACATTATGTGCTAGGTCTCGTGAAACCTCAACTTGTTGCATTTGATGATCTTGTGGAACGCCATCTTCCATTGCAGTGGATGGAGTTGGCACTGAGCATTCAGCTTGAAAGACCTAGACAAATAAGGTCTGAATGGTTAGTCTCCTTATAAAGCAAAGAACTGAGACCACCACAAGCAATTGTCTGGCACAAAAACTATGTTATAGTTTTAAGGCTATGGAGAAAGAATAGTTATGATAGACAGAATATAAGTGATAGACAAATGCTAATTCATACCAATGAATATAATAAAAAACCAGATAGCAAATATTACAATAACATACAAACTATCACAAAAAACTTTTACCTCTTGCAAATATTCTACATCCTGCAGGTTCACTCTGCAAAATTGACGGTCTTCATTATCAGCAACCCTATCTGCTAGCATCTCTCCATCCTGATAATTACCAGTTTTACTGCCCGCATCACGATTTATTGCTGGAACTTCTCCATCTTGCTGGTTAGCTATATTAGTTCTATCTGATGATTCATGGTCTTGATTAGCAGCATTTTTACCCACTTGAACCTCTTCATCCTGTTGCAGGCCGGCATTACAACCTTCTACTTGTTCACCGGGTGTTACAGCCACTCCAGAAAGAGCCTCTGACTTTTGCTGGTTGAGAACATCCATCTTATCTGAGTGAGAATCTTTAGTAGCGAGACAAACTATTCCATCCTGCAGGTTCACTCTGGCAGTTTTACTTGAGGATTGAGAACCTTCACTATCAGCAGCCTTATCTGCTAGTGCCTCTCCATCCTGACCTTTACTAGTTTTACTGCCCACCAATACACCCCCAGGGGCAGTTTCGGTATCTATCGATGGAAGTTCTCCATCTTGTTGGTTTGCTATATTAGTTTTATCTGACAAATCGTAGTCTTCACTAGCAGCATTCTTGCCCACACGAATCTCTTCACCCTGTTGCAAACCAGCATTACAACCTTCCACTTGTTCACTAAGAGCTACAGCCACTCCAGAAAGGGACTCTCCATTTTGATGGTTGATTACAGCCATCTTATCTGAGAGAGGATCTTTATCAACAATACAAACTATTCCATCCTGCACGTTCACTCTGGCCATTTTACCTGAGGATTGAGAGTCTTCATTATCAGCAGCCTTATCTGCTAGCACCTCACGGTCCTGACACCCGCCAGTTTCACTGCCCACCACTAAAACCGCGGGGGAAGTGTCAAGATTTATTGATGGAAATTCACCATCTTGCTGGTAGGCTATATTAGTTTTATCTGATGATTCATACACTTGTTTAGCAGCATTCCTGCACACTTGAACCTCTTTCTGTAGCAAACCAGCACTACAAACTTCCACTTGTTCACTAAGAATCTCTTCCCCTCCATTTTGTTGAGAGGTCATAGCATTCCGATCTGTCTGTCTAATGGTGCTACCATCCATGGCTTCATAAGGAGCACTTTTAGATATTTCCAACAGAACTTCATCATGCATGAATAATGTCACTCTAGTCGACGGAGGATCTGTTGAGGCTACATTCTCCATTACACTGGAACTGACAATCTCCGGTGTTCCCAGCGGCAACTCCTCCCTATGAGGTACCTGTCGTACAGCTCCATCGACAAACGACCCTTCAGATAAGGGATTAAGGATGGTGATGTCCATATCACTGCAACTGATGGCCTCAGGCGTTCCCAATGCGGCCTCTACAATAGGAGCTCGTTCTTTCAAAGAATGTGTATGGGCAGGGATATAATTAATCAAAGAACCATCCAAGCCGGCGTCTTTGGGCACTCTCAATGGAACTTCCCCGTGAAGCTTGGTCGATGAGACGCCATCTGGAGCATGTCCAAATACAGTCTGTACCGCGGGCAATACTTGCTCATCCTCATCAGACCTTAAGGTTCCAGGAATTTCAAGAGGAACCTCCCCATCCTGCATGCTTTGTGCTCTTTGAGGGACCTTATCTTCAAAACAAGAATCAACAGAGGCTGTGCTTTTGTGGTTGTGCCCAGTTTCAATTGGAGGAGGCTTATTTACTAATTCAACTGTTGCCCAGGACTTAACTCCTTCAACCCAACGAGCCTCTTTCTCTTTCAACTTGTTCCTAGCCAACAATTGCATTTCCATAAGATCTTTACGGTGTGCCTCCGTCTCAAATTTGAGTTCTTCAAATTTTTTAGCATATTCAATATCCAGCAGCTTAAGTTTATCTGTTCTCATTGAACTATTACTATGCAGACGAATTACAGCTGCCTCTGTTTTCTGCTTACGTTCAAGGCGCGCCTTCTCTTCGGCATACTTCCTTTCAAAGTCCTCCTTTTCTTCCTGCTGTCTCTGTAGAAGTCTCTTCAGCTGCTTGTCACATTTCTTTTCAATATCTTTGATACTTTTACAGAAATCTTTCTGTGCTAATCCCAAATTGGAAAGAACATCATCAGTGAATACATAACCCAGTGTTGTCTTTAAAGACGTTGCATGCAAATGATTCTCGCTATGATCTGGAACCAATAACTGAGAAGATGGAGGAGAACCAATCAGCTTAAAACTCCCAATGTGACATAGAAATATCTTCTTAAGACACCGTAACATGGAATAAACAAAGTCTGCCTCTTCCTTCTTGCAGTCAAAATGTAAATGCTGCTTTGCGAGTCCAAGAGATTTTGTGTGATCAAGTTTGTGCTTCAGCAGAGAAGCTGCAGTCCAACACTGAAATTTACACAGAACAGCAACAAAGTAGTTAGTTAAAAATGATAAATATAATATTAAGTTCACATGCGCGTGCGTATGTGAATGCTGAAGTAGGAAAAAGCAATGCAGAGAACTTGCAGAATCTAAGAACGTCAGTTTGGAATTTTAGAACCAAGATCCAGGGAAAAACAGATAACAGAAACAATGAAGAATCAGGTCCCCACTCCTAAGCTTCCACAACCACTGTAGTTAGGTTACATGATGATTTAATTCTTGAAAGTGGAAGTTTAACTTTGTGATTTGTCATCTGTCTTAACCCCTCTCCCAGAAAGGAACTATATCATTTCTTTCACCTTCACATACAAAAATCTACCAGTAGTTTGACAGTTAACTTGTTCCAGTTGTCTTATTGTCACTCTTAAAAAGGCAAAAGATAAGCTCACTGACAGCAGCATACTTTAACCACACAAAAAATAGCTATGATTGAAAAGGGGAAAAGGTGTTCATCTAACACTTTAATGTTTTATCTCTAGATGTTGATTTCTGCATTTCTTAATTTATGTTCACAGCTACGGTATTTTCCAAGAACCTGACATAATTTCACACTCAATTTACATCAAAGGAGGCAATCCTAGAGTTCAACTAATTATCAACTGCTTATAGAGCTCCATAGGTGATGGTCTACACACTCCTAAGGATTACACCAATCATGAAAAGGCTAAGGCACTGAAACTGAATTTTGCCAACTCAAAGAAATATCCTCCAAAATAGTTGCAATTTGGTAGTAAAATTTGTTAGGGAGCAGACTTCCTATGCCTGACAATTCTTATGCTTCTCAATTTTCTAAATGAAAAAGATCAATGCTTCTGGAACCATTGTACAATTCCTCGAGCCAATACAATAATGGAGAAAAAGAAGTGATTAGGCTGTGTAAACTGCCAAATGAAAGTGGCAAGCTATGCATGAACTCAGATTCAAGTTATCCAAAAGTGAACCAGTAAAAGCAATCACAAAATAGAAAATTTTAGTACCCCTAGCAAGCTATATTTAATCATTTAGCTAGGTTACATCCCGTTGAAATTAGCAAGAAAATGTAAATCACGTTGACATTAGTTAGGGGATCAACACCACTGAAGTTGAGATTCTTCCTCTGCCAGGTGCGACTCAAGCCCAAGATATTTAGTAAGACGTCAATAGTTGTCAATCAAACAAAACCAATACTATCCACTTGGTTACACGGAATGAAAAATGAGTTGCAACAACATAATCCAAATAGATACCAGGAGCCACCATAATGCAATTTTTAGCAGTTGAACACCCAAAGATCTTATTCTTAAACAAAGTCGTTGTCAACAGATGGTTCATTGGGACAAGAAATGTAAGCGACTCACATTCACTATATTCAGTGCATGAAAAAGCTCTTTACCAAAGATATCTGAAAAGCCTGCAAAATGGTTGCTGGTTCTTGGACGACACGATGATTATTCATTACATATTCCAGAAAATGCTCAACCATATCTTTAACATCCTGCTGCAAGGACATCAAGACATATTAACATGTTGTTAAACAGACTGCCAAAAATGCTTGATTAGGAGCAATTTATATAGAATTAAATGTTTGCAGAGTGTATCTATGATCAATTAATGGATCCAGTATAACAAAATTAACCAAAGGAAAAGGGAACAAAGCTGTTCTGGATGTTCAACCTAGGACTCTTAAACGAGCGATGGTACCCCTTTTTTTTGGTTCCTTAAATTCAAGATGATTATACATAAGAAAATCCTTGACTAGAGCAAGGCACCCATTGCCTTATGGCGTGTCTTGCCTAACACAAGGCAACACCTGTGAGACGCCATGACAGAGACTCGCAGTATCTACGAGCCAAGGCACTGCCTGAAGGGATTTAAATAACACTTCTTACAGTATCATCACAACCTTGCAAGGCTGAGGCTCAACCTACACAAAAATCTTCAGCAACAACATTTAAGTTTTTTTCTTTTCCAACATGATCAAGTATGCCAAAACAATAATGGCACAGGCCTACACAAGGTGTCACACTGGAGGCACAGGAAAAAAACAGTACCATACTAGTGCAGCAAATATGAACAATTAATTAAAATCTTTTAGGAGGAAAACGAGACACCTACAGGTAACTGTAGAATTTCACATAGTTTTGCTATCTCTGGCTTCAAAAGATGGTAGAGACTCTTCTGTGAATCATGCAAATCAGTTCTTGCGCAAGGACCAACCAAACATGGAGAAGTGGGAGTATGCTCTGCTGTTTTAGGCACAGATTGAGATGTATTATGAATAGAAGCTCCAAAGTTTCCTGTGCAAATAGGGAAGCAAGGTATTAGAAAACAGTCAATGGAAACAGCATGGTCGAGGAAACATAGATCACCAAAGGTGAAACAGAACAATTGCATTGCAACAGTCACAGCTGCCATTATTAAATAAATACTAGAAAAATATTTGCAATCTGCAATTCAACATTATATTATTCAAACATTCTTATAATATTACACATAACTGATAAATAGAAGATACAAACTAAATAAATTATCATATTAGAAATAGAAGTCACAATTTCACATATTATCCATCTCTAAAGATAAAGCCTTGAAGAATCATAGTAATAGAAGTTACAGTCACTACTCTATTGATGGATTAAAGAGGTGCAAACACTGTTACCTGTCGGCAAGGCTGCAACTTGTGCAGTCCAGAATGGATGGTCACAGAGTCAGGACATTAAAAATACAGAAGAATATAAGGCAGAAGATTTTATAAACATCCCTAACGCATTGTAATGCTGTCAAACAACAGTAACAGACTGTAACAGAAGCAAGATGGCCCTTGTCCTATTAAATGATAATAACAGTAAGGAAGGTAAAATGATGTACAAAAAGGCCAGTCTGGTTCTTAAAATCCAGCTGAAAAGGCTTTATGAAAGTTAAGTACAGAATTGAGGGTACTACTCTATGCCACCAATAATCTAACTTCAGAAAGACCTCAAGTAGAATGGTGGATGGACACCACAAAGTAAATCGACAGAACCTCAGTCCTTTACCTGCTAAAGAAGATACTAGATGAGGAGGATTGGTGCTATTATTAGCTACTTTCTTTCGTTTCTTTGCAGCTTCATCACCCTCGACTTCCAGTTTATTCGACGACTCATCAAAACGGTGAACCCTTTTCCTGTTCCTCTGAGATGAACCAGACAAATATTTCCACTGTGGCTGTTTCCCTTCCAACAGTTTTTTCCAAAATATATGAGGTGGCTCTTCATTGATCAACTTAGATTCCAACTCCCCATGCAACAAATAATTATTAATATAACTTCCTTGGCGTTGTGTAACTTTTATGATTTTAGAGTTGCTTGCAACATTGTCATTGCAATTCTGTGGAAGTATCATCAGGAACTCCTGGATAACATCTTTTAGAAACCCTTGCTCGAGCATACTTTCTATACATACTGGACGACTGCTGCTATGAAACTCAGACAATTTGCTGAATAGATACGTTGCCCCCCACATGAGCAACATGTGACTGGTACTCGGACTCACACTCTGCAACTTACTATCAAGAATCTTATCATGCTTCGCAAGGATCAATACTTTTTCCTCCACGGTATAAGAGGAATATAGCCTAAATACTTTTATTTTTTCAGACGGTGAATCCAGAGTTATTTTTTGCAGGTTCCTTAAATCGTTAACTGGATTCCAGTCACTATCAAATATGATCACAGTATCAACAGATGAGAGTTTGATGCTGGAAGCACAAGAACGGGTTTCCAATAAAAAGACAAACATCCCACTCTGATTATTGAAGTTATTAACTGCTGCTTGCTTCCGAGAAGGGAGAACACCCCCTTCAACACGTTCATAAGAGTCCTGACCAAATCTGTCACGCACGATGTCATCCAGAATATCTCCAATATTATCCCTCCCAGAACCACTGCTGGACTGTAAACCAGGAAAAAAGTAGATGAGAAAAACATGCTAAGAACAATATGAGAAGTAAAAGCTGAACCATAAAGCTGCTGACAACCCTGAGTGGGAAAGAAATAATAAGAAATGTCAAATGTGGATCTTGGACAAAAACAGACAAAAATATTGCAATCAATGATAATATGCATCATGACAAAGATTCAATTCTATTTTTTAAGGAGAAATTTTGTTCACTAATTAGTACCAGAACTGCTGTACCAAATGGAGAATATCAGAAGTTCTGTCAATCGGGGAAGGTTTTTGGTGACAACACCTGGAGATATCAGAAGTGAGAATGCTGACATGAGTAACGAAAAATCCTGTGAAAAACTAAGATATCTTCTAACTGAACTTATTGAAACCCAGAACACAAAACCCAAGCAAAAAAGACAATGATATTTTAAAACTAAAAGGCCTAGCAGCCCCTTGGGATGTCAGACACCGAGAAAACAAAATCTCCCAGCAAATAACAGAATCCTAGCCCATGACAAACTAATGGAAGGACGGCAGGTCCTAAAACTTATTGCGTCCCTTTCCACAAACACCAAGAAGTGATAAGAGAGCACTCTGCTCCTATGCTCTTTGCCCCAAACACCAACATCAGGAACATGGAAAGCTCCTCCATCTTACTTGGACTAACCCACCCTCAACTTCAAGTAAAACAAACCCATCCTGTATCTGCAAAGCAACTGGAGAGAATAAGAAAAGACGGATGCTTGTGTCCTGTGTTGCAGACATGACACAACATCTCAGGTGATAATGATGTATAAGGTTACATCTGAAGCGGTTCGTCAATTTTGATCCTTGTGAAGAACCACATTCCTTGTAAAGGCCTAAATCTTCAAACAAAGAAGGTACATTGTCCTTGTCAATTTAACGCATGTCGATAACCTTCCTTGAATGGCCCAAGTCCGGGCCCTAGTCCGAGCCCTTGTCATAGGTCTCTTGGGAATGGGCAGCTCCTCGTCCATGCTCGTATCAGACAGGGTCCTCATAACAAGTGCAAGCTTGAAGGAGCACAAGATAGCCTCTATCGTTTCCATCCAATCTACTACTTGAGATCTCACCAATTCAATCGCATGACCCCAAAAGCTAACAGTGCAGATTCCCCCCAGGAGGAGTCTCGAATAAGAGAGAGACACTTCCAGAACAGCCAAGTAAAGCAAATAAAGAATAAATAAGCGAAGGACACTCCTAACCACTTGCTATACCCTTTATCCATTGACCTAAGCTTTTAGCATTAGGTGTATAAGGATCCACATGAGCAGGCCACAGAGAATCCCTAATGCTTATCACCACAACAGATTTGCTAGCAAAGTTCTTTCCTTTAAACCACTGGCTCTACAAAGAGAGGAGAAATCCTTACTCGGTGAAATGCTTATTTCATTCCCTATGTTCTTCAAACTTCTAAAATCCCAAGAGGAAGCAGTGCCTCCATACACCAACTCTCAAAAACAGGCAGCCTACTTGCAATGAAAAAGTAAAATCGGAGACAGTAAAATCGGAGACAGTAAAATCTGTTGGGTTTCCTCAGAACAGCTCCTGGAAAACCTAAAAGATTTAACACATTAACTGGCAAGCTTTCCAGCCATCCATTTCGTTGATTGAATTGTGCCACTAAGCAATATGATTAAAAAAAAATCTTTGACATACTGTAAGTTTCCAATTAACTATGCAGTTACCGTAAGAGATAATGAGACTGCATTTGATGTTTGTATTCCACTTCAAACAGACCTGATGCTCAAGTGGTTATCACAAAGCACCATTGTAATTATGTAATCAGTATTCCATTGGTGGAATGTGCCCCTTTTCAGTTACAACTATGAAATGACTAAGAGTGAGTTTTAAAGAGGAAGTCAATACCGGACATGCCAGTATTCAATTATTAAAATGAGACAAGCATCCAACTCAAAGGAAATCAAGCAATGGCCAATGACATCCAAAAATAACATAATAATAAGTAAAACTAGTTGAAGCAAAAACATGGAAGCTGTCAATATATCAGCAAAAGCATGTACCTGAAAAAGAACTAGCACTCTCAGACCTTTTTTCCTGATCTCAGAAAGAAATGCATCAAGAAGTTGTAGCTTGCCACTCGCTTTTACGCCAGCGTCTATAATATCAATCACTTTGACTTTGCCATCTTCAATTAACGAACCTTGCAGACAAGAATCCACGGTATAGGGATGATTACAGCACTGTCAATAAGAAGCAGAACTTGACAAATAAGAGCCTAATAGATCAAACTTCAAGTCACTTCAAACAAATTGAAGCTTTAACCGGTACAACAAAATCATAGCTACATGTTGCTACTTAACAACCGAATTTCGTTGCTCTTCATACTTCAGAAAGAATAAAAGTGGAAGTACCAAACAATGTGTAACTTGAAATGAAAAAAGAGAGGAAAGAGAAAAAGGACAATATGCACAGGCTGCACAGCTGTATAGCCCTAAAAAAAATCTGCAGCAAATGCATTAAAATGTACAGACTACTATGAAATCCTAACATGACAATGTCCAGGCCACACTTGGTGGAAGTCTGAAGCACAATTCCTGATAAAACTTAGACAGATTTAGTGATACACTCGCTAAATGACATGAATAATGCAACCAAAGGGTGAAAGAATATAGTCAAGTATAAATCAAATGTCGTGCAGCATTCAATTTAACAGACTCAAATCAGCCCCACCTTCCGAGCAGAGATCAGCACATCACGAAGGGCACCAACAGGATCATTCTTAGAGGATGAGCAAAGTGATGAAGAATTGGAAAGTAAGGTAGCACAATACTGCTCACGCTGCATGTTCGACATTTGTGCAGGAACCCAATACTCAATAAATCTTGAAGAGTCAAACTTGCAAATATATCGAGACAATCTCTCCTTCAAATGGCCAATGTTACGGCTGGAATTAGTTACTGAGCCCTGACTACCAGTCAAACCACTTTGGAAATCAAGTAGAGACAAGAGTTTCTCAATGATGACGTCCTACAAAATCCAGCACATTTGATAAGCAATGCTTAGAAGGGATGATGAAGACAGTAAAAATATGAGAATAACAGTAAAAATACATGCTCACCTCAAGGTGACCATTGACAAGGAGAAGCCTCATGCCAGTACTTAGCGCCTTCATTTGTTCAAAATAAGAATATATACGAACATCCTGGCATTCATCAACTATTATTGCCTCCCAGTTTAATGATTCAAATACACTGACATCCTGCATAACCACATAGAATAAACATAGATCTAGCAAATGTCACAAATCATGAATTTGGTAGTTGTATTTTAGGTTTTCCAGAAAAAAACTTGTAACATAGTTCCTTAATTCTTCTTGCAACAAAACTTGATTAAGTCATCACATGTGAGAGCATCAGAGCAGCACACTGTTACTTCAACAAAACTTTAGCCTAGTGAGAACCAGTGTTGGATAAGAAGCTCAGATGTGGGAATGACATTGGGATACTTCTGAACTACAATAGTCTAACAAAACTATCACATGGTTGTCCAATATGGTCATATCCAACACTCATACCAGGTCCCAGTAAACATGTATGATCTACCACATAAACTTCAAGATGCCAAAACAACACGTATCAGCATAGGATACCTGCTATAAGTAAATCACGTAAAGTATAAAGGCATACCTCAATAACAACTTCTGGTAATGTTACAAGCAATTGAAACATTATGCAACCTGCTTCATCATAGAACTCCAATGTCCTAATAGCTTTCCGCAGATCTTTGCTACCACAGTAAGTCACAGAATATATAGACGGAGCTAAATGAAATAACTCTTCATCCCACAAATTTAGCGCAGAGGAAGTTGTGAGGACGAGAAAGGGCCAAGAGGATCTGGATGACAATGAAGAGATGAAAGAAATAACCTTAACAATTCGTTCCTGCAAAGAAAGTACAAGTCAGGACCGCTAACATAAAAATTTAAGGTATAAATCTATAAGATCTAGGACATCAGTATAACCAAAATAATTATGAAAATATTGACAAAAAATATCATCTCTGAGCTCTGTAGGTATAAACATATACGAACTAGTAGTAACTACCAATATAATCGAGACATTACCAAAAACCAATAACCACTGACAGTACAGATTTATAACATCTAGCATACTAGTATAACCATAATAGTCAAGATACTAGCATAAAAGAACAATTCTCTAGACTTGGTCAACTAACATGTCAGAGGCTGGAAATACACAGGAATTATACAGTTCCAAGCTGTAATAACAAAATGATGAGAAAGGGTTGGTTTGTAGGTCATCACAAGCAAAATTAAAGCTACACAATTTAAACTTTGACCTAAATGATTATGAAAATGTAACCAACGCCAATATACACTAACAACATCAGTATCAAGGTACAAAAAATGCTTACATGCACCATTTGATACACAAGCATATCATCAGAGTGCACTACCTGTTGTCCAACATCCTTTCTCATCTTATTATCATATCATCACTGGCTTGTATCATTTTCCAACCACAAAAGTTAAACTGAGAGGCTTTCACTATCAGTCGTTAGCAAACATATAAACAATCAAGCTCACCTGATCATCAATGACAACTGCATTCTGTTTTTTCTGCCAACGGTCAAGAAGATTGTTCACAAAATCCAGATAACTATTATCAAACCCAGATGAAACTCCAGCTGACAATTTAACCACTGAGTCTTTCGTAGTCTCAGCTTTCTGCAGATATCAAGATGCAACAAGTCAATTAAACAGAAATAGAGGAAGACTGACCGCATCAGTAGATCAACTATATTAAGAGAAACTAGCTGCATAAAGCGTAATACAATAAATTCTGCATACATCAATATCTAAGAAAGTAAAATGCGTCATGAGATCTTTACTAGATAGACTCACTACACATGTGATTATATGTTCCAAAAGAGCTTGCGTATGCAAGTGATCAATCAATGGAAACTTTTTTCGCCCACAATGTAGCTAACAAATCATGAATGCCTTAGATACACAATTCTCTATTGGTACATAAATTGTTCACCACCTTTTAGAACTAATAATTAAATTCAAGCACCTGTATCATTGTCTATCTAACAAAAGAATTACTAAATAGCACCAATGGGGTGTAAAACCAAGACTTGACAGAATACTGCAGGTTTAATTGGACCACCAAATAGTTCAAAGTTTAACCCGAACAGATCTACAAGCATAATCATGAATGCTGGAGTAGTATGAGAGCAAGAATGCATGATAGAGAATACAACTTTTCACATGTTGAACTTGAACAAACCTTATTCATGGCCTGCAAACATTTAGTTGTGTTCCCCTTTTCATGACGGTTCTCATAATCAGTCTTGAGGCTCACTGCTTCAGGTGAACTCATAAATGAAGCAGCGTCCAACTCCCAGGTTGCATGCTCATAACCAAGACAACACCATTTTACAAGCCACTCATATTGACAATCAAGAAGGCTGTCCAAATTTTCACCAAGATGTCCACCATAATGCTTAGAAGGTGTTAGCAATCGTTTTTGCAGAAAATGATGTGGCACAGCCCACTCTGGCTTCCACCTAGAGTCCTGGAAATTAACATTTACATGAAAAAAAAACACCATAAAATGAGATTGCTCTGCTTCCATTGAGAACATATGCAATCATCCAACAATGAAGAAGTATACAATAATGGCGCTTAAAGATTGAACCTGGTTATCTGGGTTGAAACTTGCAAGAAGTGTAGGAGCTTCCAGAAGCAGTTGACTTTCAGGCACCCAGTTGTTATGAGCATGAGCAAGACCTTTGTATTTAACCAAAAATTGCCTCTGCCTTCCCAATCCTAATGCATGTTTTATCATACCAAGAAATTCAAGTCCAAGAGTAAGAAATACTGTAAAGCGTGAAGGATAATTTGCAATTACTCGCAATAAGCACAACAGTGCATTTTATAAATTTAACCAGTGCTACATAAAAAGATAAAGTAAGAAATTATAGAGTGTGATTTTCACGCACCGTTGTCATTGGTTAACTCCACTTCTCTAACATCCCAAATTGATTCTATCCCTTTTGAAACCGAATATACACCTGATTCTAACATCTTCATAACACAGGTGGGGCAGTGCCAAATACCAGGAGGAACATCCTTCAAAGGGGGATCTAGGCAAGAAAGATGATAGCAACGTTTGCACCCCCTTCCATCACAACACCTAAAATTGGACATTATAACATGCAAGTATCAGAGAGCAGGATTGAAGCTAAAGATATGCAGACCACAGGTTACCAAAACAGTTACAAAAATCAAGTTTGGCACATGAAAGCATAAAAATATTTAAAAAGTTATCATCAGAAGATAGATGAACCCGTAAAATAAAGTTATGGTTTTTAATTTTTTGTAAAGCAAATTAGAACTTCCTCCTTGTTGAATAGTTAGCAAGTCAACCCTATTATAGTATGGAAAGAGAATGATTGAAAATCAGAGCAAATGGCAGTACATGTACAATGAAACTTTCACTACCATCAGATCAAGGTAAGAGAATCCTAATGGTAACCACAAAGGAAAGTTTTTCACAATAACATTTTGTTAGCACCAAAGTCTGTCTAAATGTTTACAGACCAGTCTCGGCTTTCAAACCAAACAACAGAGATGATAAGGTTAGAGATGCAAGGAGACCATGTTTAATATATATAGATGTTACAAGGAATATAATTTGGAGAGGATACACATAATAAACTCATTATTGGATTTAAGAACCAAGTGTGAGAAAAATGTCACATTTTCACAAGGGAAACATCTAAAAAAGGACACCGGCATGACTAACCAGTACCAAGGTTTCCTAATTAATCAGATAGTTACAACAGATAGGCCGGGATTTAATTAGAAAAAAAGGTTTTCACAGTGCAGTGGCCCACTTGATCAAAGTGGGCCTAACATGACAACTTCCCCAGTTTTATTGATCAAAACTGCTACACATCTGACAACAATGAGCTAACAAGAAAGAAATTGGCTCATATTATATCCACATCTATTACTAAAAGATGCTTCAAAGAAAAAGAGTTACCCACAAGAGGTTTTCGCCAAGCTTGCAAACAGCACATATGTCTAGATTTCCGTCAAAGTGAAAATCTACAGATGACTCTTTGCGTTGCAAGTCGGTGATACAGTGTTCAGTGAATCCTCTGGTGTCAGTGTCTCCAGTTTCCCCTCTATCCTAATATGATACAACAAAAACAAAGAAATCGATTAAAAGAGAAACACCACGTACAGGATAAAACAAACACTACGCAGAAGTTTTCAAAGTTTCTGATACAAGGAAACCACAGTCAACTTGCTTTACATGCACCGATAACTACTAGATCTGCTTAAAACTTTAAAGGTCTGAGTGAATAGGATATATGACTCAACAGACAGACAGCAAGAAGCAGCTACACTTAAAATTCTCAAGTATGAAAACACGCACAGAAAATAATAAAAACAAACAAGAGAAAAGTAATAGAAGAAATTGAAAAGAGATTTAAAGCATAGTACTGATTCAGTAACAGGAAACACAAAACTGGGCACATAAACCCCTCAAGAAACACTGAGTTAAAGTCTTGACTATGCACACATACCAATCCTCTAGTATTTCATTCCTAAAGCTCCAAAGTGCACAAGGAAACCTGATCACAGTGTGAAATATTGCCCCTTTGCCCTTATTAGCTAAGCTTGTCCAACTAGTGAATGTCTAAGCAAAAAAAAAATCAAAATGGAATAACCTACAGTCAAAGACACATGTTCGACCAGACAGTGATATGAAACAGTAACGATGCAAGCAAACAATTGAATCAAACCTCATTATGTCGCCAAATTAAATGCCATTATCTTATTGGTAGTACAACATCACAATTGCCAAAAGAGGTGATGTCCGAGAGTAAGAGAGTATTGATGACTATATTTACATCTTAAACACCATAACTATCATAAGCGACAAGACTACCAAGAAACAAATTCATAAAGTTGACCAAATGAGCATTTTCCTTATCTTTGCCCCAATTTTCCTCCATTAAGAGAAGCTTGTAATAGTTTGTACCTTTCTAGTCCATTTAAGCAATATTTTGCAGAAAGGTCTTCTATACTTTGGCCAGTTTATATTTAGATGTCCGAGACTAATATTAGTTATGGCTGCAAATTTGGTTTCCCTTTATATCACCAGAATATAGATGGATGGCAAGAGAAGCATATTACTAAAGCATAGTTAAACATAAAAGAAGAGCAAGCTTCATATTTGATAGCACTAAGTTAATGGTCTGTCAACCCTGAACAATAATAATATTTCATCAATAATTCAATCAAGTCATAAGAAAATCAAGACCAATGCTGAAATAGCTGACAGCATAATACTGGAAGAATAAATAGAATATGAAGGTTGAGATGACGATTGAATCAACCTTAGATAAAGAAGTGCCACACAAATCACGGTTCAACTTTGTGCTGCAACAGCAAAGATCCTGCTGTTCTGAATCATGGGCAACCCTGCAAAGTTATTTAAAAAGACAAACAAAATTGATACAAAATGCCAAAAAGTCACAATTGAATTATC
Organism: Viola odorata; assembly: GCA_963691705.1. NCBI lineage: Eukaryota > Viridiplantae > Streptophyta > Magnoliopsida > Malpighiales > Violaceae > Viola > Viola odorata. The sequence goes on along the minus strand of OY829546.1, from coordinate 17,656,401 downwards.
TAATTCCACCTGATCCCTATGCAAAAGAAATCACACCAATCAGCTTTGGATGTCTTTGTTATTCCCTTGTGAAGTTAAGAGTGTCATTGAGATATGTGAAAATTATAACTGTTTTAAATTACCATCTAACCTCTAAATAACAACATAACTTTGGGAGCCCTAACAACTCTAAATCCATACTCCAATTGTTAAGAAATAACAGAACTGAGCTACAACTAAATAATCTGATACCACTAGTATCCAATTCAAAGAACTAAAAGAAATAGTTCAAGTTATCGAGAGCACTACCTTGGTCTTTTAAAACATGTGGCACATTTCTCCTCAAGACAATCTTGCATACAACCATAAGAACAGATAGCATCAGCATCAGAGTTATATTTATCTGGAACCATTTCAGAGGTAGCAGAATTCATGTCACCTGTAGGTCTTTTTCTTTTAGAAGAAGAGACCTTGAAACAACTCTTTAAATCATTGTCACCAGATGTTTTATTATCCACAGAAAACAATTCTGGCAGTAAATTGTCCCGTTCCCTTCCAGAAATCTCATCGGACTGCCCAGATATTTTAATAGATGGCATCGGGGTGCAATCACGAATGGCAATGCCAGGTTCTTCCACACAATCTCCTTGTTTTGGAGGTTTTCCATCACTATCATTTGGCTCATTCAATTTCTTTTCTTCAATTCGGCCTCCATCTTCCTGTCTTGATTTCACCACCTCAACTTGACTGCAGTCGTTGCCCACATCACCATTCTTGCTCCCAAAATCTTGAGATAACTTATCTGTCATCTCCACTGCCTCACAACAGCATAGAAAATGGAATGAAAATTTGTAAGAACAACTAGAAAGCAATTAAAATGCATTGTTTTATATGGAATCTTGTTAGAAATGGGAAATAATTAAACTGCATTGCTCTGATAGCACATAACAAAAGTACTCTCATTTTTCCTAAAGGCATCAACACAAACGATCAATAGTTCCTAACAAACAAGAAAGATTTTCAGCCATGCCTTGGAGTTTACATGCATAATACCACCAGTACAGCTTAGGGAAAAGATGAGTAAAGCAAATAAAACGAAAAGTACCGGTTACCTGCTACATCAGCTTTCTTAACATTCGCCTTGAAGAATGACATATACGTCCGAGCATCCATTCTCTTCCTTGGCAACCGCTTCTCATTTGTGTCAATTTCTTTAGTCTCAAGTGTTAACTGTCTCACACTCTTCTCTTTCTTTTTCTGTTTGTTTGAACTGGATGGACTCTCACTTTTATCGGACTTCTTTGATTGAGAAGAACTTGATAAAGAGTGCTTCTTGCCCCTCGCAGATCTTCTCAAAGGACTAGGGTCACTCTGCTTTGCCTCAGGTTTCTGGTTAACAGAAGAAGTAGCGGGTGCTCGATTCTCTAGTCGCTCTGATCTTCGAGTGGCTGAAGCGCTTGAACTTGTATTTGTTGCTTCTCTGGCAGAACTCGAGCTAGTTGATTTTCCAGAAGCATTTTTCCCTTTTGAATCATTGCTCTCATCGCCCTTACCTTGGCGACTGGCTCTTGTATCATTTGCCATCCCCTAACCTCTAAACATCCACACAAAAAACGTGTAAGATTTTGCCAACCTTTTGACAATGAAATTAAAAAAAAAATCTCACATTGTACACTACTCAAAAAATGTGCTTAAAAAACGACATGCAAACCCACCACAACATCTGAATCCATGACCCACAGAAACCCTAACCTACTCCACCAAACTGACATAAACCGACTGCCAATTACGCCTAAACAAACAAACAAAACCCTAGTTCAACAGTTAAAATCTACTTTTTTTTCCTTTTCCTCCGACCGAATCCAATTGAGATCCCAACCGGAAAAAAAAAAAAAAAAAAGGCGACGAAATTAGGGCTCACCTGCGTCAGGGATTTCGGCACTGCCAGAATTTCACCTGAAATCGGGTGAAATGAAGGGGTATTTGCTTCGGCTTTACACGAGAGAGATGTGAGTCATTCGAAATTCTTCATGGAACCGGGGACGGTTGTAAACCGGTGAAACAGTAGTGTCATCAGTTTTTCGTTCACCTTCACGAACAGACCTTTTTTTTCTTTTTTTCTATTTCTATTTTACTTTGTGACAGTGTAACAGTGGAAGTCGGAAAAGTGCTGTATTATGAGATGACAAAGTTGTCCCGCTCTTTTTATTTAAGTGACTGCTCTACCCTCGAGCATCAAGTTGGCATTTCCCGCGGCTACTGCTTCCTTTGGCGCGAACTACACAAATGCTGACGTGACGCGGTGTGACACATGACAACGAACCCGGTTCGCGCTCGACCCGGAAAAAAACCCGACCCGAAAATTAAAAACAACCCATTGTAAACTGGTTCTTCACTTCTCCCTTATCATCTTCAATTCGCATAACAAAATCAACCTAAATTACATATTTATCTTGGTGATTTCTAAACTGTAAAAGTTCATGGCAAAGAGAAAGTTCTTCTAAAACTCACATCTAGCAAGACTATGACTCTGAATGACGTACTCCATGTACCTGAGATAAGAGTCAATCTGATTTTTGTGTCCCTACTAGGGAAAGTTGGGGTGAAAGTCTCATTTGAGTTTGATAAAATTGTGATGACTAAAAATAATATTTTTGTGGGAAAGGGTTATTGTAGCTAGGGACTTTTTGTGCTTAATGTTTCTGAAATTATGAATGGAACTGCAACTTCTTCTGCTTACCTGATTGATTCTTACGATTTATGGCATGCTAGATTAGGACATGTTAATATTTCTTATATTAAGAAATTGCAATCTGCTGGTATGATTTCTTATTCATATAATGCATGTTCTAATAAATGTGAAATCTGTGTTGAATCTAAATTAGCGAAAAAAATTATGTCATTCTGTGCATAGAGAAACAAAATTACTTAGCTTAATTCACACCGACTTAGGAGATCTAAAACAAACAATGACTAGAGGAGGTAAAAAGTATTATATGACCTTTATAGATGATTTTTCGAGATATACTAAAGTTTATCTACTAAAGAATAAAGATGAAGCTTTTGACATATTTTCAAAATATAAAGCTGAAGTAGAAAACCAACTGAATAAGAGAATTAAAAGAGTTAGATTAGATAGAGGTGGTGAGTATATAATCTTTAATAATTTTTGTGAGAAAGAAAGAATTATACATGAAGTAACTCCACCTTACTCACCCAAATCTAATGGTGTAGCAGAACAGAAAAATAGAACCTTAAAAGAAATGATGAATGCTTTACTTGTAAGTTCTAATGCACCTAATAACTTGTGGGGAGAACATTTACTTTCTGCATGTCATTTACAAAATAGGATACCTTATAAGAAAACTGGTAAAACACCTTATGAATTATGGAAAGGTTATTCACCTAATTTGAAATATTTAAAAGTGTGGGGGTGTCTTGCTAAAGTTTTACTTCCGGATCCTAAGAAAAGAAAAATTGGTGCTAAAATTTCTAATTGCATGTTTATTGGTTATGCTGAACATAGTGCTGCATATAAATTTCTTGTATTGAAAAGTGATGCGCTTGATAGTAACACTATTGTTGAAACTAAAAACGCAAAATTCTTTGAACACGTGTTTCCTCTTAAATCCAGTATGAATATAGTGATAATTCACTTAATATAATGATGTTAAGGATTTAAGAAAAAGTAAAAGACGAAGAAAAGAAAAATCTTTTGGAAATGAGTTTTATACCTGTTTGATAGATAATAATGATCTTTTAAATTTTTCCGAAACTATTTCTTCTTCCGATGCTCTACTTTTGAAAGAAGTCATTAAAAGTGAAATTGATTCTCTTTCACAAAATAAAACTTGGATTTTGGTAGATTTACTACCTGGTACAAAACATATTGGATGTAAATGGATTTTTAAGAAGTTTAAAACCGATGGTACTATTGATAAGTATAAAGCTAGATTGGTTGCAAAAGGTTTTACTCAAAAACTTAATTTGGATTATTTTGATACTTTTGCACCCGTAACTAGAATTTCATCCATTAGAGTTTTGATTGCCTTGGCTTATATTCACAAATTGTTTATTCACCAAATGGATGTTAAAACTGTTTTTCTAAATGGTGAATTAGAAGAAGAAATTTATATATTGCAACCTGAAGAATGTGTAGTTTCTGGTCAAGAAAATAAAATTTGCAAACTTATCAAATCTTTATATGGCTTGAAACAATAACCTAAACAATGGTATGAAAATTTTGACCAGGTGTTGAATTCTAATGGTTTCTCTTCTATTGAAGTTGATAAATGTGTGTATGTCAAAATTAAAAATTGTGAATGTGTGATTATATGCTTATATGTGGATGATATGCTTATTTTTTGAACTACTCTTGAGGTAGTGTGTGAAACAAAAAATTTCCTTACCTCAAAATTTGATATGAAAGATATGGGGGAGGCGAGTGTGCTATTAGGGGTAAAGATCATAATGAAAAGTGATAGCATAATGCTTTCACAGGAACACTATGTTGAGAAACTTCTTAAGAAGTATGGACATTTCAATGTCACTCATGTTAGTACTCCTTATGATGCTAATACCAATTAAAAATAAATAAAAGGGGAGCCTGTAGCTCAACGTGAGTATGCACAGACAATTGAGAGTCTATTGCATTTGATGAATTTTTCTCGACCAAACATAGCATATGTTGTGTGCAGGTTGAGTAGATATACACATAATCCCAACCAGGAGTATTGGATTGCAATAGACAGACTAATGAAATATTTGAGAGGTACCATGAGCATGGTATCTTGTACAGTGGATTTTCTGCTGTATTGGAAGGATACAGTGACGCTAATTGGATCTTAGATTCTGATGAGATAAAATCCACTAGTGGATATGTATTCACCCTTGCTGGTGGTGCGATATCTTAGAAATCAGTCAAACAAACGATCATCGTGAGATCAACTATGGAGTCAGAGTTTATAGCTCTGGAGTTGTGATACGATCCTGGCTCCTTAGGATGCGTAGCACCAAATTTGATCTTTGTTCAAAGACGGATTTCCTGCGGAAATAAATAACTCGACAAGTACGAGCTTAGACCACTTAGCTAACCTGTGCTAAGAGCCCTAATCGATTTCAAGTCAAGGGTCTTGAATCGGGTTCTTAGGACTAGACTCAACAATGTGAGAATCACACTAAGATAAACGACACAATAATACAATTCCAAGATTTACTTGTATACGACTCAAGTATTGCGGACTCAAGAAGAACAAGGTTCAACCAACTTGAACAAGGGGCGGAGATTGAAGAGAATATCTCAATTTATCAAATAACAACCAAGTTTCTAAGGAGGCCAAGCGGCTCCTTAAATAAGGTTACAAGCAAACCCTAATTCCAAAATAGGAATATTACATAAAGTAAAACACTTTAACTAATTAATCAATTAACTAATTAACTAATTAACTAATTAACTAATTACAGTAAATATAAATATATTTAAATACATTCCAGCAGCCCATGTCGAGTTCTCCATCATCGGGCCAAGGTTTGGGCCGAAACTTCAAGTTGTATGTTGTCTCGCGTACAGACTGCACGCCATAATGTCGACGTCCATAACTTTTAAACCACTGGGACAAATGAGCTGAATCTTGTCTTAAATGAAAGCTAACATCCTGAAGTTTCCAACTAGAGGTCGATCGTATGATTCCGACATGTACAACTCTGGTTACGTTCCGACGAAGTTGCCTATTGTGTCTGCACCTAGAACTGCTGTGTGCGAGATTGTCATCTCGAATCTCCTTGATATCTACTTGTCTGAATGCTCTGAAACTTGGACACAGCCTTCCTAAGACTCCAATAGGTCTTGTATATGTGCTAGATCTTTTATTGAAGCCGTTCTTCCAAGGGTTGACTCGGATGGATGTCAAACCTTGTGCTAGGTGCCTCCAAGCCACCTTCCATGTCATCCTTCGCCTGAAAGCTTGATCAAGCAGCGTCTCCTGCCTTGTCTCCATGTCTAGGGGTTGCTGAATGGTCACTAGGGTTAGCCATGGGGCTAGGATCGTATCATTCCCTTCCCCTTCGAAAAGATTCGCCCTCGAATCTGATTCTTTTAAGACAACAATTCTATCAGAATCAACAAAGGAAACACATGAAGGAAAGGGATTACCCAAGGCATCCAACTCTGATTGTTGCAACTTAGACAACTCCTTCTCATTCAAAACATCTTGCTCTTGCTGCCCTAAAGAGAAAACACAAGAAGAAGAAGAATTAGTTAACCCATGCTCACTCTTTTCATGGGGGCTGTTTTGGTTAGTCTTCTTTAAGACTTTGGGTTCTTTTATGCCCTTTTCTTTTTCTCGCTCACTCACTTCTTGGGGGTTGTTTTCCTCGTTATTTCTCTCTTTCTTTTCAGCACTCAACTCTCCTCTTTTTCTCTCAATATCCCTTATGATTTCAGACTCGACATAAGCTTTCACAACTCGCTTTTGCTCCTCATCTTTCGCCTTTGACTTAGTAGGCCGAATACTAGGATACAGAGACCTCTTCTTCCTTTGCTTCTCTATACTGATCGCTGTTTGCAACATATCCTCCAAGGAGAAGAACTCAGTGTAATGCAGTGGATCAGTTATCTCACGATTGAGGCCTTCGAAGAATCTTGCCATCGTCTCCCTTTTGGTCTCTTTGACTTGTGCTCTCTCCAAAGCAATCTCCATCTCATTAAAGTACTCTTCAACACTCTTATTTCCTTGTGTCAAGGTCTCTAACTTTCGGAGAAGCTCACGACTAAAGTGAGTAGGGACAAAAAGGTGTCTCATAATATGCTTCATCTCCTCCCAATCATCAATCGGACCAGCATAAACAGCGGCTCTCTTCAGGTTGAGCTGTTCCCACCAATTAACCGCATACCCACCAAACGCAGCTGATGCTAACTTTACTTTCTTCCTTTCTGAATAATCATGGCAGCGAAAAATAGATTGTACCTCTCGCTCCCAATTCAAGTAAGCATTCGGATTGTACACTGCTGCAAAAGGCGGAAGTCTTATTTCTTTACTCCCTAGGTTTGCGTGGGCATACTTCTGTGCGTAGCGCTCAAAGAGCTCATCATCTGATGAATCAGCCGACATCCTGAAATTCACAACACAAAAGAAACACAAGCGTAAAATTGTCCTAAAAACTAGCACTCCCTCACGTGTTTACTCTCGTGTTTAAACACTCTAATAATCTCACAAAAATCACTCAAAATCCCTGCAATTGTTCAAGTGTTAGTAAGACTCAAGAGTTCAAGAAAAAAAGCTTCCAAGAAGACTCTCAAAGACAACTAGCACTGAAAAGAATGGTGACACTTGATATTTGAGTAATTGCAAGAACAACCAATCAAACAAATAGCAAGTAGAGTAGAAGGCAATTTCAAGGAATCAAAGAAAGCTCAAAATTGACTCGAAAGGACTCAAACAAGTTCAACTTCAGTTCTGTTTTTTATTGTTTTTGACTATGAACACAGTTTAGTGTTTTGATCACCACTTTTTACTCTTACCTTAGAATCTACTGATTCTTTTTGATTCAGAAGCCCAACAAACACAGCTTTCCAACGGATCCTTTTTCACTCAAAACGGACTTCAGTAGCTATATATAAAAATTCAATTTCGACTTGAAAGAAATTGTGCAGAATTTGGCAGAAACACAATTTAGTAAATCGGGTGCAGCTTTTGACTCTGATGTCAGAATCACTTGATTCTTTTTTATTTGGAAATCTAACACACTCAGCTTTCCAACGAGACCGAAATCACCCAAATCGGACTTCAGTTGCTATATATATAAATATAAATTCGACAACTGATACTGAACAGAATTTTCTCTTGTATTTCGTGACCTTCTTGTGGGTAGAAAACGCAAGTAATTTAGCGAATTTCAACACAACAAACTGGACCGAAACACAACCAATTGTATTCAAGTAACTAACCAAGCACAGCAAAGAAATCGGTTTTAGAATGGAGTAGAAAGAGAATACCGATTTCAACAAAGAAAACTTGAAACAATTGAAGATACTTACCAATCTTTGAACGCCTTAAGCTCCGCTACCAACTGATACGATCCTGGCTCCTTAGGATGCGTAGCACCAAATTTGATCTTTGTTCAAAGACGGATTTCCTGCGGAAATAAATAACTCGACAAGTACGAGCTTAGACCACTTAGCTAACCTGTGCTAAGAGCCCTAATCGATTTCAAGTCAAGGGTCTTGAATCGGGTTCTTAGGACTAGACTCAACAATGTGAGAATCACACTAAGATAAACGACACAATAATACAATTCCAAGATTTACTTGTATACGACTCAAGTATTGCGGACTCAAGAAGAACAAGGTTCAACCAACTTGAACAAGGGGCGGAGATTGAAGAGAATATCTCAATTTATCAAATAACAGCCAAGTTTCTAAGGAGGCCAAGCGGCTCCTTAAATAAGGTTACAAGCAAACCCTAATTCCAAAATAGGAATATTACATAAAGTAAAACACTTTAACTAATTAATCAATTAACTAATTAACTAATTAACTAATTAACTAATTACAGTAAATATAAATATATTTAAATACATTCCAGCAGCCCATGTCGAGTTCTCCATCATCGGGCCAAGGTTTGGGCCGAAACTTCAAGTTGTATGTTGTCTCGCGTACAGACTGCACGCCATAATGTCGACGTCCATAACTTTTAAACCACTGGGCCAAATGAGCTGAATCTTGTCTTAAATGAAAGCTAACATCCTGAAGTTTCCAACTAGAGGTCGATCGTATGATTCCGACATGTACAACTCTGGTTACGTTCCGACGAAGTTGCCTGTTGTGTCTGCACCTAGAACTGCTGTGTGCGAGATTGTCATCTCGAATCTCCTTGATATCTACTTGTCTGAATGCTCTGAAACTTGGACACAGCCTTCCTAAGACTCCAATAGGTCTTGTATATGTGCTAGATCTTTTATTGAAGCCGTTCTTCCAAGGGTTGACTCGGATGGATGTCAAACCTTGTGCTAGGTGCCTCCAAGCCACCTTCCATGTCATCCTTCGCCTGAAAGCTTGATCAAGCAGCGTCTCCTGCCTTGTCTCCATGTCTAGGGGTTGCTGAATGGTCACTGGGGTTAGCCATGGGGCTAGGATCGTATCAAGTTGGCTGGTAGTGAAGTTGAGTGGCTAAGAAATTTCTTGGCAAATATTCCATTGGGAATAAAACCAACACCTTCTGTGTCTATGTATTGTGATTGTCAAACGACAATAACCATTACTAAAAATAAAGCTTACAATGGTAAAAATAGACACATTTGATTGAGGCATAATGTGACTAAGCAGTTGCAGAAAGATGGAATTATTTCTATAGATTATGTGAAGTTAGAAGTGAATTTGGTTGAGCCTCTTAGTAAAAAAATAATTGAAGAAACATCGAAGGGAATGAGACTTAAAGCCATATTAAGAAATTAACAGTGATGGGAACCCAATCTTTGTGATTAGAGATCCCATAAAGAAGGTTCATATGGGTAATAACAAGTCACTTGTTAAATTTTGTTAACACGAAATTGATTGTCCTTCCTATGATGTGAGAAGTGTTAGACTGCATTGATTGAGAGGATGAGTTTTTGAACTCTTAATGATTTTATATCCCTTATGGGTGGGGTACTGATTGCGGGTACACTTGATGAAATCACCTATATGAATGTGGAGTGGGGTCGTTCCTATGAGATTGTGGCATAATCTCTAGAGCATTCATTAACATCCAGGCATATGCATGGCCAAAACGCGTACAACCGCATTAACAACAAGAATTGTGAGGGTACAACATGATAAATAAATTCCCTACCTTGCAAAAGAGGTAATGGTTCATAGAAGTTTTAAACTTCACCATTATCTTTGTAAGGATAAAATTTATTTATCTAGGTCTAGTTCATAGTCCAAAAGACACCAGATTCGAAAAGTTATACTCTATATATTAACCAGTAATTCCTACTTTCAACCTTTGTAATATGAGGAGGGGGGGGGGGGGGGGGGGCTGTTGTAAAATTGAGGTATTACAAAGGTTATTCGTATCATATTTCCAACGGTCATATTAACGGTTAGTTTCCAATGACTATAAACGACCACAATAATGGCTAGATTTTAATGGCCATAAAATTCCCCTTTTAATGGTCATAAAATCTTTACTTTATTGGTCATGAATCCTCACCTTAATGGTCATGAATCTTCACCATAATGACCGTGAATCCCCACCTTAATGGCCATGAATCTCCACCATAATGACCATGAATCCCCACATTAATGGTCATGATTCTCTTCCTCCCTATAAATACTACCTACTCCATCAAACCAAAAGACACCGAGAAAAATAAAACACCACAACCAAAATTGAGAGCTTTTCTTTCCTGGTTATTATTCTGTTATTGGTTTTTGCTATTCTAGTCCTGATTTCTAAATCGGGAGAGATCGTTTTATCCTGGGGGAATAAATTTCCTTAGGACAGCGTTTCTACGTGACTCGATCTTTGTGATTCTAACTTTATTTTGCAGATTTTTCCAACAAAACTAAATCGGAATCAAGCCACTCCAACTTTTCCTAGATTAGAGTTCCTTTTGTCATTTATTTTTCTCAAGCTGCTTCCGACTCTTTCTCATATTTTTGGTTGTTTCGATTGCACATGTGTAAAAGTGGTGGAGATGGTGGTAGATTTGACCATTAACTTTTCATGTTGTCATCACGCTAAGGAAGATAATCGCTTTTGAAAAAGCAAATCCAGAGTTGATATGGAAAGTAGAAACGGGAGAGGGTACCGATCTGGAGAGTGTAAGTGGGAGAAGGTACCGAGTCAACTCAGTAATCTAGTGACTCAACTATAAGCGGTATGCGCAAATAATAGGAGAAAGATGGGGTAGGCTTTTGGTGGAGAAGAGCTTTACATTCTATACGAGACTCAATTACACACGGGGAAAGGAATGGAAAAGAATAGAAAGAAAAAGAATGGAAAATTACATATTGTTATTCACGTATGATAATAATTTAAAAAAAAAAAAAGTGAAAGAAAAGTGAATCAAAAAAGTCAAAAAGTATAGTAAGGTGTGTTGTTTTTTCAATTTCTTTCCATTCTTCCCATTTATAAGAGAGATTTTTTTCTGGGCCCTAGGAAAATATTTTTAAAAGAATTTCTTCTTTTTCACTCTATTTTCTTAGTTTCCCTCCTCTCATTTTTTACCATACAAGAAAAATTATTAAAATTTCTTTTCCTTTCCTTTCTATTCCACCCTAATCCCTTTTCCCCTGGTTATCAAAAACAGACCGGCAGGTCCGACCGGTTCAACCGGGATTTTTCACATTTCCAGTTCGATTCAGCTATTGGACCGGATATGCATGTGAACTGGGTTCGACCGGCCGAACTTGTCAGTTTTTTAAAGAACCAGCGAACCGACCGGTTTTCTATCAAACTAGCTGGTTTGATGACGGAGGGCTCAGAATACTAACTGTTTCGGATTCCGAATGTCGGATCCGACGGATTCTGACATTTATAATCCCTTAATTTTCCCAAATACAACCCAACCAAACCCTTACTATTCAATTGGGGTAATAGTATAAAGACCCCCTGTACAATCGCGAAAAATAAAAACCTCCCATGGTATTTGAAAACTTGATTCCACCTCCCCTGTACTTATGGTCAGAGCCAGTTGTGTAGGCTCCGTTAGTCAACCTTTGACTCCGTTGGAAATGACTGGTTACTACCTGTCTCCGAATTTTTTTTACTAGTTGCAACTTCTTTTCTATTTTGACTTTGAATTACATTAAAAATAAATAAATTAAAACCTACAACTTAAAAAAGGAAAATAAAACGTGAAATCAGATCAGTTGTGGACTTGAAAACAAAAGTGAAACGGAACTGAAATTAATCCATCTCCAAGACACATCAAATCAAAACTCCATTTGCGATTGGAAGAGCGATTGTAGAAAATATCCACCATTAACAACACCACGAAGGTTGAAGATGAAATACAGAAGACGTCTGGGATTGGAGAAGGTGGAGGAACGACAGCGAACGAAAGCTAAACCTTGATCTTTTTCTGACATTGCGAAGAGAGAGAAGGATAGGAAGTAATTTTCTTTCTTGTGGTTGCGCGGCGATGAAGGAAAGAAGGGACCACCGGCTGGGTCTTGTTGTCTCCCTCGCTGAAGCAAGGTCAGTGAGCTGTCTATTTTCTTCAAAAAGTTGTCCTTTAACTTTTTTCGATTTTGGATTTTAGTTAACAATTATGCACTGTGCGTTATTCGTTTAGGGTTTTGAATAAATAAATACACATTGTTTATAAATCTATTAGGGTTTTGAATAAACAAATATGGGTTGTATAATTTATCTTTGGCCATTTAATAATACTGGAAAATAATACAATGATAGGATGCTAATTACTATGAAGATTTTCATGGGGGGAACATGGGTCCTACTTCCAAATCAGCATTATGTAGATGCAATGGAAGAATGTTTCCAAATTGAGCATGATAAGTTGACCATTAATGACATACATGAAAGAGTAATGAATAAAGGATACCTCAACGCAGTACATTATGATGCAAAATATCCAGAGGAAGAGATGAAGGAAGACATCAAGGGTTTGAGGAAGGATAAACATGTGAAGAGAATAATGGCAGAGATGTTAAGGAATGGTGAGGATACACTTGAAGTGTATGTGGAACATGGCGTGAACAACCCCACATTTGTTGTCAATCTGGAAAGTAGTGATGAAGAGGACCATAGTGTAGTAAGGGATGGAGATGGATTGGAGTGTCCTCCCTTACTACTTACCACTGCATATGTAGGCCACAATGAAAGTGTTGGTAGTGATGAAATTCACTGTGAAAGTGTTGGTGGTGATGGCATACAGAATGAAGATGAAGATGTTAGTTGTGATGAAATATAGAATGGAGGTGTTTGTGATGAAGAAATGCAGACTGAAGATGTTGGTTGTGATGAAATAGTGGTTGAAAGTTGTCATGATGATGGTGAGGAGTGTGGCAGGGTAGGTGCAACTGGTATTGAATGTGAAGAGGGCATTGAAGTAGAGGGAGTGGAGGAGCTTAACCCTCATAATAGGCCAAACCATACAAGTAATGGACCATATAGGCCCAATTCAGAGCAAGATGGGCCAAGCTGCAGTTACAATGTGTTTGGAAGTGAAGCACCTGAAGCAGATAGTGATGGAGAAGATGTTCACAGTTGTGACAGCCAAGCTGAGAGAACTTACAGCTGGGAAGTGGAGGGTGATGAAAGTAGTGATGAACAACTTAGTGACTTTGTGGATTCTGAGGATGAGGCAGAAGAGGCCATGACTGATGTAGAGATTGATGAGGGGGATTTGAATTTCGATGGAGTACATGTTGGGAACCCAGAAGTGACAGAGTTCGTAGGCCACCAGTAGCTAGGTCTAGTCCTGGTGTGCCTGATGTGGAGACTTATTATGAAGACAGTGACAATCTCGACACCCCACCTTGCTTTGACAGTGAGGAGGATCTTGCAAGGAGGAGGTATAAGTACCCAGAGTTCAATGAGAGTAGAGATATGGATGGAGAAATTAATCTTGAGGTTGGAATGAAGTTTGCAATCCTAATGTCTTTAGGAAGGCTTTGAAAGCTTACTCTATTCAGATAGGACATGACTACAGGTTTGAAAAGAATGAGAAAAGTAGGATCACTGCCCATTGCAAGAATAATTGTGGATGGGGAATTCATGCTTCTCCATCAGCAGACAGGAGTTCCTTCCAAATTAATACTTTCAATAATTGAGGGTGCGAATGGTGAGCAGTATAAGCTCTTGTGGAACTATGCTGAGGCTATCAAGAAGTAAAATCCTGGTAGCTCAGTCAAGATCACTGCTCCTCGTAGGGTGTTTCAAAGGTTGTACATATGTCTTGTTGCTTGTAAGCGTGGGTTTGTGAAGGGTTGTAGGCCATTTATTGGCACTGATGGTTGTCACCTTAAAGGGAGATTCAAGGGACACTTACTGTCAGCAATAGGAAAAGATGCAAATGGAAACATCTTCCCTGTTGCTTGGGCAGTAGTGGATTCTGAATGCAAGGACAATTGGTTGTGGTTTTTAAAGAGGTTATAGGATGACATTGGGCCACTAAAAGAGTGGTGTTTCATGTCTGACAGGTAAAAGGTAAGTTACAAATTTTATACTATTTACTACAAATTCAGAAATTTTAGACTAATATTGTCTACATTATGCAGGGTTTGCAAAATATCTTTGACACTGTGCTGAAAGAGGTGGATCACAGATATTGTGTTAGGCACATCTGGAATAATTTCAAAGGTGAGTTTGGAGGGAGCCAGTATATGAAAGACCTATTAGGGGATGCGGCCAGAGCATACACAACCACAAAGTTTAACATTCAAATGGAGAAAATTAAGTGTGAAAATCCACTTGCATATGATTGGCTGAAGAGGATACCACCTCAGAGGTGGTCAAGGCATGCTTTCAACAACTGGGTAAAGTGTGACCTTCTACTGAACAACCTTTCTGAGAGTTTTAATTCCCGCGTGAGGTAATGTGTGATTGTTTTAAGTTATGGATAGTTGTTACATATTTTAAACTTAATTGGACCGTTGCTGAATTTGTTTCATTGTCTGTGTGATAGACTGGTAAGGAAGAAGCCAATAATCTCTTCTTGGGAGGTTATTAGAAGATTGCTCATGAAAAGGTTCTACATAAAGTACCAGGGTATGCTGTTGTATGAAGGGACAATATGTCCAAGATGGTTCAACAGGTTGGAGAAATGGATTCAAGAATGTCAATCCTATATTGTGTACCCTCATTCCCAGCAGCAAATGTTTGAGGTTGAACACATAAATGGAGAAAAGAGCATTTGTGACCTGCAAGTTAAGACTTGCTCTTGCAAGAGGTGGGATTTGACAGGAGTGCCTTGCAGGCATGCCTTAGCTGCATACTTGTTCTTGAGAAAGAATCCTCATGACTATGTACATGTGGCCTACAGGAAGACCACATTTTTCGAATCTTACAAGGATGGCATTTTGCCAGTTCCTGATAGTAGTGAATGAGAAGTGGTTAAAGGGCATTATGAGGTGAAGCCGCCTGAATGTACTCTACAGAGTGGTAGACCTAGACTTAAGAGAAGGAGAGAAACTAGGGAAGCAGGTCCACCCAACCCAACCAGATGCAGCAGGGATGGGTTGATAATTATATGCAAAAATTGCAGAGCCAGGGGACATAATACAAGGACTTGTCCTCAGCCTATGAGGCCTGACATACCACCATTGAGGAGGAGAAGGAGACAAGCATCTCGAGCACCTCCAGCAACTCCAAGTACTTATGAAGCTGGGTCTGAGGTGCATGTCAAAGATATATGTTCTTTCATCTTTAATTTATTTGTATACACTGCATATAAAGTTATGGTTGCTATGTTCTGGTTGTGCATGTGTTGTTGTGTGTTATAGGATAATGGTGAGGATGCAAGAAGGAGGACTACCCCCAGTAGTGCCTCTCCAACTCCACCTATGGCAAATCCAGCAACTCCAACTATGCCTTCACCTACAACAAGGAGGACTACCCCCTGCAATGCCTCTCCAACTCCCACAATGCCTGATCCTATAACAAGTCCCATAATGCCTGATCCTACAACAAGGAGGACTACCCCCAGCAATGCCTCTCCAACTCCCATAATGCCTGATCCTACAACAAGTCCCACAACGCCTAATCTTACAACAAGGAGGACTTTCCCAAGAAATGCCTCTCCAACTCCACCTATGACAACTCTATCAACTCCCACTATGTCTGGTCCTACAACAAGGAGGACTTCCCCCAGAAATGCCTCTCCATCTCCAGCTATGACAACTCCATCAACTCCTACTATGTCTGGTCCTACAACAAGGATGACTTCCCTAAGAAATGCCTCCCCAACTCCAACTATGCCAACTCCATCAAATCCCACAATGCCTTCTCATACCAGAACTCCACTAGTCATCCCCTCAATAGTTCCCCCATCTACAAATGATTCTGAAACAGCAGTCAAGAAAACTAAGAAGAAAAGGATATGGAGACCAACTGGAGTTAGTGGCAGCTTCCTCCATCCAAGACCAACACCTAGATCTAGTGCATCTCAGCCAGTACAAGCAGAACAGCCAGTCCTATCCTTCAGTGTATCTACAAAAACTCATGAAGCTAGGGTAAATCCTTTGTCAAAGAATCACATTCCAACAAGGAAATGGATTCCTTGAAAAATAAGTCTGTAATTTGGTTGCTTGGAATGGTTGATAATTTTTGGATACTTTTAAACATACAGTCTGTTTGTACATATTTTTGGATAGTTTTGAAGTTGGTTGCAACATATTTTGGTGCATAGTATAGGCACTTATGATGATGTGTACGAAACAGATTGTATTTTCAGACATGTATGGAACAGACGGTATGTTCAGATGTGTATGGAATGGACTATTTTGATGTGTACGAAACAAACTATTTTGTATGGAGAATGTGACAACTTTTCATTGATGAATTGTTTAGGCTATTAATACATAAATAGTCAGAATTATAGTCTGTTCAAATGAATGAAATAAATATATAATGAAGAACAATGATAATAATAACTAGAACAAACTTCCATTAAACCAGTTCTGCAAATTACATAAAACAACAACAAAAAACCATTAAAAACCATGTCCTGATCAATCGGGGACTTACAACCAAAACCAACCCCACCCCCCACAATACAACACCTTTGAACTTACTCACTTGCCGGCAACCTGGCCATCTTCCTCTACGGGAGAGTCGTCCCTCTTCCTCTTCCTTGCTGACATATCCTTCATATCTCCATGGTACACATCACAAGCATTTAGGGCCTTCTGCGCCACAGATAACTCCATCTCCACAATGGCCTGCCACTGTTCCATCAGCGTTATAGCGACCTTAATGTTCCCCAGAGCTTTGACCAGATGCTCCATGTACTCCCGGACTGGCCTAGTAGCGAACCACGAATCCATCCGTGCCTGCTCCTCCTGGAGAAAACGTTCATGGGCCCTTAAGCGCTTGAGGTCTTCTTCCACGCGGCGCTTCCTGAAATGGCAGTTGGTCCCTGCCTCACCGGAATTGTTGATGGCCATTAGTGACTCCTCAATGAACTTCTCCTTCAGCAAAATGTTAATCATTTTTGACAAAGGAAGAGTATATGCAAATGCAGGAAGAGAGGAGAGTAGTGCAGAATGTGGTGTATTACACTCAATTTATAGGCAAGATAGGTGGCTTTTGGCATTCAATAGATGCCTAGAGTTGCTGTCTGTTGGTTTGCCAAAGTCTGGATTCCCACCGTTTGGTTTTCCAAGCCTGGTGCCTATTCGGTTTTCCATGAATCGCGTCTGCTCTAGGCCATAATTGCTAATAATAAATCATTCAATAAAAGACAAACTACAAAATCAAACCGAAATTACTGAAATAAAAAACCCTCAAATCTAAAACCAAAATCAAACCGTCAAATTCAAATCCAAGTTCAAACCCAACAAATTACAATGACGATAAAAAAAAGTAGGAGAAGGATGGCAAATATATAGGACTACAGACGAGCATTGGTACCCCTTCACTTGTGCTTCTAGTGAGCGAGATATCGAAGCAATATACTTCTTCAATTAACTGCGAGTCACGTCGCTTTCTTCCTTCATAGCATTGACAATATCATCCTTAAGCGCAACCCATTCACTACTTTCATCCTGACGCACCTCCGGTATACATCCGCATTGGGGGTTGCACCATGCCCAGAACCCACACTCATCATTCCCACATTTATAATACAACCTAACTGGGTTAGGAGTCAATTCTGATATCTTCACAACAGATCTTACCCCACACTTGCACGCTATGTTCTTGGGGGTTAGCACAACTCCGACAACTAGAATTTTATCTCAAGACAAGTGGGAGATGGTGCCGAACCACCAACTCCATCTGGGATGAGGGCAAGGTGCTGGAAAAAGAACACAAGCAGTCATACAATACTAAGTAAAAAGACTCAGCACACATTGCAAGAATTTAATAAATTGGTAGTCCCTGTAACTAGGGCATTGATTAATTAAGGTCATGACAAAACAATTCTAGATGCTCCTCTTGCAAACCCTGGAATTAAGCACTAGTATCACGAATCTATACAGATGAGGGGTGTTTAAAGAGTACCAGGAAACGTACTCTTGTAGGTATTGGAAATGTTAACCCATTAGAATGCCTTGGTAGCATGACATGGAATTATGAAATCAAGCATCCTCACTTTCTATATAATGAAATCCATGTTTAAAATACAGGATAATTTATGGTTTTTGAAAAATAACACACAGTCTATCTAAAAACACACAAAAAAATCAAAATAGAAAGTCATGCATAAGACTCCTCTGATCCTAAAAAAAGAAAAACATCCTATAGTGTCTTGGTCAATGGCTTGGCCAAGACAAAATACAAAAAATTCATGCATAAAAACTATGTAAAAATAAAAGAAAAACACCCAGAAAGACACACAAAGACAACACATATACACAAAAAACTCTCCCCCACACATGGAAGACGCATTGTCCTTAATGTGTGTTGGAGATAGAAAATAAAGAAAAGAAAAATAAAATAAAATAAAACAAAAAGGAAAGAGACGACCTGGGGGCAATTAACTTGGGGGAGGGGTTTTTGGAGGTGTAGTTGATTGCATGTCGATAGCATCAAAAATAGTTGTAAAATGAATAAGAAAATGAGTAGAGTGGTTACAACTTATCACTGTCCACAAGGGCTTGTAGATCGTGGTAAGAGGATCGTCCACTAAGACCTCTAGGATTTTGTAGTTTTGGTTTGACTTCCTCGTCACTGGAAATGGTTGATTGTTCCTGCAACTAATGCGATTAAAACAGAAATTAACAAATAAAGCAGTCTTGGTCAAGATTGAGTCTTGGCTAAGATTGGATGTCTTGGGTTTTGGATTCAGAATGAGGGAACTCTTGGTAAGGACGAGATCGTGAGCACTTATTCTTATACTTCGATCATCGATTCAAGGGTATTAACCTCTCCTTTCATAACACTGCTATAGATTGAGAGGTACTCCTTTCCAATCCTACTTTTCTCCTCTTGAAACCACTTGGCGGGTACTCTCTCTCCTAGTGATCCTAATCAGTGGACACCTTGATGGTTAAAGGATTTATCCAGTTGATTGCTGGCTTGAGTCGCATGCGTTTCTTCAATGGCATAGGGAAAGACAGTGTCTAGTTCACGCTACTCCCTAGTCGCAGCCGCCCTACGGTGTCAACCTGGTTTGACCTATATCCTCCAATGCTCACTAACCCCAGCCAGGTTAGCTGCCTACTTGGGCCTCTCTAGTTTCGACTCGTCCCCTTTGAGGTTGGCTGCAAATTCGTCACTAAACCTAAGAGTGATCAAGTCTTGGGATTAATTGGAACCGGTTTATTAAAACAGAGATTGATAGGATTACGAGTGGGGAGGTCATGAAGAACGCTTTGATCTCACGAATATAAGAAATGGCTCACTCGGTCCTTACCAAGAATTATGTTTTTAGCTACTGGACATAGTCATGGAAGAAGATGAATAATTGTTGAACATGAAAGATGAAATTAAATCTGTCTTTTTCGACTGAAAAAACTACAGAGCTAGTTTTTTATTACAACCCCGAAGCAAGAGATGGAAGATGATCCGTGATCGGTAGCCTTTCCTAGCCTTTATCGAAGGCTGAGGATCCCCACCTCTTATGGCTTCTTTTAAAATCCAAACTTCAAAAAGAAAATAGTACAAAATAAATTAATCGAATTCAAAAGAAACTAAGATAAAGATAGAATATTGTTTGTTCAAAATATGGACGGATCAGTATTCGAGAGTCCATTTGGCAAATGACTTTGCCTTCCATTCCAATTCCAGTTGTCGCTTCAGCCCACACGCGGCTCCTTGACTCCACATCCAGCACGTCTCTAGCATGGCAATCTTGGCCAAGCCTGAGGCCAAGATTGCCCGATTGTCTCGTACAAGCTCCAAAGCTGGCATGTTTCCCATTCTCTCCACCTCCACGAACGTCTGCACAAGTGAGGAAATTTGACATAGTTTAAATAGTTTCACCACTCAATATGCCAGAATTAAATGGTAAAAACATATGAAAATAATGACCAATCAACAACTACGTCTATTTTGTGATGGAGGCTCGTTATGGACTGCAGTAGGGCATTGAGACCAGTAATGAACTCCCTCAAGAGGGTGTTAGTTTCCTGGTGCTGGCTTGTTTCTGGGCAAAGAGGGCTTGTTGCAGGGTGAGCTGTTGGGAAATAAGGGTTGTGGCCTAAGATGGTGGAGTGCTGGAGGAAAAGGCTGCTTGATCAGGCTCAGGGAAAGTGTCTTGGCCAAGTTCTAGGTTAAGACTCAGGCCAAGCTGAATCTTCATCCTTGCTTTTACGCTCTTCTCGCAGCAGCAGTAACCCTTGAGAAAAGGGTCAGTCCAATTCATCAACTTAGGAGATGCAGTTTCAACCACGACTTCTTGCTTTTCCATCAACTTATCTTTTGTAATCACCCTATTAGGAATATACTCAAAAGAGTCTATCTCTTGTGCCATAGATTCTTCATTCCTTTTTGCCAAGTTTCCTTCTTCCTCTGCTGTTAACTTGTTAGATATGATTACTGGCATAATTGATTCTTGTCCAGGAAGGTGGCCTGGAAGACTTTTAAACTCAATTTCTAGTGCTTGCACACTTGAAGGTAGAAGGTTAGGATAAACTTTTGGTAATTCATGGCTATTAGAAATATCAGTAAATGGCTCAAAAATTTTAAGATCAGAAACAGTATCTTGCAATTCATCATTAGCCACAAATTCTTCTTCCTTCAACTTTCCACTTGAGATTCCCCTGTTAAGAGCATAGTCAAGAGAGTTAGTTGCATTCGATTCATAACCCTTATCAGCAGCATGTTCAAGGATGTCCACAAAGTTAACACTATGGGTCTCATTAGGATTTTTATTGGCATCATACATGTCAAACTTTATTGTTGTACCACCATATTCTAAGGTAAGACGTCCATGATACATATCAATTGTAGCTCTTACTGTTCTTAGGAAAGGTCTTCCTAATAGCACATCAATAGAGTTCAATGAAACATAAGTATTCATCTCAACTACGTAGAAATGCAAAGGATAAATAAAATCATTCACCTGCACCAATACATTTTCCACAATTTCCTTAGGGAGTATAATAGATTTGTAAGCAAGTTGAATCACTACCCTAGTTTCTTTCATGGTACCAATGTTCAATTGTTCGAATTCAAAAGAAACTAAGATAAAGATAGAATATTGTTTGTTCAAAATATGGACGGATCAGTATCTGAGAGTCCACTTGGCAAACGACTCTGCCTTCCATTCCAATTCCAGTTGTTGGTCCAGCCCATACACGGATCTGTGACTCCACATCCAGCACGTCTCTAGCTTGGCAATCTTGGCCAAGCCTGCGACCAAGATTGCCCGATTGTCTGGTACAAGCTCCAAAGCTGGTATGTTTCCCATTCTCTCCACCTCCACAAACGTCTGCACAAGTGAGGAAATTTGACATAGTTTAAATAGTCTCACCACTCAAATTGCCAGAATTAAATGGTAAAAACATATGAAAATAATGACCAATCAAATCTCCCCACACTTAAACGATGCTTGACTCCAAGCATGACTGACTCAAAACAAAACAAACACTCAAAAAAATCAGGACAAACACTTGTACTCAACAGATCACCTCTTTTATCCCAGATAATTCAAACACTTTAGTTTCCAGATCCCACTTCCTTATTACCAAGGTCTACTCAATGCCCCAAGCATCCTTAATCCACATAACAAAAAAATCTAGGCACCTCTTGACAGAATCATGCAAATCAAGACAAACAACCACTTCTTTCCTTTCTTCTTTCCTATTTTTAGCAACTGCTAAGTTCCTTTTATTATCATGAGCCTCGTTATTCTTACCAATGACGAATTGCTAATAGTTTCTTGAATATCACTGCTTATTGAGGCAGAAATATCATGACAATTGATTCAACAAATTCACTATTTTTTTTTCAAAACAATTCTCTGGTTATTCTGACTTGTTGAGGAAAGAATACCAGGGAATGATGCAGCACAATTCAGGCTCAATTCATTTTTTTTTAATTCCTAGCAGTTTTGTGTCATCATGATTTTTTTCAAGGAAAAAACAATGGTGACCAGTCCTAATTTTTGCAGATTTTGGTGTTAAGCACTAGAACTTGTGGTTATGTGCATTGAGGATACTTAAAGAGTACCAAGAATCGTATCTTACAAGCATTAAGTATGTTAACCCGATTTACTTGCCCTAGTAATATGGCCTGAGGTCAATGGAGACTGAAACATTCTCATATCTAGGTGAAGAGGCAAACATAGAGTCAAGAGCAAGTGAAGTCTAGATTTTTGAAACACACAAGACATGTAATCCTAACTAAAAATAAATAAAGAAAAAAATATCATCATGCAAAAGACTCTTAGCCTACTGTCTTGGCCAAGACTAACAAAAAAATAAAAAAATTCATGCATCAAAGAAAAACACGCAAAACATATATAAACATGTATATACAATCAAGAAACACACAAAAGCTCTCCCCACACTTGAATGACACATTGTACTCAATGTGAGGAAGAGTTTGACTCAAAAGAAAAATAGACAAACAAAATAAAAATAAAAATAAAAGAAAGAAACAACCTGGGGGGCAGTTTAATTGGCAAGGTTGGATCCTGCCGCAGAGGGTGCTGTAGGTGGAGTTGGGTTTTGAGTCCCCCCTCGAAGAGTCATTTGATGAGGCTGAGCTAAAGCATTTTGCGATGTGTGAGGGAGTCCTCAATCTTCTTGAACTTGGACTCTTGCATCTCGTGCATCTGCTGTAGTTGGTCTTTTGCTGCTATCTGCTACTCGTGGAAAAAATTCTGGTTGTCTACGAAGATCTACAACATGGCTTTCTATTGCTCAAGGAGGGATTGGGCCCACTACGGCAGCTATGGCTCTTCTTCTTGTTGGGGGTCAATTGCATCATCTTGACCACTAGCTTGGCCAAAATTGACCGCTGGGTCTGCATCAGCCTTCTTTTCTTGTGAAGATTCATCTTCTGGGAGCTTGACTGGCTTAAACTTATAAACGCAATGATGCTTCTTCCCAAAGATGTGTTCTTCGACGGGTGTGAAACCTACATTAAAGCACATGAAGCCTTTTTCCAAGTGGAAATGACCCATCTAGTCAAAAGCCTTAAGGTCCATGATTTTCACACCACAACATTCATGCAATTTAACAGAACCCAAATCTAAACCCCTAGCAGATATAGCAAGTTTGGAGATTAAAGTCCCCATTATGAGCTTAGTCACTGGTTCACAAGCTTGAATTTTCTAACTATCCAATAGCCTAAGTTAACACATTTTCCATGCAACATACACCACATAAGAAACACTTCAAGTTTAGATATATTTCCAGAAACAATGGTTTTACCCGAAAGATTAATAGATAGAATCCGTTGGAGAATCCTCAAAGTAGGATCTCTAATCTTATGGGCCTTAGGATTTTTATCAAACTTGATAGTTGGGTCTCCTGTGGGTTCTCTATAGGTGGTTGTCTTATCCCAATTAGGGGGATAATCAATCAAGGAATTAAGATACTCAGCAGATTTAAGTCCACTCTCATCTACAAACCCCAGCATCCTTTAAAGTCATCAACAGACGCATGCGACCAAATATCACACAACCTAAAATTGACTACTTCAGCAACACTCAAGTCAGGATTTCCCCTACCAGTAGCATACAAAACATCCTGGTCTAACCAAAAGGAAGCATGAAATTCCAAACACAGTTTATAATAAGCAGGAAAATCAAGCATAAAAAAGGATTCTCATCCTAAATTAAGCATGAAGGTCCTAGTCCTATTGCCTACTCCTAATGCATCCAAGAAAGAAAAATCGAGTCTAGCAAAAGGGACAATCTCACAAGCATACTTTCTAAGTAATTTGGCCTTGAGGTTTGGTGTGTCAAACCTCAAGAACCCACGGAGTATGTGTAGTGATGGTACCTTAGCAGTCTTGGCCGCAGACTTGGTCAAGACTAAAGCTGGTGCCTCTGTTTCCTTTATCTGAATTTCCTCTTCTGCTTCCTCTTCAAGGATTGGTCCCTTCCCTTTTGCCTTCTTCATGACAAATCTAGTTCTTTTGGAGGGGAGAGACTGATCCTTCTCTTCCTCTAGCTTCCTTTTCCCATCTCCCTTCTTCTTCGTTTCTTCCTCCTTAGCCGGAAACTCTCTTTTCAGGAATGGGGATGGGTTCTGGGTTGAAGAATTTCCTCACGATTTTCTTGTGAGCAACCTGCTTCGTGGTGTAACCCTTCTTAGGATCAGGTTGCTCTTCGACTGTAGGCTTCGGGGCCTCCTTCTCATTCTCCTTTGCCACTGATTTTGGCTTCGATGTGTCACCTCCTACTGCCCTTCTTCTCCTTCTCCTTTCTTCCCTATCATTCACCGTTGGTACTGATTTCTTGATCTTCCTAGCCAACGGTACTTCATCAGAATTAGTGTCGCTGACTAACACAGCTTGAACAGTCTCCTCTCTTGCCCTAGGTTCGACCTTATCTCCTTTTTCACCTTCCTCCGGTTCATCTAGCAGAGTGAGTTTTCGCTTAGTGGGAGGGATGTTGCTTCCTTTCCTAGATGGGTTTGTCTCCGGCGGAGTGGAGTACGCTGCTCCAGAGGAGGAACCGCTAGTTTTGGGGGTTTTCATGGCTGGAGGTAAGATGGGTTTGTCGATTTGGGGTTGAATGAGTTGGTTGGGTGAGCTTTCTAGTTTGTTGGCCATGGAGAGGATTGTTTTTGCTAGTTTGAGGTAGAAATCTAGGTTTTTAGGGTTTGCCTGCTCTTGATCAGAGGTGGTGAGGTAATCGGAGGATCAGTGTTTGGGAGTCTGTTCTGTTTTTGGTGAAGAGATGGGAGTAGGAGTTTTCTTGGAGGTTTGAGACTTGATTTTAACCATTATGACTGGTTAGTGGGGGTGGTGAAGGTGCGGTGTGATGAGGTGGAGGGATTAATGGAGTAATGGTGTTTAACGGTTAGGGGAAGTTATAAGGTTGGAAGTTTGAGTTTGGCTAGGACAAATATTCTGAATTTGAATTTCTATTAAATTCAAATTCCTTGAAGTTATAGGCATTGCGTGACACTTGTTTGTGTCCTGAGACCACCACGCGTCCTGAGTTACTTCCCGTATTTTCAAATTTCCCCTCACTTATTCCTTGGAATTTTACCTGAAAAACACCAAATTAATCCTTGCCGATTTTGTTGGACAACAATTTATTTACAAATCAAAATCAAAGAAAATAAAATAGAGAAGAAGAAGTAGCATGGGTTGCCTCCCATGTAGCGCCCTTAGTTATCGTCCTAGGCCTGACCCTTCTCGCACTGATCAGTCAATTGTTGGTGGTATTTCTACCACATGACTTTCCACTTCGATTGGAATTCCTTCAAAAAATGATTTCAGTCATTGTCCATTGACCTTGAACATGACTCCTGTTTTTTCGTTCTTGATGTCCACTGCACCATATAGGAAAATATTAGTGATAGTATAAGGTCTTTCCCACTTAGTTTTCAATTTACCGGGAAATAATTTAAATCTGGAATTATATAGAAGAACTTTCTCCCCTGTGTGGAGAGGTTTTTCAATAATTCTCTTGTCGTGGTATGATTTCATCCTGATTTTGACGATGAGTTGGTTGTCATATGCTTGGTTCCTCAGCTTATCCAACTCGTGGATTTGGAGCTTCCTTTCCTCTCCAGCTTGGTCATACTTAAAGTTACACTTTCTTATTGCCCAGTAAGCCTTTGATTGTCTTAGGCTTTGTAAACCGTGGTGGAAGAGGTGGAGGAATTTCCTGTTCTACTTGCTGGACTGGGAGTCCTGTGATTGTCTTAGTCTTGCTCTTGGTCGCCGGCTTGGCCAAGACAGTTTCTTCTAGGCCAACTTCTGCCTCTGGTTCCGCTATCTGCATTTGGACTTCTTGATTAGTCTTTGCACCAGCTCTCTCAGGTAAGTCTCTTCCACTCTTCAAACTCATGGCACTAACATTATATTTGGGATTATCCATTGTGATTGATGGTAACTTACCTTGGGTATTTTGCTGATTCACAGCCAACTTACTTATCTGCTTTTGCATCTCGGCCAGGCTCGACTGTGTTGCTTGCATGAACTTCTGCAAGGTCTCTACCATATGCACGCAAGTGATCTGGAGAGGATGCAGTGCAGGAGGTAACTGCGGCACAGGAGAGGAGTTCAGTAGAGGCCAGGACTGGAAATGCTGAAAGTTAATTGGCGATTGCTGTGGTTGACTAGGCTGACTCTGACTCTGCTGGGGTGGATCCTATTGCAATCTCAGATTTTGGTGGCTCCTCCAAAAGTACTAGTTGCTTTCATGAGGGAACTGGTTCTGATTGTACCCGTTGGCCACATTCACTTAAACTAGATCACCCGGTTGTTGTACCATGTAGCAATTATGGGTCAGATGATCCTGTTGTTGACACACCCCACACACCATCGCCACCTGTTCAAGGGCTACCACCTGTACTAGTACACCTGCAGAAAGATTTTGAAGTATGTTAGATATTTCAGATAATTTATGTATTAATTGCATTTAAATTAGAGGGGATAAAATTTCTTTCTGCGGATGCACTATTCTGGCAGTTGTTTGCCATTGTCTGGAGCAGTAGCTTGGCCTGGGTGGGAGTGAGATCCTGTAGGGCTCCTCCAGCTGTGGCATCCACTCGCTCTTTGTCCTTTTGACACATTCCATCATAAAAATACTAGACCAAGGCTTGATCTGTCACTCCATGTGTAAGGCAAATATCTTGCAAATCTCTGAACTGTTGGTGATACTCACCAAGGCTCTCATTACCTCGTTGCTGGATAGAAACTAAGTTCTTCCTGGCTGTCTCTGCTTTGGTTGCATTCCAGTATTTATTAAGAAAAACTGAGGACATCTCGACCCAAGTTGTGATCGTGTTGTGGGGTAAACTGTAGAACTAATTTTCGGCCGAATGCTCAAGGGACAATGGAAACACCTTTAGCTTGGCTCTTTTGATGGAAACGTTGGCTAGCTGCAAGGTGTCACATTGGAGATGTAGGTTCCTTAGGTGAGCGTATGGGTTTTCATTAGAATGTCTATGGAACTTTGTGAGGTTGGCTATTATATTGGTTTTTATGGACCAATCATTTTTTATGGGGGCAAGATGAATATAGGAATAAGTCTCCTGTTCAGCTCCTCTATTTAGTTTCCTCATAGTCCGCTCTTGCTGATTTTCTGCCATGTTTGGAACTTGTGGTTCTTCTTGGCCTATGGCTTGTCCAAGCTCGTTATCGGAGTTAGGATTTTCCTATGAACAAGAAATTCCTAATTATACGCAAGTAATTATGCACTGGAATCAAGGGAGAATTACAACTTATCACGACCCACAAGGGTTTGTAGATGGTGGTAAGAGGATCGTCCGTAGAGACTCCTCGGCTGTGTAGTTTTTGGTTGACTTCCTCATCACTAGATTTGTTGGTTTGATTCTGGAATAGAGACTCCCGGTAAGGGCACCTGGTGAGTTACGTTCTTTATGATTTGATCATTGGTTCAGTGATATTTACCTTCATTTCATAGTACAGTTAAACCTCGATAAATGAATGTCCGATAAACGAATAACCTCGTCAAATGAATAATTTTCTCCGGTCCCGACTTGGGCAAATGGGCTAAATGAATAACCTCGCTAAATGCATTAACGAATAATTTTTTTTGAATCCTTAAAGACCCCATGTAAATATAAATGAATAATCATTAAAATTCATAAGATATATATATATTTATTTATCCTAAAAACAAAAATATTTCTTCCAATCAACAATGTTCATACAAGAAGTCATTTCTTCACAAAAAAAACGTCTAAAGTTGTTTGTTTTTTCCTTCCACCAAAATGCATCACATCCTGCGACTTTTTGTACATTAAATGTAAAATAAATAATCATACGAAAAAATAAAAATGTAAAAATACTATCTAAATGAATAAAAATTCATTTATCGATAAATGAATAATATATTCATTTATCGATAAGTAAATAAACTCACTAAACGAATATTTTTTGCTGGTCCCAAGAGCATTCATTTATCGAGGTTTAACTGTACTGCTATAGAGTGCAATGACTCCTATATGCTCCTACTTCCCTCCTCTTCTAATTCCCTAGTGGGTAGTTGCTACTAAACAATCCTAACCAAATAACACCTTACTGGCTAAAGGATTTACTACTTTGGTTGATGGTATGAATTGATTGAAAGGTAGCACAATCAACATCAAGTGTACAGGGGAAGACGGTACCTAACTCAAGCTACCTCACAGTTGAGGCCCTAGGTTGTCAATCTGGTCTGAGTTATACTGTTTGTTTTCTCTAACCTACGCGAGACTAGTTGTCTACTTGGCTTATCCGATTTCGCTTGTCCTCTTCAAGGTTGACTGCAACTTTCAAGTTATAAAACAAGAGTGATAAGTTCTAGATTTTAACAAAAAAATGGTTTATAAACTCAGTAAACAAACATTTATGAAAGATAAAGACTATTAAGAATGATTAGACCTCACAAACCATAGGAACGCAGCTTGGTTGGCACTTACCAAGAATAGATGTCTAGCCGGACATACTCATGAATGAAAATAAAATGATTGATTGCATAAAAGAAATTAAATCCGTAATCCCAAACTGGAATGTGTGGAGCAGAATTTTCTACAATCAGAGTCTGTGAAAGAGAAAAAGAGAGTCCCCTTCAATAAGGGCTTCCAATAGCTTTTAACATAAGTTGTCTTCTAGTCCTACTCTAACTCTATCTCTTTAAAAATAAAAAGATAAGGATAAAAGATAAAGATAATTGTTTGAGAAAAATTAAATATTGTTCAAGAGGGATTCTTCCAGTTGTGATTGCAAATACCTCAAATTTTGCAGCTACTGCAACTGCAATCTCGCGTCCTCAAGTCTTCTACTGCAGTCTGCCTCTGTCAACTATCTTGGCCAAGCCCGCGGCCAAGACAGATTTGAATGCTAGATTTCATCTCCTGCTGCTGTTGTCCTTCAATTGTTGCGCTTCCAAGTAATTCTATAAAAGTGGAGAGAATCCATAGAAATCAATAGCTTTACTGCCCAATTGATAAGTAATTAGACAGTAAAAGTATGATAAATTAATGCTCAATCACTCACGAATATAATAAATTATATTCCTATGATCTTTACCAGGTATTAATGATTAATTTAGCTAGACATAATCAGATGAAATAAAATACTAGAATTAAATTGCATAAAAGAATTCCTTGAAATAAGGAAGAAGATGAAGTTCAGAGCATGAAAAACCAAGGCATAAGCTAAAGGATTCGAAAAGAAAAAAAGATAGGTTGTCGATAATTCAAGTTGAGGTTAAGTAGTTTTCCTCTC
This sequence comes from Viola odorata, assembly GCA_963691705.1. Taxonomy (NCBI): domain Eukaryota; kingdom Viridiplantae; phylum Streptophyta; class Magnoliopsida; order Malpighiales; family Violaceae; genus Viola; species Viola odorata. The sequence goes on along the minus strand of OY829546.1, from coordinate 17,626,945 downwards.
CTTGATTATCTCCAACCAATTATTTTTAATTTTTAATTTAAAAACTAAATTAAATATATCCTATCCAAAAGAGATTACAAGAAGAGTAGGACTCCTTGAAGTTGTCTTTGTTCAAACTTGGAGGCTCACGCCAACACAGCTGCTTCCTTCCGTTATGGGCTTCAGGAGTCAAGTCCAATCCTTCTAGTAGAGTCGAATTGGCCATGAGAAAAATCTTATCCCATGAAAATATTCTTGTCCTACTCTGGTCCTCTAATTCTGAATCGTGAATTTTCTAGCCAAAGGGTCCATAGCCAACTCATTTCTTCCAGAATGATCCTGAAGTCACTTTCCTGCAAAGATAACAGTTTATAGCTCTAATGAGTGTAATTACCATTGATGGGTGTCGAATCCGTCAAAATAATTATAAAATACAACTCACTACTAAGAACAAGTTTAATTATAAATAGTAAGTAAGAGGTTCGATCCATAGGGAATACTGGTGTGATTTTCTTGTGTGCTTGTAAAGATCAAGGGTGACACTTAGGTGAAATTGGGGGGGTGGGGGTGGGGTTTGTTTAAAACTAAAGACTAAAAAATAAATATAGCAAGTAAGCAATCCAAACGAAACAATCAAATGAGAGAGATTCCTAGTAGAAGCTTAGCAATCGATGAGATATGAGCAGCAATCATTGACGCAAGGGTATTCATCGTCAATCTACAGAGTTGCTATAGGATCAAGGTACACTTATGACCAATGCTTCCTTCTTGTATCAAAACCATCTCAGGTAGCACCTTGTTAGTTAAAGGGTTTACTAAATTGGTTGATGATCGATTAGGGAAAGACAACTCCAGACCTAGTATCCTCGGTTGTTAATCAAGACTAAATCAGGTTAACCTTTCATACTAGCGGTACTCCGGGCTAGTTCGCGATAGATCCATCAACGCTAGTTTGTCTACTTAGATCCTCTTAGCACGTAAGTGGCCCAAGACGGGTTACTGTGGTCAAGAAGAATGACAGTTGTGATAATCAAATTAACTCTAGATTGACCAAATCTAAAATCAAAAGGAAAACACAATACAATTATCCTGAGATTAATTAAATGCAGATTCAATACTCATACTCATGCTTTAAACGCTTCTACTAGAAATATTTATTTAACTACTCATACTCATGTTGAAAACAAATAAAAGATGTATTATAGAATATGAAAATCCTTCGTTCAGTGAAGAACGAAGGAGCAAGGATTCGAAATTCAGAAACAAAGATGAAAAAACTAGAGAAGAAAACTAAGTGCATGCAAGAGCTGCCCTAAAAAAAACCTAGGCAGAGTATATATAGTCTCCTCTGCCAATAATATCTCTAAAAGAAAATATAATAAGATAAAACCTAATTAAACTCTAATTGTATCTAATCACTCTTCCTTTCTAATTAGAAGTCTACAGGGCCGAAATAAAGAAGGTAGGACGCAACTCCAACGCTTTTGTGGATAAGACCAACAATCGTTATCGCTGTAGGACTCTTCTGCAAGTATCGCTCGGTAAGGCTGAATTCTTTTGCTGCCTAGATGACTCTTCTTGGTTGAAAGGGTGGCCAAGAAGGTGGTCAAGAGAGGTGTCTGTTTCATTATGCCTAGAAATGATTCTTTTTTGCTCATTTTCCTCTATTTGCTCTTCAAGATTATTTTCTGCAAAAGGCATGAAAATCATATTGAAATCAATAGAATTACCATTCAAGACGCATGAAAATAGGTGGTATAACTACCACAAATTAAGCTCAATCAACCATTCAAAACACAAGGATTTAAATGGCAATTAACAACGAAATATACACCCAATCACGCTATCTTTTTGAAAACCTAATTTCAACCCCTGAACTTTTTTGTTCAAGCTATCTTACTTTTCTCTATTACAATAACTATAATAACAAATAAATCAATTTTTAGATTATACTTTAAAAACAATACTACAATTGTTAGACACTAATTAATAGACGTGGACACTTCCCTACCGCTAGATGAGGAATAATGCATGTATATTTTCTTTTCTCTCATATGGTCCTCTAATTTTTACAACCTTTTTCACTTCTTTTTTTTGAATTCTATGACAACTAAAAATGTCATAATTGCAAATTTTATGAAAAAATAAAATCTAATTCACGTTTAAAAATTGCAAGAGCTAAAGTAATTTTTTTGAAAGTTATAGGTTTTTTTACACATTATATAATGACCAATCAACTTTCAATAGTACTTCTTATAAAGTATGGGGCGGAAAATGTCTCGAGATTGAGTTTTTTTATCTTTATTCTTATCTATGTCCAAAACAAAATTATATTATTTTAATAAAATTTAATCTAATAAATTAATTTTTTTAAAATGATATTAAATAATTCACTACAATAATTTTGGGCTTACAGATTACTACTGATAAGTGATTTCTCTAAAACAAAATTGAACTAGTAATTCAATTTTATAACAACTTTAAAATCTTCTTTTATTGTAAGTTTAAAATTTATACATCACAACTCACTAAATGCTAAATTTATACAAAAAAATATTTAGTCGTATGAAATTATGTATTAACAATCACACTTATCTATTAACACTTTTTCTTATTTTATCTATAGAGAAAACTACTCTTACTGGGTTTTATATGAAACTTATTTCTTTTTTTAATTTTTTTAATTTTTTCCTTAATTATTTCTAAAATAAATCTTTCCATATTTTATGTATTTTAAATAAGTAATAACTAATGAAACTCATTTTAAAATATAATGAGTACTTTTTTATCTATAGGTAAAATAAGAGGTTGTGAAAATATAAGCTAAGTAAGAAAAACTCAATTAATCTAAAAAAATCAATTTTGTGTCTAAATAACATTATACCCCTATATACTTAAATGTTTTATCTAATCACTCTCCTTATTAATTGGGTGTTTAACTACTACATGACATATATTTTGGTAAGGTATTACTTATCAAATACTCCCTCCGGCTGAAAAAACTTGTAGTTTTAGCCAAGGGCACAAAGATTAAAGCATCTCTATTTGTCTTGTTTAATAACCAGCATACCCCTCTGCAATTGGGTTTCTTTTCTTGCTTCTCCTCTGCTTCTGCTCCTCTGCTTCCTTCCCAGCAACAGCAGCACCACCAACAAACAAAAAGACCACATCTTTGCCTTTATTTTTGTATGCAGAAAACCTAATGCTTTGCAACTCCCCAATAACTTGGTCATCATCAACCCCCAAAACCAACACAAACTGATAGCATATTTTTATGCATGATTTTCTCTCCATTATCTTGCCAATTTAAGGCATGATTCAGCTAGGGTGAGTAGTTGATTAGAGCGGGGTCACGAGCCTGACAAACTGAGGGACCCTTAGCTCTAGATCTCTCTTTTCTTATCTTCATGGGCAGCCTGAATATGGCCTTCCCGAATTCATGCCTGGAGGGATGGCGGGCTGTCAAGACTACCTCATATGTGGAAACGGGAGGTAGGTTCTCTTAAGAGAAAAGTAGGGGATAATCGAGGAATCTGGTCCCCATGTCACTTCTATGATTGCATGAGTAGAATATTTCTATGCTGATGACGATCGAGCCCCCGAATGCAACCTAAGAATACCTTTTGCTAAGATTCTTCTTTATCTGACTTATTGTGTTTATTTATCTCTCTGCTTTATTATTCTGACTTTGCTCACTGATTTGCTATATTTTATCCTTTAGGACCCCGAACTGACGACTCGAGATCCCGATTACTGCTTTCATAGTTAGAATTGTTAGCTCAAACTCACTCTTGGCTAACCTGTTTAGTCAAGTAACCCCCCCCCCCCCCCCGTGTGTTACGTTTTTGTGTTTTTGTTCTGTGTTTTCATTCAAGACCTTGAATCGGTCTCTCCCAATCCCTGTGTTCGACCCTGACTACCACTGTACACATTATCAATTGTGCATATATTTTCAGGCATTATAAATTGTATTTGACTGACGATCAAATTGGCGTCGTTGCCGGGGATTGTTTTAGGACTGATTTATTTCTCTTATTTGTATGACTAGGAGATCTGCACTGACCTACTACCTCTTGATCACGAGCTCACTAGGACGGAAAGAGGAATTCGACACTAGCAGAAGGATCTTCCAATCCTTGTGTTCGGGACCTCGAACGCCTTTTCGCCCTGGACAATCTCGATAATCCAGACCCCGACTACCTACCACCTGTCCACTATCAGATCACCCCATGGACGCCTGTCCATTCATCCCCGAAGAGATGCCTGTCAATGCCATGAGAGGATTCAATGCCCCATATGGCCAGAACAACATCCAAGGATGGAACGGATGGAACAACTTTCAACAGTCGGGACCTCAACAGTGGCCATCTTGTGCCCCCTTGCGAACATCCAGGCCTCGACAACGAGTCGATTGAATCTTCCATTCCAGGTCTCGACCCTCCAACTGTTGTCAAGCCCTTGAACACTGTCGAACCCTCGACCAAGAAAAAGGAACCCAAAATTTCAGAAGTGATGGAGGATAGTGCCCACTCTCCCAAGGGCTCCCTAAAGAAGGATGACAAGCCACCAAAGTTCACTTAAGAGTATATTACCAAGATACTCGAGCCCCCTTTCCCTCAACGGCTAGTCAATCCCCCGAAGAATGGCGAGGATCGTGAGATTTTTGATATGTTTACTAAAGTGCATGTTAACATCCCTTTGCTGCAGGCTATCAAAAATGTCCCTCGTTTTGCTAAATTGTTGAAATTTTGATGTGCTAACAAATGTAACATGTCAAGTGTGAAAAAAATCAATGCAAGTTCTAAGGTCTCGACTATCATCCAAGGCAAGCTGCCAACCAAGTGCAAGGACAAAGGTATGTTCTCCATTCCATGTAAAATCGGTACTATTAATATTGGTAGAGCTATGTGTGATTCTGGTGCAAGTATCAACGTCATGCCCTTAACTATCTACAACAGTCTAGGACTCGGGCCCTTGAAGGTCACGATCCAGCTAGCTGACAAATCCATCATCCACCCCGAGGGTGTTATTGAGGATGTTCTGGTGCAAGTTGGAGATTTCATATACCCAGCTGACTTCTATGTGCTTGACATGGAGGATGCCCAATCTGTCAAGGCCTCGGACATGCTCCTAGGCAGACCATTTCTTAGGACTGCAAGAGCTAAGATCGACGTCCATGAAGCCTCCATTACTCTTGAGTTCGACGGCGAGACCATCAAGTTCAATATGGTTGATGATATGAGACACCCCATCAAGCTTTCTAGCGTAAAATCCATTGATATTGTTGACCTTGTTGTTGGTTTTGGGGCCCTGAAGCAGAAACAGGTGTCAAGGCCTTGACTGGCGGATCCGCCTCAACATGTTTGTGAACGTGCCCCCGATGATTATCTGCAACTTGCCCTAGACAGGAGTATTCCACCCACTACGCTAGATATCGTGGCCTTGACGCTCGAGGTCCCGACTCCACCTAAGTTGCACGAAGTCGCCACTACTCTCGAGGAGCATTCTGTTACCCCTTCTACTCCTGTTATTTCTCCTTTTTCCATTGATCACTCTATGCCCGTCATAATGGACGTCGAGGCCTCGATAGTGGCCCCCGAGTTGGAGTTGAAGAGCTTGCCCTCGCATCTCACATACGCCTATCTTGGCGAGCATGACATACTCCCTGTGATCATCTCTAGCAAGCTTGATCCCGCTGCAGAGTGCGAACTAACGACCAATCTCAAGGTCCCGAGCCTTCCGGCCCACACTACAGCCAGCGTCGAGCCCTCGACCAGCGAGGGCAAGATGCCCAATGCTAACCCAACTCCACGGTCTGCCCAAGACGTGACCAAGATGAATGTTTATCATGATAAGTTTCTCTCTCCTAAGACCTTTACTACTGGACAGGAAGTTTTACTCTACAACTCTCATCTTAGGCTCTTTTGCAGAAAGTTAAAGTCTCGATTCAAGACCCCGAAGGTGTATGATCATGGCATAGTTATGATTCAGAGTATAGGCACAGGCTGCACTTTCAAAGTACAAGACCACAGATTGGAGTTATTCCACGGAGGTTCCTATCCACTCAAGGTCCCGAACCCACCTGACTAGGCCTAATCAGCCTAGCCAACGTCGAGGCCCCGACTATAAAAAAGGCCAAGTGTGGGAAAATCCCACGATTTTCTGACCCTCTTTCTTCCTTTCCTTTTAATTTTTCAATTTTTCAAATTCCAAGTCAAACTTAGTTTCATTTATTTATGCACACTTCTTATGTTCCCTATGTAGTTTTAATTAGCTTTGTCTCCTTCCCTCCTCATTTAATTCCCTTGTCCCCTCCTTTTTCAAACCCCATTAATGCCCCATTTAATTCAGTTTTTTATGTTCCCTAAGGTAGTTTTAATTATCTTTTGTCTCCTTTATCCCCATTTAATTCTCTTGTCCCCTCCTTTTTCAAACCCCATTAATTACTTTTGTTTTTCCTTCTTTCCCTCTTTTTTTTTTTATAAAAAAAATCAAATTCAAAAAAAAGTAACTCACCTTTTTCTTTGATTTGTGCAGGTGTCGGGTGTCAATTTATCAGGAACTTCCCGTCCTCTCCCAGCGAGCCACGTGGAACCCGTCGAGACCCCGACACTTGTTTCCACTTCGGGACCCCGAAGTTGCACGACGCAATCTCCCCCCTTCATGATCCCGAAGTCCATCAGTCTCATCGCCCCTGCGCGGGCCGAAAAACATTGTCTTTTAAATTCTGTTAAAAACAATTTCTCTTTTTCTTAGCTTGAACTGCTTTTAAATTGCTGTTATTTTGCTCCCTTCTCACATTGAGGACAATGCGAAGCCTAAGTGTGGGGAGGGTTTTTAATTGCTTTATTTATTCTGCTTTATTTATTTCCCTCAACTGTTTGTTTTATTTTTATTTTTCTGATTTTTATCTACAATTGTTGCCCAGTTTTTGAAAAGCCCCAATGATGGACACACACCTAACTTGTGCACATAGAATGAAAATACTGTCTGTAGTCAAGATCCCGAATATTTCATTCTTTGCCTGTTTCACCTTATATCTGCTTCAAGACCTAGACACCAGTAGTCAAGAAATAGCACCTTATGAGCATTTGAGCCTTCATACCTATATTTACTGTTTGAGTGAATGCATGACTAGCTACTGGCTGGGTTTGCATGATATCCATGGGTGTAGACACGATTAGACACAGGAAAGCAGCAAAAAGATTAAGTCTTCGCGTCAAATTGTTCTCTCACTTTTTTCTGTTCTGTGTCTTTCATCTTGACCCCGATACCCCTCTTTTTCCTCCATTCTAACCATTTGAATTTTCTTTGATCTTTCTCTTGGCAGGTGAGCAGTATTGATGGGAGCACTATAGAGGGATAGACTAGATGAATGAAGCAGCAAAGGCAATGTGTGGGGATCCCCCAAATTCAAGGCCCCGACGCTGGCACAAATTCAGGACCTCGAAGCTAAACGAAGAAATCAAGGGCAGAGTAGAACGAAAAATCACTTCCCATCCACAGCAAAACACAAGTGTGGGGAAGTAAAATCAGAATATCCAGCCCCCGAAGGATGAGGTTTCAATCCTCAAACAATCCAGGTCTCTCTCTCTCTCAATTCAAAAAAAAAAAAAAAAAAAGAAGAAGAAAAATCAAAAATAGAAAACTAGAAATATAAATAAAAGAGAGAGAAAAGAGAGGAAGTTTGAATCATGAAAAAGAAGAAGAGGAAAATCAACAGCTAGCGTCCATTCAAGGTCCCGAGCGAAGTAAGCAAAGATCCCCCTCGAAGAAGAAGAATCTAGTCTAGCTTTCGCCCTCAGCAACATTGTCTCACCATCTCGATTCTTTCCTGCCAAGGGAGCGTTCCAGGTTTGAGTTGGTTTAACCACCTCCTCATTTCACTTCCTTACTCCCCCTCTTCTCCACTTTTTCCTCTCATTATGTTTCATTCTTCCACTCCTCCTATTTCCTCTTATCATTTCTTTTCCTTGCTTCCCCTTCTTACCCCCGATGCGAAGTCTTTTGATTGCTAGATTGCCTATGCATGTGCCTAATGTACTCGGATTGATATGCAAACTTGGTTTTGTGCTACGTTTTCTGCATAGTTGAGTGTTTAAACACCTAGCCTTGTTTACGAGAGTGAGTGCAAACACCGATCCAGGTGAGGGCTGATGTGGAAAAGTCTTTTCTTAAGGGTCGTTATCCTTCTGATCTGATGCAGGTGTTCATCTAGGTAGAGTCTGTTTTCATTCGGGGTCCCGACTATTGGAAAGCATGCTTATTCTCTGTGCTATGGTTTGGTGTGTTAGTTCTGTTTTGGGGTTAATTTTAAATTTTGTGAATGCTCGAGGGCGAGCATTGGGCAGTGTGGGGATTACTTGATAGCATGTTTTTATGCATGATTTCCTCTCCATTATCTCCCCAATTTAAGGCATGATTCTGCTAATTTACCCTTGTTTTCATTACTATTGTAGATTTAGGCCTAAAAAGGGAGTTTATGCGAAAAGATGCATTTTAGGAGCATTTTGTGCGAATTCGAGCTTCAAGACCAAAGTCGAGGTCCCGACTCCAGAGTAGCATTCAAGGTCCCGAATAGGATTCTCCATTCGAACCCCCGAAGGGCGAAGAACGGCATTTCCACGTGTCCTCTTGCCAAAGCTTCTATGTGATCCCTCTGACGCTTCTCTGAAAGTTCTGCACTGATCACAAAATACCTACCCTCTGGCTGTTCCAGACCTTGAGCCCAATCCAAATCTGCCAAAGCTAGACAAATCAAACCAAGAAACCAGCTTTGTGCTTTTCAGCTTTATGCTTTAGGGAGCATGGTTGCTTTGTGATAGGCTTTCCTTAAATGCATTTTGTTTCTTAGTTGGGCAGAAGATATTTTGTGCTTGTAATTTCTAGCTTAAATAGAGCACCCTAGGAGTAGTTTAGGACATCTCTGAACACATAATATATTTTTCATAATTCTTAGAATTAGTTTCTTAGACTTCTCTCTAGTTTTTCTCTCTAGTTCTTGTTAGCAATCTTCTCCTTTGCCACCGGGCTTGAAATATTTTCGGTTTAGTAATCAAGTTTTCTTCCCTTAATCTATTTCTTTACTTGTTATTCTCTCTCTAATTATTATTTATTTATCTTCAAGCATGAGTAGCTAAATCTTTAGTTCTTAGCAAAGGTAATTCAAGGGTTGCAAGGGCAGATTCGAGGCCTAAACGTGCTTAATATATTCTTGCTGCTATATTCAATTGCTTATCATTTTAATTACATTTTCACTTGGGGTTATTAGAGGCTTGATCAACTGATTATTTCTTTGAGTGATTGCTATCATCTATGTGATAAATACAGAAGGAAAGTTGCATGGAACAAGTAGACATCTATCTAGTAGTAACTGCGCTGAAGTGGTCTAGACTAGCTAGGGTGAGTAGTTGATTAGAGCGGGGTCACGAGCCTGACAAACTGAGGGACCCTTAGCTCTAGATATGTCTTTTCTTATCTTCATGGGCAGCCTGAATATGACCCTCCCGCATTCGTGCCTGGTGGGATGGCGGGCTGTCAAGACTACCTCATATGTGGAAACGGGGGGTAGTTTCTCTTAAGAGAAAAGTAAGGGATAACCGAGGAATCTGGTCCCCATGTCACTTCTATGATTGCATGAGTAGAATATTTCTATGCTGATGATGATCGGGCCTCCGAATGCAACCTAAGAATACCCTTTGCTAAGATCCTTCTTTATTTGACTTATTGTATTTATTTATCTCTCTGTTTTATTATTCTGACTTTGCTCACTGATTTGCTATATTTTATCCTTCGGGACCCCGAACTGACTACTCGAGATCCCGATTACTACTTTCATAGTTAGAATTGTTAGCTCAAACTCTCTCTTGGCTAACTTGTTTAGTCAAGTAAAACCACCCCGTGTGTTACGTTTTTTGTGTTTTTGTTCTGTGTTTTCATTCAAGACCTTGAATCAGTCTCTCCCAATCCCTGTGTTCGACCCTGACTACCACTGTACACATTATCAATTGTGCACATATTTTCAGGCATTATAAATTGTATTTGATTGACGATCACAAACCCCAATCACCGGTGAACACATCTCCGTCTCGGTCTGATCTGCCACCCAACACCACCGTCGGCAACCATCGTTACTGCCGTCGAATTACCCACTCCCTCAATCTCAATACAAAACCCATCTCTTTCATCACCGACAGACCCACTGCCACCCATCACCACCACCGGCACAACCTACACAAAAAGAGAAAGAGACGGCGAAGACGGTGAAGAGTGTTAGATCTTCCTCATCTCTCTCGAATTTATTGGAAACAAAAAGAAAAAAAATAGAAAAGAAAAAGAAAAGAACAAAAAAGAAAGAAAGAGACGGTGAAGATGGTGATGAGAAATAGAGGAAATTGGGAGATGAGGGCAGGATTGGAAAGAGGGTAACAAAATTGCTTTGGAAAAAGAAAACGACATCTATTTCCAGGCACAGAAGAAAACGCTAAAATGACAAGTTTTTTCAGCCAGAGGGAGTAATGTTTTAGTGTTGATGTGACATTTTTTAAATGAAAAATTATGTGATATCATCATTCGTTTGTTTGATTGATGATTGTAAAATCTAAAGAATGTTAAATGATAAATGATAAATATATTTTTTTAAATTATATATATATATAAAATAATATTATAATTGTCAAAATATAAAAATTTCCTTTCAAGTTTGGAAAAATTAGATTCTCAATTTTGTTTTTTAGGAATCACTTTCTACCACACTTACTTTTTCCTTGCATTCATAGAACCGGGCCCATAATGCACAAATGCCCACTTACACCTCTTCAAGTATCAATGTTATTCATGGGAGAAATTATTAGGTATTCCAGGGATGACATCTCACACCCGTGATCTTCCATCTCTAGCTATTTTTACTAATATTACTCAATATCATATAGAGTATATATATAAAGGAGAAATGAAAATTGATTTCTAATTAATTAGCAATATAGGGCAAAGAATCTTTATAATATTGTCATATTCACGACATGAGCAAGAGGAAAAATGAAAATACCTTTATAATATTTTCATAATTCACGACATCAATAAAATTTTTTTTTTTTAATAAGTAGAAGACTTTATTAGCAACATCAAGAAGATGGAGACAAGAAAGGAGAAGAAGGAATGTACAAGTGTGACGCTCCCTCAACAGAGTAAGCAACTAAGCATAACAAAAGGAAAGAACAAACCCTCTATATTGGCACACAACAGACCTGGACTACCGACCAGCACTACCCCAAGTCTAGAGCCATGTAGACGACAGAAACATCATTCCCAAGCTGTAAGGAAACTTAGAATCTTTGCTCCTCAACCACCGAAACCAAAGCGAGAAGGAGTAATTGACAACGCGTCTCGTACAAGGAATAGCGTTATGAAAAACCACCTTGTTTCTCTACAGCTAGAGACTCCACACCACTGCATAAAATAAAACCCGCCACATCCCCCTCACCTGGTCCCCCCTACTCGGAACTAGACTCCTAAATTTGTTAGTAATTCTAGTTCCCCTCCTAAATTGATTTCCTTTCCCTTTGGTAAATTCAAATCTCACCGAAATCACCAAAACTCCAATTGACTTGATAAGAAGCTGACTGATAAATTTGGGTTTGGAGCAGTGGGCAAAGTGAAAACAAAGAAAAAAACAAGTAATAAAATATATAAAATGATATCTAATGAGACCCGACCCTTTCTCTAAAATGACATATATTCATGTCTGAAGTAGTGTTATTAATCTCATACCATACCAGTCCGTATGTCTTATCCCAATAGAAAAAAAGAGATAGAAAATATATTGTACCATCTCATTTTCTATCTCAGTCTATACCAGTCATACCGGTCAAATAATAGTATGTCACATCCCAATATTAAAAAATATATCATAAGTGCGTTGAATGTTTGTAAATTTATATGTAATTGTATATATAAATATATAAAAAAATTAAAAAATTTCGAGATGCTAACCGAGACCAATATTTTGATCAGGACCGGTAATCTCATACTAATGATAAAATCGAGACAGATTCACAACATTGGTCCAAAGGGAGTATATCCAATGTTATTAATCTCATACCATACCGGCCGGTATGGCCGGTACATCCCATCCCAATACGAAAAACGAGATAGAAAACTTGTTATACCATTTTAGTTTTTATCTCAGTGTATACTAGTCATTTCGTTTGTACCGGCCGATATTTGACCGGTATGAGCGAAATGAACGGTACATCTCATTCCAATACTAAAAAATGAATCATAAATTTATTGAAACTGATAAATTTGTATGTAATTATATGTATGCATATATTAAAATAATAGGATACCAAAATATTAACTGAGATCAATATTTTGACTTAGATCGATAAATCTCATACTAATGATCAAACCGAGACACTTATTGGTACAGGATTGACAAGGTTGAGTTGTACGCTAGCTAATGCTGCAATTCTCGAGTAGTGCCACTGGTAGGACTCGTAGAAATAGACTTTCATTATTGATGTGAACATATATGTGCGCTTTTTTTCTCGCGGAAATTATGGAAGCAAAAGCAGTTAATATCAAGCTTCTGCCAAACTTTCTCTCCACCCGGGTGGCTGCCTAGCATTCTACCTCTAAAATATATATGTGGTCCCTCCTCGCTGCACAAAGTCAACTCTTGCTTTTGTATGGTCTTCTAAATAATATAACAATAATACATATGGTCATCCCTTCAACTATTCCACAACTATCATGTTTCGTGTTAAAGAGGGAAGAATATGGAAGTGACCTCACATTCCACATTCTTCCCTGTTCAATACGAAACATAATAAATTTGGGTTGGGCTGCTGAAAATTTGGAAAAATTATATAATACACTACTTTCAACTTAGCTACCTTATAAAATACTTGTAATGGTTATGATCGAATGGTAAGAAAGTTTTGTTAATCATTAACTAAAGTCTTAAATTAAAATTTAAAAAACGAAGATAACTATATATACTAGGAGAATCATCCTCGTTTTAGAAATTGTTGAAAAGTAAATAGCTAATATATGTAGTTGGATGGTCTCACTGCCAGTATGTGGTAGTTTTTTCTTTTTAATAGACCGAAGTGAGATTCAAATCTCTAGTGATATATTTACTATCAGTAAGACAACCAATAAATTACATATTTATTAAAAATATGTGGTAACTAATTATTACATCCGGTCAAATTGAATATATTTTGGAATTTAAATTTTATCAACTTCTTATGAAACTTTTAACATTTTTTATGTTATAACCAACCTATTGGTTAAACATTCCTTACTATATAATTACTCCAAAAAATTAATAAAGTTTGTGACAAACTAAAAAAACATATAAGGTTAGTTCATATAGTTAGTTAATTTCGAGTATTGTAATGATAATTAATAATATAACTAATTTTAAAAAATAAATTATGACGTAACAAATGGAAAGAACAAAAGCACTTGACTTATTCCTACTTCAAACTCCCCCTATAAATACTTTCCACCACTTCGGCTCCTAAGCAGCACATCCACAACCCATCATCGTCTATAATACCGCCATGACAAACTACTCAAACACATCTCTCTTTCTTTCTCTCCTCTTGATTACCATCCTCACAACTTCCATCCAATCAAACGCCATATCCTCATGTAACGGCCCTTGTCAGACCCTGAACGACTGTTCCGGCCAGCTCATTTGCATCAACCGCAAATGCAACGACGACCCAGATGTCGGAACCAGCATCTGCTCCCCCGGTACCACCCCTTCTCCACCCTCTCCCAGTGGCACCACTTGTAACCCCACCGGATTCACCTCGTGCGGCAATAAAAATACATACAAATGCTCCCCTCCAGTTACATCCGCTACACCAGCCAAGCTAACACTCAACGACTTCAGCGAAGGCGGCGACGGTGGGGACCCTTCCTCGTGCGACGGCAAGTGGCATGAGAAGACGGAGCGGGTGGTGGCATTGTCGACAGGGTGGTTCAACGGGAGGTCGAGGTGCTTGAAGATGATAAGGATCACGGCGAATGGGAAGAGCGTGACGGCGAAGGTGGTGGACGAGTGTGACTCGATGAATGGTTGCGACAAGGAGCACACGTTTCAACCGCCTTGTGATAATAACGTGGTTGATGGGTCGGATGCTGTTTGGGAAGCTTTGGGCTTGAATAAGGATTTGGGTGTTGTTCCCGTCACTTGGTCCATGGCGTAAATGGCCTGGTCAGCCAATGGGCTTTTAAATAGGTCAACGGGGATCTGCATCTGTTGACAGATAACTATTATCATAAATAAAACAAATAATTCAACGATTTTCTCTCTTTCTACAAGAGGGGAAAATGTATCCAATCCTGTGATAAAAATAATTTAGTTGTGGTTATTAATAAAGAGAAAAATATTCAACTTTGATTGACATTATTCAACACTCCCTCCATTTTCTTCTGCTTGAGTTTGATCGCTGGCATTCTGTTGGATATGTGGGCGGATCCTTTCATTGATTGAAACAGGGAAGGAAGCTGCAGAGATACTGTAAGCTTGTTGTTCGATAAAAGTACGAATTTGAGCTCCAAATCTGTTAAACCAATTACTATTGGAGTCCAGCTCATATTGGCTGAAGGAGATTGATGTGGGCCTAGCCCAATTGGGCTCACATGTAATTGTTTGTTTTAGTTTGATTAGAAGTCTGATTAGAAAAAGAAAAAGAAAAGATTGGAGTATGACTTGAAGTAGGATTGTGTAACCTAATTAATTAGGTTGCCCATATATAAAACCGTAGAGCACAAACTTCATAGTACGAACGCTCATTTAAACGGATTAACAGATCTAATCATAAGTCTAGGAAATCACCTAGAAACAGAAAAGGAAAGTATTAATAAACAGATTAGTAATATAACGGGAGTTATATCAGAAAATAACAGATTTATAAAAATTATAACAGAAAATTTAGATTATATTAGAGGACAAAACGAGTACATTCTTACAGAATTTAAAAAGACTAGAACTACAAACAAAAGACCAGAAGAGTCACAAGATATCTTAGGATTAACAAAGGCCTTGGATAGGTTAAAACTAGATAATAATCAAAGAATTAGTATTAAACCCATAAAATATAATCATTGGTTACCCAGAAAATGAATAACTTCACACCTTTTAGTGGATCTAGTAGAACAGTACAAGAACTAAGTAGAAGAGAAGAATCTAGAAGAAGTGTATCTTCTAGAGAAGAGGTTAACAATTCATTTTTAGGAAGAGTATTTAGTAGAGGGTCAGGCAGTAACAGTTCAGAAACAGTAGTTCAATTAGAGGAAGAAATAGATGTAGAAAGAAACTTAGAAATATATAACAATGAGCAATTAGATGCTCTAAATCCTAGAACGTTATACAGGGTAGGACCTCTAAATTTAAACACAGTACTTATTAGAAGTAATAGAGAAGAGAGTCTAAGGGTGGTAGATACCGCAGAAACAATAGATTTATTTACACCAGAAATGATATATAAAATAAAGAACACAGGGAAAATGTTTGCACACGTAGGATTAGTAGTAATAGGAATAAAAGGATTAGGAAGAAAAGAACTAGGAACTAAAGTTTTAGTCTTAATATTAGATAAATCATGGAAAACAGATGTCAAAAAAGCAACCATAGCAGGAATGGAAGTAGACCTTAGTAAGAACTATGCACTTTTTTATTGTGCGCCAGCAATACTAAAAGATATTAGAGATTTAAAAAACCTAAAAATAGGACTATCAACAAAAGGCTATGAAGACTACAAAGGAAATAACCTAGTAATTAGTATAGGAATTCTAGGAAAGGCTAGTAACAGATCAGGAATGAATTATAATATTAATATAGAAGGAATTGTAGAAAACTTAGCAAGTCGTGGTATAAGGATGATAGATCCAGTTAAAATAGACGCAGAAGAATCAGCAGGATTAGAATGGCCTCTAAAAGAATTTATAGACACGACAGAAAAAATTTTAGTACCAGAAAAAAGTGTGATATATGAAGATAAAGATGGCAACTATAGTATGAGATTTAATAATTATGTAGAAAAAGAACCAACCAAAGAAGATGATAGCGATCAAGAAGCCAGTATGATGAATGCAGATTTAGGAGAACCAGTATATGATACAGACGGTGAACTAGATCCTATATATGATACAGAAAATGAAGAAATAGAAGACCTTATAGGGTACGGTTTATATGAAGAACTAGGCGAAGAAGCGGAAGAATTAGAAGAAGTAGCTGGTTTTAAAACAGAAGAAGTTCAAAAGACATTTGAACAAATAGTTAATAAAAAATTTACAGAAACCAACCTACAAGAACAAGTTGACGACATGATAATAGAATGTATGACAGAATTAGGGCTAGAATATGAAGAGGCTTATAACAAGCTAAATGAAGTGTTTAACCTACCATTAGTAACTGACATAGTCAATGGGAAAATAGTAATTAGTGATTTTTACAAACCAGAAGTTAGTTTTATGGATCAAAATATAGACTCAAGAGGAATAAAAAGACCTAAACCTGAGTTCGTGACACCTGGAATAGCAGGAACAGAAATGTTAGGTAGTGAACCTTGGACACCTGCTATGGCAGTATACCAGGGAGAGTCAAACTTTAAAGGAAGAGGGGCAAGAATGCCAATAGGAAAATTGTATAGTTCAAATATGCTGTTAATAGAACAACAAAGTCCTCAGTTATGGCCGGACGAAATACTAGTATGGGAACAAACAGTAGTTAGAAATTGGGAAACCAATAAAAGAGATGACATAGATATGTTTTCCTATTTAGAAACAACATTAGGACCAACAGCCTTAGGTATTTGGCAAAGTAAAAAATTAAAGGATCCAGATAGTATAAACACTATTAAATCATTAGGAGACAATCCCTATAATTTCACAAGCTAAATTAGAATTTTATTGTTAGGAGTAGACCCAGCAAAGGAAAATACATGATATTCTATATTTTTCTTTTGATACTTCTAGATCTAAGTATTCGATGCGTTTGAGCCTTTGATTTGCAATTTTGTAACACTTTGAAAGATGTTTGAAAGAGGTTTCAGATTTTAAGATAGTTTCTAGCTTTATAGCTTTAGTTCCCTTAAAGATTAAGCCCAATTTATAACAATATAAATCGAAACAAACATAAAAGCTTCTACACAAGTTTATGATAAACAGAACTTTAAACAAGTTCTTCAAGAAAAACTGACTCACCCTAGCGGGTTCGTGGCTAAAGCAGGCTTTACTCCTTCTGTGGATACCCTGACCACGCCTGTCTCGGTCTTTTGTCAGATTTGCCCAAAGGAAAAGTCTGAGCTCCGCTACCAATAAAAATACGAAGGCTGGATAAACAAAGCTGGTATTGAAGATATACAGTCACCAACAGTCACCGGTTTGACTTTTTTTATTTTTTTATTTTTTATCTATGGGCTACTGTTTAGTGCTTGGGAACTAAGGGGCTGTTAAGGCTAGAAACTAGAGAGAGAAATTAGTGAGACATAGAGATTGAAGGAAAATGCTCTCGTTGTATTGATTTCTCCGTGTTTTACAAATGAAGGGGGAGTCCCCTTATAAAGAAAAACTGATACTAAGGGCCAAGACAGGTGGCCGACAAGGAATAAAGCTAAAGAAAAGAACCTTTAAAAGAAACGGTCCTAATTTAAAGTAGAAAAAGTAAAGTGATAATAATTACATCCTGCCAAAAGACAGGCAGCTGGTGGACAGCTGTTTTAGATAGCTGTGTCTGTAGTCGTCATGGCTGACGTCTGTTGATCTGTTGCGTCATTGCTTACGTTTTGTTGATTCTTCTAGAGATCTCTGTGTGTGTCTGGAATAGTGTTGTCACTATTGTTTCCTGCTTCTGTCATCTCTTAGTCTTCAAGATCTGCTATTAGGTTGGTTATGTGTTCTTCATCTAGGAGGCGTCCGTCTCCTGAATGTGGAAGAAACATTCTCCACTCTCTGGTACTGTAAATTTGAATGAAGTATCCTTCTCCTAAGAGATGATAGCTCCTCCAATTTTCTGGTGTGTATAAGACCATTGGATCTTGAGCAGCTCTGTAAATTTCTGTATTTTCAATTTCTTGAAAATCATATGGAGATAGTGAGATTCCCATATGGATATCGTGTAGACTTTCTTCTTCTCTGTCTGCTGAGAAGATGAAGATCCTCTTCTTTGCAGGAATAATTTCAAAGCCTCTCGCCACAGGAAGTGTAGAGTCAATGAAACATTCTATTTTCTTCCTGATTGCCATGTTTCCTGCAATAAGAAAGAACCTCTCTCCAAATTCCTCTAGATATTTATCTATACTTCCTTCTTCTTCTAGTTGGAATGTAATCTGGTATACCATTCCCATATGAAAGAATGATAGAATCTTTTTAAATGGCATGTTTGTGGTGTTGAGATCTACTTGTAGTTTGAATAGACCTGCTGTTCCTGTTCCTCCTATATGTCTTGCAATTTTTCCTGCAAGTCTGCAATAGGGCTTCTGTACTATCTTAACTCCTTTGAACTTCCAATTTATTTCTTCAAAATGAATACTTACTAAATCTTTCTGTGCATTGATTAGATCTTCTAAATGCCTACTTTCTGTTTTCTGTTTAATAATCTCTTCTCCCTCAGGCCATTGATCAATCAAAGGCTTTAGGGTGAATTGTGCTGGCATATCTAATAACCTGGCTCTAAGTTGTAGAAAGCTTCTATTTTTTGGTTTATTATCTTTTATGAACTGATCTAGTTGTTGTAATTTTGTATTCAATCTGTTCATGGTGGTATTACTCTGTTGGAATTGCTTTTCTACTACTTGGGATTGCTTTTCAGCTTCCTCCTTTTTCTGTTCAAGGAAAGCTATCTGTTTGGCTGTTTGTTGTTGTATTTGAACCATCTGTTCTTCTAACTGTCTGTTCTTATTTTCTAATCTTGCTATTGTCTGACTCTGATTTTCTCGGGCTATTTCTGCATATGGCCTTACTGTTTCTAGTTCTATATAAAAGTTTGGGCCTAGTTGGGCCCTTGCCTCCTCTAAAGCCTCACTGAAACTGTGATAACCCACATAAATAGGGTTTTGACACATTATAAAGTTTTTAACTGTATTAAAGCTGTTAAAGACTCCTGTTTTTAATCCCCTATATATCACGTAGTGTGAAAAAGACTTTTTCTGTATTTTGGGATTCTTTTCTGAGAAATACATGCTTAAGGCATTTAAGCATTGTACCTTGAACTGTGTTGCTGCTGGAGCTGTCTGTATATGCCAGATGTTGTCTAGCAAGCACTGTTGCTCTCTGTCTATGTTTAATCCTTCAAAGGGTTTAAACTTTTTGTTTCCCCCATCAGGAAATTCTGTGAGGTACATAGTACCAAATCTGATTTCATTTTGTGCTCTTCTTGTGGGAAGGCTTCTGTTTGTAAATGGAGTCTGTATGCTTGAGGATGATGATGATCCTCTTTCTGTGGCTGTGACAGGCATTGCTAAATTGTTTCTGTACATAATGGTTTGGTCTATCAGAGCTTTCTGTTCTTCTGTCTTTTGTTCTGTTTGTGCTCGGGGTTTTATCACCCGTTTCTTCATTTCTGCCTGTATCATTTAAAGAATTTTTCAATATTTCTAGATAATAAATCTGCTAGACTATTATTTTTTCCTTTAATATGTTCAAAGCAAATTTTATAACCATTTCCTTGTATTAAATTCTATAGGTTAACCCATCGGGTTCTATTTATCTTTTTGCTATTTTCGTTTTTTAGGAACTTGACTATGGCTTCACAATCTGTTCTAACTGTGAATTCATTCTGTAGATATATTTTAAACTTATCTAAAGCATTTATTAATGCTTGGATTTCATAGTCTAAACTAGTCCAATTTTGTCCTGTTTTAAAATTACCACTTGTATACGCAGCAATTCTTTCTATTTCTTTATCTGAGTATTTACTGGGTTTGCAAAGCATTACTGCTCCCCAGCCTTCTTTACTACCATCACATTCTATAATAATATAATCTGTTGTTAAGGGTAGTTCTAATGGCTTTATCTTCTTAACTTGTTCTTTAATCTTTTTTACTAATTCTATGTCTTCTTTATTAAAATTTCTTTGACCATTTTTTGTTGTTTTACTATATAATGGTCCTACTAATTTACTTAAATTTTGAATAAATTTTCTAGCGTAGTTTAATATCCCTAAGAAAGCTTGTATCTGTTATATATATATATATATATATATATATATATATATATATATATATATATATGTCAATCTCTCCATGTCTCACTAAAATCTCTCTTTAGTTTCCAGTTTTCATAGCCTCTTAGTTCCCCTCACCTAAACAGAAGCCCAAATATATAAATAAAAAATAAAAAATCTAAAAATCTCAAACCGGTGACTGTAAATCTCCAACGCCGGAAATCTAGTATCTCGTATCCTTCTTTTTTATTTACTTTTCTATATATCCTTCTTTTTTTTTTTTTATATTTGGGCTTCTGTTTAGGTGAGGGGAACTAAAAGGCTATGAAAACTGGAAACTAAAGAGAGATTTTAGTGAGACATGGAGAGATTGACAAATGCATTCCTTGTTATATTTTTTCTTTCGTCCTTACAAATGAAGGGGAGAGTCCCCTTTTATAGGAAAAACTAAAGAAAGAGGCCAAAAAATAAGTGGCCAACAGAAAAGAAAACTTATCTTAAAAGCATCTAAAAAGATAAGGTCACAAATTAAAGTAGGAAAAAGTTAATAAAAGAAAATTAATTTATAATTACATCCTGCCAAAAGGCAGGCTGCTGATGGACAGCTGTTTCTGTAAACGTCATGGCTTACGTCTGTTGATAGCTTTTTAAAGATCTCTGTGAGTGTCTGGAATAGTGACTTCGTCTCTGTCGTCAGCTTCTGTCATGTCTTCGTCTTGGAGGTCGTCTACTAGATTAACAATATGTTCTTCATCTAAGAGGCGCCCGTCTCCGGAATGTGGAAGGAACATTTTCCATTCTCTAGTACTGTAAATTTGGATGAAATATCCTTCTCCTAAGAGATGATAACCAATCCAATCTTCTGGGGTGTAGAGGACGCTGGGATCTTGAGCAGCTTTGTAAATTTCTGTGTAGTCTAGTTCTTGAAAATCATAAGGAGATAGAGCAATCATCTTGATATCTTCAAGACTATCTCTGTCTCTATCTGCAGAGAAAATGAATATTCTTTTCGTAGCAGGGATGATTTCAAATCCTCTAGCTACAGGGAGTGTGGAATCAATGATACATATTAATTTCTTTCTAACTGCCATGTTTCCTGCAATAAGAAAGAACTTTTCTCCGAATTCTTCTATATAACTTTCAATGTTTCCTTCTTCTTCTAATTTAAATGTAATTTGATCTATCATCCCCATGTGGAAAAAGGAAAGAATTTTTTGGAAGGGCATATCTGTGAGGTTAAGGTCTACTTGTAATTTAAACAGACCTGCTGTACCATTGTTATGTCTTGTAATCTGTCCTGCCCTTATAGAAAAGGGTTTCTGTATCACTTTTACTCCTTTAAACTTCCAATTTGTTTCTTCAAAATGAATACGTACTAAGTCTTTTTTTGCATTAATCAAGTCTTCTAAATGTCTGCTTTCTGTCTTCTGTTTGATTATTTCTTCTCCCTCAGGCCATTGATCAATTAAACGCTTTAGGGTGAACTGTGCTGGCATATCTAATAACCTAGCCCGAAGTTGAATGAAACTTCGGTTTTTGGGCTTGTTTTCTTTGATAAATTGATCTAACTGTTGTAGTTTAGTATTTAAAATGCTTACTGTGGTATTGTTCTGTTGAAATTGCCTTTCAGCTTCATTCTTTTTCTGTTCAAGAAAAGCTATCTGTTGCTGGATTTGTGCCATCTGTTCTTCTAGCTTTCTGTTCCTATCTTCTAGTCGAGCTATTAGCTGACTTGGATCTTCTCGGGCTACTTCTGAATATGGTCTAACTGTTTCGGGCTCAATATAGAAGTTTGGGCCTAATTGGGCCCTTGCCTCTTCTAAGGCCTCGACGAAGCTGTGATAGCCCACAAAAATGGGATTTTGACACATAATGAAATTTTTAACTGTGTTAAAACTGTGAAAAACTCCTGTCTTTAATCCCCTGTATATCACATAATGTGAGAAAGATTTTTTCTGTATCTTGGGATTCTTTTCTGAAAAGTACATGCTTAAAGCATTTAAACATTGTACCTTAAATTGTGTTGCTGTTGGAACAGTCTGTATGTGCCAGATATTATCAAGCAAGCACTGTTGTTCTTTATCGATGTTTAACCCTTCAAAAGGTTTGAATTTTCTATTTCCTCCTTCAGGGAATTCTGTGAGATACATGGTACCAAATTTTATCTCTTTCTGTGCTCCTCTCATAGGAAAACTTCTGTTTATCTGTGAAGGTGAATCCTGTATGTTTGAGGATGATGACCCTCTTTCTGTAGCTGTAACCGGCATCGCTAGATTATTTTTGTATATAATAGTTCTGTCTGTTAGGGATTCTGCTACTTCTGATTTCTGTTCTGTTTGTCCCCGGGGTTTTATAACCCTTTTCTTCATTTCTACCTGTATCATTTAAAAAGTTTTTCAATATTTCTAGATAATAAATCTGCTAAACTGTTATTCTTTCCTTTTATATGCTCGAAGCAAATTTTATATCCGTTTCCCTGTATCAAATTTTGTAAGTTAACCCATCGGGTTCTGTTTATCTTTTTGCTATTCTCATTTTTGAGAAATTTTACTATAGCTTCACAATCTGTTCTTACTGTAAATTCATTCTGTAGATATATCTTAAATTTATCTAACGCATTTATTAATGCTTGTATTTCAAAATCTAAACTGGTCCAATTCTGTCCTGTTTTGAAATTGCCACTTGCATAAGCAACAATTCTTTCTGTTTCTTTGTCTGAATATTTATTGGGTTTACAGATCATGACTGCTCCCCATCCTTCTTTACTACCATCACATTCTATTATAATGTAATCTGTCGTTAAAGGTAGTTCTAATGGCTTAATTTTTTTAACCTGTTCTTTAATTTTCTTTACTAATTCTGAGTCTTCTTTGTTAAAATTTCTTTGACCATTTTTAGTTGTTTTACTGTATAATGGTCCTACTAATTTGCTTAAATTTGGAATAAATTTTCTAGCATAATTTAGTATCCCTAAAAAAGCCTGTATTTGTTTTAATCCTTCTAATTTATCTGGGAAATTTAATATCTTTTCAGCTATATGTGGCTGTAATTCTATTTTTCCATTCCCTATTTCTAATCCTAAAAAGGATATTTTTCTTTTATATAATTCCATTTTTCTTTTACTTACTACTATACCATATTTTTCTATTTCTTGAAAAATCTGTTTTAGATGTTCTTCATGTTCTTTAATGGAATCACTTGCTACCAGAATATCATCTATATAAACTAAACAAAAATCATATTTTAAGAATATTGAATCCATGAATCTTTGAAAAACTGCTGGTGCATTTTTTAAGCCAAAAGAAAGAACATTCCATTCAAAATGTCCTTCTGGACATGTAAATGCAGTCCATTGTTTGAACCATTCTTCTAATTTTAACTGGTTATATCCTGATTTTAAGTCAAATTTACTAAATATCTTTTTCTTTTGTATTAGTCCTATTAAACTGTCTTTATTTGGAATATTGTATGCATCATCTATGGTATTATCATTTAATCTTTTGTAATTATACACTATTCTAGCTTTACCTCTTTTAATTTCACTGTGATTTTTAACTATGAATGTTGCGGATCTATGTGGACTAACTGATCTTTTAATTAATCCTTGGTTCAGCATTTCAGGAATTTGTTTTCTAAATTCTTCTTTATCTAAAGGGCTATAATCTATATTTGCTGTTACTATCCTTATATCCGGATTTTTAATCTGTATTTTTACTTCATAATTTACTCTATTTTTAGTAATGTCTTCACCTATTAATCCTATTTTTTCTAATTTCTGTATGATGGGATAATTTTTAGTATTTTTAATATCTAGTCCTTTTTCTAATTCCAAAGCTAATTCTTTCCCTAGCATAGTATATGTTTCATTTTCTATATATGCTGTTCTTTTTATGTCTGGTTTTAAAAATTCTAATGTGGGTTGTCCACCACGCTTTCTTGCCAATTCTGCTGTCTGTATATATATATATATATGGTGGCTCAGGTCGTGAGAAGAAGCACACAGAGAGAGAAAAATGTAAGGGGGAGATTTTTCTAGCGTGGTCTCCTCAATCTAGATGTGAGATTGAGTTGAGAAAGATTGTAAAATCAGTTGCAACGAATAGCAACTAAGAGAGATTGTGAAAGGGTTGCTGTTGAGCATCCTGAGAGATTGTGTTAGGGTTGCTGTTGAGCATCCTAAGAGATTGTGAGAGGGTTTCTGTTGAGCATCCTGAGAGATTGTATTAGGGTTGCTGTTGAGCATCCTGAGAGATTGTGAGAGAGGGTTGTTGTTGAGCATCCTTTGACAGAGAAGAGAGAAAACAGATTTCGCCAAACTCTGTGCAGCTGCGGGAGAATCGTCGCAGTGACTTCGTTCACCGTTGGATCGGGGTGAAATTTGGACAGAAGGTGTACGACTTCTGGTTCTTCAATCGGAACGGTTGGATCGGTGACAAGTTATCCGAGGTAGTAGAAATACTGTCCCAATTGAAGCAGTGACAATCTAGTTTTGGTTCTCTATTCTCATATCTCTTGTTTTTCTCGGATTGATTGATTGATTGGATTGTTTGATTGGTACTATTGGTGATAGTGGTGTATGTTAGATAATTCCTATAGTTAATATAGGGATTTTGGTTGGTTGTACACATTGATCATCATATAGTGGATTGTTACTGGCTTGGTCCCGTGGTTTTTTACCTGTTGAGGTTTTCCACGTTAAAAATCTTTGTGTTCTTTTCTTGATTATTTTTTATTGGTTTGATAGCTAGGGGTTATTGATTCTTGGGATAAGATTGTTTGCTGCGCAAAATTGATTGTCAATTGGAAATAACCCCAACAACTGGTAGCGGAGCGCAAGGTTTGAAAGAATAATGATGCTGAATTTTTGGTAGTGCAGAAAAGAGAGGATTTGTGATTGTGATGATGAATCCATGATTGTGATTGTGATTGATGAAGGGTAAGCAAAGGAGCAACTGTAATCATGAAGGGGGAGCTTGCTTCTAACAATGTTTACCGATTGATTGGAACCGCGGTTAAGAGTAAAGTACAAGGTACTTACAAAAGATTGAATGATGGTGATGGCCAGGTAGAGTTACCTAGGAGAAGAGTTAGCTTTGCAGTGTTGACCGCTGAGAAAGCGAACTTGACTCCTACTCAGATTGCATGAAGATTGGTGATTCCCCCATGATATGAGCTGGAGGGAGAGATTGTTGGAGTCCAGCTCATCTTGGCTGAAGGAGATTGATGTGGGCCTAGCCCAATTGGGCTCACATGTAATTGTTTGTTTTAGTTTGATTAGAAGTCTGATTAGAAAAAGAAAAAGAAAAGATTGGAGTATGACTTGGAGTAGGATTGTGTAACCTAATTAATTAGGTTGCCCACTAATATATATATATATATATGGTGGCTCAGGTTGTGAGAAGAAGAACACAGAGAGAGAAAAATGTGAGGGGGAGATTTTTCTAGCGTGGTATCCTCAATCTAGATGTGAGATTGAGTTGAGAAAGATTGTAAAATCAATTGCAACGAATAACAACTGAGAGAGATTGTGAAAGGGTTGCTGTTGAGCATCCTGAGAGATTGTGTTAGGGTTGCTGTTGAGCATCCTGAGAGATTGTATTAGGGTTGCTGTTGAGCATCCTGAGAGATTGTGAGAGAGGGTTGCTGTTGAGCATCCTTTGAGAGAAAAGAGAGAAAATAGATTTCGCCAAACTCTGTGCAGCTGCGGGAGAATCGTCGCAGTGACTTCATTCACCGTTGGTTCGGGGTGAGATTTGGACAGCAGGTGCACGACTTCTGGTTCTTCAATTTGAACAGTTGGATCGGTGAGAAGTTGTCTGAGGTAGTAGAAATCCTGTCCTGATTGAAGCAGTGATAATCTAGTTTGGTTCTCTATTCTCATATCTCTTGTTTATCTCGGATTGATTGATTGATTAGATTGTTTGATTGGTACTATTGGTGATAGTGGTGTATGTCAGATAATTCCTATAGTTAAGATAGGGATTTTGGTTGGTTGTAAACATTGATCATCATATAGTGGATTGTTACTGGCTTGGTCCCGTGGTTTTTTACCTGTTGAGGTTTTTCACGTTAAAAATCTCTGTGTTCTTTTCTTGATTGTTTTTGATTGGTTTGATAGCTAGGGGTTATTGATTTTTGGGATAAGATTGTTTGCTGCGCAAAATTGATTGTCGATTGGAAATAACCCCAACAATTACGTCTTGCTTGATAACAAGAATAATCTCCGATGACATCCTCGATCTTATTTTCCAGAGACTACCGATCACCTCTCTGATGCAATGCCGCTATGTCTGCAGGTCATGGAGGCGCATCCTCTCCTACGCTCACCTCTCTTCATTTGCGCCGCCGCCAACTATCCTTCTGGTATACGTGAGAAAGACCAGAACATCTGTTGGGTCGACTTTGAGGGTCATGCCGAATCCACCACAATTCACGTTGTGTGGACTTGGCTTTAGTACTAATAATATCAATCAATTCAAGGAGAGTTTACACACTACTTCACGTATGACCGAGTCGTAACTTGATTCAGATGTACATAATTGGAAGTACTGGAATCTGGATAAACGTTGGTTGGTAGTATGGTTCATTTTTTATATAATTTCTACATTTAAAAATATAAATTTTAAGTTGTGGGACCCTTTTATGGCAATAATAATAAAAATAAATAAAAAATTAATGGAGTTTATTTCCATCAATGATCTTTATCACAGTGGAGGCTCGCTTCATTCGACAAATAGACATAATGTTGGACCGGGGAAAAAGAAACATTGAGGGGTGTTTGGTTGAGGGAATTTTAAGCAATTATTTTACCTTATACTTTCTTAGAGAAACATTTTAGCTTGGGAATTCTCAGAATAAAAATTGATTTATTTGGTTTTACTTCGTAGGACTCATGGGATTTATTTTTTCCATTATTTGGTTAGTATTACAATTGTGTATGCTAATTACTTATTCTAAAACATACTTGATTGCATTGCATTTCATCATGTTTTATCGTCCATTTACTAGTTTATTTGGACGGTAAACCTACTGATTTATCCTTGATTTCCCATATTTTTGGCAGTTCTGGTCTCTTGGAAGAATCCTGAAGTTCTGGTTTGAAGAGCTGGAAGCTATTTACCAGAGTCTAGGCCTGGATCTTGGCCTAGACATTTTCGCACCCGAAGCAGCACGCTAACCAGAATCGTCTTGGCCAAGACTGCGGCCAAGACACTTTCGCGATAGAAGACATTGTGCGGATCTTTTAGACCGCCTCCCACATTGAGCCTTACAGCTGGCACGTAGCAGCTGTCACACAATTCTAGAGGGATCTGAAGCCATTCTCTTGAAGAATCCCGCAGGGGATCTCTCTCTTCTTGTAATTGCGATTTAGTTTCTATTTCAAAAATAATTTATTGTTACAATCTTGTTAAAGATTTTCTAGGAAGTTTAGTTGAAGTAGGACAGAGGAGTTTTAGGGCTATTTAGCCAAACATCGTTCCTCCTCTGTCCGGAATCGAATTCCGACCTTCTTCTTCTCTTTTCTTCTTCTTCGACATTGTTAAACTTTGCTCCGAATTTTATTAAAAATCTCGGAATTAATTTATTTATGCAACAACATATATTGTCTTTTTAATTATGAGTATGAGTAACTAAACACCCATTCTTGGTAAGGGTTGATGAGCTAGAGTTCTTATGCGTTCGTGAGATTGAAACCGTGCTTCACAATCTCTGCACTCGTATTTATTCATTTCTTAAGCTTAATTCATCGCTTACTCACTAGAGACAAGGTTTGATCATCCTTGCACTCTAGTAGAGAAGAGTTGTAGCCGGTCTAGACGGAAAGGGAGCACCCGTCGGCTAGACAAAGTAGGCAACTAGTCTCGAGCTAGACTAGAAGAAATAAGTAATCTAGGTCAAGACTAGATTGACAACCTAGGATCTCCATAGGGAGATACCTTGGCCTAGGTACTGTCTTCCCCTGTACCATTGAGGAAGCGAACAACCATTCAAGACAGCAGTCAAACGGATAAACCCTTTAACCAGCAAGGTGTCCCTTGACCAGGATTATCAGGAAAGGGAGCACCCGCCAGGTAATTTGAAGAGGAGGGAAGACAGGAGTGAACAGGAGCACCTCCACTCTATAACAGTACTATAAATGAAGAGATGAATACATTTAAATCCATGACCGAAACATAAGAACAGAGCTCTCATATCGCCCTTACCTGGAATTTCCTTTTATCGAATTTACAACAATCTTGACCCCAGTCTTAACCAAGACTTTGGCCAATACTATTTTAAACTGTTTTCACTTCTTTCCGTTTTGTCTTCAGTTTCAGATTCCACCCAACCAAAACTCAGTGACGAGGAAGTCAACCCAAGAATTACATTTCCTAGAGGTCTCTGTGGACGATCCTCTTACCATCATCTACAAACTCTTGTAGACAGTGATAAGTTGTATTTCTACCCCTAATTCCATACCTATTTCACTATTATATTTGACGTGTTCGACGCGCGATTAAATTTTGGCGCCGTTGCCGGGGATCTCTAACGGTATTTGTAGTTTTTGTTTTATTTTTATTTTATGACAGTTGATGACCAGGTCCTCAAGTAGAGAACAAGATTTGTTACCAATCAATCCCAATCTCACCAGGACCGAAGCACAACTTAGGAGGCAAGCTCGACTAAGAGCAGCCCAAGAGGAAAGAGGATCAGAAGCCTCTAGTTCCTAAACAGATCGCAGTCTTGACCACGATCTTGGCCTAGATTCAGACCAAGATGAACTCTTTGGTCTAGACATGGCAGAAATTCAGCAAGAACCCACAATGAGGGAGCTGAATAAATCAGCTGAGCAGGAAACCTTTTCCTGCATCGCTTTGCCGCCAGTGGCAAATGATTGGTCGATCAAGACCAACATGGTGGCCAACCTTCATAGGTTTTACGGTCATACAAACGAGAACCCATTCAAACACTTGAGGAATTTACACGTCCAGTGTGATATGATGAAGCCAGCAGGTGTGAGCATGGAAAGAGCGAAGCTAAAATCCTTCCCTTGTTCCCTTGAGGGGGCTGCGCAGAATTGGTTCTACAGCCTACCTCACAATACGGTCAACACCTGGGCCGAGATGTCCACCCTATTCCTCAATAAATAATGGAATGCAACAAAAGCAGGATCGGCTAGAAAAAACATGGCTGCCATCCAGCAAAGGAACAATGAGGGACTGAGCGAATATCACCAACGTTTCAAGGAATTGCAAGAAGTTTGTCCTACACATGGGGTTGCGGATCAGACCATGATCCAATATTTCTATGATGGAATGCTCCTACCTACAAAAGAAAAGGTTGATTCGGCAGCGGGTGAAGCATTGCAAGACTTGACTGTCACGAGAGCCAAGCTTCTACTTCAGACCATGGCAGACAACTGCCAAAATATTTAGCTGTTTATTGATTACCATTTACTCGCACTAATAATCTCGACTTTGTAGGATAAATCAATCACTACCCTTTACAAGTAAACATTTCTCACCATTTATTTATTTCGTGCTTTTTCCGCACATATGCATGTATACATGACTATTTAGAATTGTTAAAATTTAATTCATCTGTTGGGCATGATCTCTTAATTAGGATTTTTTTAATATTCAAGCATGATTTTAAACACCTCTTTTATCCGGTAACCTTTTTAGGATATGACTCGGGTGCCTAACACCTTCCCGAGTCCATAAATCAACCCCAAACCACTGTTCTCGGGTTCAGACCCATTTTGCCTTAGCATTTTTTATTTTTATGCTATGACTTTAGGTTCCCTAAACCTAGAAACAAAAATAGGGTGACGACTTCATTTGTATTATGTGAGATGAGCCCAGATTTCGTCTCACATCTCGTCCCAAACCTGCGTCGCGCAATAAAAGCTAAAAAGGGGGTGCAACACCCATAAGTCCCTAAGCGTCCCAGGACAACACCAAGTCAAACCTAGCCATTGAACCACTGTGTCCCAACACCTCGCAGTCATACTGCAATGGAGCAAAAAATGATGAATTGTTTCTCCCTGACTGTCACACATAGGACAAACGTTATCTCCGTCAACAAGCATGTTGCGCTTCCAAAGGAAATCTTTGGTCACCAAGCGCTCACGCAACGCCAACCAAAGGAAAAACTCAACTCTATAAGGAGCCAAGTTGGTCTAGCACGACTTCAACTCAGGCGTGAACTGACAATGCAGCTTTTCAATACCCTTGCACCAAGACCCTACCGTGAAATCCCCAGAAGTGTTTAACTGCCATTTGACCCTGTCAACGCCTTGATGTAAGGTTAACTCGGGAAGTTGAATTCTTAAGCAAGCCCACTCATCCCCTTCCCACTCAAAGAGCTCACGGCGCCACTGGTTTTTCTAGAGCAACCAACCTTCATGCTAACTACCATGATCGGAGATACTCCCTTGTTTATCCTCCGAGATATTGTAAAGCCTTGGGTGAGCCAAAGCCAAAGGAGTCCTATTAAACCAAGGATCCCACCAAAAGGACGATTTCCGACCATCCCCAACAACAATCTCCAAATGTCGAGCCCAAAAATCAAACCAATCCCCTCATCTGGCAAAGAGACGAACAATATCTCGCCATACCTAGGAGTAGTTTGCCCCTTTTTCACTCCACAAATCCCCAACGCCATGGAAATTGTATTGTCTCCTGACTATGTCTGTCCAAACTTTCTTGGTTCCTCTGCATAGATCCCACACCCATTTGAATAGATAAGCTGCATTCAGAATCTCAAGATTACCGATTCCCACTCCCCCAAACTCCATCGAGCGAGCAACAACTTCCCATCTAACCTTGGCCAAACCGCGTTTCGCATCATCGCCGCTCCACATGAACCGCCTCATGATCCCTTCACATTGACACCGAACACTCTTAGGCATATAGTATATCGACATGTTATATAGGAAGACTCGATACTACAACCTTAATCAATGTCACCCTACCACCAACAGACAAGAGATGGCCCTTCCACGTGGCAAGCTTACCCCTTATCTTATGAACAAGAAATTGCCAACTAGATTTTCTCATAGGATTAAGCCCTACATAGGAATCCAAGTACTTAAAAGGTAGCTCCTCGTACTTACAACCTGCTCTTCTGGCTAAGCAGCCCCCAACCTGATCGCATAGATTGATACCAACAAGTGAACTCTTATGGAAGTTGACTCTGAGCCCTAAAAAGGCCTCGAACCAACGAAGAGTCCCTTTCACACCTTGTATCTCGCGCTCATCATTATTAACAAAAATAAGGGTATCATCCGCAAACTGAAGATGAGTTAACCGTCACCCTACTTGATCGTTCCCTACTCCACTTAACAAACCCACATTCTTAGCACGGACCAGAAGGCGATGCAGTCCTTCCGCAGAAATATTAAAGAGAAAATGGGACATCGAACAACCTTGCCGAAGACCACGATTAACCTCAAACTGGCCTGAAGGTGATCCATTTATTAGAACAGAAACTCTAGTCGTGCTGATGCATTGCATTATCCACCCCCTCCATCGATCCCCAAAACCCATTAGGCGCATAACATCATCCAAATAACCCCATTCTACAGAATCATATGCCTTTTCAAAGTCTAATTTAAACAGAAGCCCCTGTTGCTTCGTCGCTTTCAAATGATGCACGACTTCGTTAGCTGCCATCACATAATCCAAGGTCCGTTTGCCTTTCATAAATTTGTGTTGTTCCTCACTAATCACCTTCTCAATCACATTACCTAGCCTCTGTGCTAGTATTTTCGATATTACCTTGTAAAAGCTACTAACTAAGCTAATGGGGTGGAAATCACTAAACTTCTTAGCAGCCTTGATCTTAGGCAAAAGCATGATAAACGAAGAGTTGGCACCCTTAGGGAAAACTCCTATTCTAAAAAAACCCATAATTATCACTCAAAAATCCGGGTCAATAATCTCTCACGCCTTCTGGATGAACCGGAGAGAGAAGCCATCAGGACCAGGCGTCTTCAGACCATTGCAACTCTTGACCGCTTCCCAAATCTCCTCCCTAGTGATATCCTTTTCCAGCATATTAGCCTCTAGCTCATTCAACCTATTGAACCCCAAGTCCAGAATCCGCGGTCGCTCCCAACGCAACAAATCAAAGAAGGAAGAAAAGTACTGAACCGCTGCTAATTTAATATTCGTAGGTTCTGTGAAATGACCTAAAGGAGTTACAATGTCAGTCACATTCTTTCGAAGTATGTTGACTTTAGCCACCCGGTGGAAATAACCTGTATTCCTATCCCTCTGTGTGTCCCATTGAGCTCTACTCTTCTGCTTCCAGAACCTGTCAACCCGCCACTGTTGCTCCCAAATCTCATTAGCCACCTCTAATTTCTCTCCTTGTTCCTCAATCGTCAATGCTCTCTCATCTGCTATCCTTTCCAACGCTACTTCCTTTTCCTGAAGACTCTCTAGACGCTTTTCCACATGACCAAAAACCTCGGTATTCCAGATTTTCACCTTCTTCTTCAAGTATCTCATCTTCTGAATTACCCGACATGTCCTCGAAAATTCAATAGCAGCTTCCCTCCACCATTCGGCCACTAGCTCCTTGAAACCAACAACCTCCCACCACGTTCCATGATCGCGGAATGGCTTTGGACCCCAGTCAACTTTGTCTTAGGTGAGAAGCATAGGAGTATGGTCAGACCCGTGTCTATGGAGCGCTTCCAACCTATCCCTCTGCACGAACTGCCCCCACCCAGCTTGGATAAAAACCCTATCCAGCCTGTTTCTGCAAATCGCATTTATCTAAGTAAAATGTCTTCCAACCAGCCCCAGGTCCTGGAGCTTGCACCTCCCCACCCACTCTTGAAACTGCTCCATACCTCTAACGTGACCTATTCCATTCAACCTATCCGAGTGAGATAAAACTTCATTAAAATCACCTCGCACAAGAACGGGATGGGAGCTACTCTCGATGAGTTGGGCTAACGTATTCCATAGTTCTCCTCTTCTACCCACATCATTGTATGCATAAACATTTAAAACCACGCAACGAAAATTCCCATACTTTAAGATGCCTTCTAACTAAATATACCTCTCCCCTACTAGCGAATGCTCGAGTGTAAATGTGCTACTGTTCCACATTGATAAAAACCCACCTGATCGACCAGTCGCACGAGTGCATACCCACCGCGCCTTCTGATTCCCCCACAAGGACTGCATGAAAAACTCATCTACGTCTTCTTTCTTTGTCTCCTGTAACAGGAAAAAATCCAACTAATCCCTACGCCAATATCGCTTAATGAAACCTCTCTTCCTAGCCGAGAGTAGCCCTCTACTATTCCATGAAATTAATTGGACCATTGGAAGCAAGTAATCACGCTCATTCTAATGATCTAACGTTTTTGGTTTTCCAATTTAGCACTAAACCTCTCTTTATCAAATGAACGCAATGCCACTTCATTCACTTGCTCAGTTATTGCGAGTAATCTACCTATGTTCCACGTATCTAGCTCAACCATTGTGACATCCGTCACCCGATTCATGCGAATAATCTCCTCATCTTCTACTCTCAATACGTTAATCTTAGCCCCACTTCTGAATGCATTATTTCCAAATTACCTGTTTGTTCGACCAGTTTCTTAATTTTGTCCCCTCTGTGCCTCGTTGTGACAAGGGAAAAATCTATCCGATTTGGAGCAATATTGTTTGGTCGATCCTCTCCTATTGACCCTTGATCACTAGCACCTTTATTCTCCTCAAACGTATCATCAACTACCTCCATATTTATCTCTACCTCACATTCCTTATCCTCGGAATTCCCATCCAACTCATTCTGATCTGAACTCACACCAACCATCCAATCAATATTGGAAATAACCCCTTGCATGGGTTCTTCTTGACAATAGACGTCATAGATTTTCCCGTCCACTCTAACCTGTAGTGTCTCTTTTATATTGAGTCGTTCCGTGGAAATAAGAAACCTCGCAACATCCAGTCTTTTCCTCGCCATGGTGTTGTCATCCACAACCACCAACAACCCCAATCTCTGGCTAATCTTCTCAAAAGTCGTATAACCCCATGTCTGAACAGGAATCCCAATGCACTCTATCCAGCACAATCTACCTCCCTTTGCAATTTCGTCTTCCCAAGACACTACCTTGGAGAACAATCTAGAATTTGCATCCGCTAAAGCCCTTTCCCGGTCAATCTGCCTATCAAATTCCAGCCACACCAGGCCCTGACCCATGACACGTCTCTCGCAAACCCATCATGTCTCTAAAACCAGTTCCTGAACTTCTGGAATGTCCTCAAGTCTCCGAATAACCTCAATTGTACTCCTCATTAACCATTCCTTATTGTCAACTGGAATATCCAGTCCTAACACCCCCAAAGCCGATTCCCCATCCTCTCTACTTGCTCTACTTTCCTCACTACCCAAAACACGTGGTTGTCCTTTTACTACTTCAGCCATAATACGTGCCCTAGGTCCGTTATCTACCTTCTTGGCTATTGTTTTTATCTTCATAGCAATAACTAACCTATTTTGTAATGATGCCATATGTGTCGACACGATTCAGATATTGCACTTGTCTAGTTCGGCCAGTCATTCCTGACCTCCTGCCACGCCGACCCAAACTACTTCTAATGGCCGATGCGCTAATGAATTGGCGATCTAGAGCAATTTTCATATCAACTCTATTATCTACCCAATCAAACCGGACAAAACCAAACCTCTTCCCATCTCTGTTCCTATGATTAGGAATGAAAACATACACCAAGGTCTCGAATTGTGGTAGATGCCAACGACCTGTAATCAAGTATCGTAGCGCTCTGTGGTCCACATGTGAAGGTAAGTTTTCTACGTAGTAGGTTATCGCCTCTGACCTGCGCTCCTCCATGTAAAATGCTAATTTCACTCCGATCACAATGGGTGTATCGGTGTTTGGTGACACTCCGGTAGCAGTGGGCACACCGGAGAGGCAAGCCTAGCTGGGAGCGGCTCGGGATTGCAAGAGGCGGCTAAGGTTTTTTTAGGAGGAGCGTATTCTTCCACTTAGACGAATACTATATATGAATGATATACTCACTTATAATTTAAAATTTGTATGTGCATGCACTAATAGAAAATTTTGAGATACTTAAAAATTTTCACTATAAATCGACAATAAATAATAAAAAGAAGCACAAGTTATAATGAAAGTGGAGGGATAATATTGCACAAAAATATGACAGCATATTTATTTTGTACAGTGCGCATTCATTTTTCTTAATATTGGAGGGATATTTTTGTCATAAAAATAGTCTATTTGTGTGGATATTTCTAGAATATCATATATTTTACGGGGTATTCATTTTGCATTTTACCTTATTGGAGGAAAATAGTTTTCCAAAATAATCTGAAATTCTTAAGATTACCTAGTTTTATGAATACCAAATAAGATAAAGTTATAATTGATAACTATTGACACGATTCTAGGGGCATTCCCGCCTTCTCACCCAGCGACATGGTCGGAGCACTGTAGATATCCGCAGTGTCCTAGTGCTGTTCCTGCCGCCCCTAGCCCGGCAGCGAGTTCTGGGATGGTCGACATCAATGAGGGGGATCTCACACGACATCGGCACGGCGTCATCCCATCCTAGGTGACACGTGACGTCACTCCGTATGACGTCACTCTGTATAACGTCACCTCCTAGCACCCGAGCGACATCTACCAGAGGTAACACCTACCCCCTGTCAGCAAGGCCCTTCCTTTGCCGATAAATACCCCCACCATTCAAAGCAAAAGGGTAAGCCTAAGACAGCGTGCTGAACCCCTACCATTTTCACCACTCTTACTAACT
This sequence comes from Viola odorata, assembly GCA_963691705.1. Classification (NCBI taxonomy): domain Eukaryota; kingdom Viridiplantae; phylum Streptophyta; class Magnoliopsida; order Malpighiales; family Violaceae; genus Viola; species Viola odorata. The sequence continues at coordinate 17,590,975 of OY829546.1, read as the reverse complement.
TAAGCATTGGAGTGTTTACGCCAGAGACCCCCTCTGGCGCTTTGCAGGTAACGAAGACAACTGGAACAGTGTTCCCGACCAGCCCCGCTTTGGCCGATCCTACTCGACGAACCTCGGACTCTTATCAAATGGTGCTTTCATTGAGAGTCTTGGTTAATTAAGTGAGCTTCCTTGATAACCAAGCCTTATTCTTTCTAGGAATTGAAGGATCATGGCCTCAGATTCAGAATCTACACCCCCTCACTCTCGTTGTACCCACACTCACAGGGAACTTTTTCCTACGTCTTCGTCTAGTATCTTCACCACATCGCTTTGAGCTTTCCCGGCGCAGACGGACCTCCTTTTTGGACTGGCAGGAAGCACGTCGCTTTCCCAAACAGGCGCTCCGTTTTCTCAAATGGTCGGATCTAGTCATTCTATTCCCCCTCCTGTAGGTTCTGGAATGGATGGTGCCAACAATCCTTTGGCAAGTTCAATCTCGACCCTTCGTGCTCAGCTAGATTACTTGACTGAGCTGGCAGCAAGGTTCACTTCCAGTGTTCCTGGATCGGGCGTGCCTTCTCAGTTTGTTTTCACCCCGTCTATCGTTACTGATCGACCGATGTCGCCTTGGCGGCATGTAAGCGTTCCTCCAACTTTACCTGCGTCGAGTATGCTATTCAGCTTTGTACAACTCGCCGACGGACGGGTAGAGCCTTACATACCGCAAGCGCAGCGAGTTCCCATTTCCCAAGTAAAACGACAGCAGGAAGACTATAGAGAACGTTGGGATGGTAGAAGAGAGGAGGCAGACAGAGAAATGTCTCTCGAGCGAAGTGAAAGAATGAGCAGTAGAAGATATCGAACCCGTTCACCTAGGAGTCGCAGTCGATCCCCTAGGCAACAACGTACCCCCGAGCCTCGAGGGCGCAGATGCCACTTTGAAATTTCTCCGCCTCGTCATGACCGTGAAATCCTAGATGACACCTCAGGTCATCCGTTCAGCCATCGTATAAGATGTCATAGGGTCAGCCGACACGTTAAGCTCCCTACCGAGTCGTACGATGACACTAAAGATCCCATCTCCCACCTCAATAAGGTGAAAGATTTCGTGCAATTCTAGATGCACAGCGACGTGGCATTGTGTCAAATATTCGTCATGACGTTGTCAGGGGTAGCCCGCCTCTAGTTTGAAGGACTCCCTGCCCGGTCAATCGATAATTTCTTACAGCTAGAGGCTAAATTTAAGAGTCACTTCAGCACATCTATCCCCATCCGGAAGTCTGTCGCAGCCTTGTTCAACATCACAGGAAGCCAGAAGAATCTTTAAAAAGCTATCTTGGTCGTTTTGACATGGAAATGTCGTTGACACCAGGTATTACTATTGATTTTGCCATAGAGGCCTTGAATCGAAACTGCGGATACGAAAAGTTGAGGGACACATTAATGGTGGACCCCCCGAAAACCTTAGATGCGTTAAGGCTGAAGGCTCACAACTATGCGAGAATGGAAGAGGAGGAATATAGAGATAGAATGCGAAACATGCCGCGGAGCGCGCCCTCCGTCCCCGCCACTCAGGCCAGTGCAACCCACGACACTCTCCCTGGTGATGAATACGCCCAGCGGAAAGACCACATCCCCAAGGCATCGAATCGACAGAAAGGTAACTTTTCTAGAGGAAGAACCAGTGGCTCAAACCCTCAGTGACAAGCGGACCCCGACCTTCCTTCCCTTATACTCCCGCGGGTGGAGATCTTAGCAATTATTCAGCAACGGAACCTGCCAATCCGTTATCCAACCCCTGTGAAACCGGGAGTGATCGTAGGAGGAAGGGAAAATGCTTTCTGCAAATTCCACAAGGCTAGAGGACACTCCACCGACGTATGCAGAGAACTGAAGTTAGCGATAGAGCGTTTGCTAGAAGAAGGTTACCTCGGAGAATTCACCACCAGACCAAGAGAAGAAGCCAGAGGCAACCCCACGTGTGGGGCGTCAGGCAACCAACAAATGCCTCCTCCCCCCTGGAAGTAGCGAGACCTCTGGTGGAAGGGGGAAAGAAGTGTTAACGATTCATGACGGAGACATTCCCATTATCAACATCATTGCCGGTGGCACATCATACCTCGACGAGCCCACCCAAGCGGTACTCGGTGCTGGAGAGAAGCGGAAACGAGAAAGCCAGCCCGCAAAAAAGGAAGCGATAGATATGCTAGACAGGATGGTGTTATCCTTCTCCGAAGAAGACGAAAGGGGTGTCGTGTTCCCCCACAACGACGAGTTGGTAGTTGATTGACGTTATATTTCATTCATTTCTACCACTTCAAAGTTCCTTGTTTGTGGCAGAAACTCCCTTTTTCACGTCAATTTGGCTTCTTTTGGAAGAATCTTGGGCAAGACCGGTTCTGGATGGATCTAGTGCTAGAGCGAAGACTGGCAGTCTTAGCTGCATGTCTTGGCTAAGACTACAGGATAGAAGCGTGCTGAACATGGACTCATGGGAAGCGAGATCAGATCAGAGACCACCTGGCCATTGCATCCACTTGAAGACTTTTTGGATGTAATCCTATTTGAACAAAAACACTTTATTATTATGTTATTATTATTATCTCTTTAGTATTTGAAAACAATTGGGATTCTTATCCCTATCTTTTTGTTAATTTGAAGTGAGGAGTTTTGGTAAGAAACGTGATTGATGGGGACTCTAACCTTATTTAAGGTTGGGGAAGGCTGTCAATTACGATATTCTTCCATCTTCCTTTCTTCTGGTTTTGTAAACAACTGCTGTGATAATTCCTTCAGAAATATCGCATCTTAATTATATTTCATGTTCTTCAATTGTTCCATTTATTTCTTTAATTAATATGTTTAGTAGCTAAAGCACCTAATTCTTGGTAAGGGCCGAGTGAGCATACTTGTGAATCGTGAGGCTGAGTTGTTCTTAATCATCCTCTCGTTTGTATTCAGTTGAATTTTTGTTTTAATAAACCGGTTCCCGTCTAGACTAAGACTTGATCGATCTTAGGCAAGACGATGAATTTGCAACCAGTCACCAAGGGGACGAGCGAAACCGAAGTGACGAAGTAGGTAGTTAACCTCGCGGGGGTTAGTGAACTTGAATTGATATAGGTCTAACCAGATTGACGACCTAGGGCTCCGAGTTTGGAGTAGCTTGGCCTAGACTCTGTCTTTCCCTATGCCATTGAGATAACGCATGTGCCTCAAGCCAGCAGCCAATTGGATAAACCCTTTAGCCAGTAAGGTATCCACTGGCCAGGATCACTAGGAAAGGGGGTACCCTCCAAGTGATTTGAATAGGAGGAAAGTAGGATTGGAAAGGGGTTCCTCCCAATCTATAGCAGAGTTACAAAGGAGAAGGAGAAAATCTATAGTCAATGATCGATGAAACAAGTCTAGTGCTGCCAGGGATTAATCTCACGAAAGTTTCACCCAACCTCAGCCAGCAATCTTAGCTAAGATTCACTTCTGCCCAAGATTGCTTCTTCATTCTATTATTGCTTATTCTCTTTTTACGCTTTGCTTATCTTAATCATCAGGAATAAAAATATCCTCAACTCCAGTGACGAGGAAGTCGAGTCGGGACTACGATACACCACCAAGATCTCTGCGGACGAACCTCTTATCGCAATCTACGAGTCCCTTGTGGAAGAGTGATAAGTTGTATTCCTACCCCATTTTCTATATCTTTTTACAACTAAATTTGATGCCCTCGACAAGCGATCAAATTTTGACGCCGTTGCCGGGGATCTTCTGACGGTGTATTTTGTAGTTTTGTTTTTTATTTTTGTCTTTCGCAGTTGATGACCAGGTCCTCAAAGGAAGAACTACTACCTTTGAATCCAGAACTCACAAGGACCGAAACCCAAATCAGGAAGAAATCTAAGAGGAAATTCGTTGGTGAATTTTCGGGAACTCAATCAGAAACTGATTCCAGCAACAGTCTAGGCCAAGATCAGGGCCCAGCTGAGAATCCAATACCAAACATGGAAGAAAACCAAGAAGAACAGACGATGAGAGAACAGAACATGGGGGCAGAATGAGTGACCTACTCCTGTATTAATCTACCACCGATGGCTAATGATTGGTCCATCAAGACAAACATCATTGCCAACTTAACCAAATTCCATGGCCACTCAAACGAGAATCCGTATAACCATTTGAGGAATCTTCACCTCCAATGCGATACCCTCAAACCAGTAGGAGTATCAATCGAGAGAGCCAAACTGAAGTCATTTCCGTGGTCCCTCGAAGACTCAGCTAAGAATTGGTTCTATAGCTTGCCCCATAACACAATAATAACGTGGGGAGACATGTCCGTTGCCTTCCTAAATAAATATTGGAATGCGACTAAGGCAGGGGCAGCAAGGAAAAGCTTAGTTTCCGTTCAGCAGAGGGGAGGAGAAAGTTTGAGCGAGTATCATCAAAGGTTTAGAGACCTTCAAGACATTTTCCCTACCCATGGGGTGGCAAATCATCTCCTAATCCAATACTTCTATGATGGAATGTGTATAAAGGATAGGGAAAGGCTAGATTCAGCCGCTGGAGGAGCACTTCAAGATCTTACTCCAACGAGAGCAAAATTACTCCTCCAAACGATGGCCGACAACAGCCAAAACAACGCCTCATCCGAGAGAAATTCTACACCTTCTTCTTTAAATGCAATAAATATGGAAAATAAGCTTGATAAGATTACTGACATTTTGATGAATCTTTCTATAGGTACCCAATGTCAGGCACAAACTACAGTCGCAGCAGCCAATCCCATGCCCTCGGTTTGCGGGGTTTGCCAACAGCTAGATCATCCAACCCATAGTTGTTATGTGGTGGAACAGCCGGCAGATCCAGCCCCAATCCCAGTGAATGCAGCATATGGCTACAATCAAGGACAATCTAATGGACAACCTAGATTCCCACACGAGAGCAACCAATACTCATGGAGACAACATCCCAATCTAAAGTGGAGGCAAGATACGCCTCAGCCTAGCCAACCAAATCACCAACAATACCAAACTCAGCCTAGTCAACCATCTCAACACCAATACCAACAACAGCCACAACAATCTCCCATAAATTTCCAACACTTCGTACCCAGACCACCAGGAGCAAACCAATCCAATGCCCCTGTCCCACTTCCTACACCTCAACCGCTTAAGATTACCGGAGTACCTATCGAAGACACTATGCAAAAATTCATGCAAGCAACTCAATCCAGCCTTGTCGAAATGCAAAAACAAATAGGTCAGCTCACCCAACAGATCCAGCAAACAGGAACAAGTGGAAAATTACCTTCCACCACTGAGGATAACCCAAAGCACAATGTAAATGCCATCCACCTAAGGAGTGGAAGTGTCCTACCTGAACGAAAGGGTGCGAAATCGGATCAAGGGATTCACGACCAATCGTACGAAGACGAGGTTGTGGACGTAGATGAGGAAGTACAAGAAGAAATTCAAGCAGAAGTTCAGTCGGAGCCAATCTTGGCTAAGACTGGAACTCAGAGTGAAGCCGAGCTTGATATTCCAGTTCAAACGGAACAGCCGATCTTAGCTAAGACTAAGGCCAAGGCTGATGAGCAGGTTATGAAACCTCTGGAGACAGCAGATATCCCACCTCCCTATCCTCCAAAGTCCTCTAAACAAAAGAAGTTAGACGAGGCTAAGGACTTCATGAACATTTTTGGCAAAGTGGCAGTGAATATTCCTATGCTAGACTTAATTTCAAAAGTACCTTCTTATGCAAGATTTTTGAAAGAACTTTGTACTAACAAAAGGAAACTTGCAGGTATTGAGAGAGTGAATCTTATGCAGAATGTTTCTTCAGTGCTTCAGAGTAAACTACCGGAGAAATGTGGAGATCAAGGAACCTTCACTATCCCTTGCAAGATTGGGAACAAAACGGTGGAAAAGACCCTTTGCGATTTAGGGGCTGGGATCAACGTGATGTCCTTAAAGGAATATGAAGCATTGCAAATGGGACCCATGAAGGAAACACAGGTGGTGATTCAACTGGTTGACCGAACGGTGATCCACCCTAAGGGTTTAGTGGAGGACGTTCTCGTCCAAGTCAATAACTTTATATACCCTGTGGACTTTTATATTGTTGAAATGGATGCTGATTTACCTTCCTGTACTACTGATGTGCTCTTAGGTAGACCTTTTCTTAGGTCTGCTAAAGCAAAGATAGACGTTTATGAAGGTAGTATTATTTTGGAATTCTTTGGAAGCACGATTAAGTTCTACATGAAGGAGGGATTAAATTATCATAATGAGACACATAGTGTTAATTTTATTGATATCTTATACCCTATTGAGGAAGAAACTGCAGACTTAAATGCTACTGACCCACTTGATTTTGTCTTAAGCAGAAGTATCTCAGCTAAGACGCTGGAAGAAATGGAAGACCGAGTAGGAAACCGAGAGGATCTTAGGGAGATCTTAACGGATTTTCATGAAACTGAACCAGTGAAGGAAACCACACCTTGTCCATTGTTTAGCCTATCTAACTCTGAGATGATACCATCCATTATGCAGGCACCCGAGCTTGATCTTAAAGAGTTACCAGAACACCTTAAGTACGCCTATCTAGGCCAAGGCGAAACTCTCCCAGTAATAATCTCAGCTAAGCTTTCCAGCGAAGAAGAGACAAGATTGACAAGCGTTCTGAAGGAACATAAAGAGGCTATTGGGTGGACTCTAGCAGACATCAAGGGCATATCCTCAACCATTTGTACCCACAAAATTCACACGGAAGAGGATAAGAAAACTATTAGACAACCCCAAAGGAGGCTTAACCCTCCGATGATGGAAGTTGTCAAGAAAGAAATCATCAAACTACTTGAAGCTGGAATTATATACCCAATCTCTGATAGTTCATGGGTTTCCCCTGTGCAGGTTGTGCCCAAAAAGACAGGTACTACCGTGACTGAAGGTGAGGATGGAGTAAAGAGAACCGCGAGAATTCAGAACGGATGGAGAGTCTGCATAGACTACCGCAGACTTAACCAAGTCACAAGGAAAGATCACTTTCCATTGCCATTCATCGACCAAATGGTGGAAAGATTGACTGGGAAGTCCCATTACTGTTTCTTGGACGGTTATTCAGGATTTTATCAAATCCCAGTGGCATTAGAAGACCAAGAGAAGACGACATTTACATGTCCCTTCAGAACCTTTGCATATAGGAGGATGCCATTCGGATTGTGCAATGCACCGGCCACCTTTCAAAGATGTATGGTTAGTATCTTTTCAGACTATGTGGAAAAGGGTATTGAAGTGTTTATGGATGACTTCACCGTCTATGGTGACGATTTTGATAAATGCTTAACGACACTGAAACATATTTTAAAAAGATGTGTGGCCACTGATCTTGTTCTTAACTATGAAAAATGTCATTTCATGGTTGAACAAGGTATTGTCTTAGGTCATGTAGTTTCTAAGAAAGGTATAGAAGTTGACCAGGCTAAGATTGACGTTATCAAAACCTTGCCTTACCCCTCATGCGTGCGTGAGGTTAAGAGTTTTTTGGGCCATGCAGGGTTTTATCGCAGGTTTATCAAAGACTTCTCGAAGATAGCGGAGCCAATGTGCAAACTCTTGCAAAAAGAAGTGGACTTCGATTTTGACAAGTCTTGCCAAGAAGCGTTCGACAAGGTCAAAGAGAGACTCATATCATCCCCAATCATCCAAGCCCCAGATTGGAACCTACCATTCGAATTGATGTGTGATGCTAGCAACTCGGCTGTTGGTTCGGTTCTAGGGCAGAGTAACGGTAGAGATCCACACGTGATCTACTACGCCTCTAAGATGCTTGACGATGCGCAAAAGAACTATACCACAATGGAGAAAGAATTGTTCACAATAATCTTCGCCTTAGACAAATTCAGATCTTATTTGATGGGAACAAAAGTCATAGTCTTTTCTGACCACGCAGCCTTAAGGTATCTCCTGACAAAAGCCGAATCTAAGCCAAGACTGATCCGCTGGGTTTTACTTTTGCAGGAACATAATTTGGAGATTAAAGACAAAGCAGGAAAGAAGAACTTAGTTGCGGACCACCTAAGTAGATGTTTTGTGAAGGTCGATTCAGAACCAATCAAGGATGATTTTCCAGACGAACATCTATTTGCCGTCCAGGTAATTAGACCATGGTTTGCCGACCTAGTCAATTTCTTAGCCACGGGAAAACACCATGGAGACCTAACGGCTCAAGAAAAGGTTAAGATTAAGCATGACAGCAAGTATTTCGTTTGGGATGATCCTTACCTTTGGAAGATCGGGTCTGATCAGTTGATTAGAAGATGCATTCCTGAAACTGAAATTCCATCGGTCTTAAGATTTTGTCATTCTTATGCATGTGGTGGACATTTTGGAGCTAAGAGGACAACCTTAAAAGTCCTAGAATTAGGATTTTACTGGCCCTCTCTATTCCATGATAGTTATATGTTTTGTAAGACATGTCCTGAATGCCAAAAGATAGGGAACATAAGCGCTAGAAACCAAATGCCCATGAATGTTATATTAAATTGTGAGATTTTTTATCTATGGGGCATTGATTTCATGGAGCCATTTCCTATGTCGGATGGAAAGCAATATATATTGCTTGCTGTAGATTATGTGTCTAAATGGATAGAAGCTAAGGCAACTAGGACCAATGATGCTAGAACTGTTGTTTCATTTTTGAAAACTAACATTTTGAACAGATTTGGCGTGCCTAGGGGGATCATTAGCGACCGAGGCACACATTTTTGCAATAGTATTATTGTTTCCCTTTTCAGGAAGTATGGAGTAACCCACAAAGTCTCCACAACATACCACCCTCAGTCAAATGGCCAAGTGGAGGTATCAAACAGAGAAGTCAAATCGATCTTAGCTAAGACTATTGGCTTAGATCGACGAGATTGGAGCCAAAGGTTAGATGATGCACTATGAGCGTATAGGACAGCTTACAAATCCCCTATAGGAATGACTCCTTACAAACTGGTGTACGGAAAAACCTGTCACCTACCAGTAGGTATGCAACACAGAGCTTATTGGGCAATTCGGAAATGCAATCTAAGGTACGACCAAGCAGGTGAGGAAAGGAAACTCCAAATCCACGAAATAGAAGAGTTGAGGAACCAAGCATATGATAATCAGCTCTTAGCCAAGATAAGGATGAAAACATATCACAATAGTAAGATTGTTGAGAAAAATCTCCAACTTGGGGGAAAAGTCCTTCTGTACAATTCACGATTTAAGCTCTTCCCAGGTAAGCTCAAAACCAAATGGGAAGGTCCATATGTTATCACTAATATCTACCCTCATGGTGCAGTGGATATTAAGAATGAAAAAATAGGGATTGAGTTCAAGGTCAATGGACAACGACTGAAACCATTCCTAGAAGGATTTCCTACGTTTCAGGAAAATCAGGCGATTGAAGCCCCACCTAAGATTCATTAAAAGCACAGCAAAGTCATGCCTAGGACTACAACTAGGGCGCTACATGGGACGCAACCCATGCCTTTTAATTTTAGTTATCTCGAATAAACTTATCGTTCAAATTTTGCCAGCGCTACTAATTAATTTCCCTTTGCTGAATTTTTCAGGGAGCATATGGAAGAAAAATAATTTTCAGGAGTGATTTTGAGGATCTAAGTGTGGTGAGGAGTATATTTGATCCTAGCCATATTTTATTCAGCCTTGGGCTGATTGACACGCGGAGATAGAGGAAGAAAAAGAAAGGAAGCGTGTTCTAGGGAGGAGAAAAAGTAGGGATAACGGTCACATTTTTTGTAATTACTAATCATGATTTGGAAATTAATTTTTCCAAATCTTAATTAATAATTATCTACCAAGAATCAGTCCCCTTACCTCCCACAAACACAAAATCCCTAAAATTTTGCCCTCTCTCTCTTATCTTTCGCGATCACCTCAGCTAAATCCTCTCCACTCTTCCACTCTCCTACTTCAAACCCACGATCAATCAGCATTAAAACATGGGAAAATCAAAGCGATCATCTGCAAAGAAAGTGAAATCCACCCCGATTAAGCAAAGATCTCCTACCCCTTCGCAATCTCCCTCTCTAACGAATCCAGAGGAGGATTTGCCACAAAACCTCAACGAAGCGCTAGATATCGCAAGGACAATCATGTCCATGGAAGCAGCCGACTCTGATTCTTCGAAGCAAATTCTCTCCACTCCTACTTCAGCCCCCGAGCCCAAAACCCTATCTAGGGTTAGCAAGCCGGTTGACTCCGAGGTTCAAGAGATTTCGGATTCCGAGCCTAAGTGTGAAGAAGGCTCGGCCAAATCAAAGAAATCGGGAAAGAGAAAGGCAACACTGACTGTTGAATCTACCCCAGCCAAGAGGACGCGATCTGCGGTTGCCAAGGGCAAGAAGAAAGCTGATGAGGGCAATCTTGGCCCGGACTCTGAAGTTGATGAGGTTGCAGTATTGGCCAAGCCTGCGGCCAAGACTGCCAAAGTAATCACCCTTCCACCCTTGAACTCTTTGAAAGGCTGTTTGAGGCCTGATACTCCTGACTTTAGGGCTAAGTTGATTGAAAAACATGCATGTGAGATAACTCAATTTGTTGTCCTTGATTTTTCCTTTCTTGATGACTTAGGGATAGGAAACAGAGTTAGGCGGTTTATTTCTAATCTTGGGTGGGATTGTTTTTTCTATCTTTGCATGCCTGCTTATGCTGAATTATGTTTAGAGTTTCATTCCTCTTTCTGGTTAGATCAGGAGAGATTGTATGCTAATGGTAGATCTTTTCCTGATCTGAGTGTTACTGATGTTGTGCACTTCCGTTTGCTTGATAAGTGGTGTCACTTTTCCATTAATGATTTTAATCTGTTGCTTAGCTTTGTGACTGAGGATGGCCTCAAGTCTGATGAATATGCAAATGCCCTGACTGATTATCCCCCAGATTGGGATAAGGCAGCGGCCTACGGAGAATTGATTGGTGACCATGCGGCTAAGCTAAATAAAAATTCTAAGGCTCACCAGATCCGAGATCCTACCTTGAGGATTCTCCAAAGGATCCTTTCAATCAATCTCTCGGCCAAGACCACAGTCTCGGGTAATATTTCAAAACTTGAGACATTTTTGCTTTGGTGCATGCTGCATGAAAAAAGAGTTAATCTTGGCTATTGGATTGCTAGGCAGATAAAAGCATGTGATTCTCTTCCTAGAATGATTCTAGGAACTCTGATTTCCCATTTGACTGCTACTGCTAGGGGTATAGATTTGTCTGGTTTGAATTTATATAAATCCTGTGCCATTAAGATCATGGATCTTAGGGCTTTTGACCAAATGGGCCATTTCCACGAGGAAAAAGGCTATCTCTGCTTTAATACAGGATTTACCCCAGTACCAGATCACCTCTATGGGAAGAGGATCAACGAGAACTTCAAGGTTAAGCCAATTCAGATCGACGGTGCAGCAGAGGAGCCCAATCTTGGCCAAGATGACCAGATGCCTGAGCAAACCAATAGCCTCAGCATTGATCCTGACCACCCTAGACTTCCAAAATGGGCCAACAAATTCCTTGAGCTTGTGCAGATCCAGCTCGACGCTTTCACGTCACCAATAGGACAATGTGTTCTCTAAGTGTGGTGAGGGTGTTTTTAGGATGTTTGTCTGTATATACATGTTCTGAAGTGTTTTTGGTGTGATTTCTCTTATCGCATGAAATTTTTCATTTTTTTTGTGAATCTAGGCTAAGTTAGTTGGCCTAGATCGTCTGAAACAGAGTCTGATGCATGTTTTTTTTCTTTGTCAACATGTGTGTTTTTGGGATGTGTGTTCTCTGTTTTGTTTGTGTGTCAGCAAAATTTTCTGAACTACGCCTAAAGCCTGTTTTCTCGAGTACCTTAACCTTGACCTTTAGCATCCTTCACCTTGTGACCCCATAACTTATGAACACAGCATCCTCAGCCTAGAGACATCCTTATTGTACATAATCATAGTCTAGCATTGTGCAACCGACTTGACACATAGGCAAACTTCCACCAAAAATACCTAATACCCCCTTAAGGAAAATTGCTAGTGGACAATAGAGTCTAATGCCTTGTAATTATGCTGAATCGCTCTAATATAGAGAACTACTTCTATGCCTAGTAAATTGCAGCTCTAAAATATATATATATATATGAATAAAACGTCTTGGTATTTCTGCCTCAGTAAGCGGAAATAATCAAGAAACTTTTAAAAGAGCAAAGAAAAAAATAATAAAAGCAAATGTCTCGATGTTTCTGCCTCACTAAGCATTAACAATCAAGAAACTTTTAGCAATTTAGGCATAGTAAAACAAAACTTGGCAAGGTAATTAGATGATGATATTGAGTAATTGAATTAAAGGGGGAAAATCCAAGTAGGTGGAGGTCTTGCTTTGTTGAGTCTGTTGTGGAATGCAAAGATGTTATGGTCATATGGAATTCGGATGTCTAGGGTACTGATTAGGCTATATTCATAAGGGTTGGGATCCATGCAGAAGTATGCTCACTGTCATAGGCCAAAGATATTTAAGGAAATGGGCTAAGGGTAGTCTGTCCAGAAAATTTTGCCACTGTTTGAGTCTGTCTATTTTGCGTCTTTCTTTTTTTTCTTAGTCAAGAGTCTAGTATGCTTGGGGGCAAGCATTGTTTAAGTGTGGTGAGGTTTGATTGACGTTATATTTCATTCGTTTCTACCACTTCAAAGTTCCTTGTTTGTGGCAGAAACTCCCCTTTTCACGTCAATTTGGCTTCTTTTGGAAGAATCTTGGGCAAGACCGGTTCTGGATGGATCTAGTGCTAGAGCGAAGACTAGCAGTCTTAGCCGCATGTCTTGGCTAAGACTGTAGGATAGAAGCGTGCTGAACATGGACTCATGGGAAGCGGGATCAGATCAGAGACCACCTGGCCGTTGCATCCACTTGAAGACTTTTTGGATGTAATCCTATTTGAACAAAAACACTTTATTATTATGTTATTATTATTATCTCTTTAGTATTTGAAAACAATTGGGATTCTTATCCCTATCTTTTTGTTAATTTGAACTGAGGCGTTTTGGTAAGAAACGTGATTGATGGGGACTCTAACCTTATTTAAGGTTAGGGAAGGTTGTCAATTACGATATTCTTCCATCTTCCTTTCTTCTAGTTTTGTAAACAACTGTTGTGATAATTCCTTCGGAAATATCGCATCTTAATTATATTTCATGTTCTTCAATTGTTCCATTTATTTCTTTAATTAATATGTTTAGTAGCTAAAGCACCTAATTCTTGGTAAGGGCCGAGTGAGCATACTTATGAATCGTGAGGCTGAGTCGTTCTTAATCATCCTCTCGTTTGTATTCAGTTGAAGTTCTGTTTTAATAAACCGGTTCCCGTCTAGACTAAGACTTGATCGATCTTAGGCAAGACGACGAATTTGCAACCAGTCACCAAGGGGATGAGCGAAACCGAAGTGACGAAGTAGGTAGCTAACCTCGCGGGGGTTAGTGAACTTGAATTGATATAGGTCTAACCAGATTGACGACCTAGGGCTCCGAGTTTGGAGTAGCTTGGCCTAGACTCTGTCTTTCCCTATGCCATTGAGATAACGCATGTGCCTCAAGCCAGCAGCTAATTGGATAAACCCTTTAGCCAGCAAGGTGTCCACTGGCCAGGATCACTAGGAAAGGGGGTACCCTCTAAGTGATTTGAATAGGAGGAAAGTAGGATTGGAAAGGGGTTCCTCCCAATCTATAGCAGAGTTACAAAGGAGAAGGAGAAAATCTAGAGTCAATGATCGATGAAACAAGTCTAGTGCTCACGAATTCGCCCTTGCCAGGGATTAATCTCACGAAAGTTTCACCCAACCTCAGCCAGCAATCTTAGCTAAGATTCACTTCTGCCCAAGATTGCTTCTTCATTCTATTATTGCTTATTCTCTTTTTACGCTTTGCTTATCTTAATCATCAGGAACAAAAATACCCTCAACTCCAGTGATGAGGAAGTCGAGTCAGGACTACGATACACCACCAAGATCTCTGCGGACAAACCTCTTATCGCAATCTACGAGTCCCTTGTGGACGAGTGATAAGTTGTATTCCTACCCCATTTTCTATATCTTTTTACAACTAAATTTGATGCCCTCGACAAGCGATCAATAGTCACGCCCGTCATCGGTAACCATGGGGTTCGAAGAACCCTCATTGATAATGGCAGGGCGGTAAATCTATTTTCACTGGAAGCGTATAACCTTATGAAGCACCCTGCCGATGAATTGACACCCTGCAAGAAACCAATCATTGGAGTGGACGGTGTTCCTATACCTCTAGCTGGAGTCACGGTGTTGCCTATGTACTTTAGAGAAGACACGTCCAAGCGATCAGAAGAGTTGTTGTTCTTGGTCGTAGACCTCACTCTACCTTATAACGCCATTCTAGGGCGGCCATTTCTCAATCACTTCGGGGCAGCAATATCTCAAAAACACCTCAGGGTAAAATATCCCTCTTGGGAAGGAGTGGTGTCAATCAAGGGCGACCAAAAGCTAGCCGCCGAATGCTATTAGCTCATGACTCAAAAAAACTATGACCAGTACATATGTGTGGCGGTATATCCCTACGAGCAAAGGGTTGAAAGGCACACCCAACCGGTAGATACGATGGTGCCTGTCCCCGTCGACGGTAATAGAGAGGCAAGTTTCTTGGTCAGTGAAAAATTGACCCCGGAGGAGAGTGCACAACTAGCCCGACTGTTGAACAAGTATAGGGGAGAGTTCGCCTGGAAACCAGCGGATATGCCTGGCATCTCCAGGCAGGTAGCAGAACATCGACTTAATGTCAATCCGCATTCCACGCCAGTTCAACAGAAGCGACGAGAATTTTTCGCAGATAAGGCAATGGCTATTGACAAGGAGGTAACAAAACTCGTTGACGGAGGATTCATTTGAGAGGTTCAATACCCCACCTGGCTGGCCAACCCCGTCCTAGTTCTGAAGCCCAACGGAGACTGGCGCATGTACATCAATTTCACTGACCTAAACGACGCCTGCCCCAAGGACTGTTATCCGCTCCCTAGAATTGATCAGTTAGTTAATCAAGCTGCTGGATATGCATACTTGAGTTCTTTGGATGCCAACTCCGGATACCATCAGATCCCCATGGCCAAAGAGGACGAAGAAAAAACGGCATTCATAACCCTAAAGGCTACTTATTGTTACACGACGATGCCGTTCAGATTGAAGAATGTTGGGGCAACTTTCCAGCGCATGGCAAACAAAGTGTTCGAGAGGCAAATCGGAAAAAAACGTAGAAGCCTACGTGGACGACTTACTGATCAAGAGCCGAAGCTTCAGTGACCATCTGGAAGACTTACGAGAGGTGTTTGACACGTTAAAGGGATATAAAATGAAACTGAACTCTCGCAAATGCATGTTGACATTTCAGACGGGTAAATTTTGGGGGTACGTGGTAAGCTAGAAAGGCATCCAGCCAAACCCGTCAAAGATCAAGGCCATCTATGACATGGCGTCACCACGAACCATCTAAGAGGTCCAAAGATTGACAGGACGCATCATCGCTTTAGGACACTTCATCTCTAAACAGGGTGAGAGATGCCTGTCGTTCTTCAAGGTCATACGCAGAAAGGCTCCTTTTAGATGGACGCAAGAATGCGAAGAAGCGTTCATAGGTTTGAAAACCTACTTGTCGTCCGATTTGGTGCTAACGCGACCAGAACCAGGCGACACCCTATTCCTATATCTCGGTGTTGCGGATGAAGTAGTCAGTGTTGTCCTAGTACGGGAGGACAACCACGCCCACCGTCCCGTCTTTTTTGTCAGTCATGTGTTAAAGGATGCCGAGGTGCGATACGCCCACATCGAGAAGGTGGCATTCACCCTGAAACAATCCACGCGAAAGATGGATAGGTACTTCCAGGCCCACCCAGTTATCGTGCTTACAGATCAGCCCTTGAAGAGAATCTTCAGGAAACCAGAGTCCTCTGGGAGGATGCTGATCTGGGCAATCGAGCTCGAGCAGTACGGATTACAATACAAGGCTCGACCATCTGTAAAAGCCCAGGTCCTAGCAGACTTCATCGCCGAGTGCACCTTTGCCACAGATCCTGTGGCGGAGCCGCTTGAAGAGGAAGAGAATAGTGCAAAGCTCCCACCCCCGGAGGCCTACGCGGACTCGTGGGTTATCTATGTGGATGGCGCTAAAAATCAAGAACTGGCAGGAGTCGGTATTTACATGATTGGGCCACACGATATACAGGTGCGGCACGCCATCAGAATCCTACAACCACTATCTAATAATGCAGTAGAGTATGAAGCGTTATTAGCCGGGCTCAGGATAGGAAGAAACCTCTCCACCGAAGCTGAGCGCGACGCGGCGGCAGGAGCCCCACGATTGAAAATACGTGGCGACTCCAAACTAGTGATAGACCAAGTCTTGGGACACTCCCAAGCCAGAGAGCCCGTCATGGTGCAGTACCTCTCAAAAGTAAAATGAGAGTTTATGGAAATAGAATGAAGCGGCATGCACGTCACTTTTGAACACATTCCCCGAGAAGACAATGCCGAGGCAGACAACCTCGCCAAAACGGCAGCCAATTAGGAGGCGACTATACCAGAGAATGTGTATTACGAGGAAATGTCAGTACCATCCTTCATGGAGGAACAGTTGTCACTGTGTGTAGAAGAAATTGAAAAGGACTGGAGAATCCCTGTGGTCAAATTCCTAAAGCACGACGAGTTGCCGAGCGATAACGCAGAAAGGAAAAAAGTGTTGAAACAAGCGGCGAGATGCACCTACTATGATGGGGAACTAATTCGGAGATGTTTCACCCACCCAGCGGCAAAATGCATAACCGAACAGGAAGGCCTCCACACCCTGCGGGAGATTCCTGAAGGGATTTGTGGTATGCACGTATCGGGCGACACCATGGCCGCACAAGTATTTCGGTCAGGATTTTACAAGCCTACCATCCGCAGGGATTGTAACAACTTCGTGCAAACATGTCACAAGTGCCAAGAGTTGCTAAAATCCCCCGGAGACCTGCCACAAAAATCTCTCAAATCGTGGCCCGTTGCCCTTTCGCTAAATGGGGAATCGACATTTTAGGCCCTTTTCCTAAGACAAGATCCCAACTAAAATTCGTAATTATGGTCGTGGACTACTTCACGAAATGGGTAGAGGTGGAGGCGGTAGCCAACATTACGACTGAGAAAGTATGGCGCTTCTTTAAGTACCAAGTTATCATGCGGTTCGGGGTACATCGTGTACTGGTCAGCGACAACGGGACGCAATTTGCCAGCAACTTCTTCAAGGAACAATGCGAGGAATTCCAGATTGAACAAAGGTTTTCCTCCGTAGCGCATCCCCAGACTAACGGCTAGGCAGAGGTGACCAACCGAAGCATCCTAAGCAGCATCAAGAAAAATTTGGAGGGCTCAAAAAAAGAAATGGGCAGACGAACTACCCTATGTGATGTGGGCCTACCGCATGACTGTTAAGACTAGCACAGGGGAAACGCCCTTTGCGATGGCTTTTGGCACCGAGGCTGTCACGCCTGTGGAAATCGGCACCCTAAGTCTAAGGGTTGAATACTTCAAGGAAGATCTAAACGAAGAAAGGTTACGAGCTAACCTCAACGCGTTGCCTGAGCTACACGAGGAAGCCCTCCTGAAAACAATGCACTATAAAAGGAAAATGGCGCGGTATCACAACAGACATGTTAAGGAGCGGCTGCTCAAAGCGGGAGACTTGGTGCTCAGGGACAAGCGAGCTGCTGGCCAACGAATGTGGAAACTCAGCTCAAATTGGGAGGCCCCATACCGCGTCACCCGCGTTATCGGGAAGGGGGCATATGATACGATCCAGCCACGTCTTGCCCTCGACGTCCCGAGCCGTGTCTTGCCCTTGCGGGTCCGTGCTCAGCTTTATGATACAGGCCGTCCATCTAGGCCAAGATGTGCGTCTAGGCCAAGCCTTCCGTCTAGGCCGAGTCATCCATCTAGGCCGAGATGTGTATCTAGGCCGAGCCGTCCGTCTAGGCCAAGATGTGCGTCTAGGCCAAGCTGTGGGTTCGTGCTCAGCTTTGTGATACAGGCCTTCCATCTAGGCCAAGATGTGCGTCTAAGCCAAGCCTTCCGTCTAGGCCGAGTCATCCATCTAGGCCGAGATGTGTATCTAGGCCGAGTCGTCTGTCTAGGCCAAGATGTGCGTCTAGGCCAAGCCGT
The DNA here is from genome assembly GCA_963691705.1 of Viola odorata. Lineage (NCBI taxonomy): Eukaryota > Viridiplantae > Streptophyta > Magnoliopsida > Malpighiales > Violaceae > Viola > Viola odorata. Next base: position 17,572,783 of record OY829546.1, on the reverse strand, counting down.
TCGTCTAGGCCAAGCTGTGTGCCCGCGCCCAAGCCTTTCCAACATTCAGCCCATGCCGCTCAAGCCCAAGCATGAAGACCCTTTGTCTAAGGGTGCTATGGGTCATTTTACCCTTGTATATATTTTCCCTATAAATAGAAGCCCTTAGCTTCATTTTAGATTGCTTTTGATTTTGATGAGTTTTCTCTCTTAAGCCTTAAGCCACCATACCTCCTTCAAGACAACACCTTTAGATAGGTATTTGGTTATTGGTAAACCGGGGTCCTTAGTGGCTGAAAAACCATTGTGTATCCCTTATATTTCTATTAATCAAACACTCAAGTTGTTCTTGAGTTTGTTCTTCATTTTCCAAAGAAAGACCCTTAGTAATCCTTCTTACTAAGTTCCATTTATTGTTTTTCATCAATCCATTTCTACCAAACACCCATTAAATCCGCTGCATCTAAACTCCCTTTCCCCTCAAATTATCCGTTCATCCATTCCGAATCCATCAAGGAACCATCCGTGCATGAGACTAGATCCGTTGCTCTCCATCTCGCGCCTTCATCTTCTCTTGAGGGACTTGGGCCGTATCATGTGGTAGCGGAGCTCCAGCGTTCTCTAGGTTAGTTTCCTTGGTTATCTTACCGTTTCCTCCATTAAATTCGTATTCCCAATAGCATCTTTGTGTTGTTGTTGTTGGACAAATTTTTCTGTCCAGGAGTCAGTTTTGTGTCTGTTTTCATTTTGCTTTTCCGTGCGTTTCCTCCATAAGAAACTTCTGAAAATTTCTGTGCTTAATCTTCTATCTGATTAGAGAAAATGTTCTTTTTGTGTCGGTTGCTAACTCAGTGATCTTTACACATTTTTCGTCCTTGGAAGAAAACTGTGTAAATTTTACCCGAGAAGAACCGGTTTGTGTCTCGAGTCTGATTTGGGTTTCTTCCACTTGGAATTTTGATTTTCTTCCTTCTACAAAGTTTTAGATCGTTGGCTTGTGGGTCTCTGTAAAAAATTTAGAATGTTTTGGTCCATGATTGCTATGTGTTAAAGGCAGAAGCCGAAGGTCTGCTTAGTGTTCTTGAGAGTTCATCTTGTTTTCGTTTGGGTTTTGTGTTTGATTATTGTGGAACCCAAAAATTCCGAAAATCTTGTGTTTGTGTGGTTTAATTCTGCTCTTATCTGTGGTAATTGATTGCTAAATGTTGGAGCTCTCTAAGGTGGCCATGAGAGCCATGTGGGCATTGTTGTTTGCTAGCTAAGTGCCAAAAATTTTAGCCCACTCCTAGCTGGCCACATCACCCCTATTGTGAGCCTAGTATTTTCATGCATTGTGAGCCAAGCATTTCAGATTGCTCACTACTCTTCTCCTCACAACAGTCGGCCCTAGGTTTAGCATCCTTACCTTGCCACCTCACTTGCCACATAGACACCACCTCACTTGCCACCTCACACATCTTGCCACCTCATCACTAGTGCCACCTCATCAAATATTTTTGGCACCTAGTGAAAATATTTCAAAGACTAAGACTACTTGTCTTTCACTTCTTATTTCAATACTACATGTCATACAAGTGAGTTCTCTTCACTCATTGCAACAAAAAAAAAATTAGAAAGGAACTAAAACATAGATCAAAAAAAAATATATATATATATATATATATGATCAAGTTCCAAATTCAAAAAAAAAAAAAAATAGATTGCAATTGAGTCAAAAGTAAGAGTCTACTAGTATGTATGAATACATTAGAAGTGTAGTAGTTTACAACTAGGTGTACATTTTGTTTGAATTCCGGTTTTCAATTTTGTGATTGAAACTTTCAGTTTTCTCTTATTTTCTTTTCTAGTTTCGGCCTTTTCTGTTTGTATGAGCATCGGTGCTCCGTTTGTTCTGAAATTTGGTGTGATGAAACTTCAGTCTGAGTAGAACAACTCTTATGTTTTAGTCTTCAGCTAATTTTGTGTTTTTCCCATACTTATCGTCAACTCAAAATCAGTGTGCAGTTTTCACCGAAATTTCAGTTTGAGTCTTTCATTTCAATTGTGATTTTCTCTTCTCATTTATTTGAGTCTTTTCTTCAGTAGCTTGTCTTGTGTTTTCCTTTCTTTGTTTCCACACACACATCTTCCCACTCTAAGTTAATTTAGTGATCAAAATCAAGGTTCTCTTCTTTGGTCACTATTTCGGCTTTCCTTCACCTTCCCCCAAGCTATTTGTTTTCGTTTCTCCTTGAGTCTTCTTCTTGGGTAGCTTTGAGTTAGTATTTTCCCTTCTTTGTTTCCAACGCATTACACCCCAATCTAAGTCTAACTAGTGCCCGATTTGATCAATAGTCTTGGGCATTATTTCGGCTTGGCTTTTCACTTTCTTTCTTGCCTTGGTTGTCTTGCTTTCCATGAACTCTAGTTGATCCGTAGGGTCTTGATAGCCTAGCTGATTGGTTGGTGATTGAGATAAGAGTGTGAGATAAAATTGTGAGTTTATTAGAGTGATAAACACGAGGGAAACACGTGAGGGAGGGACTAACCCGTTTTTGCTATCAATTGCGTTTGTTTTTTTTTGTAGGTTATTTACTATATCTTCGCATTGTTCCTATTCGGATGATGGGTCCGATTGGGAGGATACTTCTTGTTCTAGTGCGGCCTAATCCATGGCTAGTGACCGCGTATCTTCATGCCATGACGTGAGCTACTTGGGAGAGGTAGAGTCACCGTATGGAGCTAGTACTTGCCATGAGGATGCTTATCCCGAGGGAGATTAAGCATCACTTGATTCTTGGGCTTATGTGTTGGATAGCTGTGATAGCCACTCCAGGGCCACTTCTTCTTCTCGGTTGGGGTATGATCTTCATGAGTTGTGTAGTCGGCGTCGTTCCTCATATAGCTATGACCTTGGTTCTATGCCCAACCAAAGCCTTGGTCATGGCCCCTCTTCACATGCCTATGTCCGTGGCCCACATCACCGAGTTGATTCCGCCTCACCTAGGTAAGCCCATGTGCCCCAGCACCTTCACCGTGAGTCCTCTCGACCACCCTCTCGGCCATCCTATCGGCCATCCTCTCGGCCGCCCTCTCGGCCACCCCCTCGGCCACCATCTCGGCCATCTTATGTGCCTGACCCTTGTGCCGCATCCCTCCATGGTGCCCGCCCTTATCAGGATCCGATGGTGCGCACTGGATGGGATTCTTATGATGATGAGTCGTCTCGGCCTGGCAGCTAAGGCCATGACTTCTATGTGGCCCCGACCTCTAGTGTACCTCCTTGTCGTGCCCCTTCTCATCACACGGCACCATCCTCTCGGCCATCCCATGTGCCCCCGTACCATAGTCGTGGCCTAGGTTCCTCGCCCACACCTAGCCGTGGCCACGACCCCACTACATATATCCATGAGCCCTCCCGGCAATCTTATGTGCCCTCGGCCTTTAGGGCACCTCGTCGCCACGACCCATCTCATCACGAGGTGCCATCATCACGACATGACCGTAGGGCCCCTTCGAGCTCATCTAGCCGTGCCACTGACCATGTGATTGAGCCATCTGTGGCTCCTAGCCCTCCTTCCTTGGACTCAATGTTGACGTCACTTAGGGTCCTCATGGTCGAGCGAGAGCGTCTAGGGGAAGTGTACCGGAAAGATATAGAGCGCATGCAACTTGATCATGGCCCCCGGGTTAAGGCCAAGCGTGAGGAGTGTGAGACCCCTCATAGTGTTATTTCGGCCGGTACTCCACCTATTGAGGATGAGCTTAGTGTGATTTCTGACTTAGTGGTTTCGGGTACTACTTTGGGAGAGTTGAATCCATTAGACAAGGACGTGTTTGAGCCCCTCTCGGATGGTGTTGCTTTAGAGTCGGTGACTTCAGATTTGGTGGATTCGAGGACTGCTTTAGGAGAGTCGACCCCATTGGATGAGGACTTAGTTGAGTTTCTTTCGGATGATGTTGATAGGGAATTGGCCACTTCGGAGATGGACTTAGCCAAGTCGGATTTGGAGCTTATTGGGACTTCAGATTTAGTGGCTCCGAGTGCTCCTTTGGTTGACTTGGACTTTGGGTTGCCACCTATTCGGGATGAGTCCCTTGAGGCCCCTTCGGCGGGCCACGCGAAAGCCCTCATGGGCCTAGCACATCAGCGCACCTTGCGGTCCATTGAGAGTGAGTTTTCCATCTTTTCGGAGGTGCCTACACATGATTTGGTGGATCCTTTCCTTGCTGGTTTTGGGCACATTGGCCGAGCACCTTTTTCTCCATCTTCGGTGCATTCACTTGGCCTATCGGTCTCGCATGGATCCCGTGTCCCTCCCGCCGCTCCTTTGGCCATCCGTAGTGCCCACGCCTACTTGCCTACTATTTTGGGCCTGCACCTAGACCGCACCATTTTTGAGCCTACTGGCCGCACCCTCTCCTTCCCATTATCGGCACATCTTAGTGGCTTCATGGTCCCGCACGTCACTTGGGCTTCTCCCGTTAGCCCTTTGGTGGTGCTTGGATCTTGCCCATCCGTTGGCATGACTAGTGGCCCTCACTTGGCCCATGACACCACTTTGTCCCATCTTGTCCGAGCCTTGGTGGCTCTTGGATTTCTCCCGGCCGCGCTTACTTGCTTTGCCCACGAGCGGCCTCCACCTTGGCCTATATATTTCGGGGCATGTATTTTGAGTTACCCGTTTCTGGCCTCTAGCCGGGAGCATGCTTTGGCCTTCTTAGCACATCATGGGATTGGGCCTATAGATTCGAGGACGAATCTCTCTAAAGGGGGATGGGATGATACGATCCAGCCACGTCTTGCCCTCGACGTCCCGAGCCGTGTCTTGCCCTTGCGGGTCCGTGCTCAACTTTGTGATACAGGCCTTCCATCTAGGCCAAGATGTGCATCTAGGCCAAGCCTTCCATCTAGGCCGAGTCATCCATCTAGGCCAAGATGTGTATCTAGGCCGAGCCGTCCGTCTAGGCCAAGATATGCGTCTAGGCCAAGTCGTCCGTCTAGGCCAAGCTGTGGGTTCGTGCTCAGCTTTGTGATACATGCCTTCCATCTATGCCAAGATGTGCGTCTAGGCCAAGCCTTCCGTCTAGGCCGAGATGTGTATCTAGGCCGAGCCGTCCGTCTAGGCCAAGATGTGCGTCTAGGCCAAGCTGTGTGCCCGCGCCCAAGCCTTTCCAACATTCAGCCCATACCGCTCAAGCCCAAGCATGAAGACCCTTTGTCTAAGGGTGCTATGAGTCATTTTACCCTTGTATATATTTTCCCTATAAATAGAAGCCCTTAGCTTCATTTTAGATTGCTTTTGATTTTGATGAGTTTTCTCTCTTAAGCCTTAAGCCACCATGCCTCCTTCAAGGCAGCACCTTTAGATAGGTATTTGGTTCTTGGTAAACCGGGGTCCTTAGTGGCTGAAAAACCATTGTGTATCCCTTTTATTTCTATTAATCAAACACTCAAGTTGTTCTTGAGTTTGTTCTTCATTTTCCAAAGAAAGACCCTTAGTAATCCTTCTTACTAAGTTCCATTTATTGTTTTCCATCAATCCATTTCTACCAAACACCCATTAAATCCGCTGCATCTAAACTCCCTTTCCCCACAAATTATCCGTTCATCCATTCCGAATCCATCAAGGAACCATCCGTGCATGAGACTAGATCCGTTGCTCTCCATCTCGCGCCTTCATCTTCTCTTGAGGGACTTGGGCCGTATCACATATCACCTGGAAACAGTTGACGGTACCCCCTTACCTAACTCTTGGAACATTGCTCACCTGAAATTATATCATTCTAGAATTTGACATGCCATGGCGCATGCTCTAATAACTATTTTGGAGATATCTCTTGTGTTCTTTTTTGGTTGTCTGTGGTGTGCAGATAACGGAAGAAAGGGTGTCGGGAGTGAAAAGTCCTAACCTTGTGGCAGACCGGGCTAACACAGACGGGCCAGTAAGACGAGGCACGCCCTGGCGAACCTGGAAATATATGGTGCTGGAAGTGAAAATTCTATCCTTGTGAGGCCGACCTTGATCAGGCAGCTCACTAAGATGAGACACGCTCCAGCACTGTCGGGAGTGAAAAGTCCTAACCTTGTGGCAGACCGAGCTAACACAGGCCACTAAGACGAGGCCACTAAGACGAGGCACGCCCCGACTCCCCTAGGAGTGAAAATCCTACCCTTATGACAACTCGTGCTCACATAGGCGGTTGATCACTAAGATGAGGCACGACCCTAGGGAAGATAAAAACTCCACCCCGGAAGTGAAAATCCTACCCTTACGATGGTGGCGCTAACACAGGCACATCATTAAGACGAGGCACGTTTCGAGGTGCGAGGTGACAACGCTGAGAAGTAAAAATCCTACCCTCGTGATGTCCGGCCTTGATCAGGCGGCTCACTGAGATGAGGCACTTCCCGGCCAAGTGAGGAAATATAAGGAGTCACGATACCCCAACGAGTAACCGGAAGGAACAAACCCGATGAAGATGGCTGGATGAGTATGTGACATGAGCGATATCTTGGTGGAATTGCGCCCAGCGAGCCTGGAGAGTACGCAGCAACACCCTGAGGTACTTAAAATACTTTGTCATATGTCACTACTAACACAAACGATAAGTGAGAATGTGCAGGAAAATTTGTAAAACATCGAGGCGGCGAAGCGCTTGAAAAAGCAATGATGTTGCGGAAAGGCGAAGTGCCCTAACTGAATGATAGTCACCTTGTTACCCCAAACACAGTTCGAGAAGGGGATGCCTTGGGACGTCCTCTATGTTTGATCGCACGAGCCCTCACAAAAAGGAGAAAAGCACGGCATCGCTTTGAACGCTACATGATTATGACCCTGCGAAGAAGGATCCATTGCACGTTCGGCATCACTCTGTCAATATTGGAGCCATAAGTCTATGAATAAGCAACAACAAACTAAGAAAGAACATTGATGAAGGAAAACCACAACTAGAATATATGCCCTGTTCATACAAGAGTGGAGACTGGCACAAGCAGAAGCCTTAAAGCACAAAAAAGAGCAAAAGGGGGAGGACACCCAACATACAAAAAAGAAAAACAAGAAAACCTATAATCCCGGCAAGCTGCTATCCTCCTCACTCCCCCGTGGCCTCTTCGCTCGATAGTATCCATCCTCTATAAGGCCTCCTGACTTGTCCTTGAAGAGGTGAATGATAGCACCGGCATCAAACTTGTCTCGGCCATAGCGCTCACTAAAACAGTCAGCCATGATGCTCGCGGTCTGCTCCGAGAATCATTTACATTTGTCTGCCGTCTCCTTCTCAAGCACGGCATTCCGATCCCGCTCTACCTGCAAGTCGGCATCCTTGGCGGCTTCACATCCTCTAGCTTCCTCTAACTCTTTTTTCATAGCCGCCAAGTTGGCCTCCAGATTCTGCCGCTGTTCTGCAGACTCCCTCATTTCTTCTCGGTTCTTACCAAGCTCCTCCTAGTTCCTGTTAATGTCCTCCAGAAGCTGGCGATTAGTGTTGCGCCACTCCTCAGAGAAAGAGCTGAGGGAGCCCACTTGCTTCGTCATATCTTTCGACCAATAGTGGAAGTCTTGAAGAGCAGAGAAAAGTTGAGTGTGTATCCACTGCAATCGGTCCCCGTTGGCATGAGAAAGGAAAGCTCGCTCCTCCTCCTCAAGCGAAAACATATGTGAGGCTAGGTAAGCGGATGTCGCTACAGAACTGTCACCCCCCAGCGCTGGGAACCCGCTTCGGCGAATATTGCTCAAGTCAACCTGATGTGTGGCGGGCCCGACAGAAGTCACTATGCTTAAGTCAGCCACCAAATAGGGAGTCTCGACGGCCGCAAGGGAAGGAAAGATTGTCGGAGCAGCCGCAAGGACAAAGAAGACATTAGGAGGAGACGGAGGGGAGCGAGAGGACGTTCCTATGTTGAGACCAAAACCATCGGCCTGGAAAGATGGAAAGTCACTCTATGACAAGTCGCCTATGAAGCCCAGTGGATGGCCAGTAGGAGGAGGTGACGCACCGAGAGAAGAAGAAAATTGAGGAAATGGCGCGGAAGCAGCCCTGTTCCCTGATAGGTCAAAGGCTTGATCACCTGGGGGAGGATCAATACCAGCGACACCTCCTTGCCCTTCCTGATCAATGGCAGGACCATCTGATGAAGGGGCATCCCCGCCAAGGCGCTGCCTCTTAGGACCAAGAATATGTGTCAAGTCCATACCGTCACGGGAAGGAACAGTAGAAGAGATAGCAGTGGTATCCTGCGAACAAAAATGGAGAGAATAAGGAGACAAGTAAGTGGAATAAATAAATTGAGGAGAACTCGCAAGAACAACCTCGAGGACCGGAGTAGAAGGATGAGCAGGAGCGATAACGCGAATACGGATAGTCCTTCTCCTCATCTTGGCAATTGGAGGTCGAGAAGAGGACGCTTGAGTAGGATCTGCACTTGTGGAGGAAATTAGCTCAGTGGCCGAAGCAGCAGTAACCTCCGTGTGAGGACGAGAAGAAGACTCAGGCACAGAAGTAGACGGGTGCGCAACGTTAGCCGTGGCACCAGCGGTAGCAGCGGCAAGAGCCTCTTTTTCCCTCCTCCGTTGAGCTCTTTTCTCTCAGTTTTTTACACACTCAGGTTTCCAACCAGCTGGAGGATCTGCATGAATAAGAGAAAAACATCAGAGTTAGTACCGACAGGGAATAGCGAACGAAATGGAGGGTGCTCACTTTTGATGCAGCCCCGGATGTCTCCCTAGCACACGAGTTCACGAGTATGAATACCAGGAACCCCTGTCAGATTGAGCAGTTTGTCCAACCAGGCTTGCTCATGTGGCCCTAAGAGCGGCCTCCCACCCCAGGCATCGTCCCTAATGCTCAGATTGAACCTACTCCGCCACAGAGGCTTAGGCAAGGTGACGATGAAAAACCCCTTTTTTCCAAGTGTCAACAGAGGACTCAAGATGTAGTAGCTTCCAAGTAAAGGGCTTCAAGGAGTCATCGTCATAGTGAGGTGATATCGCTATGACGCCATTACTATGATTATACAATTGAAACAGAGATCGAAGCAACAGTAAAGAGGGAGACGCAATCCCTATGTGTCTGCAAAGAGCTATAAAGGCATAAATGCCACAGTAAGCATTTGGGCTTAGCTGGGCAGCGTTCAAATCGAACTCAGAGAATAATTCCGCAACTAGGGGATCTAGAGGAAGTCGAAAACCATAGTTGAACATTTTGGCATAAAGAATCCTATGGTTGCCAGGTAGCTCGTTGTTGAGACGAAGCGACCTAGGGGCAACTTCAGTAGAATACCCGTCTAAGTGATCAAAATTGGCATTGTAATTACGCAACCGTCGCTGAAGAACGACGGAAGAGGTAATGGTAGAGGTTGTGTTCTCAATGTCTCCCTCCCCAGCGGGTTGGGGTTGAGAATGGCGACGAGTGCGAGCCATGAATAAAGCTAAAATAAGAAGTAGAGCAGAAGATACCTTTTCGAGAAAGAAGGTTGGGGCGCTCAGGCGGCGGTAGATCGAAAAAGAGGAAGAAAAATTGTGTTCTTTTTTCTAGAGAAGGAAAGAAGCAGCAAAAGATACAAGAGGAGTATGAGAAGGGTTTTATAACCCTAAGGCCCAAGCGAAATGACAGTTCAAACGGTCATCGCGTGTGACGTGTCAAAAATAATAGACGAGGGAAATGAGTACAGTCCTAGGCGGGTGAAAAGACGTTTTCGGCTTCACCATTCCCCTAGTGCTCCCACTCGTGGACACGTGTACCTAGAACATCATGACTGTCTCTTTTGCATCAACAAGAGAATCCAGAGCATTAAATGCTCTGAAAAGTGGAGCCAGGTCCGACGTAAGAGGAGACAAGTGACAACGCTACGATCCGCAAAAGTGTAACGCATAGCGATAATACAAGGAGACAAGTGACAAGTAAACCCAGAAGGAAGGTGATGCCACAAAGGTACATGTGTTATTCGGCCAAGTATACAAGATTTATTAGTTGTTACAAAGCAAAGAGGCGATATCAAAGTTCAAATTGAAAAAATAGTAACAGATAGTGAAGCGACATCTTAGTCAATCGACATCGAACAGGCTTTCAATGGTGTTGCCTCATCACTCATCTTCGGAGGAAAAGAAGCCCCCTTGGCTCTCATCAATCTCTTTCATTCTCGCGTAGGCATACTCCGCAATCTGAGCAGGATAAAAAGCCCTACCATGGCACTGATCCGTGAACCCCGTGGTAAAGGCCCGTACGACCTTCTTCTTCCACCAAGCCACTTTCGACGAAGCCCTCGTCAAATCAGCATCGCGAGACGATATCTCTTCGTGAAGAAGAGAATTCTTCTTCTTGGCAGCTACCAACTCAGCCTCCAAAGCTTCAACCTTGGCTTTTCCTCTAGACCTCTCTCGGGCAAGGTCAGCACGGCACTCGCGCAGTTCGGTCTGGGTACGTTTCTGGAGCCGCGTCAGCTCTTCTACCTTAGCCAAGGCACTGTCGAGCTCCACTCTTGACCCAGCCGGATCTCGAAGCTGGTCACCATGGGCCTTGATAAAGTAATGAAGTTCTCGGAAGACGACAAGACAGTTATTCATAACGCGTGCACGCTGAACATGAGGAGGAAGCTGCAACAACCTGTTCTCGTCATCAGGAACACGAAACATCTCGCATGCCAAGATAGTTGTGGGCTGGTCTCACGACAAGGGGTCTGATACACCCAAGGCTCGAAATCCGTCAGTCCCAAACTTTGACAAATCCAGTTGGTGGGAAGGAGCCCCCCGGGGCCCGTCAAGGGAGAGATCAACAACAAAGGAAGGGGCAGAACTACCGATCGAACCGCTGGCATCTCGAATAGAAGTAAGGAATAACGGACGAGGAGACTTTGTTGGAAAATAAGAAGAACCAGTCGTACCCTGAACTGGTGCCACCACGTCAGGGATACAGGAACCAATGGGCGAGTTAGGAGGCTCCACGACAGGAGTGGAGTCTACCACCGGTGGCGCTACCATGACAGCTGCAGGAACCCTGTTAGGAGGAGACGACCTCGGAATCGAGGAAGTATCGCCTGGTGGCGCGGTAACCTCTCCAGTGACACCAGGTGAAGCGGCAACGTGAGGAGCGGCAAGGTTTGTCGCTGGAGCTGTTGCAGGACGAACAACAATCTTTGCCACCCGGGTCTCGCTCTCCTCCCTCAGCCTCTTCCGCTGAGCGGGGGAGGCTGGGTGAAGACTCAGTTCGGGATCCATGTCCTCCATATCTTCGGCTCCGTAGGAAAAAATCTTCGTCTCAATTATTGGCGAACTAGAGTTAGACCCACTCTTCCGAGTCGGCAACCAATTCTCCACGAAGCGAGAAGTGCGGGTAGAAGTACCACGCTCCCCCGAAAGAGCGGCGCTCGAAGCCCTTTTCTTTATGGGCACGCAGCGGTCAACTTGAGTCCCAGTAGAAGTAGAAGGAGTTACCGCTGGAGAGGGTATAATCTTCGGAGAAGCGTCACCTTTTGAAAGCGGACGAGCGACAGTATTCCCTGCGAGAAGCTATGTTAGTAAACAAGGGACAAGTAAAATAATGACCAAACCCAAAAACTCACCTATGGTATACTCAGACAAAGGCCTATACAAGGCAAAGTTCCGGATCTGGAAGGACGACTCCATCTCCAACAAGGCGTTGGCCTGGCCTAACTCTTCCCTAGATAGAACTACTGGCTTCACCCAATCAACAACACCCATATTGAAACCAGAACGCCATAGATGGGAGGGTAATTCAACAATGAAGAAACCGCTCTTACAGTCTTCAACGCTCTCCTCAAATCCTTGAAATCTTTGTCAAAAAGACCCGACTAAGGCATCACCCCACCTTGGGGAAATGTCAACTAAGCCGTTGCGACAGACTAGGGTCAAAAACTTACGGGACAAAGTGACAAAAGGAACGAGAATATCTTTCAACTCGCAAGCGCGAAGGAAAGCGTAAATGCCACTCCACGAAGAAGGGGTGATCTGCACAGGGTTAAGCCCATACTCACACAGTACGTTCTCTAGTGTGGTATGAACAGGGAGGCAAAACCCATACTGAAACATCTTAAAATAAAGCATCCTACGAGTCCCCCAAAGCCTGTCATGGAGCCTCATAATGCTAGTGGGAATCGAAGGACTATAATCCTTGGGGAAAGTAATACAATTGCTTTCTAATTCGAGACGCAAAATAGTGGGGCAAGTAAAGATGCTAGGGGTGTTCTCGATTTCAGGATCTCGAGGGGCTGCCCCGGGGATAACCAGAGAGCCGGACTGAGATCTTGTGCGAGGCATGACAGGTAAGTAGCAAAAGGAAAATCAAAGCAAGATCGAGCAAAATACCTTGAAAAAGAAGGAGAGGAGCGAAAATAATAGGCGGATCGTCTGGGTACGAAAGAGAGAATTTCCTCGGAGCGAGTGGAAAAGCGAAGAGAGATGTGAAATTTAAAAGAAGAGCAAAAGAGTAGAAAGAAGGAACGGATTTCCTTTTAAGAGAGACGGCTAAAGAACAGACGACCAGGCAGCCCATCGCAGCAAGACACGTGTAAAATAAAAGCAACACGTGGAAAGATTCTGACAGGAAACTTAAGATTAGGCACCCGCCTCGAACCTTGTGAGGGAAAAATTGTGAATCGCAAGAAGTAAAAAAAGATGGTTGTGTGAAGCGATAACTGGCTGGTCAGCGTCAGTTACTCCCTGAGGTGGCACAACACAGAAGTAAAGAAGAGAAAAACAAAATACTATTTTTATTCATTCAAAGAGCCAGCGGTATCTACAATAAACACAACATACATGCGTCAATCCTCATTAGCCCAGTCCATGTCATAATAGTAATCGTAGTCCTCCGGGGACGACGGTAACCCACTATTATAGGAAAAGAAAAGCTCAGCAGGCTTAGGCACAAGGTTTGTCGCGGGAGCAACCCCCTCTACTGAGGAGACATAGGAACCCTCCCCGATAGTAGATACTATTGACCTCGAATCGGCGTTCTGAGTAAAAATCCCTCTCTCTGAAGGAGAACGAGAGACAGACGGTGGCATTTCATCACCCTTCTGTAGCGCGGAGTAGTGAGGCTCATAACCGGCAAAGAAAGATTCAAAGACCTTCTTCTTCATTTTATTCAGATTCTTGCGACCCCTACGTTCGGTAAGCCTCCATGGGGATGATGGAGGAGGATGGTCTAAGTCTGGTGAAGTCGGAGGAGTCAGTGGAGAGTCACGGGCAGCAGTGTACAAAAAATGTGAGTTAGCCATGAAGATATCAGCAGTAGTAAGAAAGAAATGAGAGGAAGAGGGATGAACAGGAAAAAGAGAGAAGAACCCCATTATATAGCCGAGGCGAGGAGGCGTTCCTGCCTTCTCGCATTTTTTCAAAAATAATTAATACAACGGCCATAGGGGTGAAGAGATTAGATTTTGCAACTGCAACTGTTGGAAGTCTGCTCCAACCAAAAGGCGCTGAGATAACTGCCCAATCTGTTAACACTGAAGAAACGGCGCTCAATAAATTTGGAAACGGTTGGGAGGGACATCAGAAAAGGTGCGGGATCCCAGGGGACATTAAACCCATTTTTAGTGCATGTAGAGGTTATTTTTCGAACAAGATACCATACAAGGAAGAAAAACGTCAATAACGCGGCAATATAACAAGGAAACCATTTTTATTATTATTTAAGGGCCTAACAGCCCGGGAATACACAAAGATCACACCAAAGGAAACATAAAGAGACACAACAGGAGGGTCCCCACCGCCGGTCAAGCATTTGACCCCGCATCATCATCCTCCTACTCCATGAAAGGAATCTCCCTCAGGGAATCTGCAAGAGAGGTCAGTTCAGAAGAACAAGCCCTCATGCCCTTCAAGCAGCATCCTAGCAAGTCCTTCCTGTGCTGCAGCATAGCGATAAGCAGCTGAACTTGAGAGACAGCCACAGACAGCTTCACCGCCTTCTCCACAGGGCTAAAGTCCTCCATGGAGACAGCATTCTGCCTAGCCTGCAGCGGGGTCAGCATCCCTTGGAGCTCCAAAATATCTTCAGAAGTCTTGGTGTTCATCGAACCAAGAAAATCAATATCCGACTGAGTCAGATTCCTCAGGGTATGGGCCTTGGAGAGCAGAAATTTCTTGGTAACTTTGTCCATCTAATAAGGAGAGGTGGAAAAAGTCATGAAAATAAGTGTGGGAGACCAACTCAGAGAAAAGGCATATTTATAGACTCAGAGAGAAGATGTTCTGAAAAGGCGTGTTTGTCGATTCTCCAGCCCTCACTAATGCAGAAACCACTAAAGAGACAAGACTAAAGACGAGGCAATAGCCCTTGGTAAACACTCGGGCTCGTTTTCAGTTGGGCTTATGATAACTATTGACACGACTCTAGGGGCATTCCCGCCTTCTCACCCGGCGACATGGTCGGAGCACTGTAGATATCCGCAGTTTCCTGGTGCTGTTCCTACCGCCCCTAGCCCGGCAGCGAGTTCTGGGATGGTCGACATCAACATGGGGGATCTCATGCGACATCGGCACGGCGTCATCCCATCCCAGGTCACACGTGACGTCACTTTGTATAACGTCACCTCCTAGCACCCGAGCGACATCTACCAGAGGTAACACCTACCCCCTGTCAGCAAGGCCCTTCCTTTGCCTATAAATACCCCCACCATTCAAAGAAAAAGGGTAAACCTAAGACAGTGTGCTGAACCCCTACCATTTTCACCACTCTTACTAACTTAAACATTGGAGTATTTACGCCGAAGACCCCCTCCGGCGCTTTGTAGGTAACGAAGACAACCGGAACAGTGTTCCCGACCAGCCCCGCTTTGGCCGATCCTACTCGACGAACCTCGGACTCTTATCAAGAATTTTAGGATTACCTTAGGCTAAATGCACTCTCAGAGTTAAAACAATTATTTCAGCAAATATTGATAACCGATCAGTATATTAAATTCTTGTAAAAGTAAAATCGTAATAAAAAAAGATGACAAGTGTAAAAGAGGAAACTGGTGTGAAAGTTACCTACACAATCTTTTTTCATTTAGTATAAAGTTTTTAAAAGTGCACTTGAGTTTTTTTTTTCAATTACTTAAAGAGTTAAGACCCTACTTTTAAGAGGAGAAAAAAAAACTCCCCTAAAAAATCTCAGAAATCCTATACATATCCATTAATATTTACTAAATATTTTAGTGTGCCCAAAATGTATCTAATTTTAATTTATTTTTTCTATCTTATTTGATACGTATAAGAGCAATATCGGGGAAGTATTGATTTGTGATACTTCATACTTGTCCGAAACCAATACTCAAGCATAGTAGAATCTGATTAGATGTTCTCCTGTGTCATAGTCTCATAGAGGATGACGGAGACGGAGCATGTGGGTCACCCAGCCGTACTCACCTGCAAACCAATGACAAAATGTGAGAGGGGTGGCAATTGGGCAGGTATGGGCGGATATGAGTATGTTAAAATGGGTATGAGCGGGTATGGGTAAATATCCAATTCATACCCAAAACTAAATATCCATTATTACCCATATCCAATATGCCCCAAACCTAATTGGGCATATAATGGATATCCAATTCACCAAATTATTTTATTTTTTTATAATTAAGAAAAAAATTACTATTTAGGTCTGTTTTCACTAGTTAGGCTCATTTTTTACTATTTTGGCTCGTTTTTTACCATTTTTGCTCATTTTTTACTATTTTTGCTCATTTTTTACCATTTTAGCTCATTTTTACCATCTTGGCTCATTTTTTTACTGTATTGGCTCATTATTTACCATCTTGGCTCATTTTTTACCATTTTGGCTCATTTTTTTACCATTTTGGTTCATTTTAGCTCATTTTTTACCCTTTTATAATTTTCCAACTTCAAAATTCAAAAAGGGTTGATGGTTGCCGAAACCGTCAAAAATAAAATGTTACAATTCACCATGCTTATGTAAATAAAAACAGTAGCAAGTGGCAAAAGGATCGAACCACAGGAATTTCAGGACAATTTCAATTCTTTAGTATGACCAATTCTTGTAACCGTGGTAAATACCAATAATGGGGATTTTATGTTGTAATTAATTAAATAAACAAAGAAAGCAAAAATAGAAAATAAACAGTGATTAAATGAACTCAGTTGGTGACAAATTCCCGGTAAAGACTCAATTCTAGGCCATAATTCAGTAGTTGATCATTGATGCAAGTGTTTTCAAAACCAAATTCATAGAAAGGTTGTAGAGACCAGCGGTACTCTAAGCCTCCTGCTCTCCTCATACCCAAGATTCCTAATGCGGTACTCCTACTAGGATCCCTAACCTATCAATAACTTTAAGGCGGTACTCCTAATAAAGTTTAACTGAAAGGTTGATTAAACACGGGGAGAGACCCTTCCCAATCTAGAAGAGAATTTCTTCCACTCCTATAAATCAGATTCTACCCTTTTTCTAATTAGCTCGCAAACTAATTAGTTGCCTGCAGATTCCTATCAACGATGTAGCATCCAAAGTTTCTAAGAAAAGTTGTACTTGTTCAAATTAAAATCTAAGGTGATCAGGCTTAAATCAAATAAGAACAATTTGGCATTTAAATAAAAAGAGTAGAAATATAAAGATGGAGTTTATAAAGCTCAATTTGATCTCACAATAGATGAATCATGACCCTAGAGCCTTTACCAAGAATAAGGGAATTTAGCTAGAGCACGACATAATTAAATCAAACAAATAAATATACATGAATTAATTAATTAAAGAATATGAAGAAGAAAGAAAAGTATGGAATAAAAATTGAAAGCAGTAGTCATTCACAATTGTGGAAGAAGAGACATCCCCCATTCTGTCCAGCTAGGTATTGTTTTATAAAATCCTAAACCAACTGCAACTCCTAAAAATAGGATAAAATCTAATTCAAAAAGTTTTGAATATCCTAATTAATCCAATAATAAATTCTGGGAAGTTTTAAATCAGACTTGGAGTAAAAATAGGCCTTCTAGAAGCAGGGTGCACAGGCGCACTATTGAAGTATGCCCTTTTGCCTGATAACGTGGTGCTGATAAAGTGGTGCTTAATTACATGGGCTTGTTAACGCTTTTGTGGTTAACGCCAAGTTGCCTTTGGCTGTTAACGCTGCCACTGTTAACTCTGCTTGTTAACCTTGCTAGTTAACACCAATTTTTTTGGCTTGTCTTTTTGCTTGTTAACATTACTGTTAACGTTAAGTATTTTGGCTTGTTAGGTTGTTAGCATTAAGTCCAGTCCTTTTGCTTGTTAACGCTTGTTAGCGTTAAGTTCTTCTAGAACTTCCTAGTATCTATATATACTTTTGTAAGATCATACGTGTACAACTTTTGGAGATCAATCAGAAAAATCATCTTTTGCTGATAGAAATCAAATAAACTAGAATCTTCATCAACCTCAAAATCAACAATTGGTAGCGGAGCGCTTTTGATCTTTAAGGGTCTGTTTTGAAATTAAGAAAATTAGATGTCAACCAATGCAAGTTTGCCAGCACCAACAATTTTCAATGGAGAAAATCATGATTTCTGGTCCATAAGAATGAAAGCTTTTCTTATGGCTCAAGATCTTTGGGTATCAGTAGAACAAGAATATGTACCAGCAGATACATCCGAGATGACAGTGGCTCAAATCAAAAAGGAAAAGGAGGAGTCAACCAAGAATATGAAAGCTCTCACCTTTATGCATTCATGTGTATCTGAATCTATTTTTCCAAGGTTTGTTGGCGCATCAACAGCTCATCAAGCGTGGAAGATCTTGGAGGAAGAGTATCAAGGCTCAGAGAAGGTCCGATCGATCAAGTTGCAAACTTTGAGAAGACAGTTTGAAGGTCTCAACATGAAAGAGATAGAGAAAATCAAAGATTACTCGTCAAGAGTAATTGAGGTTGTGAATCAAATGAAGTTGCATGGTGAGAAGTTTGAAGAAAGAATAATTGTTGAGAAAGTGTTAATAACACTTCTTGAAAAATTTGATTCAGTTGCAGCCGCGATTGAACAATCCAGGGATCTATCAAAACTCAGTGTTACAAAGTTAATAGGCCCCTTGCAAGCTCATGAACAAAGGCTTCTGCACAGGTTAGAAAGCATAACTGAAGGTGTTTTTCAAGCTAGACGTGACTCTAGATTCAAGGAAGATGAGAAGAAAAAGGGTGAAGAAAGTAGCAGTGGTTGCAAGAAAGATGAAGAAAATTTATGAGTTGTTGTAAATTACAAGCAGAAAGGAAGATTTCCTCCTTGTGCCTTGTGTAAAAGAACCAATCATCTAGAGGAATATTGCTGGAGCAAGATGCAATGTAGGGGCTGCAAGAAATTTGGCCACCCGGAAAGGTTTTGCAAATTTAGGCAAAATCAAGGACGTCAACAACATTATGCTCAACAGCCAAGACCTGCAAACCAGAACCAGAACCAGCAAGCAAACTTCACAGAAGAAGAAAAAAAAGAGTTCGCATTCACAATTGAAACTTCACCAAATTCTGGGTGCAAAAAGTCATGGTATTTGGACAGTGGTTGTTCTAGCCACATAACCAATGACTCAACATTGTTTAGGGAGATAGATCCAACAGTCAAAGTTCGCGTAAAGCTGGCAAATGGAGAAATTGTCTATTCAGAAGGGAAAGGAACGACAACTATGCAAACTAGCAAAGGTACAAAACTAATCAGAGACGTACTTTTAGTCCCAAATTTAAGGAACAATTTGTTAAGTGTGGGCCAAATGATGAGGAGAGGTTATTCTCTGAATTTTAAAGATGATCATTGTAGTATTTATGATTCTGAAGGTAAAGGATTCACTAAAGTTCCTATGATAAACAATAGTTTTCAAATTGAATGTAATTTTGCTGGTGCAAGTGCATGTAATTTTGTTAGTAAAGATGAATCAAGCTTGGGCACAGGAGATATGGTCACTTTTATTATCAGGCATTGCAGCAAGCACATCAAAAGAATATGGTTAGGGAACTATCTGTCGTTCAGGTAAGCAAGGAAATTTGTGAGGCTTGCCAACTTGGCAAACAGCAAAGGGAGACTTTTAGCTCAAAAGGTGCTTGGAGGGCTAGTGAGAAGTTGTAATTGGTTCACACTGATCTTTGTGGACCAATGAGAACTCCATCAATGAGTGGAAATAAGTACTTTCTGTTGTTTATTGATGATTTGACTAGAATGACTTGGGTTTACTTCCTAAGACAGAAATCAGATGTGTTTATTGTCTTTAAGAAGTTCAAAGCTCTTGTTGAAACTCAAAGTGGATGCAAATTGAAGACTCTAAGGTCTGACAGAGGCACGGAGTACACATCATCACAATTTAACCAGTTTTGTAAAGAACATGGTGTTGATAAACAGCTTACAACTCCCTACACACCTCAGCAAAATGGTGTTTCCGAGAGGAAGAATCTAACAGTCATGGAGATGGCAAGATGCATGATTGCGGAGAAATCCATGCCAAAGAAATTTGGGCAGAGGCTGTTTTTACAGCTGTATATTTGCAGAACAGACTTCCTACAAGGTCTGTTAAAGGTGTCACTCCAGTTGAAGCATGGTGTGGGGTGAAACCAAGTGCAAGCCATCTAAAAGTGTTTGGTTTTGTGTGCTACGTTCACATTCCAGCAAAAAAAAGACATAAACTAGAAGACAAAGCTGTAAAGGGTGTATTCCTCGGCTATAGCTCAGCATCAAAGGGTTACAGGGAGTTTAATCTTCAAACCGAGAAGGTGATCATAAGCAGAGATGTGAAGGTTGATGAAGAAGCTGTGTGGAATTGGGATGAGAAGAAAGTGGAAAGGAAAAATGATGCTACTGCAAGTCTTGAAAGTGGCGAATCGCATCGGGACAATGAAGCTGGTGAATCGTCTCATCTCAATGAAGAAGATTATGACTCTGAAAGCCCACCAAAGAAAGTTAAATCTCTCTCCGATGTCTATGAGAGGTGTAACTTCGCTTGCACTGAACCTACTTTTGTTGAAGAAGCTATGCAGTATGATGAATGGAAAAATGCAATAAAGGAGGAGCTGAAAATGATAGAGAAAAATCAGACTTCGGAGATGGTGAGCAGGCCACAGGAGAAGAAAGTTATCGGCGTCAAATGGATTTTCAAAACTAAAAAGAATCTAGATGGGAGTGTAAACAAGTTCAAGGCCAGATTGGTTGCAAAGGGCTATGCTTAAGAAGCTGGAGTTGAGTATAGTGACACTTTTGCTCCAGTCGCAAGACATGACACAATAAGAATGCTTCTAGCATTGGCTGCTGATCGTTAGTCAAATAGAGATTTA
The DNA here is from genome assembly GCA_963691705.1 of Viola odorata. NCBI lineage: Eukaryota > Viridiplantae > Streptophyta > Magnoliopsida > Malpighiales > Violaceae > Viola > Viola odorata. The sequence goes on along the minus strand of OY829546.1, from coordinate 17,552,583 downwards.
TAATGCCTGAAAGTGTGTGCACAATGGATAATGTGTATAGTGGTAGTCAGGGTCGAACACAGGGATTGTGAGAGACTGATTCAAGGTCTTGAATGAAATCACAAGATAAAGACACGTAAAGTAACAATAGGGGGGTTTTACTTGGCTAAACGAGTCAGCCAAGAGAGATTGAGAGCTAACAATTTCTAACTAAGAAAGCAGTATTCGGGACCTTGAGTTGTCAATTCGGGGTCCCGAATGATAAAATATAGTAAAGCAGTGAAATAATTCAGGAATAATAAAACCGAGTGATAATCAAACACAAATAATCAGATGGAGAAGGGTCTTAGCAAAGGAATTCTTGGGTTGCATTCGGGGTCTCGATCGTCATCAGCACAAGGATATTCTATTCAAGACATCATAGAAATGACATAGGGACTAGATTCCTCGGATATCCCCTACTTTTCTCTTAAGAGAAACTACCCCTCGTTTCCACATATGAGGTAGTCTTGACAGTTTGCCATCCCTCCAGGCACGAGTGCGGGAGGGCCATACTCAAACTGCCCATGAAGATAAGAAAAGACAGATCTAGAGCTAAAAGTCCCTCAGTTTGTCAGGCTCGTGACCTCGCTCTAAACAATTACTCGCCCTATCTATTCGAGACCACTTCAGCGCAGTCAAGACTAAACAGATGCCTACTTGTTCCTTGCAATTTTCCTTCTGTATTCATCACAAAGATGGCAGCATTCACACGAAATAATAATCAGTTGATCAAGCCTCAAATTAGTTCATGCAAAGATGTAATTAAAATAATAAGTAATTGAATATGGCATCAAGAATATATTAAGCACATTAAGGTCTCGAATCTACCCTTGTAACCCTTGAATAACCCTTGCTAAGAACTAAAGATTTAGCTACTCATGCTTGAAGATGAACGAATAATAATTGAAGAAAGCATAACAGGTAAATAAATAGATTAAGGGAAGAAGACTTTGTTACTAAAAATCCATTTGAAGCCCGGCGGCAAGGTTGAAGATGAGCCAACAAGAACTAGAGAGATAAACTAGAGAGAAGTCTAAGAAAACTAGAACTAATGATTTTCTAAAATTATGCTAAGTGATAAAAGATGTCCTAAACTACTCCTTGGATGCTCCTTATAAGCTAGAGCTCCAAGAACAAAATATCTTCAGTCTAAACTAGGGACAAAATGCATTAATTGAAAGCCTATTAAAATGGATCCATGCTCCCTAAAGCACAAAGCTGAAAAAACATAACGCTGTCTGGTTTTCCCAGCTTTGGCAGGTCTGGATTGGGCTCAAGGGCTGAAATGGTCAGAGCGGTAGGTATTTGGTGATCAGTACAGAGCGTCAGAACAGTGTCAGGGAGATCACATGGGAGCTTCGGCAAGAGGACACGTGGAATTGCCACTCTTTGCCCTTCAGGAGCCCGAATGGAGAATCCGATTCGGGACCTTGAACGCTGCTTTGGACTCGGGACCTCGATTTTGGTCTTGAAGATTGAATTCGCTCAAAATGCACCAAAAACGCATATTTTTGCATAAACTCCCTTTTTAGGCCTAGATCTGCAATAGTAATGAAAACAAGGATAAATTAGCAGAATCATGCCTTAAATGGGTGAGAAAATTGAGGAAAAATCATGCATAAAAACATGCTATCAAATAATCCCCACACTGCCCAATGCTCGCCCTCGAGCATTCATAAAATTTAAAGCAGTCCCAAAACAGAACAGACACACCAAACCATAGCATAGAGAATAATCATGCTTTTCGGCATTCGGGACCCCGAATGAAAACAGACTCCGTCTAGATACACCTGCATCATATCAGAAGGATAACGACCCTTAAGAAGAGACTTTTCCACATCAACCTATTCACCAGCAGTCCTCACATGGATCGGTGTTTGCACTCACACTCGTAAATAGGGCTAGGTGTTTAAACACTCAAGTATGCAAAAAACGTAGCACAAAACCAAGTTTGCATATCAATCCGAGTACATTAGACACATGCATAGGCAATCTAGCAATCAAAAGACTCCGCATCAGGGGCAAGAAGGGAGAACAAGGAAAATAAATGATAAGAGAAAATAGAAAGAGTGGAAGAATGAAACATAATGAGAAGAATAAGTGGAGAAGAGGGGAAAGTAAGAAAGTGAAATGAGGAGGTTGTTAAACCCACTCAAACCTGGAACGCTCCCTTGGCAAGAAAGAATCGAGATGGTGAGACAATATTGCTGAGGGCAAAAACTAGACTAGATTCTTCTTCTTCGAGGGGGATCTTTGCTCATTTCATTCGGGACCGAGGTTCGGGACCTTGAATGGATGTTGGCTGCTGTTTTTCCTCTTCTTGTTTTTCAAGGTTTGGTCTTGCTCTCTTCTCTCTTTCTTTTATTTATATTTCTGTTTTTCTAATATATATATATATATATTTATTTTTTTTCAAGAGAGAGAGAGACCTGGATTGTTTGAGGATTGAGACCTTGTCCTTCGGGGGCTGGATATTCTGATTTCACTTCCCCACACTTGTGTTTTGCTGTGGATAGGACGTGATTTTTCGTTCTGGTCTGCCCTTGATTTCTTCATTTTAGCTTCGACGTCTTGAATTGGCGCCAGCATTCGGGGTCTTGAATTTGGGGGATCCCGACACTTTGCCTTTGCTGCTTCATTTGTCTAGTCTAGCCCTCGATAGTGCTCCCTACAACATCGCTCACCTGCCAAGAGAAAGATCAAAGAAGATTCAGATGGTTAGAATGGAGGAAAAAGAAGGGATTCGGGGTCAAGAAACAGAACAGAGAAAAAATGAGAGAGAACAATTTGATGCGAGGGCTTAATCTTTTTGCTGCTTTCCTATGTCTAAATGTGTCTATACCCATGGATATCATGCAAACCTAGCCAGTACCTAGTCATGCATTCACTCAAACAATAAATATAAGCATGAAGGCTCAAGTGCTCACAAGGCGTTAATTCGTGACTACTGGTGTCTAGGTCTTGAAGCAGATATAAGGCATGACAGGCAAAGAATGAATCATTCGGGACCTTGACTACAAACAGCATTTTTATTCTATGTGCGCAAGTCAGGTGTGTGTCCATCATTGGGGAGTTTTAAAGACTGAAAGAGAAAATTTGAAAAAAAAATCTAAACACTAAATAAACTAAAAATAATTAAAGCATGCATAAAACTGAAAATACTAGCAGTTCAAACTCCTCCCCACACTTAGGCATTGCATTTTCCTCAATGCGGGAAGGAGACAAAAGGAAAGTAGTTCAAACTAAAGCATAAATGGAAATTGTTCAACATGAGATAGACAATCAGCCCACGCAGGGGCAAAGGGGTGAAATTGTTCGAGATCAAGAAGGGGGAGGATTGTGCTGCACGACTGTAAGGGCGAGAGCTTGAAACTCCTTTAAGATGTCGCAGTTGGTGTTCAGGAGGAGATGCAACAGCCTGTTGGTGGTCTCGGCAGCCGGCACTTCTTTGGGGTCTCGACTTTCGGCAGGCTGTTCCGGGGCAGCTGGGTGGTTATTTTGGCAGAAGGAGTGGGGGCGCGAGTCTGGTCTCGGGGTTTCGATAGGTCTGGATACTCAAACTTGCCCTCGATCTTTCCTTTATTATCTGCATGAAAGCTCAAAATACCATTAGAAACACAAAGGAACCCCATCGTGTCCAAGGTCTTGAGACCGAGGAGCTTGAAGGAATTCGGGTGCTGGTACAGGTTTAGCTCTTGGGGCTTCCACCAGTAGAGGTGCGAGGCCAAGCTAGTGATAATAGATCCGAGGACAGGAGATCGACCCTGGGGGGCAATCGTGACGTTGTGGGCGGAGGTAGCGATCCAGTAGCCGAGGTTGACCCGCTTCTTGTGATACATGGCCCAAAGGAAAAATAGCTCGGATTGAGCAGGCTGGCCCGAGGTCCCGAATTTACCCGTGAGGGCAAGGGACAGGAAGCGTTGCAGGATCCGGAGTGCGGGGTCTTGAATGTCGTGGGCTTTAGTGTTGCGAGAGTCGAACTTGGCATTGGGGTTCCCTGTGAGCTCCTGGAGGGCTTTGTTGTTGTTGAATTCAGCCGGGACAGTGGTCAAGGCATCCTGATACTCATCCCCCTGCACATCTTCATGACAGACAAAGCCTAGGTAGACATTGAAATCATCGAGGGACATGGGATGCCATTTGCCCGTAAGCCTAAAGTTTATGCATCCTTTAGCAGAAAGATCGGGACCTACCCCACCCTTGGGCTTGAACAAGTCAGCTTTATACCAGAAACTAGCAAAGAACTCGAGGCTGAGTTCCAAATAAGTAGGTTGGTCCATGAAAAATAAACTCTCCCAGCCTATCCCCTTGACCAACTCCCGGATTCGGGACCCAACACCCAATTTATCATAAAGGTCCATATCTAACCTAGCACATGGGGCTATCCCTTTGTTGTTCAGTAGATTGACCTTATCTATTGATGGTTTATCATGAAAAATGAATAACTCTGTCGCACCCCCTTTTTCGTTGAAAATGAGTTTAAGGTTCGCGGCGGATGCTAAGCATAAATGGATGCTTCGCATAATGCAATGAAGTCGCCACCCTATTTTTCTAAGGTTTAGGGAACCTAATGTTATGGCATAAAATAAATAAACTAAGGCACAATGGTCTAAACCAAAGAACGATGGTTCGAGGTCGTATTTATGGACTTGGGAAGGTGTTAGGCACCCAAGTCACATCCTAAAAAGGTTACCGGTATGCGAGGTGTTCTGAAAATATTTGAACATGTAATTGGGGCTCTCTAAGGTGACGTTACATCTTAGCATTGGGTCATGTTATTTCCGTTTGGGTTCGAGGGATGGGGTTACCATTTTGTCTCGATGCTAGAGCGGACGCTCCCCCTTATCATTGGGCCATGCATGACTTAATTACTACGCGATCTATCATGATTCGAAACTAACAAAGTACATTTTTAATGAATGCATATAGGTTGGCATGGCCCTTGGAGCCATCATGCATATCACTTAACAAGAAAAGCATTTAATTTCATGGCAATTAAACGCGAGTGAAGTAAATATGTAAGCATGTGAGATTGATTTTACTTGTTAACAATTCTATATGTCATGCATACAAATAGGGTGGGTTCTAACACTTTCTAAGTGGTCATGCTTTCAATACAATCAAGGCTTTGGACCTTTGTTATGAACATGCAAGGGAACGTTTAAGGTAATCTTACCTTTTGGACGAGCCCCGATCAATCCATCTCTTCAAAACCGTTGTTAAATGACAATTAACATAATTATGTAGGTGTAAAAACACATACACGATTTTTAACTACTTAACTAATTAGTACAAACCACAATTAATAAAAAACTACTTATCTAATTATTACAAACCACAATTCATAATAAAAACTACTTATGTAATTATTACAAATTGGAGGTCGAAATAACTAATCTAACCAATTATTTCAACAAATGGAATAACTAATTATTACAACAAATTGATAACGAGTAATTACTTATTACAACAAGTGAAGATAAGCAATTAATTATTACAACAAGTTTAGCAATTGATTATTACCACATACAAGCAATTGAAAGGAATTAGCAATTAATTATCACATACAAAATGTAAGGAAATAAAATCTACAATTCTGATGGGTCGGGCTAGGCCCATACTTGGATTCCTAATTTTGACGACGTACATGCAAGTAACATTTCGGAAATTATTAAGTTAACTAAAAAGAGTAAAACGTACTTTTTGAGCGAAAGTTTTAGAGTTTAACCTACAAAATGAGAGAGTTAGTAATAACCCAAAAATAATAAATAACCAAAAACACATGCAAACATTTATAACAAGCAATTAATTAATAAAATGAAACAAGGCATAGAATCTTCCATTTTAAGATATGACATGCAATAAATAAAACATCACACTAAACATGCAATTAAAGATACATCACATTACGCATCCAATTAATTTCTTACAATTTACATGGCATAAAATCAATAAAATATCATACATGGCATAAAATTAATTTCTTAACAATTCATATGGCATAAATTCAATAAAACATCATACATGACAAATACATAATATATCATATTAAGCATACAATTAATTTCTACAACATACATGACAAAATGGGCTTGGAATTAATCCAAGCCAAAAACCCTTTAATTAAAACAAAATGGGCTTGACAAAGGTCAAGCCCATCACCTTTCTCATTTCCTTTCCCGCCAACCTTCTTCTTCTTCCTTTCTTTCTTTTTCCAGTAACCCAACTAAACCAAATTACGCATGAAAAAAATAAACATGGTTTTATACTCCCAAAGCTAACTCAATCCACACAAAAGCATGCCAGTAGATCAAACCCATGAAAACAGCAAGAAATTTACGTAAAACCGTGGTCAATTTTAGCATGGAATAATTAGCTTAATTAACATGCATTAATGGTTATTAATTAGCTAGAGCAAGCAAACCATTAAATTGAAGCAAGGGAACGGACATTTGCATGAAAACTAAACATGTGAGGCAAGTTTAAGCAATTTATTTCATGCTTTGGACATTTAGCATCATCTTCTTCTTCTCCTTCACGTCGGCGACTAAGGTGTTCTTACCTCTACCAAAGGCTTCCAATACAAACCCAAAAGGACTAGCAACAGCACAGTGGCTCTAAACAATAAAAACAGCAAAGAAAATCGACCCAAAATAGTAGCAATTTAAGGAAAACAAAAATAGATAATTAATGCATTAATTACTCAATTAATTAACCAAAGCAAGGTACAATTAAATTGAAGCTAGCATGCTGATTTTAACTTAATAACAAAGCATTAGAAACAAGTTTGGGCAATTTATTCATGCATTAAAGCTACAAACGAATTTATGGAAAAAACTAGGTAGAAAACTTACTTTGCTTCCTTTGCCACTGGAGGAGTTTTAGCTAAATCAAAGGGAGGGACTAGAGCCGGATTGGTCCCTTTTGCTCAGTCTGAAGTTGATGATGAGTAGGTGCGACAACCCCGTCCCCGCGCGATGGTGAAGTGCTTGCTATTTATAGGCAAGAGCCATGGTTGAAACGAGAGTCAGTCGGTCCTGGTCTTCGACGTGAGTGGAAAGAAAAACAAGTCATCCGAGACGTGGTCCTCCAAGCTCCTGTTCATGGTGAGTCTGTTGAAGATAATATCAAGGGGACCAAAATTATTCGTGTCTGCCATGCGCTGGAGAGCCAGTCACAAGGAAGGAAAACAAAACGTGCATTAAAATGCATTAATTCCCATACGAACGGGATATTTTGGTACGAGTGAAACCGTACGGAAGTGAAACCGTACGGAAGTGAAACCGTACAGAAGTGAAAATAAATCCGAGCCGAGGGTACTACTAAGTGTAGAAAAATAAGACGAGAAAAGTAATATACAGTGAAAAAATGCGAAAGTTGATTTAACGTATTTATTTTCTCTTTCGGAAATAACAAAACGTTCGCGCGCAAAATAAATGTCCTTACGACAAACGTTGAACGAAACCGAACGCGGTGGCGTGAAAGAGAAAATTAACACGTAATTATCAATTAAAGAAATAACGCGTTCGAACCCCGGTCCGAGAAAACTTACTCGAGACCGATAAAAGTTCGCGAAAAGACAGTTAAAAGTACGAAAAATTAAAAAGGCATGAAATAACCAGAAAATTTAAACAAACTAGCCTAGGACCAAGAATCGATAGAAATTTGATCTAGACAAGCTAAAAAGTGGCAAAAACATAAAGGTTGTGATGGAAAGTCAAAAATCGGGTAGCAACAGTTGCCCCCTCTTTACTGTCTGATCAAAAATACAATGTAACTGAAATTTTTGATGAGCAGTAAAGATGGTTGCCCCAAGTACTTACCACATCCCGATTACATCGTAACCTGTTGAAAGAGAGAAAACGTAAGTAGTAAAATGTAAACGTTGCAGGGCGAGGGTAGCACTCGCGGTCCATACAATTTTGACAAAAATTTAAATACGTAGGGCGGTGATGTGCACTCGCAGTCCATACGTTGACAGAAATTTAAATACGTAGGGCGGTGATGTGCACTCGCAGTCCATACGTTGACAGAAATTTAAATACGTAGGGCGGTGATGTGCACTCGCAGTCCATACGTTGACAGAAATTTAAATACGTAGGGCGGTGATGTGCACTCGCAGTCCATACGTTGACAGAAATTTAAATACATAGGGCGGTGATGTGCACTCGCAGTCCATACGTTGACAGAAATTTAAATGAGTGTTTGGAACGTACCTTGGGTTCAAAGCAACGTACCTTTGGTCGGATTATTGCGGAAAATGTCTCTGATAGCGAGGAAAATGGCCTTCTCAGATATTGAGGATTGATGTGGGGAGTGGTTGGAAGCCACCGCGTTGGTGAGTGTGTGTCCGGGTGAGGCTATCGCAGTCACGGACGATGGTGCTGAAATGTAGTCACTTAACGAGGAGTTATATAGATATGCAGAAAATTGAGGAAGATGGTCACCTCGGACATTTATCTAAATTTTGAGGAAGATGGTCACCTCGGACATTTATCTAAATTTTGAGGAAGGTTGTCACCTCGGACATTTGAATTTAAATGACATGAATTGAAAGATATTTAAGACATGAAAGTAGTCGCTCAAGGAGGAGTATTAATTATGCAGAAATGTAGAATTACGTAAGTGGGAGTTGTAACGTACCTTTACTCGGATATTTATTAAGGGTAACATACCTTTGTTTTGATAAGGTGTAAGTGGGGGTATTACACCTCCACGAACTTACTGTGCGAAAATAAGATGTAAGTGGGGGTATTGCACCTCCGCGAACTTACTGTGCGAAAATAAAGTGTAAGTGGGGGTATTGTACCTCCGCGAACTTACTGTGCGAAAATAAAGTGTAAGTGGGGGTATTGTACCTCCGCGAACTTACTGTGCGAAAAAAAGGTGTAAGTGGGGGTATTGCACCTCCGCGAACTTACTGTGCGAAAAAAAGGTGTAAGTGGGGGTATTGCACCTTCGCGAGCTTACTGTGCGAAAATAAGGCGTAAGTGGGGGTATTGCACCTCCGCGAACTTACTGTGCGAAAATAAGACGTAAGTGGGGGTATTGCACCTCCGCGAACTTACTGTGCGAAAATAAGGTGTAAGTGGGGGTATTGCACCTCCGCAAACTTACTGTGCGAAAATAAGGCGTAAGTGGGGGGGTATTGCACACACCTCCGCGAACTTACTGTGTGAAAATAAGGTGTAAGTGGGGGTATTGCACATCCGCGAACTTACTGTGCGAAAATAAGCTGTAAGTGGGGGTATTGCACCTCCGCGAACTTACTGTGTGAAAATAAGCTGTAAGTGGGGGTATTGCACCTCCGCGAACTTACTGTGCGAAAATAAGGCGTAAGTGGGGGTATTGCACCTCCGCGAACTTACTGTGCGAAAATAAGGTGTATAGGGAAAGCAAGTCTTACCTCGAACTTACCGTATGGACTAAGATGGAGAGTGGTTGGCCGTGAGGGAGCGTGATCCGCCACGCGAATTGGATTTGGGAGTGGTAACGTACTCCATTCGATTGTTGATTGGACTTTACTAAAAATCCAAAGTGACGAGGGCTTTACAACGATTTTATCATCGAAGACCCATGCTTGAGGAGTGGTAACGTTCTCCATTCGATTTTGATTGGATTTTAACAAAAATCCAAGCCGAGGGATTTACAATGATTTCCTCATCAAAGACTCATTTTGCAAGCTGATTTCCATATCTGTACTCTGCAATTGAGAAGGAAACAAACACGAAGCAGCAACAGATGGAAAAAGAAAGAGCAAATGACCTATGTGAGAAATATCAAATATTTCTACATTTAACCCATGGCTTGCCCCCAAGTCTTTTTGCGTGGAATGGAAATGACCTCTTTGTTTAAGAAATTCAATTCAATTCACATTTTCTTTGAAAGAATGTTCGTTCAAATTTTCGTTATATAAACATGATTGATACAAGTCTAGATAACGTCCGCGTTTTGTTCAGGAAATAACGACCTCAAGAACAAGACTTTCCCCTAACATGCAGCTGTAAGAAATCCTCACCAGATATTAGTGTTTGCGCTCACGCTCTGAAAACAAGGCTATGTGTTTACACTCCTAAAAATGCAATAAACATAGTACAAAAATTAAATTTGCAATGTCAATCCGAGTGAATAGACTTCAAATGAAGATGCACATGCATGGGTCTACTAATAATCGAAAAGACTTTGCAAGGGAGAAAGAAAGAGGAATTTGTAAAAGAAAGTGTTGTGTGTTTTATTTTGTGATGAGGTTTTAATGAGTTTGTGCTCGACGACTGATTGTGACGAGGAGCAAAGTGCACCAATCCTTGAATCTTTGTTGGAGAGGTTTCTTCTTGATTGTTTTGAGGGCACCAAGCCCAAGTTCTGTGATACTTGCATGGAATAATCTCCTTTCCTTTTGAGATCATTTTGTTGTTGATGTTTGATCATTTTCAGATCAATTTGTCGTTGATGCTTGACCTTTTTTTTTTTTTTTTTTTTTTTGCATGTACTTGCTTCTGCTGTTGTTTTATTGATTGTGTTCTTTGAATTCTTTTTTTTGAACACTTTTTTGATTGTTTTTTTTGGTAGGCAAAGCAAGTACAATCTTTTGTTTAGTCTATCATCCTCTCTATCTTTGGCAGAAGCCTCCAAGTCTTGATTTACTTTGGCATTCTTCTGACGCTGTTTTGTCAGCGATCCTCCAAAGGTTCCTTTGTTACCTCCTTGCTCGATGTGTAACTCCAATTTATCAGTCCCAGTCGAGCACTACTCACTTGGTTGAAAGATTTTTTTTTTTTTGTGTTTGGTAGAGTTGTACATGGTGTACAAAATATGCGTTTTGAGGGAAAAAATGTTAAAAATGAAAATGTGGAAGAAGAGCAAAGCAAAGTCCCCTATCATCTTACTGTTATCCCATGTCTGACAGTTCATGTACCCTGGATATTATGCAAATCTAACTAGCACCTAGTTTAGCATTTACACTCATGAAAGAAATAAGGCGTGAAGGCCCAAAATACTCACAGGGATATGTTTGTGATCGCTTACATCTAAACATGTCATGGATATAAGAGCTAACAGACAAGATCATGTACACTTATATAATTTCCAATGAACGCAAAATGATGAATGCCTTGACTTAAAAGGCTCAGAAAATGTGGGATATTTTTGTTTTCCTTCTTTTAGCCCAAGTAGTACATGTATAAAGAGGAAGTTTTTGCGAAAACTAAGGGTTTCTCAGCCAACATTATGCACGCACTCTTGCAACAATGTAAATAGCGGGAATTTTAAAATTGCGACATAATAAATTACAGAAACAGAAATTGCGGAAACGGAAATTGCAAAAATGTAAAAGGATAACTTCCCTGAAAAATGAGCTTGGACATTTTTCCAACGCCTTCCTTCTGGTCGTCACTTCACTTGCTTGCCCTCAAGTTTGCAAGTCTCATTGCACCTGCAAGATAAAAAATTCCAGAAATGTAAATAGCAAAGACTAAATTGCAAAAGTGTGAAAGGACAACCTCCCTGAAAAATGAGCTTGGAAATTTTTCCAACGCCTTCCTTCTGGTCGTCACTTCACTTGCTTGCCCCCAAGTTTGCAAGTCTCGTGGCACCTGAAAGATAAAAAACATTTCCAGAAATGTAAATAGCGAAGACTAAATTGCAAAAGTGTGAAAGGACAACTTCCCTGAAAAATGAGGTTGGACATTTTTCCAACGCCTTCCTCTGGTCGTCACTTCACCTGCTTGCCCTCAAGTTTGCAAGTCTCATTGCACCTGCAATGTAAAATGGCAGAAATGTAAACTGCAAAAACATAAATTGCTGAAGTGTGAAAGGACGACTTCCCTGAAAAATGAGCTTTGACATTTTTCAACGCCTTCTTCTGGTCGTCACTTCACTTGCTTGCCCTCAAGTTTGTAAGTCTCATTGCACCTGCAATGAAGAGACAGTTAAATAGTAAATTCATAGGGAAAAAGTATCCCAAGATGTTTGAATTTAAAATTAACGAAAAATAGAATAATTGAAAAGAACACGTGGGTTGCCTCCCACGAAGCACCCTTGTTTAAAGTCGTAGGCTCGACTATTGTGAAGCTTCTTTTCATGCATGTGATCAAAACTGACGGAAGTAGAGGTGTGAACCGCCGCGCCCAAATTTAGTTGTAGATATTTCTGACGGTTCCATCATAGCATCTTGAAGAATAGCCATTAAGTTCTTGAATAGTGTTCTAGATGAGAATGGCCTCTTCATCACCCTTGCTCGTGTGTATGGAGAAAAACTCACCTGTTGAAACATGTGTGAACACACCCACCTATCATTGTACCTATAAACTTAGCAATGGGTTAATATGGTTAGTCAACACATGGTTCTTGTGACCCTAACTACTCCTAGGTGCGGCCGACGCCGCACTTCCCTTTCGTTATTTAAAACTCAAAAGATATGATACGTAAGCTCTTTTTTTCAAAAAGGTTCTTCTTTTGTGTTTTGTTTGTTTGTTTTTTTTCTTTTTTCTTTTTTTTTAACCGAAGGGGAACGCAAGTTCCTATAAAAGACAACAAGATATAAACATATATTTACATTTTGTTCATCTTTTTAACCGAATGGGAACGTAGGTTCCTATAAAAGACAACAAAACAGGCATATATTTACAAGTGGACATCCAGAAGCGTAATGGCGGTCCAATTGTGCACGGGCCCCTCGGACTTCTTCACGAAAATGGCCAAGCTTTACATCATCCTTCCGCTACCCAGAGTATGATTCGGAAGAGGGTTGGTGTTTGTGTTGGGTTCTTTGGTTAACCCTTCGGAGGAGATCCATCCGCACTTGATCAAGTAATGGACTTTGGTTCTAAAGCCAACGCAGTTTTCTATGGTGTGGCCCAGAGCTCCAGCATGGTACACGCATCTAGCATTGGGATCATACCACTTTGGGTAGGGGGGTTGTATAGGTGGGATTGGGGTTGGTGCGATTTGTCCGATCGCTAGAAGATGCTCGTAGATTTCCCCGAAAGGGAATGGAAGAGGTAGCAGTGGTTCCTATTTCCAACGATTATTCTGGTTGTTCTGGTTCTTTGGTGGGTTATATGGAGACGGTGAGAATGGTGATGGCGCGTGGCATGATGGCGGTGTAATAGGTGGCCCGTAGCTAGGCTGGCGAAAGGCAAAGTTGACATTCTTTATGATAGGCTCTTTCCTAGGTGTTACCTCGGGAGTGGGAACAACGATTCTTCCTGTCTTGATCCCTTGTTCGACTCTTTCTGCTATCAGGACCATATCAGAAAAGTTGTTCGACGGATTGGAGATAAGGTAAGTATAGTAGGGAGCCTTGAAGGTATCCACGAAAATGGATATGAGCTCTTTGTCATTCAAAGGAGGAGAAATCCTGGAAGCTAGTTCTCTCCACCTCTGAGCATAAGTTTTCACCGATTCATCAGTTCTTTTCTCAAGATTTTGGAGATCAGAACGGTTTGGCGCTACCTCCATATTAAACTTGTACTGTTTAAAGAAGGCGTCAGATAAATCTCTCCAAGCCCTGATTTTGATCCTATCCAGACTCATGTACCAAGTCAATGCGTTCTTGGCTAGGCTCTCCCTGAATAGATTGATCAACAACGGTTCATTGTGTATCATATCGGCCATTTTGTTGCAATAAGCCTTGAGGTGAGTCTTTGGGCACTCGACCCCTGTATACTTCTCGAAATCAGGAACCTTGTATTTTGGAGGCATTATGATCCCCGGGACCATGCACATGTCAGCTGGGCCCGTAGGGTCAAAGGGGTCCGTTCCTTCAATGGCTCTGAGCCTTTCCTCTAGCAGTTTCATTCTATCCATATTGGGGCTTTCTGCGACGACAGCGTTAGGGCCAAGGGGTAGTAGTGGTTCTGATGCGAATAGTGGTGGTGTCGGATCGACGAAAGGAGGACGAATTCCCGTAGGATCGGGGATCATGCCTTGAGTGTAGTGGCCCTGAGAAGGGCAACGGCTTTGGGATTCCTGATGAATCTGAGTTTTACCAGGGTCCAAGGTGGGGTTGACTGAGGAATGCTGCAGAGCTGCAGTAGCTTCTTCACCTGTGTTGGCTACAGGATTCACTGCGATAGGTCCGGCGGACGGACCTATCCACTTCTATTGACCTGTGGGCATCATAACAAATGATTGGCCTCCCGTGGGTCCAGTGATAGTGGATGAAGAAGGTCCCATCATCTGAGTAGGATCAAAACCGGGTGGGAACTCTAAGGCGGCTTCATCCCGCTCTTTTTCGGCCTGAGCGGCCCTCTCTGTAGTATCCCTGACTTGCTCCTCCAACTCTGCTATTCTAGAAGCCCATATCTCTTCTGTCTTCGCTTGTTCAGCCATTTTTCATGCTTGAAGTCTAGTCACGAGGGGCCTAGGGGGAGTAGTTTTTCTTCGAGGAGTTATCGTTAACCTGAAAAAAATGAAAAAAGGCAATAAAAAGGTTAGTATCGGTGATGCGATCTCGAGGCCTCCCCACTGCTTATTCACTCTTCCGGCCACACTTTCACTTGGTACTTTGAGGAGGGACGAGAAGATGATACTCTGGTGAAGATATAAAGGAAGCTTTTATTCATTCCAACGACACAACGCGATCTTGGATGCTACCAATGGAGACCCTTGAAGCAAAATGATGCGAATAGCTAATGTCCTCATGCTCGGAAAATCTCTAAACTCCATCGCCCAAAAGGGTTGATTTTTGGCATGGGCATACTTCAATCCGTTATCGATAACTTCCGTGCTTTGGCCGAGCTGAAAATCTGAATTCATCGTATCCATGCTGGCCCGGGTAGAGGAACATGCGGCTGAGACCGAGAAAAACTGTCATCCTTACACTTCGAAATTATTTGCGAGAGATGTGCCACTCGAAAAAAAATCCCATCTTTGGCATGGACGATCTTCAATGCATTATGAACATCTTTCGTGTTTTGGCCGAGTGGAAATTCTGAGCCCACCATGTCTATTTTGGCCAGAACATAAGAACGCACAGTTGGGGCCGAGTAAAGCAGTTGTCCTCACGTCTAAATTATTTTCGAGAGATGTACCGCTCTGAAGGCTCTGTAATTTGGTGTGAGCACACTTCAATGTGTTGTGAACAACTTTTGTGTTTTGGTCGAACGGAAATTCTGAGCCCATTGTGTCGATATCAGCCAAAACAAAAGAGCACGCGACATGTCAAGTGAATGGGAACTCGTCCAAGGAAGGAGGAACCAAAAACTAGCCTTCACACTTTCAGGGTCAAAACGCCATATCGTTTTTTTGCAAAACTCTATGGCGTTTTGCTACTGGAGTCTTTTCCAACTTTCCAGAGACAAAACGCTATAGCATTTTGCTACTGGAAATTAACTATCTTTGCGTTCCAAAAACCCTTTTGCGAGAGTTTGGCTGCCCAGGACTTCATGAAATTTTGCATGGTTAAACTTGAACATGTTGGGAACATCTTTCATGTTTTATCTGAGCCTAAAATCCGAACCAATCATCTCCGTTTTGGCCAAGACAAAAGGTCGCGCAGCTGGGACCAACAAGGAGCGACTGTCTTTGTGCTTCAAAAATAAAATTCTTTTGTGGGAGATGCGCTTTGGGAGTAGCGATCTTTTGACATCCTTTGTAGTAAAAAACTCCCCGAATTTATCCGAAAAACTTACAAGCTTTGTCATTGCTGATTTTTCAAAAAGAAACACAACCAATATATGTTGGATCAACTATCTAGATTCGTCTAAGAACAAGTAGACAACACCTAGAAATTACATTGGTCAAAAAGCAAAAATTTTGGAGTGTCTAGTGCATGCTCTATCTTTCGGAGGCGTCAACCTTGAAAGTCCGGATCCACTTGCTCGTTACAGAAAAAGTTCCACGACGCAAGCTCTCCCTTTTGCATCATTACTTCTTCCTTCCCAATCTTAGTAGACAAAACCTGACTTCAACCTATCCCCTTGCTCTAACTGATCGATGTAGCTTGAAATCCCTAAAGTATTAAGTGAAAGCATCGTGGGTGCTGCCATTTGAGTGAATAAACAGTGCGGGCTTTTTTCGGAAAAATCCTATGATTTAAAAAAAAATGAAATGTGAGGACAATAAAGATGAAATCGTAGCATAAGAATAAAGGGCATTAAAGAAAAATGCACGAACATGATGCATATGTTGGTGTGACTCCAACTATTTCTAACTGGCTGAAAAGTTCCCCAGATGATACCCTAAAAGGGGTCTCTCATTAAATGGATACGAGAGCATCGACCGAATCATGACAAGGATTCTGGGTGCTCAATCCATTTAGGGGTTCAAATCTGAGTTTAGGGTTCATGTAAGCATACTGGGACACAGGTCCGCAGGGCTTCACTAATACCTTCCTAATCCTAATGGGTATTATAGCCGGCGATAAGCATTATGCATGAGATGCATATGAGCAATTTAATAAAGCCAATAGTATATAACAGTCACGAAAACAATTTATTTAAAGCAAATAAATAATAATAAAAAAGCAAACACCATAAAACCGGCTTCGACCCTACTAGTCCCCAGTGAAGTCGCCAAACTGTCGCACCTCCTTTTTCGTTGAAAACGAGTTTAAGGTTCGCGGCGGATGCTAAGCATAAATGGATGCTTCGCATAATGCAATGAAGTCGCCACCCTATTTTTCTAAGGTTTAGGGAACCTAATGTTATGGCATAAAATAAATAAACTAAGGCACAATGGTCTAAACCAAAGAACGATGATTTGAGGTCGTATTTATGGACTTGAGAAGGTGTTAGGCACCCAAGTCACATCCTAAAAAGGTTACCGGTATGCGAGGTGTTCTGAAAATATTTGAACATGTAATTGGGGCTCTCTAAGGTGACGTTACATCTTAGCATTGGGTCATGTTATTTCCGTTTGGGTTCGAGGGATGGGGTTACCATTTTGTCTCGATGCTAGAGCGGACGCTCCCCCTTATCATTGGGCCATGCATGACTTAATTACTACGCGATCTATCATGATTCGAAACTAACAAAGTACATTTTTAATGAATGCATATAGGTTGGCATGGCCCTTGGAGCCATCATGCATATCACTTAACAAGAAAAGCATTTAATTTCATGGCAATTAAACGCGAGTGACGTAAATATGTAAGCATGTGAGATTGATTTTACTTGTTAACAATTCTATATGTCATGCATACAAATAGGGTGGGTTCTAACACTTTCTAAGTGGCCATGCTTTCAATACAATCAAGGCTTTGGACCTTTGTTATGAACATGCAAGGGAACGTTTAAGGTAATCTTACCTTTTGGACGAGCCCCGATCGATCCATCTCTTCAAAACCGTTGTTAAATGACAATTAACATAATTATGTAGGTATAAACACACATACACGATTTTTAACTACTTAACTAATTAGTACAAACCACAATTAATAAAAAACTACTTATCTAATTATTACAAACCACAATTCATAATAAAAACTACTTATGTAATTATTACAAATTGGAGGTCGGAATAACTAATCTAACCAATTATTACAACAAATGGAATAACTAATTATTACAACAAATTGATAACGAGTAATTACTTATTACAACAAGTGAAGATAAGCAATTAATTATTACAACAAGTTTAGCAATTGATTATTACCACATAGAAGCAATTGAAAGGAATTAGCAATTAATTATCACATACAAAATGTAAGGAAATAAAATCAACAATTCTGATGGGCCGGGCTAGGCCCATACTTGGATTCCTAATTTTGACAACGTACATGCAAGTAACATTTCGGAAATTATTAAGTTAACTAAAAAGAGTAAAACGTACTTTTTGAGCGAAAGTTTTAGAGTTTAACCTACAAAATGAGAGAGTTAGTAATAACCCAAAAATAATAAATAACCAAAAACACATGCAAACATTTATAACAAGCAATTAATTAATAAAATGAAACAAGGCATAGAATCTTCCATTTTAAGATATGACATGCGATAAATAAAACATCACACTAAACATGCAATTAAAGATACATCACATTACGCATGCAATTAATTTCTTACAATTTACATGGCATAAAATCAATAAAATATCATACATGGCATAAAATTAATTTCTTAACAATTCATATGGCATAAATTCAATAAAACATCATACATGACAAATACATAATACATCATATTAAGCATACAATTAATTTCTACAACATACATGACAAAATGGGCTTGGAATTAATCCAAGCCAAAAACCCTTTAATTAAAACAAAATGGGCTTGACAAAGGTCAAGCCCATCACCTTTCTCATTTCCTTTCCCGCCAACCTTCTTCTTCTTCCTTTCTTTCTTTTTCCAGTAACCCAACTAAACCAAATTACGCATGAAAAAAACAAACATGGTTTTATACTCCCAAAGCCAACTCAATCCACACAACAGCATGCCAGTAGATCAAACCCATGAAAACAGCAAGAAATTTACGTAAAACCGTGGTCAATTTTAGCATGGAATAATTAGCTTAATTAGCATGCATTAATGGTTATTAATTAGCTAGAGCAAGCAAACCATTAAATTGAAGCAAGGGAACGGACATTTGCATGAAAACTAAACATGTGAGGCAAGTTTAAGCAATTTATTTCATGCTTTTGACATTTAGCATCATCTTCTTCTTCTCCTTCACGTCGCCGACCACCATGGCCGGCGACTAAGGTGTTCTTACCTCTACCAAAGGCTTCCAATCCAAACCCAAAAGGACTAGCAACACCACAGTGGCTCTAAACAATAAAAACAGCAAAGAAAATCGACCCAAAATAGTAGCAATTTAAGGAAAACAAAAATAGATAATTAATGCATTAATTACTCAATTAATTAACCAAAGCAAGGTACAATTAAATTGAAGTTAGCATGCTGATTTTAACTTAATAACAAAGCATTAGAAACAAGTTTGGGCAATTTATTCATGCATTAAAGCTACAAACGAATTTATGGAAAAAACTAGGTAGAAAACTTACTTTGCTTCCTTTGCCACTGGAGGAGTTTTAGCTAAATCAAAGGGAGGGACTAGAGCCGGATTGGTCCCTTTTGCTCAGTCTGAAGTTGATGATGAGTAGGTGCGACAACCCCGTCCCCGCGCGATGGTGAAGAGCTTGCTATTTATAGGCAAGAGCCATGGTTGAAACGAGAGTCAGTCGGTCCTGGTCTTCGACGTGAGTGGAAAGAAAAACAAGTCATTCGGGGCGTGGTCCTCCAAGCTCCTGTTCGTGGTGAGTCTGTTGAAGATAATATCAAGGGGACCAAAATTATTCGTGTCTGCCATGCGCTGGAGAGCCAATCACAAGGAAGGAAAACAAAACGTGCATTAAAATGCATTAATTCCCGTACGAACGGGATATTTTGGTACGAGCGAAACCGTACGGAAGTGAAAATAAATCCGAGCTGAGGGTACTACTAAGTGTAGAAAAATAAGACGAGAAAAGTAATATACAGTGAAAAAATGCGAAAGTTGATTTAACGTATTTATTTTCTCTTTCGGAAATAACAAAACGTTCGCGCGCAAAATAAATGTCCTTACGACAAAAATTGAACGAAACCGAACGCGGTGGCGTGAAAGAGAAAATTAACACGTAATTATCAATTAAAGAAATAACGCGTTCGAACCGGACTACCAGGAGGTGTCTTCTTTGTTGACGTCGCCGTTGGCTTTTTCTTTTTGCTGCCTGCGGTCGTGGTTGTGGGGACGCGGCTCACTTTGCCATATCTGGTCATTTTGGGAAGGTAGGTGGTGAAGATGATTTCGTCTAGGTCGATTGTGGCTTCTGATGAGGCTGACCCGAAAAGGTCAGAGGTGGTAGGTGACGGAGGAGGAGATGGAAGAGAGATAGGGCGGCGGCGAGGTGGTGACTGGTCGGCGTTGGTGTTCTGCGGCTGAGAGTTTGGGGAGTGAGGAGTGGAGGTTTGAGAGGTAGTGGGTTTGTTTAGGTTGAGGTTGGTTTTGGCCATGGTGGGGGAGAGGGTTTGAATTAATTTGTTTTGTTTGAAAAGAAAAGAAAAGAATGCGTGCGTGGATTTGATGGAAAGAGAGAGCTGAGGGGATTTTGGTTAGGTAACGGAAGAAAATTTGACGGTTAGGTGGCGTGGGTTAGTGGGATTTAGGATACGGAAAGGTGGAGAGAGAGAAAGGGGTCGATTGCTTCAGTTTTCGTCCGCCACGTGGCATGTTGGGAGAGGACGCGCAGTGCCAAGGGCAGCGTGCGCCTGCACCTGCACAGGAAACTGAAAAAGGGGGTCAGCTTTATGGATTTTGAAAATAGGAGAGGGGAATAAAACAAAAGGAATTAAATGGGGATTAATAAAGAAGGGAACAAGGGCATTTAATGAAAAGGAGGGGAGACAAAGGAATTAAATGAAAAGGAAAGAAGACAGTTAATTTAAAATTCCCCTAGGTAACATAAAAAGTGTGCAAAAAGAATTTGAAAAGCTAAGGTTGACTCAAAGAAAAATAAAAGGAAAGGAATAAAGGGTTTAAAAAGGGGAATGGGAAGGGGCAAAACTAATTAAGAATACCTAGGGAAGATAATATGTGTATGGAAAAGAGAAAAAGTATGTTGGACTCAGATTTGAAAGACATGAAAATTAAAGAGAGAGGGTTAGGAATCCGGGGGCTGTCCCCACACTTGGCCTTGATTATCGTCTAGGCCTAGACATTTTTCCTTCATTCGGGGGTACTGATTGCTGGGTCCTCGACCCTTACTTCTTCGGCAGTCGAGGGCTTGAATCCTTCATAGAAGGGTTTCAGCCTATGACCGTTCACCTTAAATGGCTCCCCATTGTCCAGATTCTGAATTTCGATGGCTCCATGATTAAATACAGCAGTGACTTGGTATGGTCCCGTCCACTTGGATTTGAGTTTCCCCGAAAAAAATCGTAATCTTGAGTTGTATAGCAAAACCTTTTACCCAACCGTGAAGGTCTTGACTACGAGGTGCTTGTCGTACTGGGCCTTGGTCTTGCCCTTGTAGATCATCGAATTTTCATAGGCATCCCCTCGAAGCTCTTCGAGCTCTTGAATTTGCAAACAGCGGTCCTTGCTTGCCAGGTTCAAATCCATGTTGACCTTCTTGATTTCCCAAAATGCTTTGTGCTCAATCTCGACTGGGAGGTGACACGGCTTGCCATAGACCAACTGATACGGTGTCATACCGATCGGGGTCTTAAATGCAGTGCGGTAGGCCCATAGCGCGTCTCCCAGTTTCAGACTCCAATCTTTCCTTGACTGATTTACGGTCTTCTCGAGAATAGCTTTAATCTCCCGATTTGAGACCTCAGCTTGCCCATTGGTTTGGGGGAGATAGGCTGTAGATACTCGATGGGTCACTCCATACTTGTTAAGTAATGAGGAGACCGTTCGATTGCAGAAATGAGTCCCCCGATCGCTGATGAGGGCACGCGGGGTCCCGAATCGGTTAAAGATGTAGGTTCGGAGAAAATTAGCTACCACCTTCAAATCATCTATCTTGGTGGCTTTGGCTTCAATCCATTTGGAAACATAATCCACTGCAAGTAGGATGTATGTGTTCCCGAATGAATTTGGGAAAAGGCCTATGAAGTCAATACCCCAAATATCAAAAGTTTCACACGCAAGGATGCTGGTCAAGGGCATCTGGTTTCTCACCCCGATGTTTCCCATAGCTTGGCACCGAGGGCATATAGCGCAAAACAAATAACTATCCTTGAAGATTGATGGCCAATAAAGACCGGCTTCCAAGACCTTGAGCTCAGTCTTCTTGGCAGTAAAATGCCCTCCTTCCGTTGTCGAGTGGCAGAACTTGAGGATTGACGGGACCTCATCCATGGTGACACAGCACCTAATAATCTAATCTGAACAATGCTTCCATAAGTAGGGGTTGTCCCAAACATAGGTCCTGGCTTGCCTCCGGATCTGGTTGTGCTCCTCGCTCGAGGCCTCGACTGGAAGCACGCCTGTGGCGCAGAAATTTGCTATGTCCGTGAACCACGGGAACTTCGCGGTGTCAACTAAGCACAAATGCTCATCTGGAAAAGTCTCCCGAATGGCTACTTGGGAGTCACCCTCTTGGTTCGGGAGCCTACTCAAGTGGTTAGCTACACAATTTTCGGTCCCTTTCTTGTCCTTGATAGCAAGGTTGAACTCTTGGAGTAAGAGGATCCAGCGGATAAGCCTAGGCTTCGCATCAGTCTTCTTGAGCAGGCATCGAAGGGCGGAATGGTCGGAATACACAATCACTTCTGTACCCAAGAGGTACTGCAGGAACTTGTCAAGGGCATAGACAATCGTCAAAAGCTCTTTTTCCGTCCTGGTATAATTTTACTGCGCGGGATCCAGCAACTTGGATGCATAGTAGATGACGTACGTCTCCTTGTCTTTCTTCTGGCCCAGAATAGCTCCCAAAGCCTGGTTGCTAGCATCACACATGATCTCGAAGGGGAGTGTCCAGTCGGGGGCCCGAATGATAGGAGCAGAAATGAGCTTGGCTTTCAAGGTCTCGAATGCCATCTTGCACTTTTCATTGAATATGAAGTCCACATCCTTGTGTAGCAATTGGCACATTGGCTAGGCTATCTTGGAGAAGTCCTTGATGAACCTCCTATAAAATCCTGCATGACCAAGAAAAGAGCGCACATCTCGAATATTCGAGGGGTAAGGCAAGGTCTCGATAGCTTAGATTTTAGCCTTGTCCACTTCGATACGCTTTCGGGGCACGATGTGGCCCAAGATAAGCCCTTGGTCGACCATGAAATGACATTTCTCGAAATTGATAACAAGGTTAGTTTCTACACATCTTTGCAAAATTTTCTTTAAGTTCGAGAGGCATTCGGAAAAGGAGTTACCGTAGATCGTGAAGTCATCCATTGATAACAATCAAGACAGCCCTAACGGTGTTACCACGCTTGCCGCTCCCGCCAGGACGATTTCCCATAAGACCCGTAAGATATCTTCATATCACCCGAGAATCAGCGAAGGATTCCTAGGATGGTCGACATCAGTGGGGGGGACTCACTCGACTCTATACGCATGGCACCATCCCATCCTAGGGACCCACGAGCTTATCGCTCCCGGCAGCCCGTACGATATCGCTCATGACGTCATGCGTCGGTATCGCTTGTGACGTCACCATCAGACATCGCCTGGATTGTTATCGCCAGGTATCGCCGAATAGGCCTATAAATACCCCTACTTTTCCAATCTGAAGGTAAGATCGAGATGACTCAGACGAACCTCTGTTATTTTTGAAACCCGAACTGACTTAAGGATCGGAGTGTCTACGCCGGAGCCCCCCCTCCGGCGCTTTGCAAGTACATCCGGCACCGACTGCCACCGTTCCGATCAGGCACGACTCCGAATCTTACAAGATCGACATTGAATCTTATCAAATGGTGCTTTTATTGAGAGCTTTGGTATATTAAGTGAGCGTCCTTAATAGCCAAGCTCCGTCTAGTCGGAAGATTGGAACGGTCATGATCACGGGATCGGAGCCGATCCGATCATCATCCTCTAATATCCCTTTCTCAATCCGCAGACAGTTATTCCCTTTTGCTACTGTTGATCTCTCTATGACTACACAACCAATTATTTCGGGATCTCTGGACCTCTCAGTTGGAATTGCTGGGGGACTGGCCTCCTCGCAGACGGACATCTTGTCATCTCAGATAGCGGGATCTGATTTCTCCACTCCTCTTTCGGGGGGATCTGTGCTCAACCGTGAACATCCCTTTGCAATGGAAATAGCGGCCCTTCGTTCTCGGCTGGAATATTTGACTGAAATGGCTGCAAGAGTCACGCCTGGTGCTTCTGGATCTAGTCTCCCTCCCCGCGTCATGTTCACACCATCTATTGTCGCTGATCGACCTTTATCACTGTTGTTTCCAGAAAACCTCCAAATGCCTTTATCCGCGGAAAATCCTCCGATTAGTGTTGAGCAGTTTACTCAGGGAAGAGTAAAGGCGTACGTACCACAAATGCCACAAGGTCTTCTCCTACAAGGAGACAGGCAGCTTGTGGGGGTTAGGAACCGGTGGGACGGACGGAGGGAAGAAGCCAACAGAAGTTTATCTCCCGAGTACAGTGAAAGATCCAGTAGTCGAAGGTATCGAAGTCGTTCGCACAGGAGCCGCAGTCGATCTCCTAGACGACATCTCACGCCAGAACCACGAAATAAGGGGCGTCAGGCCGAAATGTCTCCTCCGCGTCAGGCACGTGAAATTCTTGATGATACATCGGGCCACCCATTTAGCCGTCGTATAAGGCGTCACAGGGTCAGTCGGCGCGTGAAGCTTCCCACTGATGTTTATGATGGCACCAAGGATCCCATCTCGCACATTAATAAAGTGAAGGATTTTGTTCAGTTTCAGACCCACAGTGATGCGGCGTTATGCCAAATATTTGTTATGACATTATCGGGTGTGGCGCGTCTTTGGTTTGAGGGTCTCTCTAGTGGATCCATTAATAATTTCTCACAATTAGAATCTAAATTTCGGAGCAGATTTAGCACGGCAATTCCAATCAGGAAATCTGCCGCCGCGTTATTTGACATACAATGAAGGCCTCAAGAAACCTTAAAGGAATTTCTTAGTCGCTTCGATTTGGAAATGTCCTTAACGTCGGGCGTTACTATTGATTTTGCTATAGAAGCTCTGAAAAGGAACTGCCGCTATGGAAAGCTGAAAGACGCGCTCATGGTGGATCCTCCAGTGACTTTAGATGCGTTGAGGCTTAAAGCCCACAATTACGCAAAAATGGAAGAGGAAGAAAATAGAGATAAGACGTATAACGCGCTGCATGGGACATCTCAAATTACTACTGCTCCCACGAAGCTACTACCTGACGACCATTTTATCGGATATTACGCCAGGAGGAAGGACCATATCCCCAAGGCCTCCAACAAACAGAAGGGTCATTTTTCGAAGGGAAAAACCGGTGGTTCCCCCTCTCGACGTCACGGGGATTCTTATAAGAACCGGACGTACGACCCAGATTTTCCTTCTCTTAACATAGCGGAACAGCGAAATCTTCCCATCCGCTACCCCGCGCCTACGAAACCAGGAGTGCTTCTAGGGAGAAG
This sequence comes from Viola odorata, assembly GCA_963691705.1. Classification (NCBI taxonomy): domain Eukaryota; kingdom Viridiplantae; phylum Streptophyta; class Magnoliopsida; order Malpighiales; family Violaceae; genus Viola; species Viola odorata. The sequence continues at coordinate 17,527,533 of OY829546.1, read as the reverse complement.
GGAGAATGCTTATTGTAAATTCCACAAAGCCAGGGGCCATTCCACAGAAGCGTGCAGAGAGTTAAGATCGGCGATAGAACGTTTGCTAGAAGAAGGATATTTAGGAGAATTTGCCACCCAGATAAGAGAAGATGCCAGAAATAATCTCATGAAAAGGACAGCAGACGAACCACCAGTTCCTCCTCGCGTGCCGCAGAAAGATGATGCTCCCAGAGGTAAAGACAGGGAAACTCTTACGGTTGATGATGAATATATCCCTATGATTAACATTATCGCGGAAGGAACCCCTTATATGGACGAATCAGAGCATCTGACAGCCGTGAAAGGAGACAACCGCACACGTGATGGCATGACAAAAAAAGGAGATGTGATAGGCATATTGGATCGAATGATATTATCCTTTTCCGAAGAGGATGAGAAAGGCGTCGTCTATCCGCACAATGATGCATTGGTGGTTACGCCCGTCATCGCCAGTCATGGAATCAGAAGAACTCTTATTGATAACGGGAGCGCGGTGAACCTCTTTTCGTTGGAAGCATACAATCTCATGAAGCGACCTGACAATGAGCTAACGCCTAGCAAACGGCCTATAGTTGGCATTGATGGGGTTCCAATCCCTGTCACGGGGGTGATTACTTTGCCCATATACTTCCGAGAAGACACCTACAAACGATCAGAGAACCTGTTGTTCCTTGTCGTGGATCTAAATTTTCCTTACAATGTCGTGCTCGGACGACCTTTCCTCAACCGCTTTGGAGCGGTGATATCTCAGAAGCATCTAAAGATGAAGTACCCCTCCTGGGATGGGGTAGTATCCATAAAGGGCGATCAAAAGCTAGCGGCGGAGTGCTACTCGCTCATGACTCAAAGGAGTTGTGATAGGTACGTGTGTATAGCAGCGGACCCCTATGAGCAGAGTGATGAGAAGCGTGCTCAACCTCTGGACAAAATGGTACCTATTCCGGCAATTGGTATAGAGGAAGCAAGTTTCCTGATCAGTGAAAAACTCAGCCTAGCGGAAAACCTTCAACTGGCCCGACTGCTGAACAAATGCCAAGGAGATTTCGCGTGGAAACCCTCCGACATGCCAGGTATTTCGCGGGAAATAGCTGAACATCGGCTCAATGTGGACCCAGATGCCAGGCCGGTACAGCAAAAGCGACGCGCGTTCTCTAATGAAAAGGCGTTAGCTGTAGATAAGGAAGTAGCAAAGCTCCTTGACGCAGGGTTTATCCGCGAAGTTCAATATCCCACCTGGCTAGTGAACCCTGTCCTTGTTCCTAAGCCCAATGGGGATTGGCGCATGTGCATCGACTTCACAGATTTAAATGATGCCTGCCCTAAGGATTGCTACCCGCTTCCTCGCATAGATCAGTTAGTTGATCAGACCGCTGGATACGCTTATCTAAGCTCACTAGACGCCAACTCTGGATACCATCAGATCCCCATGGCCCGAGAAGATGAAGAAAAGACTGCGTTTCTCACTCCAAAGGCCACCTACTGTTATACGGCGATGCCGTTTGGGCTGAAGAACGCCGGGGCTACGTTCCAACGTATGGCCAACAAGATATTCGAAGAGCAAATAGGGAGGAATGTGGAAGCATACGTTGACGATATATTGGTGAAGAGCGCAAGCTTTCAAGATCACCTACGAGACTTAAAGGAAGTCTTTGACGTGATGAAAAGGTATCGCATGAAGTTAAATCCCCGAAAATGCATGTTTGCATTTCAAACAGGAAAATTCTTGGGCTACGTGGTCAGCCAAAAAGGCATCCTGCCTAACCCCTCAAAGGTTAAGGCCATACAAGACATGATATCGCCAAGAACCATCAAAGAGGTGCAAAGGCTAACAGGGCGAGTCATTGCCCTTGGGCGATTCATTTCCAAGCAAGGAGAAAAGTGTCTCCCTTTTTTCAAAGTCATACGCAAGAAAGCCTCGTTCGGGTGGACCCCGGAATGTGAGGAGGCATTTATCGGGTTAAAGGATTACCTATCGTCTGACTTATTATTGACGAGACCCGAAGTAGGCGACACCTTATATCTGTATCTTGGCGCCGCAGATGAAGTGCTCAGTGCCGTCCTCGTTCGCGATGATAACCACTCTCATCGCTCGGTCTACTTTGTGAGCCACGTCCTAAAGGATGCGGAGTTGTGATACGCCCGAATCGAAAAGATAGCGTTCGCTCTTATACAAGCCACCCGCAAAATGGATCGATATTTTCAGTCTTATTCCGTTATCGTGCTCACGGACCAGCCTCTGAAAAGAATATTCCGAAAGCCTGAATCTTCCGGGAGAATGTTGATTTGGGCACTCGAATTAGAACAGTACGGAATGAGGTATTAGTCTCGACCGTCCGTAAAGGCTCAAATCCTGGCTGATTTCATAGCGGAATGTACCTTTACAGAAGATCAATTGGACGGCGTACCTGAAGCGGAATGGGGCGATATGGATCTCCCGTTCCTGGAAACCTACACGGACCTCTGGATCGTCCATGTGGATGGAGCCAAAAACTAAGAGCTGGCTGGAGCTGGAATCTTTATAAATGGGCCGCACGATATGCAAATACGATACGCCATTCGAATCCTACAGCCGTTATCTAATAACGCGGCAGAGTATGAGGCGTTACTAGCCGGGCTCAGAATAGGGAAAGGACTTTCCTCTAAAGGGAGGCACGATACCGGAAGAACAGGAGACCTGCATCTAAAAATCTGTGGTGATTCCAAGTTGATAATTGACCAGGTCTTGGGACACTCTCAGGCCTGGGAACCCATCATGATTCAATATCTTGCCAAAGTAAAGCGAGAATTGTTGGAAATAAAGAAAGAGGGCATGCAGATCAGCTTCGAGCATATCCCTAGGGAGGAAAACGCTAAAGCTAACAATCTAGCCAAAATGGTCGCGAATCCGGAAGCATCCATACCCAAGGGCGTATATTATCGTGAGTTATTGGTACCATCCTTCATGGAAGAGCAAGCGTCTTTATGTGTGGAGGAGCGTGAGAGCGACTGGCGAATTCCCGTAATCGAATTCTTGAAACACGAGGAACTGCCTGAGGATACTGCTGAAAAGAAGAAGGTACTGAGACAGGCAGCTCGTTGTACGTACTATGATGGGGATCTGATTCGAAGGTGTTTTTCTCACCCTACCGTCAAATGTATAACTGAACAAGAGGGTCTTCACACCTTGCGCGAAATCCATGAAGGGGTATGTGGTATGCACGTGTCAGGCGGTACCTTAGCGGCACAAGTTTTCCGATCCGGATTCTACTGGCCCACCATCCGAAGAGATTGCCACAACTATGTGCAAACCTGCCCTAAGTGCCAGGAGTTTACCAAGATTCCCCGGCGGCCCGCCACTGAAATATCTGAAATTATCGCCCCTTGTCCTTTTGCTAGATGGGGGATCGATATCCTAGGCCCATTCCCAAAGGCAAGGTCTCAATTGAAATTTGTGATAGTGGCGGTAGACTATTTCACTAAGTGGGCAGAAGCTGAAGCGGTCGCCACAATCACGGCAGAAAAAACTTGGCGTTTCCTCAAATATCAAGTTATCATGAGGTTTGGCGTACCTCGTATTCTTGTCAGCGATAATGGGACGCAGTTCACCAGCCAGTTCTTCAAAGACCAGTGCTCAGAATTTGGAATCGAGCAACATTTTTCCTCCGTGGCTCATCCGCAAACTAATGGACAAGCGGAAGTAACCAATCGGAGCATCCTTAGCGGCATCAAGAAAAACCTAGAAGGGTCTAAAAAGAAATGGGTTGATGAGCTACCATACGTGATGTGGGCGTACCGCATGACCGTTAAGACTACCACCGGAGAAACACCTTTCGCGTTAGCCTTTGGGACCGAAGTTGTTACACCGGTGGAAATTGGAACCATGAGCCTACGGGTGGCTCACTTTCGAGAGGAACTGAATGAGGAAAGGTTACGAGCTAACCTGGACGCGTTACCAGAAGTCCGAGAGGAAATCCTTCTGAAAACGCAGCATTACAAACGAAAGATGGCCCGTTATCACAACAGGCGCGTCAAAGAACGGTTGCTGAAAGTCGGTGACCTGGTGCTCAGAGACAAACGAGCGGCAAGGCAACGCATGGGAAAACTCAGTCCAAACTGGGATGGACCATATCGCGTCACCCACGTTGTCGGGAAAGGAGCCTATCATCTGGAGACTCTCAATGGTACACCCTTATCCAACTCTTGGAATATCGCTCGCTTGAAGTTATATTACTCTAGAATTTGATTTTATCTGCACCTTTGATTTATGTCAACCCTAACCATGACTAACGCTCGATGAGAGAGCTTTCGTGGAAGTTTGTGGTTGCCTTTGTGCAGATAAAAAAGGGGGTATTTTGGGGAAGTGAAAAGTCCTATCCTTGTGATAGCCGGTCTTGATCAGATGGCCCATTAAGTGAGGGCACTACCCACCATACCTTGAATTAGCGTCGAATTGAAAGATCCTGGACGCCCCCGGGGGTGAAAAGTCTTATCCTTGTGATGACCGATCTTGATCAGATGGCTCATTAAGTGAGGGCACCACCCAGTATCTTTGGGAGTGAAAAGTCCTTTTCTTGCACTGATCGTTCTCGTGGAGACGGCCCAGCAAGACGAGGCACGCCCCAAAGAAATAGAAACTCCATTCTAGAAACAAGAATCCTATCTTAACGACTGGGCTGCTGCAGCTAGGTCATTAAGTAAGGACACGGTTCTAGACGCGAGGGCAACGCCCAAAAGTGAAAATTCCCTAGCCTTGTGATAGTTGTCCCGATCTGACAGCTCACTAAGACGAGGCACTTTAAGGGCTGATCGTGAAAATAGGGAAACGCGGAGAATCGTGAAATCCCGGCTAGTAACCAGATGTGTAATCCCTGGTGAAGTATAGAGCTGATAGCGAAAGTGATTCCCGCGGGTTCCAGGGTAACGCCCTATGATGGCAACGAAAAGGCTCCTACGGGTAATTACTATCCCTCGTAACGTGTTTTTGTTACTGATGATTTACAGTTGAGAATGCGCAGAATACTTTTCGGGCAGTGGAAGGAGTGAGGATCTCGTAAGCAGAGATATCGCTAGTCTTACCGAGAAAGTTAACCCAATACCAAATTCTGTAATTTTGGTGGGAGCGCTAAGGATCTGTTCGGAAAAGTAAGCGCATTGGGAAAACATGGCGAAGATAACGCCAAAGGAGTTTGCAAAGAAGCGACTAAATAAAGGAAAGTCAGCAATAAAAGTGGCTTGAACACATCGAAATGTTTAAAGGGGGCTACAAATTTTGGTGGTCAAAATAATAAACAAAAATTTAGTGACGCTTGATCACTAAGGAAAGAGCGGTAAAGCCTCGAAGCATGTCAACCTTCGGGGTGCCTCCGTTTCCAGCCTGCCGCTTTAGCTTGGTGAAAGCCCTCCTCATTAAGATGGCCAGATCTTCGTTTGAAAGCGGCAGTGACCTCATCGGGTTTGTACGCGTCAACCCCGTGGACTTCTTCAAAGCAATCGACCAAAATAGCGGCAGTCTGCTCGACGTGCCACAGGCTCCTATCGGCTAACTCTTCCTCCAGGGCAGCTTTCTCCTTGGCCAGGGATGACTTCTCATTCTCCAAGGCAGTAACTTTGGCCCTCTCCGCTGCCAAGGCGACAGATTTTTCTTCTTTCAGCTTCTGATGAGCCAACAATAAGTTTGTACGCTCCTCCAGCAACTTTTTCTTCTCATTCCGCTCTCGTGCTAATTCTTCCAAAGAGGAGGAAAGAGAAGCAGCCTGATGCTGCACTTCCTCCGCCCAGTAATGGAACTGCATCATATTTGTAAAAAGGTTGGAGTGTAATGAGTTCACCCTATTAACCACGGGCCTGGAAAGGAAGGCTTCCCGTTCTATCGCAGACGCCAGTACTTAGGAAGCCAATAAAGTCGTAACCTCATCCGAGCCGTCACCCCCCAGTGCCGCCAGACCAGTGTTACGCAGATCGTACAGTGCAACTTGATGGGTCACAGTAACGGCCCCACCTAGCGGACTAAGATCCGCCACAAAGTTAAAGGTGGTACCTCCTTCGCCATAACGGGCCTGTAGGGGGATGCTTGAAGGAACGAAGGCCAGAGGAAAAAGAGAGCGAGCCTGTGTGGACGAACCCCCTGGAGCAAAATAAGCGTCATGAGGCTGATAGCCTGAAAAATCTGGCATAACCTCCTGATATCCCATGTTGGAGGAATATGCATGAACAGGACCACCAAAAGAATTGGGTGAAACCCCGAAAGTCTCGCCCGTGCCTAAATTCTCCAGAAATCCTGACGGATTCCCTCCCTGGGGAATAGCCGTAGAGTCAAACCCGTCCGCAGATCTGTTCTCCATCTCGGCGGTAGAGGAAGATGGATTTTTGCCCTCCTCTCCCAACCGCTGTCTCTTCTTTGAGCCAGTCAGCGCATAACCCAAATCCATATCGCCTGAGGGAAGAGCGGAGGTAGCGACAACAATAGTGTCCTGCCAAAAACGCGATATGAAATAAAGAAAAGAAAGAAATCAAACAACGACAGACATAGAAAGGTAGTATATCGTGGCTAAAAGGCACCCTCACCGTATCAGCGTTGGGAGGAGGTTCTGAAGAGCCTGCCGCGTCCAAAGAAGGTGTAAGAGCGGCGACACTTCTCATTTTTCTCTTCTTTTTTCCTTTGGCAATGGCCTTAGGAGCCTTAGAAGAAGAAGAAGGCTGGGCAGGAGGAGCAGCGATGGTCACAAGGGGAACGCCTGAAGGAATATCAGGATTCCCCACACCGGCCGAAGAAGAGGAAACTTGAACAAGAGTAGCGGAAGTAGCCGGAAGATCGGTAGGGTTATCAGTTGCTTCCGTGGAAGTAGCTCTCTCTTTTTCTTCTCTCTCTTGAGCCCTTTTCAAGCGTCTCCTTACGCTCTCAGGTTTATAGTTGGGATCCGTCGCTGCGAAAGCACAAAATAACGTCAGCATTAGTATTAGCGATAACAAAGAAATGAGTAACGCGACACTCACGTTTAACACAAGATCGAATGTCCATTCTACAAGCCACTTGACGAATGTGAACGCTGATTTCCAGTTTGAGCAATGTGTTTAACCAGTCTTGCTCACGTTTCGGAAGGGTCCCTGGTCGGCTCCAAACGTTGTCATCCACGTTTTGGTTAAACCCAGATCGCCACCAGGAACCAAGATCTCCAGGAAGATCTATCACAAAAAACTCCTTTTTCCAGGCATCAACGGAAGACTCGATATGGAGGAGTTTCCAAGTAAAAGACTTTAGAGAGTCATCGTCAAAACGGGGCGATATCGTTATCACCCCCCGGCATTTCATCAGCTTAAAAAGAGATTTAAGCAGTAGAAGGGAAGGGGAAGTAATCCCTTTGTATTTGCAAAGTTCCAGAAAAGCATAAACACAACAATATGCATTTGGGGATAGTTGGGCCGGAGTTAGATCGCCGGCAACAAGCAATTCTTTGACAAAAGAGTCAATGGGAAGCCCAAAGCCATAACGGAACATTTGCGCATACATAACCCTACGATTGCCTGTCAAAACGTTGTTCAAACGTAGTGACTCAGGGGTAACAGTGGTTTTATAATCATCAGGAATATCAGCATTATGGGCGGCCAAATGCTCACGGAGAGCGGCCTCAGATGTGATAACACTAGCCGTAATATCCATCCTTTTCTCATCGGCAGATTTCGACTCAGTACGGCGAGTCTTAGCCATGGCAGAATTAAAGAATTAAAAGATGAAGAAGACAATGGAGGAGAAAGGAAATACCTTCAGAGAAAAGCACTTCAAAGAGCCTTGAATAGTGGGGAGAAAATAAGACGGCTAAAAGAAAATATGATAAAGTGGGATGATAAAAGAAAAGGGAAAAGAATAAATATTGGGTTTTATAACCCTAATGATCGAACGAAACGACGAATGCCACAGTCGTTGCGTGGAAGCGGCATAAGGAACAGACTCAGGTAATGAGTGCAATCCTAGAAAAGTGCTACAACGCCTCGATTTAGGCAAAGTTCTCAAGCACGCTAGCCCGTGGCGCTGGAAGAAATAGACACGTGCGCCTGCACAATCACGACTTTTCTAAGGAAAGGATAGCAAGCATTAAATGCTCTGAAAAGCAGGTACTATCTCTTGGGAAAAACAAGAGTGATATCGCAAGAAAGGAGATAACGCAAGATGGCGTTGATTAAAAGAATAGCGTTGGGTTAACGCAAAAAGGCGGAATGAAAATCAAATAGCAATCAAATACAAGTATTGTCGCACAACAAGGCGTTATTACAAGACAAAGAAACAAATAAGCGGAAAATCTTCTAAATAGAGCAACCTCGATTAATCATGGGCCCTCGCGAGCATCGCGATCACCATTCCTCCGCTTTTCTCCAGAAGAAGGAAGATCTCTCTCACCTTCGCCCAAATCCTTCAGTCTCTTGGAAGCGTAATCGGTCAGCACTGACGAGTCAACAGTTCCCTGGCGATAGAGACTCATAAATTCAGCGATACAAATATCTATGGTCTTGTTCTTCCACCAGGCTATCTTTGAAGGCACTTTGGCCAAATCCGCATCATGAGATGCTATCTCTTCGCGAAGGAAGATATTCTTTCTGTCAGCTACCACCAATTCAGCCTCCAGAAGGTCTATCTTAGCCTTCCCTTTTGATCTTTCTCGAGCAAGCTCAGCGCGACAGTCGTCCAACTCCGCCCGGGTCCGCTCCTGAAGCTGCGACAGCTCCGTTACCTTCCCTAAAGCAGCATCTAGTTCTCCCTTTAAATCAAGAGAAGGTTGAACCTTGTCACGATGATCCTCAAAAAATTAGTTTAACTCGCGGAAGCAGGCCAGCATGTCAGTCAGAAGACGTGAATGGCGTACGTCGGGAGGACGCCGCAAGAACTCTTCTTTGTCCTTCGAAGAAGTAAACATTTGCCCCACTATCGGGCCCACTGGTTCCTCTCGCGATGACGGGTCCGATACCCCTAAAGCACGGAGACCGTCGGTACCAAGGGAAGACAAGTCCAGCTGATAAGCAATGGGGCCTTGAAGACCTTGAGGGGAAAGGTTGGCGATATAAGGAGGAGAGCAATTTTTTGCAGAATCACCAATGCCCGAAATCGAAGAAAGTAACAAAGGCTGAGGCTTCCGTGGGGGAGGAGCGATGGGATTCGGAGTTGGTAAGCTCACATCTGGAATAAAGGAGCGAATAGGGGAGCTAGGACCGCCAGACACCGAGGGAGAGCCCACCGCTACTGAAGCCTCGTTAACCTTGGGAGGAATGGCAGAGGGCACCTTGGTAACTTCTGTCACTGGCAAGGGACCCGTAACGTGCAGGCATCAACCTCCTCGGAAGGAACCCCATTGATTTCCTCCACGGAAGGAACTAGTGGTCAGATTTCTCTTTGCGAACTCTCTTTACGAGACGCTCCGTTTCGGTAGCGACCTCTTCGCTATCGTCCTTGGTTGACTCTGCTGCAGGATCACCTTTTCTGGACCTAAGTTTCATTCGTTGGGCAAGGGTGGCATGACGCAGCTCGGAACCAGTATCCATGCTTCCGCTATCACTGTCAACCTCTTCAATCACGGGATTACTTGAGGCCACTCCCTTACCGCGAGACGGTAGCCAATTCTCAAGGAAACGGGAAGGTCGGGCAGATGTGTTGCGTGTCGCGACGGTTTTGTTTCTCCTTCCTCGCGGCGGAATAGGCAGACGACTAGAGCCTTCGGATGGAGGAGAAGGAGGTAATGTCTGAAGCGGCATCACGTTTAGAGGAATGTCACTTTCCTCGGAGGATCGACCCTCAGCGCTACCTGCCGATAAAATATTTTAATATGACAAGAAAGTCGAAGCGATAAGGCGATAAAAGAAAAGACTCACCAACGACACACTCTGACAAAGGCCTGAACCGAGCAAATTCCCGAATGCGGAAAGGCCCTTCTATTTCTAATAAGGCGTTAACATTCGATACATCCATACTAGACAGCACATCTGGTTCTCGCCAAGCGGCACTAGTAATCTCTCGGTTGAAACCACCGCGCCAATACCGAGAGGGCAAGCGAAGGGTGAAGAAGCTATTTTTCCAGTTGTCCACATTCTCTTCGAAACCTTGAAAATTCCGCCAGAAAAACCGGACAAGAGCACCATTCCATCTTGGGGTAATATCCACTAAGCAGTTGTGACACCTCAAAGTGAAAAACGTGCGGAACAGATCTAGCGATGGAGCGAAAATATGCTTCATCTCACACGAGCGAAGAAAGGCGTAAAGCCCACACCAGGAAGGTGGGGTTATTTGAACGGGATTGAGATCGTAATGGTTTAGCAGTTTCATCAGAGAAGTATGAAGCGGGAGACGAAACCCGTAGGTAAACATCTTGAAATAAACCAACCGGAACGTCCCCCACATGGCATCAGTGAGCCGAGTATCTTTCAATGAGACAAAGGGGCGATATCCCGTAGGAAAAGTGATACCGTTCTCCTCTAACTCAGCACTCAAAACCTCATTACAATCAAAAACACTACGAGCTCTCCTGACTTCGGGATCTAGAGGATTTTCGATAATTGCAGAGGGCCTAACGCGAGACATAATGGAATGGAAAGTAAAGCTATGGCAACAGAGAAGCAAAATACCTGGAGCAGAGAACCAGTGAATCGACCGTCGGCACCGGCGAGCAATTGCAGTAAAATCCCTTGAGAAGAAAGAAGCACAGAAGAAAGGAAATACGAAGAATTTCGAAATATTAGCAAAAAATACTAAAAGAGAAGAGTAAACTCCTTATAAAGGTTAAACCTAAAAAAGGAACAGCCTGTGAAAATAAAACACGTGCAGAATGGAAAAGGACGCGTGGACAGTCATCAATGTCTTTTGAGAGAAGACAGTTACTGACTGAAAACCGAAAGGCGGTTGCGTCAAGCGAAAGGCCTACTCCCGCGATAATCCTGGAAACATAAAGAAAGAAAAGCGGCAGAAGAGCGAAAAGAAATAAAAACGTCATTTTATTATTTGGGAAAGCCATACGGCATCTACAAAGAGGCATGGTATGCCCAACTATTCGCCGTCAGACCAGGAGATGCCGTAGCAGTAGACCACGTCATCATCATCTTCACCTAAAAGCGATGGATCCTCGCCAGCGAAAGGGAAAGGTTCCTTAACCTTCTCCCCCACGCGTGTGGATGATCGATCTGACTCCTCCTTGACAGACGGCGACACCGCTTTAACAGCTGAACAGGCGGAAAGAGCCCTTGGCGGTGACTCGTTAGAAAGGAAAGATGTTTCTTTCCCCTTCGAAGAGAAAGAAGCAAGAGAATCAAAAAATGATTTAGATGCCTTCGCAGCATCTTTCCTCCGCCTCTTGCGACACCGTCGGCGAACAGGCGGCCTCCAGGGAGGCGACGGAGGAGGATTATCTGAGTCGGGAGAAGTTGGAGGAGTTGGTGGAGAATCTCGGGCGAACGTATCTAAAAAATGAGAATCAGCCATGAGATCACAGAATACTAATCAGAGGAAAAAATAGCAAGGAGACGAAGAATAACGAGGGGAAGAAGATCCCTTAAATAGCCAGAAAATTGGGAAAAAGGATCTTCGATCTTCCAACCCGACTCTTGAGAGAAGACACGTGTACAGCCTGAAGTGCAGATATGGACTTACAGTCACGCCTGTTGAGATTTTCCCCTGATCGAGGAAAACCGCAAAATTGCCCAATCAGTTGCCAGGACAACAGCGGCGTAGATTTAATACTGAACAACCAATCAGAAAACCACCCAGTGGCTGAACCGTTTTCAGTTGGGCTAAGAATATCTCCAAGAAAAAAAAAAGACAAAGGGCGCATTAAAGAAGAAGAACAGTTGCAAAACGGCGTACTAAAACCAGTTTATTTATTATGGCCTAGGGGCCGGAAAGTACATTTACATGCCAGGAAGAAAAGAGAAAAGGCCCAAAGGGAGTCATCGCTATCAGGCGTCAGAGCCAGCGTCCTCAGGCACTTCGAGAAGGTCTCTCAGAGAATCCATGACTAGAATCAGATCATGGGAGGTGGCTCTCATCCCCTTCAGGCAGCAGCCCAGCATATCCTTACGCTGCTGCAGCATGGCAATCACCACTTGAATCCGAGCGATGGAGGCAGCCAGCTTTGACACGCTCTCCAAAGGACTGAAATCCTCCAGAGACGTGGCTCCCAGCCTGGAATGAAGAGGGGTCAGCATTCCTTGCAGCTCCAGGATGTCCTCAGAGGTCTTGACTAGCATGTTCTCCAGGAACCCGACGTCGCCATCATTGAGGTTCTTGAGAGAATGGCCCTTGGAAAGGAGGAAATTCTTAGTCAAATGATCCATGATGTGAATTGCCAGAGATGAGGAGAACGTGGGTGGAGAAAGTTCCCCAATTTATAGGCCCCAAAGAGAGGCCTTGGAAAGAACAAAGAGGTCCTCAAAAGGCGAGCCGTCTCGTCACCCTTAAGGACTGATAAGCCTAAAGCAGAATCAAAGGTTGATGCTCGTATGCTATCCGCGACATGGATGTTCGAAAGGATGCAAGATAAAATATGGAAAAATGCCAAAAGGCACGATATCACGGGTAGCCATTATGTAAAAGCCATATGGTTACCGGTATCCACAGTGTAAGGCCGCGTTGATGTCGCAGGTGGCCCTAGATGCGTAAAACCTCGTCGACATCGCAGGCATCTGGTGGTATAAAGCCGCGCTAATCGTAGGCAGCTGATGGCGTAAAGCCGCGATGATATCGTTGTTTCCTTAAGCGAAAGAGGAGAACGGGGCCCGTGTGACCTCAAACTCCTGTAAGTACAAAGTTTACTAACTTCTCTATAAATTCCTATCTCCTCCGTGTGTTTTTAGTACACTTGAAAGGATGATGGACCCGGAACGAATGCAAATCCACGACATGACCTAGTTGCAGTCCTTGGCGGTATCACAAATGACCCATCAGCAGCCCTACTATGACGTGAATAAAGTTGAAACTCCATAAGCCCTGACAAGAGGCCAAACAGACTAACATCGTTGGGCGAAAGCAATGCCCTTATGGTCACGAGTGTAATAGCAGCGTCTCTCGTGGACCTCTTAACGCCTCAGAAAAATAGGTCTCTAAATAAGAATGAAGGACGGAATCCGCTTGTTCACTGGAAAGCTTCAGAACTAAGTTCTAGCTCATCACTTAACACGGTTAACGTCGAGCAGTCAGAGAAACTCAGAGATCCTGCAGACATACCGCCCCACGAAAGAACAAGTTTCATCTAAGATTTCAGACATGGATAGCCCTTGGTAAACACTCGGGCTCGTTTTCAGTTGGGCTTATGATAACAATCAAGACAGCCCTAACGGTGCTACCACACTTGCCGCTCCCGCCAGGATGATTTCCCATAAGACCCGTAAGATATCTTCATATCGCCCGAGAATCAGCGAAGGATTCCTAGGATGGTCGACATCAGTGGGGGGGACTCACGCGACTCTATACGCACGGCACCATCCCATCCTAGGGACCCACGAGCTTATCGCTCCCGGCAACCCGTACGATATCGCTCATGACGTCATGCGTCGGTATCGCTTGTGACGTCACCATCAGACATCGCCTGGATTGTTATCGCCAGGTATCGCCGAATAGGCCTATAAATACCCCTACTTTTCCAATCTGAAGGTAAGATCGAGATGACTCAGACGAACCTCTGTTATTTTTGAAACCCGAACTGACTTAAGCATCGGAGTGTTTACGCCGGAGCCCCCCCTCCGGCGCTTTGCAGGTACATCCGGCACCGACCGCCACCGTTCCGATCAGGCATGACTCCGAATCTTACAAGATCGACATTGAATCTTATCATCCATGAATACCTCGATGCATTCTTCGACAAATTCTAAAAAGATGCTGACCATGCACCTCTGGAATGTAGTCGGGGCATTGCATAACCCAAAGGGCATGCGTCTATAGGCAAAGGTCCTGAATGGGCACGTGAAAGTTGTCTTCTCTTGGTCTTCAAGGGCTACTGGAATCTGGTGGAATCCTGAATACCCATCCAAACAGCAATAATGCGTCTTACCCGCAAGGCACTCTAGCATCTGATCTATGAAGGGCAGGGGGAAGTGATCTTTTCGGGTGGCCTCATTCAAGCGTCGATAGTCGATGTATACACGCCAACCATTCTGGATTCGGGAGGGGATTGACAGACCCTCGGGACCTGGAATAATGGTGATGCCTATTTTCTTTGGGACCACCTGAACCGGGCTGACCCATGGAGAGTCAGAGATGGGATAGATAACCCCGGCATCGAGCAACTTCAGGACCTCTTTCTTAACCACCTCCATCATGGGGGGGTTCAACCGCCTTTGAGGTTGTCTGATTGTCTTGGTGTCTTCTTCAAGATATATACGGTGAGTGCACAAGGACGGTGACAGGCCTTTAATGTCAGCAATCATCCAGCCGATGGCCTTTTTAAAACTCTTGAGGAGGTTTACTAATTCAAGCTCTTGATCTTTTTCCAATTTGTTGGAAATTATGACCGGAAGGGATTCTTTCTCCCCGAGGTAGGCATACTTCAGGTGAGAGGGCAGCGCCTTAAGTTCAAGGTCTGGAGCTTGTACCAGAGAAGGGTTGAGTCGCCCATGACCTGCGCATTCGGGGGCCTCACTTGGGGACTTGATGGCAAGATCACCATTTTCTTCGAGAGCTGCTACAATCGAGCTTACTTCAGTGGGGACTTCAACGGATGATTCCATTTCTTTCACTGATTCGGGAGTGAGGTTGCGGTCAAGAATCAGCTTCAAGGGCTCGACCGAGTTCAGATCAGCAATATTTTCCATAAGAGGGTCTATTACGTCAATAAAGTTGACACTCGAAAATTCGGGGGGTATTTCATGGACTCCAGCATGTTGAAACGGATGATTTCTCCATTGAATTCGAGGGAAATAGAGGACTCGTAGCAATCAATCTTCGCACGGGCAGTGGCCAAGAAAGGGCGCCCCAAGAGTAGATCCGAAGACTTGGTGTTTGTTGGATTTTCCATGGAAAGAACATAGAAATCCGCTGGAAATAGGAATTCACCTACTTGGACAAGGACATCCGTGATTATGCCCTTGGGATACATAACCGAGCGGTCTGCAAGTTGGATGACAAGCGTGGTTTCCTTCAAGGGCCCGAGTCCAAGGCTGTTGTAAATGGTCAAGAGCATAACATTAATTCCAGCTCCCAAATCACACATTGCCTTCCCAATATCGATGGTACCAATTCTGCAAAGGACTGTGAACATGCCTTGATCTTTGCACTTGGGTGGAATTTTGCGCTGGATATGGGCAGACAGGTTGGCTCCCACACTAATTCGATTCACCTCGGTGAATTTGTTCTTGTTGGTGCAAAGCTGTTTCAAGAACTTCGCATACCGAGGCATGTTTTTGATGGCCTTGAGGAGGGGAATATTGATGATGACCTTGCTGAACATATCGAAGATATCCCGGTCTTCTTCCTCTTTCTTCTTTTTGATCAACCGTTGAGGGAACGGGGGCTCGAGTACTTTGTTTATGAATTCTTGGGAGAATTCTTCTTCAACGGGCTGTTTCTTTTTACAGCGAGACTTCTTGCTGGAGAAGAAGTGGTCAAGAGCTGCGTCGTTGAATCTAGACTTCTTGGGCTATTCAGAAGGCCGTTCGGGAGGTGGTTGGGCACTGATGTCACATTCGGGACCTGGAATGGCAGCGTCCGCTTCGGGATCTTGAATGCCTTCTGCAGATTCAGGATCGGGATGGACACAAGAAGGGATCTCGAGACCACTACGGAGGTTCATGGCACATGCCTCATGCTTTGGGCTGGGTTCCGTTTGCCCTGGAAATCTTCCTCCATTTTTCACCTCTTTCATCTCTGCCATGAGAGTACAAATTTGTTTTTCCAATTTCGCAATTCTTTTCTTATCAGCGGAGGGTTCCTCATTCGGGGGCACTGGCACTAGCATGGTGAAATTCTGGTCTGGAGGTGGTTGCCTCTGGTACTAATAATTCTAAAAATTGGGCCTGGGCTTGAAGTTCTGCATGTTGAAAGGAGGGGGATGATTTCCGTATGGATTTTGACCATACTGATGGCTAGGTCCGGCCTGCTGGTTGTTGTTCCATCCATAGTTAGGCTGCTTCCAGCCTTGATTGTAATTCTGACCATACGGGACATTGAATCCTCCAACAGCATTGACGGGCATTTCTTCAGGAATAAATGGGCAAGCATCAGTGGGATGGTCGAAAAGCTGGCAGATTTGGCAGGCCTTGACCTGGACTGGATGTCCCGAAGCCATGTTCTGCAGCATACCCGTGATGGCCGCTAATTGATTCTCCATGGCGGCTGAACGGGCGTCTTGAATGCTGGTGGAATTGTTGAGTTTGAGGTTGTTCTTGGCCATGAGCTCAATGGTGTCCTTAGCGGTAGCAGGAGTAAGTCTAGTAATGGACCCGCCAGCAGCAGCGTTTAGCAAGGCCTTGTCTCGACCCGTGAGTCCTTCACAAAAATATTGTATGAGGGCATGCTCGGACAGATTATGCGAGGGGCATAGGGCTTGCATTTTCTGAAACCGCTCATAATATTGCTCAAGATCCTCTGTGTCCTTTTGAAGGACGGATACGAGCTGCTTTCGGGTCACCATAGCGATGGACACCAGGTAGTATTTGTCTGTAAAGGCCTTGGACATTTCAGCCCACGAGTTGATGGATTGTGACTGCAAGTCGGAAAACCAGTCAAGAGCATCGTTCTTGAGAGACCACATGAAGGCGCGTAGTTTAGCATGCTCAACAGTAACGTTGTGGGGCTTCATGGCATCACAGATGGAGTGTAGTTGCTGGAGGTGACGGTGGGGATTTTCTTTGGCCAACCCTCTGTAGAGGGGTAAGTGGTGCATGGTTGCGGATTTGAGTTCCCAGTCATTCGGGACCACTGGCCAAACGATACAACTGGTTGGGGCCTCGGGGGCAGCATTGAATTCATCGATGGTCTGGATCGCCGGGGGGACTGGTGGAATATCATTCCCTTCATGGCCGTGATTATCTATGTAGGGTACTTCTGGATGGACTGGAGGTAGGTTTTCGGGGTCTGGATCGTCCTGGAGGGCAAAGAGACGTTGGAGGTCCCGAACACAAGGATTGGAGATTGATCCTTGGGCAAGTCTTCGAAGGCCTCTTTCTGTCCTTCCTAACTCGTGATCAAGGGGCAGTAAATCGGGTGCAGATCTCCTGGTCATACAAACAAGAGAAATAAATCAGTCTTGAAACAATCCCCGGCAACGGCGCCAATTTGATCGTCAGTCAAATAGAGATTTATAATGCCTGAAAGTGTGTGCACAATGGATAATGTGTACAGTGGTAGTCAGAGTCGAACACAGGGATTGTGAGAGACTGATTCAAGGTCTTGAATGAAATCACAGGATAAAGACACGTAAAGTAACAATTGGGGGGTTTTAGTTGGCTAAACGAGTCAGCCAAGAGAGATTGAGAGCTAACAATTTCTAACTAAGAAAGCAGTATTCGGGACCTTGAGTTGTCAATTCAGGGTCCCGAATGATAAAATATAGTAAAGCAGTGAAATAATTCAGGAATAATAAAACCGAGTGATAATCAAACACAAATAATTAGATGGAGAAGGGTCTTAGCAAAGTCATTCTTGGGTTGCATTCGGGGTCCCGATCGTCATCAGCACAAGGATATTCTATTCAAGACATCATAGAAATGACATAGGGGCCAGATTCCTCGGATATCCCCTACTTTTCTCTTAAGAGAAACTACCCCTCGTTTCCACATATGAGGTAGTCTTGACAGTTTGCCATCCCTCCAGGCATGAGTGCGGGAGGGCCATGCTCAAACTGCTCATGAAGATAAGAAAAGACAGATCTAGAGCTAAAAGTCCCTCAGTTTGTCAGGCTCGTGACCTCTCTCTAATCAATTACTCACCCTATTTATTCGAGACCACTTCAGCGCAGTCAAGACTAAACAGATGCCTACTTGTTCCTTGCAATTTTTCTTCCGTATTCATCACAAAGATGGCAGCATTCACACGAAATAATAATCAGTTGATCAAGCCTCAAATTAGTTCATGCAAAGATGTAATTAAAATAATAAGTAATTGAATATGGCATCAAGAATATATTAAGCACATTAAGGCCTCGAATCTGCCCTTGCAACCCTTAAATAACCCTTGCTAAGAACTAAAGATTTAGCTACTCATGCTTGAAGATGAACGAATAATAATTGAAGAAAGCATAACAGGTAAATAAATAGATTAAGGGAAGAAGACTTTGTTACTAAAAATCCGTTTGAAGCTCGGCGGCAAGGTTGAAGATGAGCTAACAAGAACTAGAGAGATAAACTAGAGAGAAGTCTAAGAAAACTAGAACTAATGATTTTCTAAAATTATGCTAAGTGATAAAAGATGTCCTAAACTACTCCTTGGATGCTCCTTATAAGCTAGAGCTCCAAGAACAAAATATCTTCAGCCTAAACTAGGGACAAAATGCATTAATTGAAAGCCTATTACAATGGATCCATGCTCCCTAAAGCACAAAGCTGAAAAAGCATAATGCTGTCTGGTTTTCCCAGCTTTGGCAGGTCTGGATTGGGTTCAAGGGCTGAAATGGTCAGAGCGGTAGGTATTTAGTGATCAATGCAGAGCGTCAGAACAGTGTTAGGGAGATCACATGGGAGCTTCGGCAAGAGGACACATGGAATTGCCACTCTTTGCCCTTCGGGAGCCCAAATGGAGAATCCGATTCGGGACCTTGAACGCTGCTTTGGACTCGGGACCTCGATTTTGGTCTTGAAGCTCAAATTCGCTCAAAATGCACCAAAAATGCATGTTTTTGCATAAACTCCCTTTTAGGCCTAGATCTGCAATAGTAATGAAAACAAGGATAAATTAGCAGAATCATGCCTTAAATGGGTGAGAAAATTGAGTGAAAATTATGCATAAATACATGCTATCAGCTGCGCAAAATTACTAGCAAGTTCATCAATTAGATGTGAAATCAGCTTTTCTTAACGGATACTTGTAGGAGGAGGTGTTCATTGATCAACCAGATGGCTTTCAAGTCGAGGGGAGTGAAGACAAGGTGTACAGGTTGAAAAAAGCTCTTTAAGGGCTTAAACAAGCACCAAGGGCATGGTATAGCAGAATCGATGCTTACTTTGCTCAAAAAGGATTTGTCAGAAGCTCTAGCGAAGCAACTTTGTATGTTAGAGCTGAAAAGAATGATGTTTTGATTGTCTCTTTGTATGTTGATGATTTGTTGGTAATAGGAAACAATCTTGTTTTGGTTTAAGCTTTCAAGGAGGAGATGAAGGAGCAATTTGAGATGACTGATTTGGGAATAATGAGCTATTTTCTGGGCATGGAGATCAGCCAAAGTAATGAAGGAATCTTCATTTCTCAAGCCAAAATATGCGAGAGAAAATCTGAAAAAATTCAGAATGGAGGAGTGCAAACTAGTTGCAACTCCACTTGCTGCAAATTTGAAGCTGCAAAAGGAAGATAATGCAGAAAAGGTTGATGGGAAGCTGTATAGAAGTGTTATTGGGTGCTTGTTGTATTTGACAGCTACGAGACCTGATTTAATGTTTGCGGCAAGTTATTTGTCAAGATTCATGCAATCTCTAAGCTCTAATCATTTTGCTGCTGTGAAAAGAGTGCTGAAATATGTCAAAGGGACTATGGATTAAGGAGTTTGGTTTAAGAAGTGTTCAGATTTCAAGTTACATGCGTATTTGGATAGTGATTGGGCAGGATCGTGTGAAGATATGAAGAGTACTTCAGGCTACACTTGTTCTTTTGGGTTTGGTATGTTTACTTGGAACTCAAAAAAGCAAGAAACAGTTGCTCAATCCATGGCTGAAGCTGAATACATTGCAGCTGCAGCAGCAGTAAATCAAATTATTTGGGTGAGAAAAATCTTGGAAGATTTGAAGCTAAAGCAAGAAGGTGCAACTCCTATATTTGTGGACAATCAGTCAGCTGTAGCTATTGCCAAAAATCCAGTTCAGCATGGAAGAACCAAGCATATCAAAGTCAAGTTTCACTTCATAAGAGAAGCTGAAAATGAAGGTGAAGTTGATCTGCAACATTGCTATAGTCATGAGCAAGTTGCTGATATTTTGACAAAAGCTCTGCCTAGAGATAATTTGAAAACTTTCGTACGAAACTTAGAGTATCACACAAAAGGATCAAGGAGGAGTGTTGAAGTATGCCATTTTGCCTGATAACGTGGTGCTGATAACGTGGTGCTGATAAAGTGGTGCTTAATTACATGGGCTTGTTAACGCTTTTGTGGTTAACGCCAAGCTGCCTTTGGTTGTTAACGCTGCCACTGTTAACTCTGCTTGTTAACCTTGCTAGTTAACGCCAAATTTTTTGGCTTGTTTTTTTGCTTGTTAACATTACTGTTAACGTTAAGTATTTTGGCTTGTTAGGTTGTTAGCGTTAAGTCTAGTCCTTTTGCTTGTTAACGCTTGTTAGCGTTAAGTTCTTCTAGAACTTCCTAGTATCTATATATACTTCTGTAAGATCATACGTGTACAACTTTTGGAGATCAATCAAAAAAATCATCTTTTGCTGATAGAAATCAAATAAACTAGAATCTTTATCAACCTCAAAACCAACACGCACGTCCTAAGGTATGCAGCCCAAGACTATGCCCAGGTTTCTGGTTTTGTCTCATTGACCTTTGACTCTCTCAAAAGCAATCTGGCTAACTCTTCCCCAAGCCTGGGAAAGAGTCTAGCAATTCTGTGGCCTTCCACCAATCTGCATGCTTTCAATGGGGTTTTTCAGCTCCTTTTCAATATTTAAGCTTTACAGCCTACTTTCTGCAAAATGGAATGAAAAGTGCTCACAATCAGTAGAATTATCATCCAAAATAGCAAGAAAGGATGATGATTAATTCAACATTCAGCACAAAATCAAGAGTCAATGCTTTATCGAATAGATTAATCATCTCCACGAAAATTAAAAAAAGCAAAGATTTTTCTATTATCAAAATCATAATAATTAATCGAATATTATAATTATCTCCACTATAATCCTGGGCACTGCATATAAGCCCATACATTATAACAGTATGGAAGTGGGCATCAAGACCACTTTAAATAGGAGTTCCACTTTTGAACATCAATAAACCTGTTTCCTGCCAAATAGGAGTTCCACTTTTGAACATCACCATTCCCATTACAACATGAACCTACCACGACACTGAAACAATATGAATAAAACAAAGATCACAATCAATACATAACCACGAGTAAACAAGATCCTTAAGTTCGTATTCTCAAAATTATAGTGACCACTACGTATAAGCCTATACATTATAACAGTATGGAAGTGGGCATCAAGACTAGTACAACTCTTGATAACCCCATGGTACACATAAAACCTTTACCGATCATAACATCATATAAATCCACAGCAAGAAATGGAAGCCCAGCTTTTACAAAATAATTCAAAAGTGAGTTATATAGACCACCATATCTACTTCTCCAAAAAAGTTCACCAATTAGCTTCAGTAAAATATCAAACCTCGTAGAAAAACATAATACTGGCAACAAAGAACATAAAGTATAAGAATCTGACACCAAATTCCATTTTGGTAAACATACAAACAGTATGGATGCAAAATGGATACTACTACTAGAAAATCATACCAGCAAGTAATCCAATTCTAAACTTGTATGAGAAGTGAATCTGAGAAGATATGAAGTATGAACTCAGAGATCAAACCAAAAATATAAATGCAAGATGGATACTACTACTAGAAAATCATACCAGCAAGTAATCCAATTCTAAACTTGTATGAGAAGTGAATCTGAGAATATATGAAGTATGAAATTAAACCAAAAACATAAAAGTGTATCAAACGTTAATACAGTGATTTCTTTGGCCTTGCACTTGACAGTAAAGTTTGCCATTAATAATACAGTCATTAGACAGAAAAGAATAAAATAGGCGTCGTCGACACCTTGTATCATAAATATTCAAAAGAATTATTGCAAATAGATTCTAAGATCAACCAAAGCAAAATCTTTCGCTAGCATAATTATATCAAGTTGAAGGACTCTAACTTGTCATACTTTACCTCTACGTATTTAAAAATAGTAGAAACATCACAGCAGCTTCATCTATGGACGAAACAGCTTTAAGAATCACTGTTTTGCAACTAATAGGAAAAAAACAATAAAAGAAATTATTCCATTGCATAAAATAGGAAAGCTTCCTCATAAATTTACCAACATTACTATGCCTTTTATACTAAATTCTTATACAGACAAAGATTAGCAAGGAAACCATATTACTCAAATTGCAGTGAAGTTGAAGAATCTTTTGTATCTTGAGCATTGCTTCTGGGAGGAGTAACTATCACACTTAAAACTTTATTTGTCTTTAATCTATCTTTAGAACCCTGGGCAGCATTAGCGGCAGTCAAGTTATGCCATTTGTCCTGTGAAATATATAAGCAAGGGCATGTCAGCCAAACAACAAGCAGGTTTGGCACAATTACAATACAACAGCGGAGCTCATGGAAATTGCCATTCAATGTGTCTAAGCAACTAGAAGCTTTATCCAATCTGTAGGACCATCAATATAACCGACATAATTGCAAACTCATGTCTGCATGCCTGAAGCTAGGATGTGCATAAACAGAATGTTCATACCACACAGGTAGAGGAAGAATTTGAGTTCTTTCTATAACCTATAAGATATCTCTTCTCCTTACAGTGTTATTGTAGGGTCAGACCATGGCAAACACTAGACTTTAAGATAAAAAAAATAAAAATAATAAAATATCTGCACTATAGA
This sequence comes from Viola odorata, assembly GCA_963691705.1. Classification (NCBI taxonomy): domain Eukaryota; kingdom Viridiplantae; phylum Streptophyta; class Magnoliopsida; order Malpighiales; family Violaceae; genus Viola; species Viola odorata. Next base: position 17,504,753 of record OY829546.1, on the reverse strand, counting down.
TAAACTACTTGGTGCGGGAAGAAGACTGATTCCAGCACCCCTTACTAGTTTGAAAAAAACAAAAGACATACAAAATCATTCTGCACTCATACAGCTCAAAACTTTCTAACCAATTCACTGGAAGTACATAGCATTTGACTAAAAACTGCATTCAGATTCTAAATGCTCAAAGGCTACTTCTCTCCTGTACATGTGCATGATCATGACTAGTAAACATACAAACAGTATGGATGCAAGGATTAAATTATAAGAAATTTGACAACACCAGAGCAAAACATAAACTACCAAATAGAAAATCACAAAAATTGAAGCAGAGAAAGGGAGCGGGGGAGTGGGATGAAGGCAAATGGATAAAACCTTGGAGTAGCAGCGAGGACGGAGGGGGTGCTTTCAGGATCCCCGAGGCCAATGGAGCGGCGGTGGAGGAAGTGGTTGTTGGAATTCCAGAAATATAACCTAGAGGAAGCGGCATCCCAGATTGTATACCCTAAATCTAGCTAATAAGGAGAGGAAAGGCGGCGAGGGTTCTGGTCGGAGAAGAAGGAGACAGCGAAGTGGGGACGAGAATGTGTGGAAGTCGAAGTGGAAGTCGAAGTGGAAGCAGAAACTAGAAAAAAAAATACATATACCCGTTCGGGTATTTTCGGATATTATACCCGGTCATACCCGAATGTGTATGGGTAATACCCAAAATATACCCAGTCAAATCGAGTATAGTTTAGATATTACTCGATCAAACAGTTGAATATAGGCGGGTATTCGGGTATGGATACCCGTTGGCATCCCTATGTGAGAAGTGAGAATGAAAGCAGCGGTAGTAACCGTAGCTGTAGCAATAGCAGTAGCAGTAGCAGCCAGGAGTGAATAACCCTCCCTGGAGGCGGGCCCCACAGTAGAAAAGAAACCACCACCCTTTTGTTTTGTCCCTGGCTTGTTGGAAGAAAGTGAATTCCATCCCCATGCACCATCATATCTTCTTACATGCCTTTACTTCGAGTTTAATAGATTTTTTGTCACTTATCTTTTTAATGTTACAACATGTAAATGTAGAAAATTTTAAAATAGAAATCATGAAACAACTTAATATACGAGTTTTCCGTAAATACATGATCTAAAAGTATAAAAATATTATTAAATAATCTAATTAATTATTTTTGTTCGAATAAATATAATATTCATAGCGTCTAAAAAGTCACTAGTCGTAGAGAAGGAAGAATTTACATGAAATGAATGTAGAGCTTGTTTGCCTCGGTTGTAGCATGGAGGTAGGAAATCATGATTTTTTAATAAAGAATAGCACCTTTAAAATTGTTTTCTAATGCATTGTTTAAAGGAAATATTCCCTCCGTCCACGATTAAGTGGCGATTTTCTACTGAAAATTACTGTACATTTTATTTGATTTTTTAGTGTTTGTTTTATTGAAAATTACTGTGCCAGAAAAACAATTATTTATGGAGAGAGAGTACTTCGTTTAAACACAAATATTTGACGTATTAGCTCCCAAAAATTGATTTTTAGTGAGGTCTGCACTAAACTGTAGCACCATTTTGCTCCTATTCCTGTACATGAATGAATTAAAAATGACAATTTATTAAAATATGGTGTCAATTAATGTCAAAGGGGTAATGGCAAGTATTGAAATGACATGGGGCAATAATTATTGATCTACTTCCTCTCCCTCCTCGTCCTTCGTCCTTCCCTCCTCCTGTCAACTTCTGCACACTCCAAAACTAAAAACACGCAACCGCTGGGACCCGACCCCCAACATAGCTAAGGATATCCTAAGTGGGTCTGGTTTAAGATTTTAATCCAACTACTACCCAGCAGTAATGTCTTTTTTCTTTTTCTTCCACGTAATTAGTTTGTTTGATACTACTACTACTGCATCTATGTCTGTCTCGCGTGTTTTAATTTCTTTATTTTGTTTTTGTTTTTGTTGGTGCTTCTTCTTCTTCTTCTTTTTTCCGTTTTCTGTTTTAGATTCTCGTCTGTTTGTTCCGTTTCCCTTCATCTTTTTAGTGTTTTTGAGTGTTGTCTCTGTTTTTGTTGCTTAGAAATAGAAATTCTCACAGTACAAGTTTCAGCTATGCAAGCGAGAAAAAAAAATGCTCAAAATTAAGCAAACGAAAGCCAAAAAAAATGCATTTCGTCTTCTTTTAGTACGAGCTAGGTTGATGTGCTTGTTCATTACATGAGTTAGAGTGATTTGTTTCTGTTTTTTTTTTTTTTTTTTATCGGAAAGGGGGAGGAATACTTGAAACCATGATTTAGCCGCCTCATCTTCACAATATATACCATTGATGGAGTTAATGAAAGCTACCCGGTAGTGTTAGTGTTCTTGCATTCGAGACTTAATTCTACTTTTCAGCAAGTATAAACTCATGGGAAGTGTTCTTGATTTCTTAGTGTTTGTATATAGTTTTGTTTGCATTAATTGTTGGTTTTTTTGTGAAACTAGGGTTCCACTGTATCACATATGAACTAATAAATATAATAATAGTAAATAATACTCCCTCTAGTCTCCATAAAATGTTGTTTTAGCATTTGCTTTTATTGTTCCGGAACGTATTTTAAGATGGCCGGAACAGTTACTATTTGAGATAATTTTACCCCGAAGTTTTTCTCGGAAGTATGTTAAGGATTAACGTACGTTCGAAAAAAAGTACGGAATTTTTTGAGGTCAAATAGTACCTCATCCGGCCTCCTCGATATGCGTTCTCTACTGAATATTGGGATGCGAGGAAGGTATTTATTGGAGAGCAGATTACTTCATGTACTGATGAGTAGAGGCAATACAACCTTTCTTTTAGATTTGCAGATGAAAATTCTCTTTGTTTCTATGTTAAAAGAGGAAAAGGGTCTTTGGCATTAATGCTCTTTGCTTCCTCTTCAGTACTGTCACTTGTTCTCTCTCTCTCTCTTCCTTTTCCTTCCTGGATTTGTGTTGCAAATATATTTTTATATATTTCTTTGTCATTTTGTATTCTAAAACAATTTCACTTTATTGCAGGGACTAGTTCAAAGAACAGTAGTGTGTAGCTAGCTGGTTTTTGATGTTTTTTCACACAAATTGATGAGTTTGTTGGCTGCTTCCTCCATTAGATGGACGCAAGTACTTTGGATTCTGAATCACATGTAGCACAGCAGAGCGGAAGAGATAAGTTGAGGATTTTTCCGCAATTTACTAATCCTAATCATTATTTCACTAATAATTATCTGGATTATCATCACGGCCGGCTAAATCCTGATCTTGTTAGGAATAACAGTGGCAACTTGAATATTTATGACCCATCAGCTTCCTATTCTTCTGATCAAATTATGCTCAATTTCGAAAGGGGTGCAATAGTTGATCAAGAGCTAGGTTCACTCCAACTGATCAATAGGCCTATGCCACTCCAAGATTCTTCTTTACCAATTGTATCTAACTTAATCGATTTGGCCAAACCTGGTATGAGTACTGGTACTGACCCTCAAAGATGTGGTACTTGGGGGAACTTTGAATCCCCCCAAAGCTATGATTGGATGGTGAATTACACAAATGCATCGGATGGTGTGGAAAAGAATCCAAAATCTATGTTTTTTGGGGATGTCTCACATAGGTTGAGTAACACTTCTACATCTACGCATTTTGATTTGAAGCCTATCAATTACCTCCCTGGATACCAAAATGTTCAAGTTCTATCTACTCTCGTTACGGCTAGCCCTGCTTCCAGAGAAATTTCTAGTCAAAACAGCCCGAAGGAGTTCGTGGATCACATGAACTTTAGTGCTTCTTCTCATCCACCTCACCAAAACAATATCATCCAAGATGTTACTACTTCGAGTTCCATTAGGTACGGGAATCATCAGTCAAATGCTTTGCTTTTTGATAATGCTAATGTTTGGATGAATAGGCAATCAGTTGATAATTGCCATCAGTGGAGTAGTGAATTGGGTCTCATTGTGAAGAAGAATGAGCATGAGTTGATCAGGCCTGTTTCAGTTTCTAATGATCATGCTAATAATACTCATCAGGGTTTATCGTTGTCTCTTTCCACTCATCCGCCACTTATAACAAAGGGGAATATCAATGAGTTTGGAGAGAGATACGAACCAGAATTTCCGCAATATTCTAAGCCTTTGATTATAAGTAAAAGTTGTGGGAAATCAGTTCATGTTCATGACATGGCAGGAAGTTCTAATTCGCATATTGTTCTTCGAAACGCCACTGGTCCTCTCGGTCCATTCACCGGTTATGCAGCTATTCTAAAGACTTCTACATTCTTAAAGCCAGCTCAGGATTTACTGGATGAATGTTGTCGCTTGAAATGTCCTAATTTGATTAGGTCATCAGAAGTCTTAGAGAAGAAATCTGGAGAAGTTCGCACTCCAGCCTTGGCTGATACTGTTAATGTTGCTGGGGATACTGAGGCTGTAGCTAAGTGCAACATTACTTCAGGTGTTGAAACATTTTACAGCTCAAACGAAGGGACGCGTGATGGTGGTGTTGGAAGCAGTACTTGCGAGTCTTTCGGGCCAGAGTACCAACAGAAGAAAGCAAAGCTTCTATATTTGCAGGAGGAGGTTGGTTAATCTACTTTGACTTCCCCTTATGCTCTCCCAGTTTTTTGAATTTATACTCATCTGTCTGCCATTTTTTTATTGGTTCCCGCCAAATGGGTTTTGTTATGAGCTGATCATCCTACTCTATGGACTCCGCCAAGTGGGTTTTGTTATGCTCAATGTTAGTATTCTGCTGCACAATGGCAGCAGTATCATTGTATTTCTTCCAAAATCATTTGAATCTGTACATTTTCCGGCTGCATTCTATAGTTGAATCTAGTTTCCACCTGCTCCGGGTTACATACCTTTATTTCACAATAAAACATGTCAACGAGATGGAAGGTTAAGATAATTAGTCACTTGATAATTTTGAAGTCGAGGTGTAATCTAGGGGAAAGAGCACTGGACTTTTTGTAAACGGTAAGTAATAGACTCTTGACTAGGAATTTGCCAAGTTCATCTAAATTAACAGTTCGTACCATTTTCGCGTTCTTTTATGCAAGTTCAAACTTTAAAAACCAAGTAGTTGTTCTGTAATGACTCAATTATTGCTATGAAAATGACATTATGATAACCTTACTATTGATTTTCCCTATTTACCTCTACTTTGGAACACTGCAAAAGGGTGCACAGTGAAATCACTGTTTTGCCAATGACTTCCAGCTATGATGTTTATTTTGTTCACTATTGTTCATGCGGCAGCTTATCGACCTCATGCTTGTAAATTATTATCAGGATGATTTAATCCATGGAGAATGCTTGTGTTATATTCCGAGTGCTTTGCATTTTTTTCTCAAGGCTTATTTGCTAACTCATTATACTTGATTCTGTGCTGAAAACTCACATTTGCTGACTTAGTGCATATATATACTATCGAAAGGTTTGCAGAAAGTACAAGCAATATAATCAGCAGATGCAAATGGTAGCTTCAGCATTTGAATCAGTTGCGGGCCTTACTGCTGCCACCCCATATCTTGCCTTTGCTCTGAGGACATTTTCGACGAATTTTAGATCACTAAAGCATTCTATTTCTCATCAGCTCACAAATGTAGGAAAAATCCTCGGGGAGGATTCGTTCCCCCCAAATACATTTTCCGGCACAACTAAAGGTGATACAAGCACTTCGAGGTTAAGATACGTGGACCAAAGCTATCAAAAGTTCAAATCCAATGGGGCTAATGTGGGTTACCCTGAAACCCACCAACACATTTGGAGACCCCAGCGTGGCCTACCAGAACGTTCAGTCACAATTCTTAGAGCTTGGCTTTTTGAGCATTTTCTCCACCCGTGAGATTCTCTCTCAAGTTTGTTTAATTCGTATTTGCTCTAAATTATTCACTTATATCAAATTTTCTTTGCAGGTACCCCACAGACACCGATAAGCACATGTTAGCCTCTCAAACAGGTTTATCTCGAAACCAGGTTAGCCAGCTTCCTGTTTCGTCATCATGCCCAATTTTTTCAGATGCCTGAATTAGCACTTGAGAATTTTCTTAATTACTCGGTGTTTTTTTGAGATTTGGGTAGAACATGGCTTTGCTTGCTAGAGAAACATAAAGAATGTTGACATTCATGAACTTGCATGACAGCATGATAGTGTTGATGATAAGTTGACTGATTAGTGTAGGTGTCAAATTGGTTCATAAATGCTCGTGTTCGCATTTGGAAGCCTATGGTTGAAGAACTACACTCGCCCGAAACCAAGGGTGTGGCAGAAACTCAAAATTCCAGCAAGAATGCTGGACACTCTGCCGAGGGTAGTAGTCAGCCAAATGCTAACCAACCTCCAAACAAGCTCAGTACACATTCTATGTTGAACAAACATACAGAATGTTCCGGGACAGGCTCCCTGTTAGGAGCTGTTTCGCTCACGTTGGGGCTTAGGCACGGGGTGGATATTGTAGGACAACAGAATCGACAGTTGCAAGAGCAGGAGCCTCAGTTTCAGATGATTCATGATTTTGTAGGCTGATAAGTGTTTGAGCAGAAGTAGCAATTACGTCAGTAATAGTAAGAGCACCATTGTTCATAAATTTCTGCCGATGCAGGGGAAATCTTGTCTGGAAAAGTGAAAAGTTGAGAATCATTTTTGTTTGGTTGATTAAAATTCTAAAATTTTGATTATTAAATGTTGTTGTTATACTAAAATCAAAATTAAATACAGAAACATGCCATCTATTTCTCATATGATAATACATCAAAATTAAATTCTAGAATTAAATACAAAGCACAGACTATATATAGCAAGCCCAACATACAACCTCTTATCAGAACATACGACTATATATACATACATATATAATAATTTATATATATATATATATATATATATATATATATATATATATATATATATATATATATATATATATATATATATATGTATTGAACACTAGTATAGTACTATACAAATATATATGAAGCATTAGTTAATATAATTATATATATAGATGATAAATAAAATAAATAAATAAAGAAATTAACCACTTCCACCATCACCAAAATTGTTGAAGTCCTGCCTTGGGATGTAATGGTGATTGCTCACACTGCTTCCTGGGTATCCTCCTGCCACCTTCGAATTCGAACTGGAACTCTCATTATTATTATTATTATTGTTTTCTTCAATGAGGTTTCTGGCTTGCTTCACAATATCAGTATTATGAGTCGTCATTTGATCCTTCAAAACTTTCCTATTTGCATTCAAGCAATTAGCACTCAGTAACATAAAAACCATAGCCACCAAAACCAGAAGCTTCATCTTCATATCCAATTCTCTTGTAACTAATGGCTGCAAAAAATAAAATTATCATGGAAGAATTAATTCATTAGTATTCTAATTAAGAGATAGATCAAGCTAAGTTCAACACTAATTATTAATTTTCATGCATATGATCTTTGTAATAGAATGTGTGTATGTGTGTATACGTACCCGTATTATCATAAGATGGAACCGGGAGCAGTTGGAATGATTGGAGATGATTTTGTAGAGGGAGCTAACTAAGAAGGTAAACCTGCTTTATATAGACAAAGCCTCATATGCCATGCATGGTAAGCTAGGGCTTATGTTATAATGTTGTAATAACATTATCTTAATTAGTGAATTGATCGGGTGTGAGTGGTGCATCGTTCTCACCATTTAAGTAAAATATCATCGGTAATTAGTTTTCATGAGGTCGTTGATTGATCTGTTTTTGTATGGAATAAATATTTGCTATGTGAATATTTTTATCTTTATTGGTCTAACCTTGACGCGAATAATTAATGCACAACATAGCGGGGCAGACTTAATTTTTTTATAGGAAAAGAAATGATGATGGGGTCTCCACCTAATGAAGCAAAATTAAGTGGGATGACCATATATCTCTATATATCTCAATAATTTATTTATTTATTAAGAAAAAAAAGGATCCAATTAGTGAAAATTGATGGTTTGCATTTCATTCTGAAAAAGGATTAACCTTCCTATTAAAAGCACCATAAATAAGATATAGCTCCACTAGATATGGTGGTTGATTTAGGTGAACAAAAGTCAACGGGGATTAATTATTAATTGAAGCACAAAATAATTGGAATATGTTCTGTTCTGTTCTGTTGCTTTGTCATGTCAAACCATATACAATTAATTCAACTCATTAATATTAATTCATCTCGATCATGCTCATGTTTCTTGATCAGCTTCAAGAACTTCTTACGTACGTATATGGTATATAGGTGGTCTAATTTAGAAGAGACATTTGGAGTTCTAATCCTTTTGGATTCTGTCGTGCTATTGCAGCTGGAAAGATGATAGAATCACTTCTATCAAATCATAAATTTCAATTTCGAACTGAATATATATTATACCCAAAGTTGTCAAGCTCTCCATCCAACTCTTACAATTTTACGAGTTTACAATTACACCTTGGCAAAACGAGCTCGATTTTACAAAAGAAAAAAATTTGCAAACTCGAACTGTGTCTCGATATCCAACTCTTACCATCCAACGAGTTTACGTTACATTACTCTTATAATTTTACGTATTAACTGATTCTATCGACATTGAAATTATACAATTTTATATTCTTTTTTTTAATGACTTGACCCACTTATGCTATTTTTTTTTAAAAATCTCACTTATACTATATGTATATCAGCATATGGGTTTTTATTTTTTACATGGAAGTGAGGTTCAAACATTTTTTTTGTTAATAAATAAATAAAAATTTCATAACTATCACTAATTCTCTAGTCTCTACTCTTGTTGCGCATGCGTGCCCAAAGACAGCCACCTCACAACTTCTTCCTTAATCCTCAGTTCATCTCTTTGTTTCGTAATTTTAGGTAAGTTTCATTCTTAATTTTTACCGTATTTATTTCATTTGTTCAAAAAATGCGTTTCTCACAATAAAAAGAAACTTTGTACGTAGAATAGAAGGTCATGTGTTGTCATTAGTTTTTAAATATTTTTTTTTTGTTTTATCTAAAAAATAACTAATTTTTTAATGAGATGTATAATTAATAAAAAAGTGTAATAAGATAAAAAATATTATAGTTTATAAACTCTTACGATTTCACGTTTCGATTTTACCTCTGCTTTTCGTGCCGAATTTGACTCGAGTTTGACAACTTTGATTATATTTATGCTTTCTTTTGAAATATTATTAATTATTGGGTCAATGAGCATATAGTTTAGTAGTTATCGTGTTAGTGACAAAAGTACCAATAAAGATTCAAACTTAGGTTTGAATTTCATCGCTTCCGTCTATCAAAAAGAAGGACATATTAATTAATGAGACTTTTTTATTTTCACACACTATCAATTTATTCTTACACCCAAATTGTTATTTTCTAATAAATTAGTTATTCAAGTATTAAATAAAAGTCTTATGTTCACTCACAGTTTTCACAAAATACTTCATTCTATTAATACTTCTACCGCTCTTATATTTAGTTTTTATTTGTCTTCTATCTTTCGATTTAAAACTTTGGCTCGTACACCATCATAATCTCTCCGTCGAACAAAATACTAATTTATTATAAAATTAGTCTGGATCTAACAATCTCCTCCTCAAGTTAAGTCCTACATAGCCAATCGACTTCAAGTTTCATCTTGAGATTCACCTTCGTGTTCGCCCTCAAATTGAGTAAAGCTCACTATTTGGCCCATCAGTTCAATATGGAGATTCACTATGCGTCACCAACATCGACCATCCAAGTATTTTTAGCCACTAAATATTGTGCTCGTCCGTCTAAACAATCAGGTCCATTTCGCACATCCGTTAAACCATCAGCTCCGTTACTATTTATTGTAGAAATAAAAACTCCATGTTAATAGAATAATAATGTTCATTTTGGACATTAAATTTCACAATTTTAGATGCATTTACTTTCGCATTTAAAGTTATAAATATGTATTATATTTTATTGATCACATTGTCAAACTATTAACTCGTATAGTCTACTACTCCATGCGTGACTAATAAAATGATTTGATAGCCAAAAACGTGTCAATAAAATGTCATTTTTATATTTTCAATGAAAAAATCAATTAACAATATATATTAATTGATAAAATCAAAATAAAATTAATTGTTAAAATACTCTAAAAGGCAACAATCAATCATTTCCCTACTTTTTACATTTTTTGTTAGGAAGTTATTTTATCAACGATGGAAGGAGTATCCAAAAAATGTGACAATTTTGAGATGATTTTCTCATCAAAACTTCTTATTTTGTAAGCACTCCCAAGTATGACTAATCCTTTTTATATTGGGTTGACTTATTAAAAAGAAAAAAGTGCTCTAGTAGAAAAAGTGGAGGGAATTTAACTTTTTCAATATCAACTAAATATAATAAAGTTCAAAATTTTAGATTTCTAAATTATATCATTTCATGATTCCGTCAACTAAATGCTGCCATAATTTCTATAATTTTTTATCGTGTTGTAGTTTTTCTTTCCAAAATTATTTTAAAAGAATACTGGAATTTTCTTGCCCTACTAAGAAAAACAGCGTGACCAAGTTGTAGCAACCATCATGACACAGCTGGTGCGAGGATACTACTACTAATGCCTCGTCTACTATCATGCTTCATGATATTTCTCTTCGTAATTATGATTAATACAATTTGTGTTTTATTCCCTATTCCATCAATTTGTCGCTCCCCTCCCTCCACCAATTAAATCTGTTTTAAAAAGAGATTATTGCTTTTTACAGTAATTTCCATTCTAGCTTGTCTGCTAGGTGAGTGCTTCTTGACATGATCACAACAAAATGGAGATAGCATCTAGTTTAGGATATGATTTGACTTGTTTCGTCGGTTCGAAATCCAAAATCCAAAATCCAAAATCATACTCCTGATTAAAGAGGTATTTTTCTTGGATCGAATTTTAATTCGTCAACATTAAACACAACTCTTTATTAACTGTGCTCCATCAATTTTAGTATTTTAAATTTATATTGTTGGAGAATACAATGTTTCAACAGATTAATTCGCTTATGTTGAATTTGGGATCCAAACTTCACTCTTTCTTCTTCTACAACAGAAGTTTACCTTTTTTATTTACTTATTATTTAGTTATTTTTCTGTTTGATCGGAACTGGGCCGTGTAAGGTGAATTGCGTCTCCATTTCCTTTAGGGCCTATTGTTTATTGGACCCGAATGTGTTTTATTGAAATGGGCCTTTTGGTTGCTTGGAGAGCATTTTGGAGTTATTATTTCTCCGTCGAGGTGGACCATTTTACAGCTAAGCCCAGTAATGATTTAAAGTCAGACTTCGTCGAAGGATGATTAATTAATCCTTTACTTTATTTTAACATTATAAATAATAAAATTGATTTTGCTCTCCACTTTATTGTGGGAAATGAGAAATTTAAAGCTAAGAGTAATGAACATGTTAATAGAAGGTGGCTTTTTCAGGAAAACTATGAAATATTGGACATAGAGTAGACTATATATTTTAATGAAAAAAATTGATAAATGTTTATTTCTTCAATAAATATTAGCCGAGTTAATAGTTTGGTGGAACAATAAGTACTGAAATTTGAGACTCAAATAGTGTAAGTAACACTGTAAATCCGAGCATTGTGGTAAAGGGTCAATGAGCCATAGTAGTGAGTTTATTGTACTTATTTTGAGGTTATTGAGACCTATTGATAGGCTACGTGGTAAATTGTTCATATCGGATAATAAAAAAAAAAAAATTTTAAAATATAAGATAATTGGCTCTTTAATGGAACGAGGAGACCATCGAATTTAGATCTAAAGCGAACAACCATACTACGTAAAGAGACCAATATGGATTTTTTTTCTCCTACATTACATGTAGTCTACTGTACTTGGATCATTTTTCTCAACGAACTCTTTGCAATTGGGTCTGCGAGTATTCATGAGTCGGGTACCCTACTTGTTTATACTTTCAGTTCGGGTACCCAATTTGACTTGTTCGGTTTGGGTCATTGATTTTTTTATCCAGTCAGACCGGGTATCCGTTTCGGATAGGTTCGATTCGGTAAATCTGTTAATGTTAAATATGAGTTTCGGTTTGAAATTTTAAATTTTTACAATCAGATCGGTTTAATCATTCGAGTTATTCTCGTAATTGAGTTCGGTTTTACTAATTGGTCATTTTTTATGAGCTCATTTTTTATGAATGTTTTTGTAATTCAATATTTAGTATAAAATTTAAAAATAATGTGTAGTTTTCTAATATATTTATTTATTGAAAATATGTAACTCAATCGGTGTGAGTTTTAAATTAGTAAATAATTAAATAGTATATTGATAAATCACAATATATTTTAGACATTCAGTAGTTATTAATGATGAAATTTGATCAGTCAATTATAAATAAATTTAATATGTATAATAAAAATTAAATAAATATACGTATTTTAACTTTAGTTATTTTAATCAAATATATGAATAGTTATTATACAGTTTTCATGTATGTTACTAATCTAAGCATAAATAAATAAAATTCATTAAAAAAAACAAATATAGCTAGTTTATAATTAATACAAGCCCAAAAACATAGTAGAGCGCAATACTTAAGGGAAAAGATCAATATTGATAATATATATGTGTGTATAAATTGTAAATTAAAAATATTAACTTAATTAAAGATATTTATTCACTCTCTCTATCATAATAAATTTGGGTTAATTTAGGTTGAGTTTTTAATTAGAGTTTTTTTATTGGATTTTTCGGATCGATTTACATTCAAATTTGTTCAATTCGGATTATTCGGGTACCGATTACTTTCGAATCTGGTATCCAATACTCAAAAAAAATTGATCCTGTTTCGGATCGGGTTCTTTTTGCTCTTTTTCAATTTTGGTACTCGAATTTTTGGATTGGTTCTCAACTGATTCAGTTCGAATTTTCAAGCCTCAGGATTTTTTGCACAGCACTTGTCCTATGCTTGATTTTCAATACTGAACCCAAAATCTCAACGATGAACACAAGATTTGATGTTTGCTTGCTGCATCTCTTACTACTCCTCAAAGACAAGTTAACTCTAGGGCCTCATGAGATAGGTTAGCACGGGTTATAATCCAGGAAGTCTGAGGTGGGAGTATCTGTTATTCGTCGGCGGTCCGGCGCACCCATACCTTCCCTTTGTTCCTCTATTGGGGAAGGGTTTGAAGGAGTTTTCAATTGTTAACATTTTCAGGTAAGAAAGCACTCTAGGTGAAAGAAAGAGATTTGTAAACGGAAATGAGAGTTAAATTTAAAATTTTATTGGTATATTTGTCACCAACAAAACAATGAGCTACATGTCCATTAATTTTTTAGTCAAATGAAAAACTTGCGGTAACGAAAAAACTGGAAAAAAAAATAGTAACAATATATTTTCTAAATAACCAATTAATATTAACCAACATTAATGGCACCATCTAGATTTGTAGTTGCATTTCCATCTTTGACTTCACCGGTGGAATCCAAAAATTTCAAAGAGAAGTCAGAAAAATAAGATTTGGTCGAATATTGAACTCATGGCTTGCGGATTTGTCACCATCATTCATTTAATTTAACATTAATACAAAAGAAGCAAAGATAAAGAACCTTCGGTGCAATGGGAAATATAAGTATATAAGTATTGCTCGTGTGGGTTTGGACGTCGGAATTATAATTACTATTAATTTATTTGGTGGGTGTGATTTTTCAACAAGAGAAGCTTGATATTCAAGAATACGAGTGTACGTACGGAGGGGATTAAAATGGTCAAAGTGACGATCGCAACGAGAGAAACGTGGTCCACCCAAAAAAAAAACCTAGTTTTATAACCAATTTCATATGGTTCCCATTTTAAGAACAATTTAAAAACAAAAAAAACTATTATAAATCCGTTTGAGATTGTATTATATTTTTCCTACCACAAATTCAGTAGATAAAAATTAAAATAACTTTTAATAGAATTATTAAAATACGTATATATTTTTGCCAAAAATAATTTTAATTATTAAATCTATATCTATAATAAAATAAAAAAAGAATACAATTTTAAACAGACCCGACGATAGGGTGGGCGGCTATTGCTAGCTCATAGCAAGTGGCATGTATCAACTCAATCCCCAACCACTCTAACCCAACCCAACCATGCATTATTATAACACAAAATATATATACATATATAATCTCTTTTCTATTTTTTTCTTGTAAATATACTACTTAACTTGTAGCCTAGCTAGTTCGATCCTCAATAATTCAAACCAAGAATCGTCACCATACACGTTTTATTGTCAAATTTATACTTCCAAAGTTCCAAGTACCAAATAATTGTAAACCATCACATTTTAAAAATGAAGAGACATGAAAAGACCAACTGATTTTTTTTTCCTTGAAAAAAAACGATGATATGATATGGGTAGTTTTTGTTTTGTTATTTCCCTTTCACATATTCTGATATTCAAACCTTGCTAGCTGATACATGGACTCTTCTTCTATATATTGACAATTTGACAGAAACAATAAAAAGACAACAGTAATAAATTTCCTTATGGTCAATTACATTTTTTTTTGCATTCATACTACACATGGGTGTGTCACATTCTATAAATATATGAGCACTCCATCCTCCTTTCCTCCATCATCATCATCAATTTTGAGGTCAAATCGATTCATTCATCATCTTTTTCATCAAGCTACAAGAAAATGGGATTAAGAAAACATTAATCCAACTCTTGTTTCTCACTTCCTTTATGCTTCTTGCTTTACATGTCACATGTCAAGAAGTTGGTGAGTCCGAGTCTATTAATTCATTCTTTTTCTTCTTTTCAATCTTTTTTAATGTCCTCTCTATAGCTACATTTCCGCGAACTGATATTAAAACTTGAGAAATGTGTGTGCTAATTTACAAGATGGGTTTTCTTTCTTTTCTCTTACTTTGGGCTTGCTCTTATGATGCAGAGGATGAAACGGATTTTGATTATGTCAGAAATGGCGAGAAAGGACCGGATCGATGGGGAGAGATTCATCCGGAATGGGGTGCCTGTAGCAAAGGAGCAATGCAGTCTCCTATTGATCTTCTCCACGAGAGAGTCCAAGTAGTTTCTCATTTGGGGAGACTTAGCAGAAATTACAAACCAGGAAATGCCACCCTTAGGAATAGGGGCCATGACATGATGGTAATTAATTAAGCAAGACTTAATTACTTAATTAACCTTTTTAAGAATTACTTAGTTTATAAATTATTTTTTTGGGACAATTTGCAGTTGAAATGGGAACATGGTGCAGGGAGTCTTACAATAAATGGAACAAAATACATACTCAATCAATGTCACTGGCACTCTCCTTCTGAACACACTCTGAATGGCAAAAGGTAATTTTAATCAATAGATAAATAACGCGACTACGCGACTCCAACGCGAGACCTGACTCTTCCTGCTTAATTTATGTCTAGGTTTGCTCTAGAGGCGCATATGGTTCATGAGAGTGCAGATGGAAAAGTTGCCGTTGTTGGAATTATGTACACTATAGGAAGGCCAGACTCTTTCTTGTCATCTGTAAGTAGAAATTAACAACAACTTCCTACCGGCTGTCTTTATTGATCTTGAATATTTTTCCTAATACTATCTGCTTAATTATTGATCAATTCAAGGTTTAATTAATGGGGGTGTTCCGTTTTGATTAATGATTACAGCTGACAGATCATTTAACCGCGGTGGCGGGGAGCAGTTACCGGGATACAGTGGTGGGTTTTGTGAACCCAAAGAACATCAAGATTGGCAGCAGAAAGTATTACAGATACGTTGGCTCTCTTACAGTTCCTCCTTGCACTGAAAATGTCCTTTGGACCATGGTCAGAAAGGTACAACTATATACATACACCATGCTTTATTATAATCAAATTGTTTGATCAATAATGGTTAGCTGATTGAATCTTGAATATTCATCATGTGATCAGGTGAGAACTGTATCAAGAGAACAAGTGAGATTACTCCGCGTCGCGGTTCATGATGTGAGTTCCTGTCTCTATAAATGCCTATAATATGAAAAAAAAATCTGTTTTTTGTTTTGTTGAATGCAACACTTTTTGCTGATAATTATGCATCATCTTGTATGTGAATGTGCAGGATTCAGACACGAATGCAAGACCGGGAAAACCGATGAATAACCGCCTTGTGCAGCTTTATAGGCCAGATGATGACGGTGGAGATGAAAACTAAAGGAATATGCAGAGGAAGAGATTTGTAATCTTCCAGCAGAGATATTAGATATACGTATCTGAATTCTTTTTTCTTTTACTAAGAAAAGGGTGTCTTGTCTATTTCCATGTATTTTCCCATCACATGGTGGTGCAGGAAGGTCACCTTTCTATTTTCTGCTGTTGTTATTTTATTGATCTGTTATTTATATAAGTGATCTCACAGTTTATTGGATATGTCTCATGCCAAGGAAAGCACATATAACAACCACAAATTAATTAATATAAAATGTTATAATTGGTTTTTAAGGTGTGCTTCCAGATAAGTTCTTCCAGATTAGGGGTCTCTCTAATAACTGTTGCATTTGATTGAACGCATCGCTTCAAACTTTTTTCAATGTTCTGCGCTCCCGCCAGTGTTTCCATTCTTTTAGCTCCGTCTTCAAATCACATTGCACTTTTAGTTCTAATTTGAATATTTCCTACAAAAAAATAGGTCACAACATTGGAGTAACAATTGAGATTTTGAAGAAAAGTGACAGCCGCTAGTGGAATCCATTATAAACAACTCCAATCGAAAAGAGGCTCTCCATAATGAACATTTACATTTAACATAATTTCTCATGTTGGTAAGCACAACCCTCGAGCATATACGCAGCGCTTAGTGCTCCTTTAATGGCCAATGTGGAGCTTCGTATTTTAGTGTTGTCCATTTCCATCCTCTCTAAATCGACTTCTGAAACAGAAAAAAAGGTGATTTAATAATAACTTGTTTCAGAAGGGAATATGCCAAATCAGAGGAACAGTTATGGATTAAAAGCACAGACATCTCACTATATTCAAGAAGTAATAATCCTTGAACCAGTACAAAGATAAAAAAAAAAAGTGTGTCAGCTACAAGCATCCAAGAAGTTACCGAATGGACTCCGAGTGGAATCATACTAAATAGAGGGTCGGTAGTAAGATAAGTTTGAAAGTGTCTGCATAACCATCAACTACAAAATCCACAAGCAAATTAAACTGTTGCATTGTATTGCTGATTTAGATCTCTTCTAATAGCATTGTCAATTGTTTGAACTTTGTCTAGTTACTCCAATCATCATTACTAAAATGTTATCCCTTTGGCATGTTTTAATCAGGTCAATGATGGAATTGTGCTGCCAGACAAAGCTTCCCTCTTCTTGACAGCCATTGAAGATGCAGATTACAAGGATGATAAGATTGAATGTGAGATTATCGTTACTATTTATACATGATGGTTGTTGTTATTCTTTTTGGACCCACCTTATAGACTACTGGTTTCTTTTAGTTTTATTCTTAATCTTTAATCTGAATGTTCATCTTATTGAGGTAATATTTTGTAGTTCTCATTTGTGCATCCCCTGGTGTTTCTTTGTTTCTCATCACTGCTCCAGTTTGGAATAACGTGTATGGCTTTGACATGAGCTGCATCAAGAAGAAAGCTATGATGGAACCTCTTGTTGACACGGTTGATCAGAATTAAATTGTTACAAACAGCCAGTTACTCAGGGTAGCTGATATGCACATGCCCGCATTTGTGTTCGTGTGTATGCTTGTGCATATTTAGATTGTTTCTCCTCACTCTCATTCTTCATTAGTTTCTTGCTTAAGTCTTGCTCCTTATCTTGATTTCAGACTATGGACATCTCTAAAATGCCGCTGGGGATGCTTCCTTCACAGCCCCTTTTAAGCTTGTCGCACAACGTGATGATTACATCCATGCTTTGGTTGCTTACTTTGATGTATCATTTACGAAATGCCATAAATTGATGGGCTTCTCCACAGGTTAATCTCCTCTCCTTTTTACCTGACTTTATTTGTCTCTTGCCGTCTAATTTGTGGGAATGTAGATTTGCTTCCTGGCTTTTCATATGCTTCCTTCCATGCATTTGTTCCCTGCTTTACTTGAGTAGAGTATCATGAGTATGGTGATTAACCTAAAAATATTTTTTAAAATGTTAAGTAGTGACTAATCTGACTGGAGGATAACTAACCCAGTCAGTGAGTTTATGTTTTACTGCTGAGTCGCTTTCTAGTGTGGTAGATCAGGACTGAAACCCATGTCAGGATGTACCCGTTTTTGGAACGATCGTGTGAAATCACACTAGGCCACTGGTGTACTTTGCCTGACCAGTGTCTAGGTTTCAAGTATTAGATGTTTTCTTGAAAAAAAGAAAATCCAGTCCTTGATGACATTTAAATCTAATGCAGGTCCCAGGTCACGAAATACTCACTGGAAGCAAACAGTTTTGTACCTAGAAGACGTGCTATCCATATGCGAAGGTGACTAGGTGAGGCACTGACTGGTAGCATGACCGTCTCACCAAACCCAAAGAATCCACGCGACGTCGATATAAAGGTCACATATTCACTTGCTGGCCAGCGTTCTGCAATTTCAAGAACTCAACATTACAAGATGCGATGAGCTGCATCATATTCTCAAGGGAGTGATGCTCAAACCAAGAGATTGCTGCCCAAATCATTATCGAATCCATGTTTCCTATTTTCCGTGTAAGAATGAATGCTAGTAATGGGTTTGCTTCTCTTGAAAAGTAACTTTTCTGAAATCTCATCCTGTTGCCAAATATGCAACAGGTGGTTGAAAATGCAACTCTAAATTCCTTGAAATTTCCCCCCGAAAGTTGCCCGTCCCTAAGTTTGCCTCATTTGGCAGATTAATCCCTGAACTGAACTTTTTGCTTAAATTATATTTTGGATCTGGTGAGGCAGGGGCAGCGGGTATCAGATTTTTCAAAAGAAAAATGAAAAGGAAGAAAACGAGTCTAGCAAATTCTTATTTTCAATACTTATTACTCAAGAAAAATATAGCACAACCGAGAGTGATACAAACAGCAAACATTTTTCTTTTCTTTTTTAATTGTTATTTCCTATTTTCAAGAAAACTTTGGAAAACAAAGTGTAAGATGAGACTGAGAGGAGACGTAAAGAATAGCAAAAGTGCAGAAGCACTATCTGACAAATAAGACCTTTTTTTTTTTTAAATGGAGCAACTCTTCCAATATATATATAAGTTTCTACTTTCAAATCGTTTGGGTTACCTAAGCGTCCAAAAAGCCATATTAGTGTAATGAAAAAAAAAAGTGAAGAAACCCATCTTTCCTAAAGTTTCTGCTTTGCCAGACTTTGACTTCTTTGCAGGGGATCCTTTCCACCACTGTCGTACCCGGTTCGAGACAAGACCTTATCTGCATGCTTCTTCAATGTTGCTCCTGTGCTCTTGATTCCTTTTGTAATCTTCTGTTTCCAGTCAGCCTTAGCAGTTTCTTTCTTCCTTAGAACTTTTCCCTGTAAGAAAAATGATAGTAGCGGTTAAGTAGAATAGAATAGTGGAGATTGAAGGAAAAGTTTAAGCAGCTTTGGAAGTTTTTATTACCAAATTTGAGGGGAAGCGCATGTCTTCATCTTCGTCTTCTCTTCATCACTGTCATCTCCTCCATCTTCGTTACCAAAAAATTTCATGTTCATCAGATCTTCCCTTGAATACATTTGCATGTTTGGTGCTCCAGGGATATCCTATAGCAAATGAAACAGGTTAAATCGATTCGTGCAATGGACATGTACAGTACACATTTCAACCAAGCAATCAAATATTAACTACCTGCATGGATCTCAAAATCTTCTCCATTTCAGCATCTTTAGACGGTTCAGGTGCGAATGCTTCCCCAAGAGTCCTATTCTGAAACACAGGCAAAGGCAATTTAAGAGGAAAACTCGAGTTTCTTCTCAAGAAATGTGCAAACGAAGTAAAAATAAGAATATGGTCATTTTGAGCAATTCTCCTCTACAAAATTGTGTGATCCACACCATGATAAAGAAACATCAAAGCTTAATGTTGTCATTGTCATATGCAAGTGCGGTGTAAAAAATAGAAGTATCTTATTCAAATACAACTTTCTACCCAGCAGAAAAAATATTCAATGAACAACTATGTCTGGTATGGATGTTTGATTTCATCGTCAGGTCTTGTGGTATGCTTTTCATCAGTTCATATGCTAAACTTTTTGGCCTCAAAATCTTCATTATATATAGAATCACTAGTTCTAGAAGTCCAAAATTTCAGTCCACCTTTGCTGAGTAAGTAAATCTTCATCAGCATTTACCAAACTTAGCTTTCATATTTTTTCAAAGAAAAACCACAGGTTAACCACACCACTTACAGTCCACAAGCACAGGGCTTATAAGTACAAAAGAAACTACCACAAGGCTTTATCACACAAAATTTTAAGACATGACTGTTAAATAATTATAAAAACAGTTCTGATCCTATCCATACCAGCATGAAAGAACAAAATTAAGTCTAGCTACCAGCCTCGCTATTAGTCCAAATACTTCCATAGCAATTGCAATTCAAAGATGAAAAAGAACCAAGAATGGCAAATATTTGAACTTAATCATCCCTAAACTCTCCTTGATAATCAATTAATACAAAGTGCAGGCATCAAACAGGGATGCAGTTAGTTACCATGGGGACTGGAGGTGTCTGCTTACGGCATGAATAACTTAGGTCTTTGCACAGATGGTTTACCAATGCATCAAGTGCAGGCTTAGAACTGAATATATGTTCTGCAATATCAGTATCAGAATAGTCCATGGCCTACAAGCAAAGCCCTCAAATAGATAAGCAATTATGCTGTACCATTCCCATTCATGGAAGCACAAAAACATGACAGATGGAAAAACTTTAACATTTCAGCTGAAGCAGATTTACTCTTCAATCTACAGTTTTATGATAAATTATGGCCATCCACATAAAAGCTACCAAAATTTATCTGCCGTGGAAATTAAACAAAGGTCTAAAGCACACAGAGATCCTCACCTCCCGGCAGGCCAGCTCAATCGTCTTGCATTCTGCATTGCATAGACCTTCAGTGTCTTGCTCTACCAGCTGTAATAAAGCTAGGAACTTAATCATCCCTAAACTCTCCTTGATAATCAATTAATACAAAGAGCAGCCATCAAACAGGGATGCAGTTAGTTACCATGGGGACTGGAGTTGTCTGCTTACGGCATGAATCACTTAGGTCTTTGCACAGATGGTTTACCAATGCATCAAGTGCAGGCTTAGAACTGAATATATGTTCTGCAATATCAGTATCAGAATAGTCCATGGCCTACAAGCAAAGCCCTCAAATAGATAAGCAATTATGCTGTACCATTCCCATTCATGGAAGCACAAAAACATATGACAGTTGGAAAAACTTTAACATTTCAGCTGAAGCAGATTTACTCTTCAATCTACAGTTTTATGATAAATTATGGCCATCCACATAAAAGCTACCAAAACTTATCTGCCATGGAAATTAAACAAAGGTCTAAAGCACACAGAGAACCTCACCTCCCGGCAGGCCAGCTCAATCGTCTTGCATTCTGCATTGCATAGACCTTCAGTGTCTTGCTCTACCAGCTGTAATAAAGTTAGGAAATTGGTTTTAGTTAAGTGACCCAAAAAGAAACACCAATTCATTCCAGGAATATTGACGTAAGTAAAAGGAAAAAAGCACAAATTCATACCTCCAATTTATCTCCTTGCTCAACAATGTCAATTTTCAAAATCCAATCAGACTCCATCTTCTTCAAATTGCATACATTCTCCGCAATCTCAATAATTTGATACTCAGAAATCTAGCACACCACCAAACGCAAACAAAAAATGGAAACTCAGTGCAATGATCAAATCAAAACCCAACACAACCCACCAAAACTAAACCCGACCCAGTAGGTAAAGTTACCTTCTTGCGGGAGATCTCATCCTGCTTCATTTGTACTTGCCGGTACAGCTCTGATGCAACTTTTTTCACAAACTTGGCATTTAAGGTATGGCACATCCTCCCTTCTCGCAGCAGCTGTAACAGACTTCTTGGCACAGTAAGAGCTCATCAACCATGTAAACACCACCAGCAGCAATGTCACTAACACAACCAATCTAGTTTGCTTCATCTTTCTCCTCAGCTAATCTTTCACTATGATGGTCCAGCTCCTCCAACTTGGCATGGATGTCCCTGATTTTTGGGTGTGAAGCATCTTGAGATGTGAAGATGATACGATCACGCGTACGTTCCTAACCATATACCATTTGAATGGGCCGGCCAAGCCCATGAAGGCACTAAGGAAGAGGCACAAGGAGCGGCCTTGTGTGGCCATGTATTCATGCTTGTTATTTGTATTTCCTTCTTGAGTATTTAAGCAAGACTTAGTTATTTTGATTGATTAGTTATTGCCTAAGTGAAAAAGCTAGAGTTGAGTTTCTCCTCTAGCCATTCACTTGGGCTTTAGCACCACTATCCTAGAACATTGAGAGATTTGTTGTTTGCTGAATTCGTTCACTTACTACTCAAGTGAACGGATTGATTGTGTGTAATCTTTGAACAATTCGGTCAACTTTAAGGCCGGATTTATTGTATTGTTTGCTATCGATTTTGAAGCTAATTCAAGTGTTGTTCAAGTGTTCAAGTGACCATCCAAACCGTGTTCATCCCAGTGAGCAAACGTTTCATTCTTCCACTCCTTCAATCCGAGTCCAATCCACTCCATTTCACCTTCCTCTTTACTCTTCAAATCCGCTGCCAACATCTACTCCATTTCCATATCATTTCCGTAAGTAATTCCTACATATTTGTGTCAACAACTAAAAGCTAGATCCTCCATTCAAATAGCCAATTCGGCCTCCCCTTAGAAGGAGGTCGGATCGTATCAAGTGGTAGCGGAGCTCTAGCCGCCTTCGAGTTGTTCTTGTATTCTGTTTTCGTTCCAACTTTCTGTCCCATTTGTGAACGTCTTACCACCCAGACAATTCTGATTTTTTTTGTGACATTAATCTTCAACGTGTGCTTAACATTTTTCATTTTTGAGTCAACTCCAAATTCCGGGACAATCATATAGTTTTTGTCCAAAACATAAAAGCGTGTAGAACTTCGCCGAAAAAACGTTGTTCTGAGTTCATCGTCTATTTTGAGAGTGTTCCACGCAGAACCATCATTTCTGTTATTCTTGAGAGTTGTAGTTCCTTGTCTTAGGAACCTCCCTGTCAAATTTCATAACTTAATTCAGTCGTATGATATGTCAAAATACCAATAGCCGAAGATTGTACAAGCTGTCCGAAAATTACAGTTTTTGCGTTCTTCGTAGTCTTGAGTTCATATTGTGATCTTCACATGTTCAAACGACTTCCAACCAAAAATACAGCCAAGAAGAGAGTTTGATTCAATTCCTTACAAAGGAAATCTGAATTTTGTGTTTCCCTTCTATTTTAAATTCCCCAGACAAGAAAGCAAGATTCTCTGATGTCATAACTTGTCCCCAGATTGTTTATTCTCCACTTGTAAACCCATCAGCTTTGTGTCATACACTTTACCCTTATAAAACTAAAAGAAGGCAACCAAGAAGAGAGTGGACGATTCCACCTTGTGACACCCTTTACATATTATAAGTGAAAGTGCCTTACACCTCTTACACAAAGCTGAAAATTCAGCATGCCACCCTCCTTTCCATTTTCCATTCCGTTGTCTCCCACTTGTAATTCTTTAAGTTTGTCTTACAACATTCCATATTCTTTGTCTCCCACCTGTAATTCTTTAAGTTTGTCTTACAACATTCCATATTCTTTTGTCTAAACCATAAACAATCAGCACCCACTCTACCTTTTCTTCCAAAAGCTTCATATTCCTTACACCTTTTATTTGTTTAAGCCATCAACAACCGCACCTTCCTTCCATTTATTTAAATGTGTCATACCTTTACATTAAACAAACCATCTTCTTTAATCAAGCACCCATCCACCATCTTTTGTTTAAGCCACCTCACACCCGCACCTCTACCTTGCTTGAATAGATTAATTCAAGTTCATCCAACATTCTCCTTGTCTAACCCTAGCACATGGCCGCACCCTCACATCAAGTGGATGCTCATGTGTTTCGTCCTCTCCAACCTTCCTTCTTAAAGAACAAAGCCGAAACATCACAATGTAACTAAACCAAGTTCTTTTGTGGCACTTCCCCATGGTAAAAACTGAATATACTTCCCTGTTTTGTTCAACAAACAACCAATTCCTCACCTTTTTCTAAAGTCCTTGTACATCTGTTCACCAAACAATACATCCGAAAACATCCTAAACCCAAATCACAATGTCTAACCGCTCAAATGAGAGTGGGAGCGCGAGAAGTAGATCGAGCAACCCGAGTAGCAAGCAATGGTTAGCCATAATGGATACCATGCGAGTTGCCTTAGATCAAGCCAACATCCTACATGAGCAAACACAACTTCTTACTGAACAGCTAGGGAAGCGACTAGCTGTCTTACAGCAAACAGCCCTCGCCACCCCTACTCCTTCCTTTCCTCATGAGGATTCACATGCCAAGGATCCAAAAGGAGGTAAAAGGGATGGCCAAACCGCTTCTGAATCCAAAGATGAGGCCTCTAAGAGGGTGGCCGTCCAAGGCTCACTCAATGCCTTTCCCACTAAAAACAAGGACATTTCCACAAGCTTCAAAACTGCCGCAAGTCTAGCCCTTTCCGCCCCACCAATAGCAATCCAGCCGCCCTCACCTTCTCATTCTTTTAAACCGAATGTGCTTGACATCCTTGCTGAAAATGAAAATGAGGAAGAAAAGAGTGACGAAAAGAGTGAAATTGAGGGTGAAAAGAGAGAGGAAACACCAACGAGGGTTGAAAGTTTGAGAGAAGAAAGTGAGGATCATTTAACTCTCACTCACATTGATAACCCTTTTTCTTCTGTTTATGAGCTAATTGTGCAGGACTCTCCTATAGCTTTTGTGAAGGATTTGGGTGCGTGCAAGGATCCATTCCTAAGCTTCATCCCTAACCGAGACCATGACCTTAAAGTAATGGATTCGAGGACGAATCCTTTGGAAGGGAGAGGTGATGATACGATCACGCCTACTTTTGGAAAAGATCAGAACGTAATTGGCTCTGCCCAAGACCTTGGAAAGAGCACATCAGATGATCCCAAATCCATCCGCTTACTGAAGAGAGTCACTAGCAGGCTCTTCCCAAGGCCTTGGGAAGAGTACTCCGATGCGCCACCTCTACTAACGCTTTCTTGGCACACAATTGGATTCCGACCAGGCTTAGAATACTTTCAAAAGGGTCAATGGAACGAGGAAATTGAAGAAATGGATTCGAGGACGAATCCTTTCAAAGGAAGAGGTGATGATACGATCACGCGTACGTTCCTAACCATATACCATTTGAATGGGCCGGCCAAGCCCATGAAGGCACTAAGGAAGAGGCACAAGGAGCGGCCTTGTGTGGCCATGTATTCATGCTTGTTATTTGTATTTCCTTCTTGAGTATTTAAGCAAGACTTAGTTATTTTGATTGATTAGTTATTGCCTAAGTGAAAAAGCTAGAGTTGAGTTTCTCCTCTAGCCATTCACTTGGGCTTTAGCACCACTATCCTAGAACATTGAGAGATTTGTTGTTTGCTGAATTCGTTCACTTACTACTCAAGTGAACGGATTGATTGTGTGTAATCTTTGAACAATTCGGTCAACTTCAAGGCCGGATTTATTGTATTGTTTGCTATCGATTTTGAAGCTAATTCAAGTGTTGTTCAAGTGTTCAAGTGACCATCCAAACCGTGTTCATCCCAGTGAGCAAACGTTTCATTCTTCCACTCCTTCAATCCGAGTCCAATCCACTCCATTTCACCTTCCTCTTTACTCTTCAAATCCGCTGCCAACATCTACTCCATTTCCATATCATTTCCGTAAGTAATTCCTACATATTTGTGTCAACAACTAAAAGCTAGATCCTCCATTCAAATAGCCAATTCGGCCTCCCCTTAGAAGGAGGTCGGATCGTATCAGAAGACATGGACTTGACCATTAATGTCGACCCAGCTACAACCAGGTTCCTTTTTCACACCCCGAGAGGACATCAAAAATCTGATGTTTCTAACATCACCCCACCTACCTTTGGCTGCAAAAATGTTTGATAGTAATACATAAGCAGAGTCCTTCTCAGGTTCAAGTTCAAAAAAAAATTGGGCAGCCTTTTCACCAAAATCAACATTTCCGTGCAATTTGCAAGCCCCAAGAACAGTTTCCCAGATCAATGAATTGGAGGCCAGCTTCATTTCATCAATAAAGATCCCAACCTCATTAAATTTGCCAGCTCGACCAAGAATATCAACAATACAAGCGTAATGCTCAATTGAAGGAGTAATCCCGTGAACTTTCCTCATTGAGTTGAAAAATGATTTTCCTTCTTCAACCATACCCAGGTAACTACATGCAGAAAGAACACCTATGAAAGTGACCCCGTCTGGAACCTTTCCTTCAGCTACCATCATCCTAAAAGCTTCAAGAGCTTTCTCACCTTGCCCATGTTGCGAATATCCACATATGATTATGTTCCACGAGATTGTATCTCGTGAAACCATACCTTTAAAAAATGTCTCGCTGTCTTCCATGCAACCACACTTCCCATACATGTCGACAAGTGCACTGGCAACATAAACATCATTAAAATGCCCAGCCTTAATCGCCAGAGAATGGAGCATTTGGCCATTGTCCAGGGTTGCCATACGCGAGCATCCACTTAAACAGCTAGCAAGAGTGAACTCATTGGGCTTTACACCCTCTCTTAGCATCTGACATAGATATCTAACAGCCTTTTCTACTTGATCACTTTGTGCATAACCAGCAATGATGACTGTCCAAGTGAAGAGATCACGGTCGATCATTCTATTGAAGATTACATCTGCATGGTCCAAGCAGCCACTTTTTGCATACATGTCAATCAGAGCAGTTCCAACAAAATGATTATCATCTATTCTATTTTTTATAATGTGGGCATGTACTTGCTTTCCAAAACTTACATCCAAAAGGCTAGAGCAAGACCGTAAAATACTTACAAATGTATACAAGTTAGGCTTGAAACCTTCCAAAAGTATCTGGTAGTAAATTCTTGGACCATGCTCACAATCGTGGAATCCAGACAAAAAAGCATTCCAGGAAAATAGATCCTTATTGTTTATTGTCTCAAACACCAGGGTACCATCTTCCATACATCCATTTTTCATGTACATTGTTATTAGCGCATTGCCCACTGAATTTTCAGATTCACACCCATACTTACAGATACAAGCATGGATGCTTCTGCCAAAATAAAGGTCACCAATGTTAGTAGCAGCACTAATAAGGCTAGCAAGACTAAATTGGTTAGGTCTAACTCCATAGCGTCTCATCGAATTGAATAGCTCCGCAGCTTCTCGGCTCTTCCCCTGCTGATCTAGACAAGTGACCATTGCACTCCAAGCCACCACATCAGGACTTTTTATCCCTACAAACACTTTTAATGCATCATATGCCCTCCCACATTTAGAGTACATGTCAACAAGACTACAACCTAGAAACTCATCAAGTTCACAGCCACTCCTGATCACCAAAGAATGCAAACCCTTTCCATTTCTCAAACTTCCTGAGCTTGCACATCCCTTTAAAACAGCGGACAAAGTGAACTTACTAAACTTTAATTCATAGTCAACCATCCTACCGAACAACTTCAAAACTTTCTTCCCATCACCCATATGAGCATAACCATTAAGCAAAGCATTCCATGACACGGCATTCTTCTCTGGCATGCTACAAAACACTATGTCAGCAGGTTCCATTTCACCACACTTTGCATAAATATCAACAAGGACAGAACCAACAAACACATCCAATAATAAGGAGCTTTTTATTGCTTCCACATGAACTTGCTTTCCAAATTCCACATCCAAGCACATCCGACACGCTTTCAACACAGTGGCCAATGCAAACTCGTTAGGCATTATATCTTTCTTCCTCATCTCACAATACGCAGCAACACCATCACTTCCACACCCATCACTCACGTAACCCGCAATCAAGGCTGTCCACGAAACAACATCTGGGTCAGGCATTAAGTCAAGCACCTTACGCGCAACTACTGAACGACCAC
Organism: Viola odorata; assembly: GCA_963691705.1. Taxonomy (NCBI): domain Eukaryota; kingdom Viridiplantae; phylum Streptophyta; class Magnoliopsida; order Malpighiales; family Violaceae; genus Viola; species Viola odorata. The sequence continues at coordinate 17,476,598 of OY829546.1, read as the reverse complement.
ATTTCGCATAGAAATTGATCAAAGAGACCCACAAATGCGAATCAGGCTCTGCTCCACTTTTAATCAAATGCCCATGAACTGTTAACCCCTCGTTCAAACTCCCTCTTGAAGCGAACTCACGCAGCATTCCAGAATACTCTTTTAGCACCTCTTTCGCATTAAAATTCACAACTTTACCGCTAACTATTCTTCCATTTTTACCAATATTTGACCCACTAAACTTTCTAGGTTCCATTCTATTAGACTCATTGAGAACTAACACACTTGTTGGCTCTGCTTCGACGGCAATAAGAGCTCGCAAAGACGGTAACAGAGAGGCTGAACTCGTCTGCGGCTTGTTTGGCAGCAATAACAACTTCATTGAAGAAGTGGGTCTCTTTCGACGTGACAAGCGGAGAGCAGCTAGTTTGCAGGCTGCAGCAGCCTATAATCGCACAATTGAATATTAACAATTGTAATTATTAAGACAATTAAACTATCATTTAATCTAGGGTTTGGCAAACCAATCTCAGTCCAATAAATAAGTTGGACAAGCTAGTCAAGTCTATTTAATAAACGGACGAATCAGACCCGTCCATCTAAATTAGTCGGATTCCAATCCGAATAATTTTTTTAAAACTAAATAATTATTTTAAAATTAAATAATGCGGTCAAAAATTCAAAATAAATAGTAAAAATTGCAACAACAAAAATTGGACAAAAAATGTAACTAAGATGGTGGTAGAACTTGATAAAATAAAACAAAAAATATTTATTGTTTTTTAAATTTATTCCTCTATAAATATTTTGAAAAAATATTGTAATTTTTTTAAAAAAATTAGTAGGTGAACTCTCCCATATTTATTATTATTATATTTTTTTTAGCTAAATCCAACATCTAACAAATTTCTGAGGAAGTAACGGACGTAATTATAATCCTGTTATAAATTGTATAATGCTCCGTTTGAAGGTTGCAATTTGCAAATAATCAACACCCAATAACAGAACTATTTAATTTTAAATATTAGATACATTGCATTTGTAATCGATATTTGTCTTTTCATATATTTTACTTACATATAAAAAAATTAAAATTAAATAATATGGTAAAAATAATAATAATAAACGGATAGACGGGAACCCGTCGTGTTTGTCCCGTCTATCTACGTGTAGAATGGGATGGATTTGACCCGTCCCATTTATTAAATGAGACTAAAATTATTATTCATATCTCATCTAAAATTAGACAAACAGGACGAATATATGCACAATGTCCCATATTGTCACCCCTAATTTAATCACTCAAAGCAATCAATAAAATTGTATACCTTCAGAGTTGCCGGCGCAAAGTCTTCTCTACTCCACAATTTTTAACTAGGTAATAGAGATTTTTCTTTCAGTAAAAATAAAAAAGTATATTCATAAAATTCTAATTAAACCTTTTTCCTATATAATTAAAATCTTTTGACAGATTTCCTGTTCCACAACTTTTAATTATTTTATGTATACATATATTATATTTATACGTATATATAAATCGAAAGCTCTTTTTTCTCTCAATAAAATAAATAAAATAAATCCAAATATTATAATTAAACTTCTTTCTTATATAGTTAAAAACTTAAAATAACATGCCGGGCAAGTCTAGCCCAACAATTATAATAGCCCAGCCCATGTCGAAATTTGAATTAAAACCATTATTAAAATGCGATTTATTCCTACATTTTCCAAAAAAGAGAAAAAGTAAATTTAATTTTCCTACAACTTTGGACACATTTCGATTCGTCGTCTTTCATGTCACTCGCTTGTAATTTTTAAAACACAAAACAGAAAATAAAAAATTATTTTTTATAATTTTTGAAATTGCGTTTCTGTTTTTGTAGATTGTTCACTTAAAAGAATAAATAAAAAATAAAAACAAAAATTAATTTTACTAAACATATTTTATGTTTTAAAAGCATGAAAAGAAGAAAAAACCTATAAAGCTTTGTGCACCAAAAGAATTGAGTTAATTACATGTTAAATTACTTACCAATATAATAAAATCATTTGTACATTCGAAAGGCAACAAAACTTTTTCACTTTGAAACTATTTTGGGTATTTTTGTTTCCTCATTTTTTTGTGGGTGCTTTCGTTTATTGTTGTGTTTTTTAGTTTAGTATTACACTTTATGGATTTTTTCGTGGTACTAAACTATTTATTTTCACTATATTAAAAAAAAAAAATCATTTAAATGTGTAATTTGCAATGCTAATATTAAAATTAAATTATAAAATATATTTTTTGGAATTGATATACATTTTAAATAAATGTGTAATTTGCAACATTAATATTTAAATTAAATTATAATATTTTGAGAAACCAATTCAGATGGGTTAGTTAAATTTGCTTTTACTTATAGTTAGTCTTTTCTTTATTATGTCAATGCTCTTAATAGTATTTTGTATCTTTTAAACGGTAACAAGATTGGTTCTTGTATCCCTTACCGTATTAAAGTATAATTGTTTGATTTTTCTCGTAAAAAAGAAAAAAAAAAATCTTTGGGTGATTTAAAAAAAAATCAAATTATAAAACATATTTTTTTAGAATTGATATACATTTTAAATAAAAAAATTATTTTATTTACACTTATCAAGTATCATCACTGATTTTATGTTAGTTCCAAAGTTAATCATTTTGGTTGAAATTAACTAGTACTAGTAAAAAAGAAATTAGATTTACAATGGATGAATGATGGGATACTGAGGAATTGCCAAGACACACGCACGCACCTGCTTCATTGGCATGTCCTTTTGAGTCCTCTTGACCACTCTCTGGCTCTGCTCTACTAAAAAAAAAACATCTTTCAGGGTTTTGGAGCAATGCGCATGTTAGCCTGCAACTGCAATTCTTCTTGGTCACTGCAAAAATCATCTCATGGGCACGGATCCTTCATGGGTCGCCGCCAACTCTTATCTTCTGTGTCTCTTGGCTCCGATGAGTCTCCCCACAGCAACATTTCTTCAAACCCCATCTCCATTTCCAGGTTAACATTGAATTCTTTATAATTAATTTCTTCATCTGTGTAGTGAATTATATTCTCGTATCATATAATTAATTTCTTCATCTGTGTAGTGAAATTGTGGGTTTGTTTTTCCTATTTTGGTAGGAATGTTAGGAATGATGCCAAATATTTGCGTGAAGTGATATGTGAAAAAAGTGGTATCGCAACTCGGAGGATGTTGCTTTCAAGTTTTTTCATGAATTTGTGTTATTATCCCACAAGGTACTTATCAGGTTTGCACTATCAGCTTTCTGTTTTCTTTGAAAGTTCTTGAATTTCCTAAGATTTTATAGAACAGAATCTCATTTTTCCCTATAATTATCAATCTATTCTATGAATTTATGTCTGCTCAATATTGCAAAAGTATATAGTATTGTTGATTGTTCGTTGAGTGAAATTTACTCAACTAGTGAATTGCAATTTCCTTTTACTGCACTTAATCAATTCCTACTTTGGTAACTTTTGACAAGTTTAACATTTTGGGTCTCCTTAACCCTTTTCAATTGTCCTTATCAGTGCTCTAGCTGTATACGCATAAAGTAGAGATCCTTTGTTCATGATCATGATTAGAAGCCCATCTCACCTCACTAAGATAGCCAACTCACATAATCCCTCTATATTACTAGGCCATGGATGGTTGATGAAGTCTATACTTTAAAATGCGCTTTATGACATGCTAATCTAGGTTTCATGATTCCTTTATTTTTTAAGTCAGGGCCAACACAACCATTCTTTAGACAAGTGGTCATCTTCTTTCGCTCAAACTATTGACAATCCTCCATGTAGCTGCATTCTCTACCTGTTATATATTTGGTGTGCTGCAATACAGTTATGTGATTTTGCTAAATATCTTTTCTGTTCTGGTACAAGATGCTGAGAATATGCAGCGCTAGCACTAGGGGATCCATCTGTGACAATTGAACAAGTAACTCCATCCATTGTTCCATCAGGAGCACTCTTCCCTACCGAGGTTGTTTTTTAACTGCATAAACTTGTTCCTTTTTCATTTATCTAGCGTAGTGAGATTCTCTTTCCACTTTAAGAATCTAGCATAGTTGAGGTATTTTCATCTTTAATCTTCTACATATTCATTTCTTTTGTAAATGAAATGAAACTTATAGGCCTACAAATCTTCTGTGCTCATGAAATTTTCTGCCTAAACTAGTCAAGCGTGTTTTGGATGTTTCATGCTATCGCATTTATAGTAATTCTAAAGGAAGCAATTTGTTGGATCCCTTTCTGCAGATTCCCGATACCAGAAGGATAGTTGGCGGCGGTGCAAATGAAGAGAGGTGAGCGTAGGAGATTTTTGTTAATGGACCTACCATATGTATTATTTATAGCTTTGTATTAGTATTACAGTAAGCTATATAGCTTGGATGAGTATACTTTGGATATGTGCGCTAGTAAAGAATTTTTTCAGAACAAAAAAATTCATCTACATATGTGTTACAAATTAGTCACTTCACTTTAGTTCCTATCTTTGCATTCTACAAGTACTGTAAAAGTTGCATAATCACCACAAAAATCGTACTCCCTCTGTCCGCCATTACTTGTCGTTTTAGCAAAAACGACTGCGCGTGAAATTAATTGTCGTTCTCGGCTTTCGAGAGCTTCTTCACCTCATTCTGACCAAAATGCCCTCGCTCCCTTTGCAAAGCCGATTTCTCACATCTGATCCCATGGCTGCTGAATCCTTATTCTCCTCTCAAAATTCACCAAAATTTGAGAGGGAAATTGAAAATCAAACTGGGTGGGAAATGGAAAATTTGGGCTCTGTTCACTGTGTTCAATATATATTCCTGCAATTGAATAAATTTTGGTCTCCTCTACTCCGTCCACATCTTCCAACTTCATTCCAAAAAAAAGTTATTCGAAATTGGGTTGTTGAATTCGATTATGGAAACCGTCGAGTACAGGGAAGATTCGCAGTACGATTCCATTATTGAATTTGACGATTCAATGAACATGGTGGTCCGAGATTCAATCGGAATCGTGGCAAAGGTCGTGGATGCGGGGAATGAGGCTTCAGGCGACCGCATCGAGGCTATCGTTGATGATTCCAGCGACGGTGTCATCGAGGCAACCGTGGATGATTCCGGCGACGAAATGGCGTTGATTGTGGAGGATACTTTCTGCGATGATGGGGATATGCCTTCGGGTCGCAAGAGGAAATTGGAGCCACTTGTGAATTTCAGGAAAGTGAAGACCAGGGTAGGCGAATCACGGCTGAAAGTTATCCACGATTTCGACTTGAATGAACCCTCGTCTGAGGAGAGACTGTTGGCCGCCAAGTACAAGGGAGAGAGAGATTTCGACCTCAACAAACTCCCAATTGCAGGTATGTTTGAATTCGAGGACCCAAGTTATGAACCAGACTTTATTGAGATGTTACGTCTCTTGCTTCCATCCTACTACTGATGACCAAAATGTATTTCTTCTAGTTTTTGGTTGATCAACAGAATGGTGTTGTTGATGTATGTGGAATTGGTTGTATTTTGTATGTAAGGAACAAGTTTTTGGTTATGTTAGGCAATATGCAAGCTGTAAGTAGGTAGAAAAGCTGAATGATGTAAAAATCAAACCAAAATATCAATGTATTGTATCAAGTTTATTCTAGATTGCTCGGTGTTCTTAGTTTCTTTCCAGATTACTCTTTGTTTTTAGGTGGAATTGGTTGGAATTTGAGTGGAAAGCATGGGAAATAAATAAAATCAGTTTGTGTTTGAAGTCTTCTTCCAGATTCATCTCTGTTTTCAGTTTGTTTGTAGCCTTTTTTTTCACCAATTAATCTACTTTCGAGCATTGTGGTTTGTGGTTGGATTTTGACAGGACCAATTGGACTAAGAAATTCATGCTTGTGTTTGAAGTCTTTTTCGAGATTCATCTCTGTTTTCAGTTTACTTCCTGTCTTTTGGCAAAGCAATTAATCTACTCTGCATTGTGGTTTGTGATTGGCATCTTGATCCAGACATGCATGAATTTGGATTAATGGTTTGTGGATTGTTTGAGCAATGACTTCAATTTGTACATGCTAGGAATTGGATGTATGGTTTGTGGTTTTTTCCACACTTGATCAGTCATTACTGTCCATATGGTTTGGAATATCTCTGTTTTTTAACCAAATGATCTATACTATTGTGAAAATGGTTCTTTGCTTCCGATTTGTGGTTTGTTTGAGCAATGATTTCAATATCAGTTTAGAGTTGGTTTGGATTGGTATTCGTATGTGGTTAATGTACATTTGCATTGTGGTTATTGTATATCTTCTTGGCTGAATTATTGGAGTGGGAAAACATGGAACATAGCTTGTGTTTAAAACTATTCATTTGGTTGACACTGTTTTCAATTTCATATGTTTAAAACTATTCACTTGGTCTATATTTCTCCCTGAAATTCAAACATATTGAACTGCTGTGCCAAGCATATTGAAACAGAGACAGAGATTAGATGAAGGAAACTCAATTTATTATTCATACTCCATCACAAAACACATGTGACAGAGTTCTTAGGGAAAGGGAAACAACATATGAACATTAAAACTCCATCAACCAGACGTGACAGAGATTATGTAAAGGAAAACAAGACTCAGTTTGATGTTGAACTAATCAGTGGTTGGAATGCCTGGAATGGCATTCGCAAACCTGTTCAGCTCAACATCAGCAACCCTCGCATTGTTGGCTCCTAGATGTAGCACACGTCTCTTATGCTCCAGATGAGCAATCCCAGTTGAGAGATGTGTGATACACTTAGCCAGCATATCAACAGCTGGAATGGTTAGCTCCCCAAAGTCGTCTTAAAAGATATCAGCCTTCCGCTGGGTCAGCTCCTCCACTCTTTGGTTCAGCAGCCCGACGTGAAGATTGGTTCGAAGCACCAAGTGGTCTAGCTGCACGATCTCCTCTTGGAGCTGCCTGCTCAGCTCTTGGACCTCATTCAGCATCTCAGCTTTGGCTTCGCGTTCCATTGTCAATGACCTGCACAAAGATTCAAAGAGGTGGAAGATAAGAAGGATGATTAGTAGATGAGTAATTGTGGCCGTTTAGGGTTGTGGTGAAAGAAGGGAAAAGAAAGCATTTATAGTGGCTGCCTAGGGTTAGAAACGCCTGTTTGAAGAGGTGTAAACCAAGTGGTCAAACGGTGTGGTGTTTGGGAAGGTAAAAGGCTGCCTACAAATCAGGAATCTATTTGTAGCAATACACTCCTTTTCTGCTTAGATACCTGATAAAAGCTTCCAACCTACTTCCATCCTAGCACACAGTAGATTCATCACATGATCAATTTGGAGTAAAATTGGACACGAAATAGGGCAAGTTAATGTAAATCCAACTTCATCGATCAAGGCAAAGCAATTCAACAAATCATTGTAACCAAACAGCAACCCAATCTCTCATTTAAACCACACATCTCATCCAAACGTGCAACTAAAGTTGTCATTCAAACCAAACATGTCATCCAAACCAGCAACCAAACATCTCATTCTAACCATACATCTCATCCAAACCAGCAACCAAACATCACATTCAAACCACACATCTCATCCAAACCAGCAACCAAACATCTCATTCTAACCATACATCTCATCCAAACCAGCAACCAAACATCACATTCAAACCATAGATCTCATCCAAACCAGCAACCAAACATCTCATTCTAACCATACATCTCATCCAAACCAGCAACCAAACATCTCATTCAAACCATTATAACCATAGCAATTTATGCAGACATGAATTGAACATAGAAGTTGCTTCCAAAGACAATCCACCTTGTACTTATATTGGTGCATCAAATTAGTATTCACATATCTTGCACAAATCCACATAAGAAGAGCACACTATGTTTGCTCCACATACAATAATTAACAGTAGCAAACAGAGAATGATCTTCTCCCTTTGGCCGTGCAAATCCTAACCAGAACTCCACCCAAAAGGTACAACCTAATGACTATAATAGCCAGCATATTTGCACTATATGCTATATGTACACAAAATACTCCACTAGTTGCACATCATCTACCCAAAAAATCCATTAATAAACTGCAACTTTTAACAAAAAATGGCCCATCAAACTGAAGTTGGATCTTCACATCTGCATCCTAAAAAACAGGCACAAGTACAATGTCAATACATATTATTGAATGAAAACACAGTTCAAATATGACATGTACAACCAACTGAAAAGCCTTACATTCATCAGCAGGAAGATGAGCAACAACAGTGGCAATGAGAAGTGGATCACACGACAACATGGAAGGTAGCAACCCTTGCCTAGCTAATTGTTCCTTCTTCATGTGAGGAATTTTGTACACATTTGAACCTCTAATTTTCAAGATCTCAATCATGCATGATTGGAGAGTTAGGAAAATGTTGTTAGCCTTAAAAGTAGGAAACTCAAAGAAAGCTTTGTTAACTGCTTCCACCAACTGATCCATATTTCTTGCACACCTCTTTGATTGCAGTGATTGAATTGCTCTAAAAAACCCTAGATCAAGCACATTCAAATCAGGCGAATTAGGGGGTTGACTCAAAAGTGTAATCTTCAAACCCACTTTATCTACTGCTGCTAAAAAATCTACATCATCACAATGTATATGTGTTTTTGCATTGTCCTGTTGGATGATAATTTCATCCATGACACTATCCCCCGGCCATTTGTCCTTAATGGCTGGTAGTATTTTCTCAATCATGAATTGTCTAATAACAGCCCTATCTACCTTGGTAATTGGCTTAAGTTCTAGAGTTCCAGCTATCCTATTTGCACTTGACCTCACCGCAGCCACCTCTGTTACCAATGGGAACACCCCTATCTTACCATCAAATGTACATTCTCCATGAGAATCAAATCTAGGTCTAGCAACAGCTGCAAGAAACATAATTTTAGGTATAAAATTAGAACTTTTAATGTTCCTTACAGGATCATCTTCGTCCGCAAGAAGATAGTAAGTCTGCACCTTCCTTGTCATTTGGAACCATTTTTCATCTATGTGCACCACATTTTCCATGTCGTAAAACTGGTTGGAGGTTGGATCAATGGAGGACAGACAATGACGCACCCTTTGCACACGGTTCCCCTCTGTCAATGTTGGTTTCACCGCATTACTGTGCCGCTTCAATTCTCCACTTCTCAATTTTGTTTGTAAAAATGACTTGGATACACCGAGGATTCCAGCGAGAGACCTCAGAGTTGTCCTATCTCGTAATGGAACATCTCTAATCTTCTGGATATCAAATTGGATACGCTTTCTGCCACAATTTCTAACTCTGGACTGTGAAACCTCGTTATTTGCAGACTCCCTTCCCCTCTTCCAAAGCCGTTAGATTGAACGAATATGCACATTGAAGAATTGGGCAACTTCGGTTGTCGTTGTCCTCTTGAGCTTCCCATTAACACTTTTTGTTAGGAGCATTTGGTAAGCAGCGTGTCTGTTCTCGTTACAAAGCTCTCTTCTAACTCCAATTTGACCTACCATCAACAGCAAAGAAACGCAATCAAGATGAGGAGAGAAAACCATTAATAAATTAACATCAACCATTAATAAATTAAACCATAATCACGACAGGAATGGAATAATTTGACCTTCAACACCTCCGCCATGTTCTGGGTCCGGAGCATCTTCATGGATTGCGTCCAAAATCGGCGAAGTTGGGGTCTGTTCTTCATCTTCTAAAACAATCCCGACACCTGAGGATGGTAATGAGTTGTTTGCAAACAGAGTGAGAGGGTCAATTTGGTGGGTATCCATTGCTTGGCCGCAAGACTTGGTGAAGCGAGTAGAAGGTGAGATTTGAGACTTCTGGAGTCAAGCAAAAATGGATGGGGAGCTGAAAATGTTGAAGTGAGACCATTGTCCCCAAATATATTCAAATTTGGGCGGCCAGAGTTCCAATTTTTGGTTTGAAATCAACTCGAATTTTGGAGGGAGGCCGAGAAAATTTTGGGAAAATTCGCGCGGCCAAAGCAATGAACGAAGTACAGAGATGAAAGGAATACAGAGCTGAGGGAAGAGGAGGGGCAGCAAGGTCTTCTCACCCACGCGCACAGTGCCGCCTTAAACTCCGTGCCCACTGCTAAAACGACAAGTAATGACGGACAGAGGGAGTATTAAACAAACCTAATAATCACAAAAACAAAAAAAATGTCATTTAACAATGCTTATTGTTGAAGTGTGCGAACTAAAATCCCACATCGGAAAAAAAAGAAAAATAAAGTCTAAATATAAAAGGAGAAGATCTTCTTAATGGAATGAGGCCTTTTGTGAAAACCGTGCGAGCTCAGGCCCAAAGCGGACAGTATCATTCCATTAAGAGAGACTCGAGTGAGTCTTCATTTCTCCAACAAATGGTAGCGGAGCCGAAAGTTCGGCTGGGCCTGAGTAATGGGCTTTGATGTGGGAGGCACGCTATGAATCTCCGGGCCGAACTGGAATAAGTACGGTGAATCTCCGAGAGGAACTTGAAGTCGATGGGTCCTGTTGAGGACTATGTAGGGCTTCGTTCGAGAGGGAGATTGTCGGGCTCAGATGATGGGCTTGGTGGTACTTAGTTCGAGGGGGAGATTGTTGGGGTGTGCGAACCAAAGTTCCACATTCATAAGCTTCGAACTCCCCGATGATCGGGGCGAGGATTGTGGCCGCTTGGAGTCATTGCCGGGGGAGGGGGAGGGGGAGGGGGGGCTCCGACGTAGACACTTCGATGCTTAAGTTAGTATGGTTGTACAAAATGGCAGGGGTTCGAGTAGCGATCCTAGGCTTACCTTTTGTCTTTGAATGGTGGCGTATTTATAGGCAAAGCGCGAGCGTTACCTCTAGGGGAGAGGGCGTTATATGGGAGCGATAACGCCCTAGTGACGTCATGGTAGGTAACCCCAAGTGACGTCATGGCTGACCTGGGATGGGATATTGTCGTGAGTGTGAACAGATGACGCGTGAGACCCCCCTGATGTCGACCATCCCAGGGCTCTTCTCTCGATGAGGGGCAGCAACCTCCGCGGTAGGCGCCCGATAAATACCGCCGTATCCGGCCTTAACGCGGGGGTAGTGACGGAAACACCCTTAAAATGGTCTCGATTGTTATCACACATCGGAAAGAAAAGAGAAATAAAGACTAAATATAAGAGGAGTGAATCTTCTTAATGGAATGAGGCCTTTTGTGAAAACCGTGCGGGCTCAGGCCCAAAGCGGACAGTATCATTCCATTAAGAGAGACTCGAGTGAGTCTTTATTTCTCTAACAAATGGTAACGGAGCCGAAGGTTCGGCTGGGACTGAGCAATGGGCCTTGATGTGGGTGGCACGCTATGAATCTCCAGGTGAGCTTGAAAAGTACAGTGAATCTCCGAGAGGAACTTGAAGTCGGTGGGTCATGTTGAGGACTATGTAGGGTGATTGACGTTTATTTACATATATTTTTACCATCTTAAACTACTTTGTTTAGGGTAAAAATAATCTCTTTCACGTCAATTTGGTCTCTTTTGGAGGAAGTCTTGGGCAAGAGAAGATTTGAAGGAAACAGATGCCTTGAGCGACAAAGTGGCAATGTTGGCTGCATGCTTGGCCAAGATTGCAGAGATAGAGGCGTGCTGATTATGGATTCAAGGAAAGCGGGTTCGGATCAGGAAGTCAGCTGGCTGTTACATCCCCTAGGATAAAATATCGGATGTAATCTTATTTGAACAAAAACAATCTCTTAGTATCTTATTTATTATTTAATTTTCGAATTTGAATAATTGAGATTATATCCCTATCTTTTAGCTATTTGAAGTTTTGAATTAGGAAAGGAACGTGATTGGTGGGGACTCTAACCTTGTTAAAGGTTAGGGAAGACTGTCAATTACGGGATCTTCCTTCTTCCAACTTCTGGTTCTTGTAAACTTTCACTCTGTGATAATTCGGTTTTGAATATCACAGATTTTATTTTAATTCATGTTCTTCAATTATTCTCTTCTTTAATTATTATGTCTAGTAGCTAAACACCTAATTCTTGGTAAGGGTTGAGTGAGCGTACTTGTAATTCGTGAGGCCGATCGTTCTTATTATCCCCTCTTTCGTAATTAATTCAAGTTCTGTTTTAACAAACCGGTTCCCGTCTAGGCTAAGACTTGATCGATCTTAGGCAAGACGACGAATTTGTAGCCAGTCACGAAAGGGACGAGCGAAACCGGAATGACACACGTAGGCAGCTAACCTCGCGGGGGTTAGTGGACTTGAATTGATATAGGCCTAACCAGACTGACAATCTAGGGCTCCAAGTTGGGAGTAGCTTAGCCTAGACTCTGTCTTTCCCTATGCCATTGAGAAAACGCATGTGCCTCAAGCCAACAGCCAATTGGATAAACCCTTTAACCAGTAAGGTGTCCACTGGCCAGGATCACTAGGAAAGGGGGTACCCTCCAAGTGATTTGAATAGGAGGAAAGCAGGATTGGAAAGGGGTTCCTCCCAATCTATAGCAGAGTTATGAGAGAGAAAGAGAAAATCTAAGGTCGATGATCGATTAAACAAGTAGTGCGCCCACGAATTCACCCTTACCAGGGGTTTACCTCACGACAGTTCGCAACCAACCTCATTCTGCAATCTTAGCTAAGATCTCTTTCTGCCTAAGATTGCCTTTTTTCTATTTAATTATTGCTTGTTCTCTTTTATGCTTTGTTTATTTTAATTGCAGGAACAAAACCCCTCAACTCCAGTGACGAGGAAGTCGAGTCAAGACTACAAAATCCCAACTAGATCTCTGTGGACGAACCTCTCATCATGATCTACGAGTCCCTTGTGGACGAGTGATAAGTTGTATTCCTACCTCATTTCTATATCTTTTTACAACTAAATTTGATGCTCTTGACACGCAATCATAGGGTTTCGTTCGAGAGGGAGATTATCGGGCTCAGATGGTGGGCTTGGTGGTACTTAGTTCGAGGGGAAGATTGTTGGGGTGTGCGAACTAAAGTCCCACATCGGAAAGAAAAGAGAAATAAAGAGTAAATATAAGAGGAGTTGATCCTCTTAATGGAATGAGGCCTTTTGTGAAAACCGTGTGGGCTTAGGCCCAAAGCGGACAGTATCATTCCATTAAGAGAGACTCGAGTGGTCTTTATTTCTCCGAAAAAATGGTAGCGGAACCGAAGGTTCGGTTGGGCCTGAATAATGGGCCTTGATGTGGGTGGCACGCTATGAATCTTTAGGCCGAACTAGAAAAAGTACGGTGGGTCCTGTTGAGGACTATGTAGGGCTTTGTTCAAGAGGGAGATTGTCGGGCTCAAATGGTGGGTTTGGTGGTACTTTGTTCGAGGGGGAGATTGTTGGGGTGTGCGAACTAAAGTCCCACATCGGAAAGAAAAGAGAAATAAAGTCTAAATATAAGAGGAGTAGATCTTTTTAATGGAATAAGACCTTTGGTGAAAACCGTGCGCACTCAGGCCCAAAGCAGGCAATATCATTCCATTAAGAGAGACTCGAGTGAGTTTTTATTTCTCTAACAAATGGTAGCGGAGCCGAAAGTTCGGCTGGACCTGAGTAATGGGCTTTGATGTGAGTGGCACGTTATGAATCTTCGGGCCGAACTGGAATAAGTACGGTGAATTTCTGAGAGGAACTTGAAGTCGATGGGTACTGTTGAGGACTATGTAGGGCTTCGTTCGAGAGGGAGATTGTCAAGCTCAGATGGTGGGCTTGGTGGTACTTAGTTCGAGGGGGAGATTGTGTAGGGTGTGCGAACCAAAGTCCCACATCGGAAAGAAAAGAGAAATAAAGACTAAATATAAGAGGAGTGAATCTTTTTAATGGAATGAGGCCTTTTGTGAAAACCGTGCGGGCTCAGGCCCAAAGCGAACAGTATCATTCCATTAAAAGAGAGTCGAGTGAGTTTTTATTTCTCTAACACTTATATCCATGTTCATGACTCTATTGACATTACTCATATGGTTATAAAGTTATTAACCTCACTTAATTAGTCGCTACTCCTCTAGTGGATACAATTCTAAGGTTGAGTTAGAAATGTTCGTAAACGAGAACATATGATACCAAAGCCATATTTGAATTTCAACGATATTAGATTACAAGTTGGGATAAATCACTATATTTATAGTTAGGCAAAATAAATTATTATATTTGTTTATTCAATCAACATTGACCGCTCATACCTAAAACTAGTAATGCATTATTTGACACTTTGTAAAATAAGAGAAGCTTGATTTTTTTCTACTAAAAAATTTGGGAGATTACTTTATTCCAATTTAATTTTTTTATAGGGAAAGAAATAGCCACAATATATATTTTTATAAAATATAATCATTTCTGGTTATAGATAATTTTTTGGCTAAATGCCTATTTTAGTTCCTAAATTTGTCTAGAATTTTAGAATTAGTCCACACGTTTGTCTTTTATCAAAACTGATCCTCATGTGTTGTATAATTGACTAAAATCAATCCAATTAATTTAATTTAATTAATTTTTATTTTTAAGAATTTTAGAAAAATATATTTTTTACTAATATCCTATACATGATAATATGCTCAAAATAATAATAAATTTTTTTCTTATATTTATTATTAATTTCATGAAGGATTTTAATAAAGAATAATATTTTTTTGAATTTTTTTTAAAATAAAAATTAATTAAATTAAATTAAATTAATTGGACTTCAGCCAATTATATAAACATGATCAATTTTAACCAAATATAAACGTAAAGACTCAGTGTAGAACTTTAGACAAATGTAATGACTAAAATGAGCATTTAGTTTAAAATTTTAATTTTTTTATGTAATAATGTTTTATTTTGATTGAGTAGATAAATAGAATGATTTATTTATGTTAATTATAAATGTTGTTATTTATTATTATTATTATTATTATTGAAAGGAGGCCCATAACCTAATAAAAGTCCACAACACAGTCCAAGCAAGAACCAACAATAGAAAGGCCTATAATCAAGTTTTTAACGGAAAAAAATTGTGAAGTATAAACCAAATTTTAGCTCTTCTTCCTTCATTAGTTTCTTTTATCGCTCCCTCAACAGTCTCCACCGTTGAAACTTCTGGAAAACCAAAACTAACATGCGCAGCGTCTACCTCCCTTTTACTCAGTCACCACAGCGTAGTAGCCAACTCAACCACAACCACAACCACCCACTCTCTCTCCTCCATTTATCTTCCTTCTTTCCAAACCTCTCATCCTCAATTTCACATGTGCAGAACCAAAATGGCAATCAATGCCACTGATCCATCCCAATCCCCCCGCCACCGCCCTCGCTCTCGCTCCACCCAATCTCCCCGCGCAACGCCTAGCCAAGGCCAAGCAACTTCCTCTTCTTCCTCCGCCGCCTTTGCCTTTCCGTCCTTCTCCTCCTCCTCCTCAGATCCCTCAACCTCCAATGCACCCAACGCTTTCTACACCACAACCTCCGTCTCCTCCACCCTCTCCAGCCGCACTTCCCTCTCCAGCCTCCGTCAATCCCTATCCCAGAACCCCCACATCTACGACATCTCCGAGATCCGCGCCGCCACCAACAACTTCCTCGCCAAACGCCACTCATCCTCCTCCTCCTCCCCCTGCTGGCGCTGCAACCTCCGCAACACCAACACCATCGTGTTCCAGCGCAAGTTCCGCCGGAAAATCGAAACCTCTCAGCTCAAGCAACGGTTGTCCGTCATATGCCGGAGCCACCACAGCAGCGTCAACAAACTCCTCGGCGCATCCATCTCAGGAGATCACATTTACCTCGTCTACGATTTCATCAGCGGCGCCAATCTCGCCGATTGCTTGAGGAATTCGAAGAACCCTAACTTCACTGTGCTGTCCACGTGGATGTCGAGAATGCAGGTCGCGACGGATCTGGCCTTCGGTCTCGATTACATCCACAACAAAACAGGGCTTAACATTAGCTTAGTACATAATCACATCAAGAGCAGTAGCATTATTGTGACGGAGCCGTTATTTAACGCAAAGATCTGCCATTTTGGGACGGCGCAGTTATGTGGAGAGGTGGAAGATGAGGACGTAACCGTATGGGAAGGGAAGAAGAAGAAAGACAAATGCGAAACTAACGAGACGAGCAGTGGAGAGGAAGACGAGGAAACGGAGGAGGAGAAATTAACTTCGTTTAGGAAGAAGAAATTGGAGAGATCTAGGACCGGGGAGAGGCAATTCGAAGGAGTGAGGGGGTACATGTCGCCGGAATTTCAAGCGACGGGGATGGCGACGCAGAAGGCTGACGTGTATGCGTTTGGGGTGGTAATATTGGAGTTGTTATCCGGTGAGGAGCCGTTCAAGTACAGGTACGATAAGAAGGGAGGGGATTTTGTACGGACGTCGGTGATGGAGATGGCGAGGGCGGCGATCGGCGGTGGTGCGGAGGGAAGAGAAGGGAGGTTGAGGCAGTGGGTGGATGGGAGGCTGAAGGATTCGTTTCCGGTTGGGGTGGTGGAGAAGATGACACGTGTGGCGCTGGATTGCGTACACGTGGATCCGGACAAGCGGCCTGATATGGGACGCGTGGCGGGGAAATTTTCAAGGTGGTATATAGAGTCGGGAATATGGGCTGATAGTTTGAAGATTTCTGACCAGATTTCAGTTTCTTTGGCCGCTAGATGAGAGAGGAATGAATAAAGTAAAGATGGCGGCTGCTTTTCTTAATTCCCTTTAATTTTTTAACGTCGAGAACTTCGCCTCTTTGACAAAGACAGGAGTGGTTGGAGGATGTAAAAATTATGTTTTTTTGATAAATAAAAGGAAAATTAAATATAGGTTGAATGAAGACTAATTTGTAAAATTGAAGGTACAGCCTGACAGGACGAGGGAGGAGGAGGAGGGTGATTAGTTTTTTATGTTAACAAGAAGTATATTATTTATTGGTGGGATAATTAGAGCATAATCAGAGATTTTATTTGGATTGTATCCGGCAGGCATTTACTTACTAGTTTTTGTAACTCCATGTAATGTACACTACAGGAGAAGCAGACGTGTGGTCCAGTTGGAAGGGAACCAAATCTCATAAAAAATTAATGAGCGTCAGTGGTCGTTTGGTGATACAGTAGATCACTAAATAATACTTAATCACCATGACACCATTTACTCTCTTCTTTTTTGACCTAAATAAAAAATGGCAGCCCTTTTTGAGAAAAATGAAATGCTAATATCCAAATCCAACAAACTAATTTAAGACTGCTCATCACTTTCCATCCTGTTCTGACTTTTGGAGTTTGGACTACTATAATTAAGAGTCATTCATGCGTTCGTACACCTGTATTCAATTGAGCATATGCATCTTTCAGTGGACATCTAACAAACAAAAGGTGATCCCATTCCCATTCCCATTCCCACCACCATCTAATGTTTCTCCTCTTTCTCCAATCCAAACACACCCTAACATAGTAGGGAAGCATATTCACACCAGTTTTTCTTTTCTTTTAAGGCCTACCGAGAGCGAGACTTTAGAAGAGCAGGACCATAACACAAGGTCCCTTACAAAAATGTCAAAACAGAAAAGCAAACACTATTCTCAAATAAGTCAGAAGTCAGAAGTCAAAAGTCAAACCACACCAGTCGCCATTACTGCTCGCTAGAAATGCCAGAAAACATTAAAAAGAAATAAAGAGCATGGACAAACTGTGCATTTCAAAAGTATCAACATCACTTAATCACCACGAGGAAAAATTCAACGCAAAAACCAGTCAAGCATTCATCCCCTGCTCTCTTATACTCCCTCCGTGAATAATTACATGACTTCCTCGCATCCCAATATTCAGTAGGGAACGCATATCGAGGAGGCCGGATGAGGTATTATTTGACCCCAAAAAAATCCGAAATTTTTTGTGAACGTAGGTTAATCCTTAACGTACTTCCTAGAAAAAATTAGGGGTAAAATTGTCTCAAATAGTGAGTCTACCGGCCGTTTTAAGATACGTGCCGAAACAGTAAAAGCAAATGTTAAAACGTCATCTAATTATTTACGGAGGGAGTACTTACTATAAAGTCTAACCTACAGTCTGCCATAAATAAATAGAAACACGAGTTATTTGAGACAAACTATAAATACAAGGAGTTATCTAAAATATACTAGTATTACAAATGGACGAATGCAGGAGGTAAATGTGACCGTAGAATCAAGTTTCACAAGCATGCATTTCTAAGTAAGGGTTAGATTACATCTATCTACCAACAATATCTGAAACATTATAGATTTCGTAAATCGGCTACACAAACATATCATATTAAGCAATATATCCTAACAATTCAAGCACCTCTATTAGCAACAAAAGACTATTGGCCGGATTCTATTTCTACGTAAGTGCAGGTGATGTCTTAGCTTTATGGTACTGAAAAAAGTTGTTGATGGGCATCGAGGAACTAAAGCTTAGTAGCAGTGGATGGGGAGACAACAGGAGCAGATAACGAGACATTATGTTTGCTTCTCCTTGAATTAGAATGCATGTTGGTTAGGTCTCTGACCTGGCGCAGAACAAACTCTGGTAGTTTATTTGGTACTCGTCTTTTCACTTGCTCAACCTGCACAAATCATTTCCAAAGCAGTTCAACGTTTCGAAATGCAAAGAAGGAGCATGCAGATTATGCGCACAAGTTTCTTTGTATAATTAGCAGCATAGGTATAGCAATCATATTACTTAATTGGAATGCACGAGTAAGGCACAATTAGGAAAGCATAAAACAATTTAGAGACTGACCTCTCTCTTCCTGCGCACCTCATCGCAGATAGCTCTTACAAGGGTTCGCCATTTGTCCTGAAACCTCATTAACGTGAGAAAACGTAAGAAAATATTTTGCGGTATTTAAAAAGGCATGCAACTGAATCACCTTCAGATTTATACATGTGCGATGGGATGAGGAAAATAGTGATCCCTTTATTACACCCCATTTTCCAGCTCCATGGAGAGAAACATGTTCGATTAACTTCTTAATCTCGGAAGTGGTCCACCTCTTGTGACCGCGTTTCTGTGTCCTGCCCTTTTGAGAATTACTGCTCGTGAAACAATCATCTTCCAAGATGTCGTGTTGGGATGCTGTTGAATTTCCCATATCAAAATCTTCATTCGAAACTGAAACCTCATTTTTCTTGCAATCTTCTGAGCCATAGGCCTAAGCAACACAATGATGACCTTTAATTTGACGTGTACAGTCATACAGTAAATGAAGCAAAGCAAACAATACATAATCAGTCAACAAAAAAACAAAATAAACTGTGAAGTGTGAACATCCTTTGACCTGAAAACACATACTAATAAGCATAAGTTACATATAGAGCGAGAAATTTCTTAACAAGAGTACAGATATAATAGGTTTTGACTTGATAAAATAACATGAGACATGTACCAAGTGGCCAAGCAACCTGGTGATTTAGAGTGAGAACTAAGGTGTGTCATATCTCATTGAACTGAAAAGCAAGCCTCATTTAAGAAGAGTTACTCAACAACAAGGATTTAATTTTCTTCGTGCGTGCTTTCTGTACTTTAAAGTCAAATGCAAACTCAATATCAGACCCTTTATAAGATTCCTCTTGATGCACCAACCGTGCTACTCCAAAATGCTGGTTGTGAGATCTAGCATGCAAAAATTCATGCCTTGAGTTCTCATATGAAGTCCCGTGTTTTCTCAAGGGAAATCTTGATTTTCGCTTTTGTGAACCACTACGGCTTTTCCTGGTAGATTTTTGCAGTCTCACTTAAGGAACGACTGCATCTTCTATATTAGTCTTATCCATGGAAGATATTCCAACGTCCCCACAAAGAAGATGGGCACTTAAAAAGGTCACCATCAGCACACTTCTCACTTTTAACATGCTTCTCTCCTGTCAGGTGCTGGCTATCCAGCGTATCTGTTTATGAATCGAAGACACTGCCCAAGGAAGTGATACTTGATAGAAATATAGAATTTTCATCTTCAAACTCGGGAATACCACACTTCAATGGACTTGGATCATAGGTTGACTCACAGTCCTGCTGCAAACTAAACAAAATGTGGCACTTCAGCCATTGCTTGTCAATGACAGATGGTCTGCACCCAAACTTTCTTCTAAAGACATGATCAAGTTCCTGGGCTGTCATCTGGTCCAGTAATAATGGATAGTTGTTGCATGTAGATTCTGGTACTGTTATCCTTTCAGAAGACATATCAGTCATTTCAGCACCACAATCTCTTTGCTGGAGGCCTGGGGACTCGCTTTCAGTAGCCACATCTCCAATATGGAATTCTTTGAGTGGACCACAGTTCGCCGCAGCTTCAGAATCTAGAGGAAAAGCACATGTTCAGATGCTAACAAGAGAAACTGTGTAGAAAAACGACATAATCAAATTTGGATAATTCTGCATGGACCTACCAAGAGCTTCATCACATGTAGGCTGGTTACAAAAACTTTCAAGAACCTTCTCATCATAGCTTTTCATCCTATCACAACTTCCCTACAAATAGATAAGCATTATACTCCAATTTTCAGCCAGAGATGTAAATTATGACATCAACCATTGAGAAAGGAAAAAAGGGTAAGAAGAATATGTTCCGAGTTGGAGTTAACTGGTAACTTTTTGGCAGACTAGTCTCTCACAGGAGCATGTCAGCCTAGAAGCAGTTCACACCATAGTGTCATGCAAAAGAAAAGTGCTTCCCTAGGTCAGCAAATTAACTACGTGGCAAAACAATGGATTAAGGAGATGGTGTCCTAACTACTAAAGGTGATTTCCAGGAAAACCTGGAAATACGGGAGTTCAAGTCAGTTGTTCCAGTCAAGGTAAGATTTGGAGAAACCAAAGAAAAGGATGACTGTCCCACATGCAATCCACGTTGTTGTGAAATTTTCCCCTCCGGGTCTCAATCAAAGAAATATCACAGTTGAAAAATAAATTCATCTCATGTTGTATGAAATTAGAGAAGAGTATATAAAACCAGGAACCAAACTAGAGTCGAAGTACTCATGATACATACTTCTATATTAGTTCCTACTTCATCTTGAGTGAGAAACAGATACAATAACTCATCTGCATCATAAGAACATATAAAAATCATCACTAATAATTGAAGGGAAAAATGCAGTGCAGAGATATATATCCACCAGTAGTAGGACGGCATCCAATAACAAACAACGCACTCAACAACTCATCTCTAGACTCTAATCAAGAAATACACCAATTAGTTCGTCAAATGATCGATCATTAATAATATCTATCAGATAACAGGACCACAGGAACTTATAAAAGAAATGCTGGAACAGGATATTTGCCGAACAGTTTGTCAAGATGAGACCAAATGCTAAATTAAAATCTACTAAAACAAACAACAGAATGTTTTTTCCCATTTATAATGACGATGAATAAGATGGGTTCTGAATTAGGACCACATTTCCTCCACACCCTATTTAATATGTCCATATTGATTTTTTGACATCTATGCTCCCACGAAATTTATATGACAAGCAAAAGTAAAGCTAGGAACCTTCTTCTCCTCCAGCTTGACACTCTCCAGTATGTGTCAACAATAACAAGACACTTAGAAAGAAAGAAGCGGAGAAAATGATCACAAGATGGAACTATAAGTTGGAAAGATCATTACCACTGTCAAAATTAACCTCATCAAGCTTAAAAGCACACGAAAGACTTTCAACAATATGTCCCTTTGGCACAATAGGGTCAAAATTAGCAGCACCATCAAGACAATATCTATTACATTCAGGTTCCAGCATGGAATATGGAAGTCCTACAACTTCATCTTCCAAGGCAGTAAAATATGACACGTCAGCATCAACCTGCAAGACGAGATAATGCTTAAGAACATGGTGTCCTTACACCAGAACAAGCATACAAACAAGTGTCTTCAACCAAAAGAAAAAACAAACTAGCCAGTGTCTGAAACCTAGTAATGACTGTGACTCAAGCTTAACAATTTGCACAATCCATATCATGCTAACACAAATACCTCAGGAAGGTTATATATGAACATGCTTGCATTCTTATCAGAAGTCATTGAAGCAAATCTCGGCGCGGTGTCTATCATCATCTTAAGTCTTTCCTCACCCACCTGTCATCAAGCCACAAACGGGCGATTCAGCATGTACCGAGCATTAAAGTTGCAGAGCATCAAACTTTTAGAAGTCAGTAAAGCTACAATCCTGCAAAGAGGGTTTGAAACCCACATGCTAATCTCCTACTGTAACCCACAAGCATGAAACCCACATGTAAAAGGTAGATAACGAAGAATGAAAAGATAAAATATGACATATTCACAACAATAATCAGAAACCCACATGTACAATTAACCAAAAACAGAGCAGAAAAGTCACCATATTCCAAAGAGAAAGAGCTAAACCAAGGTATCTGCGCATAAAATGAGGTTAACCTAACTTCAAATTTCTACTTCATTTCCCCGAGCGAAATGTGGTGAAATACTTACAGTGAGTAGTAGAGGTAGGGGATGAACGGAATTGGGTGAGAAAATATTAGAATCAGTGACGAGAGTGGAGAAAGAAGAAGTTTATCTTTATGGCACACTCTTTTAAGTGTAATGTGTGTGACAGTGAAGCTAAGAGGCGGAGAAGAACATGGAGGGAAAATAGGGAGGGAAGGTGGACCGGTGCAGGATATTTTTATTTTTCTCGGTGGACGTGACATGGATTTTAGAAAGTGGTTTTTTTGGAATGGTTGAGATCCGGTAAGCATTAATCGTATTCTTTCCCTTCGCGTCGCGTGTGTCTGAGCCACTGTTGTCAACAACTCACCGGGTAGAGTAAAAGATGGTCACAGCCACAGCTACAGCAGAAAAACGCACCACAGCTACAGCAGAGAAACGGTGCGTTTTGGAAAATTCGTACTCTCTCCTAATTTTATTAAGTATCGTTTTGACTTTTAACACGCATATTAAGAAAACCGAATGATTCACTATTTGAAACAATTTTCTCGAACGTACGAACATTTTTAATATGCGTGCTCAAAATTAAAGTTTCTAAATTAACTTCCTATATTTTTAAAATTTCAAATTAGTTTAAAAAAAATTCCGGTGAACGTGAGCGGTCGGAACAAAACGATTAAGATTGACTTTAGGAATACAAGCCTTAAAAAAAGGAACGTAAGGACCATAAGCCAGTCAAGTAGCCAACCACAAAAACTATCTCAATGTTTGCCTTCTTTTAAATTGTTTGTGCTCATCATCAAGTGTGTGTGAGATTCTACTTGAAGAAGAAACAAATATAAAACTTTATTTACTAGCATCTGGAGAAGGAATTAACAGGATGGCATTTGAGATGCAGGGGTTTAAAGAAACTTATCTATACTTTTTTTTTATCGGTCGAGACAAGACTCGAACTCGAGCTAAAGTGATACCGGTGACAAACAACCAATGAACTATGAAGAAAACTTGTCTATATAGCCAACAGATACTGGAACTCAAAGTCATAAGGTATCTTCTCAACAGTAATGGTTGGTATTTTGCCACTGTTGTGTCCCCTAAAGCAATCCACAATTGATTTCCTTAATGACCCTGATGCTGGTAACTGATGGCAAACCCATTCCACCAATGTTTCAGTGTCCATTGCAAAATCCTGCAGGTTTCTCAGCAGCAGATCAGGAAATCCAATCCTTTTTGTGCTTGTCACCACAACTGAAGCTTGCAAATACTCCAACTTTGATTTCTCCAATTCTGATACAACCCCATCACCTGTGTACACCCTCACCTGCAAACCATGTCAGAATTTAGTCAATACACGAGTAGGATCGATCTTGTTCATACCAAGTTGACCCAATAAGGGGTAAAATGCTCGCATGCAGTAGGTAACTTACAGCAGGGGATGAACGTGTTCCACAGCAAAGAGCGAATGTGACGTTGGGATCTGTCGTTTCGAGTCCATAAAGTTTGCGAACGATGGCTTGTTTGTCATCGTTTTCAGGTTTTAGTTGAACCTATGGAGGGATTGGATTAATGACAGGGCAAAGACAGAACATTTGAGTGAGTGAGTGAGTAATTACCTTGTTGGATGTGTTCCTTAAGATGTAATGCTCTATTGCTTGAGCATTGATAGTGTTTCCACCAATGTTGAGTGTTGCCTGAATTAGTTCAATCCATCAACTAAATTACAAGAAGCTAAAATGTAGAAAGTACTAATCGATCGAATCCGATGAAGTAACGGGTGGATGATATTGTTACCTTGTTCATCAACAAGAAGAGATTTTCTGGAGTAGTAGGCACTCCATATTGGAGAAAACCCTGAAATAGTAGAGAAAATAGACGTTAGGGTTTTAAACAGAAATAACATACCATAAAATAAAATAAAAGGAATTAGAAAAAAGAAGAATGAATGTTTCATAATTATACATGCATGATACAAGCATTGTACATGTTGATCCAAAATGCAAGTTTCTGTTGGTAAGTCAAGAATCTCAAGTCCACAGTTTGCAGACTGCTCATTAAAACTCTGCACCACAAAGCAACACCAGAAATGAAGTTATTATTCATCATATGAACCATTTGCTAGTAATAGCAAGCAACTCGAATCGATTGAAGTGTTACTACCTTAACTTTCTGAGCAAAGGAACAGAATTAGAGGTGGATATGCATTTAGGGTCAATGGAATTGGATGTGAATATGACCAAGTTCTTGTAAGGACCGATATCCCTCGGGATCGAGTCTTCCACGTTGAAGATGTCGTAAGGGTCTTGTTGTCTTGATTCTTTCTGCAACATATTATTATTGGTTGATTTGGAGTTGGAGCTGGTACTGGTGTCAACCCTGAAACTTCTTGAGATTAAAGAAGCATGCAAAGACCTTGAAATCGGACCCGACTTCTCCAATTCCATTGCCCTTGATGTTCTCAACAACCTTACATATATGAAGTTCAAACACCTGAGGATGTTCTCTGATAGCTTGTTGGGTTGCAAGTTCTGATTTGTGTCTTCTGATAGAATTGAGTTAGATAGTGATTTTGACAACTGGTCCATAGGAGTGTGAGGAAAACGTTCTTTTGTCTGAAAGAAAATAAAGCAAAAGTACAAAGTGTAAACCCTTTATCATTAGTTTATCTCGGACCGAATTTTTTTCCCCCGGAAAATACTTCACATACCAACAAACCCGACAAAAGGTACCTACCCTTGGGGATGGATGCCTAGGGTCCCTCATAGGTGAAGAATGCTTGATGAGGACTCCACTTCTTTTCGGAACCCGTTCTTGAAATTTAGGCTCCCCATGATGGAAATTGTTTTCTTTCTGATCAGAGAATAGTAATCTTGATTCTCCCATTTTGTCGCTGGAAGTGAAGTCATTTAGAGTAACATTGTAGTCGCCTTTGATTGCTTTGCTTATGAAATGCAATGCCTTGGTATCAAATCCCAATCTTTCTTGAACAGCAGGAGTAGCATTTATGTGCATGGGGGTTGGCATCATAGGAATGGTACTTAATGTGTTATTATTCTTGGGTGGTGGCTGCCATTGTTTTGATTTGGTCTCCTTGTTGATTTGCTGCTCTTGTTTCAATCCATTTTGGAGTTGGATGATTTGTCCCTCGAGCCGCGCTATCTCACCTTCCACCATTGCTAACTCTGCCAATAGCTCCTTCGTCTGCAAACAATCCCTCATCAGGAGGATTTTTAGGTTTCAAGAACTAAACAGTGTGTGTTTTCTGCAGAATTTTATGAAAATAAAATTAGAAATACCTTAGGAGGAAGGAAAGATGGGAAAGAAGCATTGTTCTTGTTGTTGTTATGCACCTCATCTAAAACCTCATGCACTTGCTCTTCCTGTTTCAGCATTTTTTGAAGCAAAGAAACCTGGAAATATGGAATTTGGTTTACAAAAACAGAGAGAAATCTCCCAAAAGAAAAAAAGAAGTTGAAAACAAATATCATTACATACTTCTCTTTCAAGTGCTTCTCTCTTTTGTTGCCCAGTACTGGGCTTCTTTCTTCTCTGTTGGTTATATTAAGGAAATTGAAGAGATATTGTTAGCGGATTAAAGTGGAATTTAAGAAATCCATCCAACTAATTAATCAAATTGAAACTTACAATATGGTGATCAGATGGTAAGCTCTCTGGTATCTGAGTAGCCCGACTAGCCATGAACTTGGAAGAATTCAAGCAAAGATGGTATATTTGTATGAAAATGTAAGTTGGTAATTAAGAAATTAATAGTGGAAATCTAATAAGAGCTTGGTGCAAGCAGGAATTAATTAATTTTGATAGGAAGTTAGTTAGTTAGGTTGGTTTGGAGGTTGATTAAGAGGGAGGGAGACGAAGTGGAGCTGTCTGGGTTGGTTGGTTAAGTTTAGTCTGTGGTAAGTGGTAACTATCTTTCTCCAATCCATTTATTGGTATGGGATGCGTACAAAAGGAGGAGTAGTCACTACTGACTGAGTAGTTTGTTAGTTTCTTGCTTTCGAATTTGGCGTAGCTTGCACTTGTGGTTTTTTCCCCCCACTTTTCTCCTTTGTAACTTCATAACCGTTTTGCTGTTATACCTTCTAACTCCCTTTCAAGGGAGCTTCCTCTCTTCTTCTTCTCTCTTACTTGCAGAGAAATGACTCAGATTCGAACTCAAACTCGAATTCCTACCACTATTTCATCATCAGTAGAAAACCAATCAAAAATGAATCTCGAACTTGCATTCCTACTATTTCGGAGACATGAACGGAGGAGCCTCCATATTAGCCTTTAAATTTTTTACGGGAAAATTTCACACAATTTTCATTCATAAAACTAGAGAATTTATACAGTCATGAATTAAGTGGTTAAGATGACACTAACTAAAGTAATTAAAATAACTCCTAAAACTATGCCATAAATACAAAAATCAAAGACTAAGAGCCTGTTCGGTATTCATACTGTCCCCGTTCGGTTGAACCACTTTTTCTGGTTTTCATATTTTTGATTTAAGTTTTTGTTCCTCAGCCTCAAATTCTATTTCACCTCAATTATTTTCATTTCACCTTTCTTCTTCCATTTCTTTCCACGAATCCCTCCATTCTTTCGCATATCAGACCCATTCTACCCTACCTTCCATCTTTCATGGTCGACCCAAAGCCTCAGCTCATCTTACTTGGTCATCCTTTTCTGGACAAAGAAACCACATCACATCACAACAAACTGCCCTTGATCAAAAAAACTAAAAAGACCCATTTCTCAAAAGTTTTACACAGTAATGGTACCAGTTTCATCCTGGCCAGAAGCCACCACAACAAGGATGGAGATTTGGGGCCTTTGAAAATTTGATTGCTAATTGTGGAATAGATAGCAAAATTAGTGAAAAATAGCAAAATTTAATCCAAACTTACAAGTTTAAATGAGGTTTGTCACTTAAATTTCAACAGAACCAAGGTGAGAACAGTTGGTGAGATCTGTGGGTTTTGTAAGATCTAAAGTTTGTTGGGGGAAGGGGGTGAGGAGGGGAAGCCGTGTGGAAATGGTGGGCATCAGTCAAGATCTAAAGTTTATCAGTGTGAGAGGGAAATATGTGGAAATGGTGACCATTATTGATATGCATGTATGGATTTTGGAGCTATGGTCTTAAATGGTGAGGTGATGAGAGAAGAAGCAAACACTTGGAAAGGAAAGAGGAGGGAGGAAGGAGGAGGCGGTGATGCGGTGGTGAGCCTTCTGGGTATTTCCACAACCATAAGCCACTTGACGTGGCGTGGGTTAATTTTGAAAAATATTTTCTTTTTCTTTTTTCTTTTTTCAGGCCAAAACAAGTTTGGAAACATGTTGTAATGAACAATAAATAAAAATATTTTTTTTTCAAAAAAATAAAAAAAATAAAAACTTTTTAATATTTTATAATTTTGTTAGATATTTTTGCACATAAATATAATTTTTTAAAATAATTTTTTAATTGGTAATATTATTAATTATCATTACAATATTAATGATCGAACATATGATCTGTGTCATATACGCATCCACTAATTAATTAAACTACGACCTTACATAAAAAAACAGTTTTTAAAAATAGGAAAGGCAAACCCAATTTGAAAAAAAAAAACAACAAACAATACCGAAAATGCACTAAGATTAACTTAAATCAATTTTCTAACACAGAAAATCAATGAATATATGACTGTTTTTTTTTTTAATGTAAATACTCTCTCGGCTTTCATATAAAATGTTTTTTTTAGCTTTGAACACAAAAACTAAGGAAATAATTAGTTTATTATTTTTTCCATATTAAATAAATTGTTAATTAATATTCATTTCTATTTTTTATATCAAATAAGTTAATTTTAAATTATGTAGAGAATTGTAAAATAATATTTAAATTAAAATAATATTTTTATTTATTAAATATAAACGTGACCCTTCGTGAAGGGGCTGTTGCCTCAAGTCCAAGCCGTTAAGTACTCTCAGTTTTTTTGTTAGAAAAGAGGACAGGGTCAGGCCCAGGCCCAGGACAAGGTCCAGTTGTTTTCTTTTTTATTTTAAGAATGCGGTTATTTCCTAAAACCCTGCACTAGGGTTTAATTTAAACCCAGATATCTAAGATCATCGGTGTCCGAGGAAACTAGCACAACGAAAGAAACCCATTATCAAGTTTTCCAGTTGCCAAGCAGTTGAATTCAGAATGGCAAGTCGCTGTCTTTTCATTTGTAAAAACAGAACTTCCATAGCCATGGCTACTACTACTCTGTTCCATCCCACGTCCAAAACTACCACCCAAAGCTATAATCCTTTTTGTAAAATCCTTACAAGTTTTATTTCTAGCTCAACCCAATTCTGTAAAATCCCCTCTCAAGGTAATCTTTTTTCACTTCCAAAAAAGAAGACTTTTCATTGCTTCTCTTTTTTTCCTAGAGATTCTGTATTTGTGTGTGGAGAAATGAAAAAAGTAAAGAAAAAATCATGAAATTACTGACTAACTATTCAATCAGTAAGACATTGACATGTATGGCTTCATTAAAAGAAGATCTTTACAATGATAACTGATTGTTTGGTTAAGGTATCTTTGTCAATGGCAATCGGCAAGTAAGAATACTATGAATGAGCATTTTCAGTAAGAACGGATTCGCAATTTTTCTCAGGTCTTATATTTGGGGATGATTTTTAACTAGTTGATGATTTTATTTCTCACAGTTAGTGAATAAACTTGGCGATGATCTTAATCATAGTCATACTTTCTTCAATTTTCAGTTTTGGTCTGGTTCTGATTATGCATTAAGGTCTCGATCACCTTGAGTGGTGCTTTGATTATATTCAAATGTGTTCTTGCTGTAGTGCGGTCTATAACGACTACTGCTGAAGCTACTGCTGGGTTTCATGAGATGGTAGCTGGGATCCAGAGGAAGTATTACATGTTAGGTGGGAAGGGAGGTGTTGGAAAAACAAGTTGTGCTGCTTCCCTTGCTGTAAAGTTTGCCAGTCATGGGCACTCTACCATGGTGGTATCAACTGACCCTGCTCATTCCTTAAGTGACTCTTTTGCCCAGGTGTTGTGACTTATTTCCTTCGTTTATGCTCGGATCAAAACTTCTCTGATTTTTTGTGAGTTTTCTAGTATGATGTCTAAGTCCTTTTGAGCACTTTTGACGCATGCTCTATCTGGTTTACCACTTCCAGGATTTAACAGGAGGGAACCTTGTCCCTGTCCAAGGAGTGGATTCTCCACTCTATGCTCTTGAGGTATTTCCTTTAACTACAGTATAAGCCAAGATGTTTTCACTCTTTTGATTGGTAATGCTTCTTGTCCACCTTTTCTTTTCTTAGTATGTGGATTTAAGTTATAGTCATGACAGCTAAACCCTGAGAAAGCTAGAGAAGAGTTACGCAGTACAAGTCTAAAGACTGGTGGCAGTAATGTCAAGGAGTTGATGAATGGGATGGGCCTTGGAAAGCTTGCCGATCAAGTTAGTATATACCTTCAGTTATTTATTTTTGTACAATCATTGTAAATTTCTTCCTGCAATTTAAAATTGCAAACCTGATTGCTGCTTATGTATTCATTGCTGTTGGCATGCTGCAAAGGTTTAAATTAAGCTTTGTGCTAGATATCCTTCTATTAAACTCCATCTACTGATGTAAATTAAAGAGTTTGAAGTTAAGTCTGCTGAATCTGTATTGAGGCCCAGACTTATTTATTGTATCTTATATGGAATCTACATCCAAAAGTTTTCCTCTTTGTGCTCTACGGACGTCAGATTGACTTTTCTCTTGTACCTATTTGATCGTTGTAGTTTGGGGACCTAAATCTAGAAGAACTGTTGGACACTCCTCCCCCTGGTATGGATGAAGCTCTTGCAATTTTCAAGGCATGTCAAATTTTCCATTCTTTGACAGTTTATTTGCTGGTTTGTCTTCATGCCAGATTTTAAGCCCATTGCTCCTTTGCAGGTTGTGCAGTTAGTTGAGTCCCAAGAATATAGTATGTTTACTAGAGTAGTGTTTGATACAGCACCCACGGTTAGTGTATACACATGAGAGATTATTTCAGCCTTTAGTAAATGGGTAGTCAACTGTCAGTTAATTTTATGAGTATGGTATGTAGGGTCATACCCTTCGACTTCTGTCCCTGCCTGACTTCCTGGATGCATCTATAGGCAAAATGATGAAGGTATGGATCTAAACTCCTGATCTGAATGGGCAACATTGTTTTTGCTAATGCCCTTACACAAGATACTGAACTGAAAGATGGCTGAGTTGTATCTTGAGGTCTTGAATTATATTGCGGAAAACATGCTTAAATATCGAAATTTGATCTTTTGTGACATGGTTTTCATTCTATGATCAAGCTATGGAGTGTGGACGCTCTCTGTCTATTTATCTATTCATAACATTTTCATGTTAAGAAATCCAAGCTAGTCATTGAGGTGTTTTACTTTTCTGACAATGTTTTGATTGGACTTTCTGTAAAATTGTCCTGCAACACAATACTGTCCTGAAATCTCAATGATGTACTAAATCCAGCTGAAGAAGAAGCTAGCTTCAGCAACTTCAACTCTCAAGTCATTTTTTGGGAAAGAAGACACTCGACAAGATACGGTAAGTATGGAGGCTACTTATTGGATAGTGTGCTTATGTGTTCAAGTATTGAGAAATTTTTTGTTTTCTACTTGTAGCCTGACAAATTGGAACAACTACGAGAAAGAATGGTAAAAGTGCGAGAGCTTTTCCGTAACTCAGAGTCCACTGAGTTTGTTGTAGTAACAATTCCCACGGTGCGTCTGCAAGATAACTCTGTAACTGAAAATAATAAATCATCTTTTAGCTGATTTTTGTCATAACAAAGGATTCACTTGCCTTGACCTATTGTTTCCTTTGCTGATTTATATTATTTTATAGTCCAATTGTTCCAACACCAAGTTTTCTGCATAGATTGAATTAGCAAAATGGCTGCATGTTTTGAGAAGCAAGGAATTATGAAAACATTTAAGTTTAAGGTCCGATTCTGTGTTTGTGAGTGATACTAGTTTAAGGTTCAATTCTGTGTTTGTAGCTGTTTTCCTCGTTTCATCTGCGTGTCTTTAATCTCTCTCAGGAAAGCCTCTCCAAATCTATTTGGAGACTATTCAATGATCATTTTGGTCTGTAATGTGCAACTTTAAAATTTGGCATGTGTTCCTGGCCTTCAACCTTAATTTCTTTCATGTATTTATTTTCTGTGTGTTTTTTTTCTTTTAAAGGTTATGGCGATAAGTGAATCATCAAGGTTGGTCGCATCCTTGAGGAAGGAAAGTGTTCCAGTCCAGAGACTCATTGTCAATCAAGTACTACCTCCATCTACATCGGACTGCAAGTTCTGTTCAATGAGAAGAAAGGTACATTCCGTACTTTTTGCCGAGCATGAAATAATCATATCTCTTTATTCCTTAATCTATTAATTACTCTTCGAGTGCCAAAAGTTATCGAGTGAGGACCTGATTGTGTATTACTGGCATTTTGGGTATCTGATCAAGGGTTATATCCACTCTGTTGTCCATGCTTAAAAATGATGGAATGCTGTGAGAGTTGCTATAGGGTGAAAACGAGCTTACAGCTGCTGGTATCTCCCGTGACGGTAGTTTTAAACTATCAGCCATGAATTCCCTTAGGACATGCAGTTTGCTTTATGTTTTGCTTTTATTTATAATCTTGAAAAGTTATAAAACAGAAGAACCAGCCTGCTGCTTTTTATTAGCGCGACAATAGCTTCAGTAGTGTATCCAATTGTTGCAGGATCAGATGCGTGCCCTTGATATCATCAAGAATGACGCGGAGCTTGGCAGTTTGAGATCAATTCAGTCACCCCTGATAGATGTAGAAATCAGAGGTGTTCCAGCTCTTAAATTTATGGGTGATATGGTTTGGAGATAGTTCTATTCTTGTACCTGAAGCGGTTTCTACTTCCATATTCTCCATCTTCGTATCTGCATCTTCCAGGACACGAAGTATATAAATTTGGCGCTTCTTAGGAACTTGTTTCATCTACAGGTCAATTTAAGGAGAGCGTTTTGCTGTATTCTCTGTAATTTGGCAGTCACAGATTTGTAATTATCGAGCTGTAGTTTATGAGAAATGCTTGATAAGTCTACCTTTCGATTATGCTCGATAGAGCCTCACTTTTAGGGTTCATGACCTGTTGTTTCAGGAAGTAGCGCCTTAGCGTAAATTCTCATGCATTTTGCTTAATTTTGGACTGATCATCAAACAAGTTGCTTTACTTCACCCACTCAGACTCCAATCTTATCTTGAGAAACAAGCTCAGTCATAAAAAGGTCGGAACAACAAACTATACTCGATCGATATTAGTTTGATGTTGCAGAAAGGACACCTGGGCAGATTGAAAAGAAAATTAAGCCATCGTGCATTATGCATATTCTCTGTTGAGGGAAAAAGAGAGATGAGTTGCTGTTTGACAAAGTTAAGAATGTTCCTAGTTAAAGTTTGATGGAAATGAGGAAGAAAATACAATAGAAGGAACTGATGAAGAGCCTTCTTGATTCTGGTCCTGTATGTCTAACTTTACAAAAAATAGGTAGAAAAAGAACCGTTATACAATGAGTTGAAACTAATGTAGTTCAGTGTTTCAGATTGCTGTACCTGTCCAGACCATCGATCTGGTATGCATCTGATTCGTTTCCTCCAAGAATCATTTACCATGTTCTTTACTAATTGTCAATTTCTTCTCAAGTTACTACCAGTAAATCAGATTAAGTTATTTCCTCCTGACGGTGAGCAAGACGATGAATTCTGCAACTCGGCTAGCTATACCAGTTACAACCATGTTCTTTACTAATTGTCAATTTCTTCTCAAGTTACTACCAGTAAATCAGATTAAGTTATTTCCTCCTGACGGTGAGTAAGACGATGAATGCTGCAACTCGGCTAGCTATACCAGTTACAATAAGGAGGCCTAAACAACGAGCCCAATGCTTGAGATCATAACCATTCTGCATGAGCGAACCGCATCTTGTAATCAGCCACACTCCAGAATATCTGACAAGAAAGCAGTACGAATCATAGATTAAGTAGCTAGGTACTCGCGATGGATCAATAAGTAGCTCGTGGATAGGTATGCTTTATACGAACCTTTTAGCATTCGATATTACAAATGCTTCTAATGCCCATTTTGTATAGCACATATCAGCTAAAGTCTTCACAATCTTGTCGGAATCATTATGGGTTGCTATTAGGGTCAAAACAACTGGAAGGAGTACCGACCACTGCAGGAGAGATGAGAAGCTTGTCAGTTGAAGAGAAACGGGACTTAGAATTACCAAATTCTTGACCTAAAATTTGCAGTGCATGCTCACCAGTTGGGCAGGACCAGGTTCTAAGAGAATGGCCAATATGTAAGCCATTCCGGTCACACAGTACACCAGGCATATTAGAACATAGTAGTTATCAAAGACTGATGATCTTGGATTGTTGAAGAAGTAAAACATTGACAAGTATACAAGTGGCTTGATGATGGTGTTGAAATGGTCCAATGTATCCTTTGCAAGAAAATGGGCTAAGCTGCTCATACCGGAAGATCTCTCTCTCCAGTAATGTAGTTTATCCAAAGAAAATGATCTCAAAGCCGCAATCTTGGACAGGAGAGCTGCAAAGCAATCACAAGGTGAGGCAATGATGTTCTATGTTGTAAACAAGAGCAAGAAAAAGTTTGATGCTCAAAACATCCTGCAAAGAGTCTCCATTGCATATGATGACAGGAACCTCGAAAGATTTCAACTTACAAACTGCAATGACAGTGTATGTGTAGCCAAGCACTCCAAAAGTTTCGTCGCTCACTTTAGCTAATGTTCCTAAGCAGATTCCAGCCAGCAATAGAATCAAATAATCCACAGCCATTGTCTTTGCCTCCCGAAGCCGCTGCTTTACAATCCTATAATCAATCCAGCCAAAAGAAGGGAGAAATTTTTCATGCTTTCACTTGACTAGTAGTAACTCATATTTTACGACAAAAGCATGAAAATTAGGACTGGCCATACCTCCCGAGGAAGTACTTATACTGCTGAAAAATACCAGGGGTTCTTCTCAGTGATAAGTCACCTATTATTAAGCGATTGCGCACGTCATCTTCCTTATTAACACCAGCGGAGGAAAACTCTCCAGCAGCAGATGGCGCACCAATTTCAATTCCAGTTACAGAATTTCCACCAGCAGATGACTCTGATCCATTGGCTTTGTCCAGCATATCCAATGGAATTGCATAGCCATTGTGAAGCATCCATCTAAGTGGAAGTTGCTTGTAGTCCACCCCTGAGCTTTTTGTGATGCCCTCCAAAATGTCGATGTAATAATCTGGAGGATTCACACGTTCAGGTGCTGTGATCCCAAGTCCTGCAAAGTACTCCTCAACTTTCTTCACCGATCCAAGATATGCTATCAATCCACCCTTAGCTAGAAGTATCAAGTCATCAAACATCTTGAACAATGTATAGCTGAAAGCAACCAAAAGAAAATTTATGGAAGGAAGAAGTTTTATATACTTCTATATGGGCATCATATACTGAAGTGTGGTAAGTGTCTGAAGAACTTACCTAGGTTGGTGCACAACCATGCAAACGTTCACTCCTTCAAGAGCTTCACGTCGAAGAGCTCGCAACAATAGTTGGGATGAAGAGCTGTCTAAACCGGATGTAGGTTCATCCAATATCAGAAGTGAAGGTTCCATAACCATTTCAAGCCCTACATTCACTCGTTTCCTTTGACCTCCAGATATTCCTCTCTTCTCCACTGTCCCGACGATAGAGTACCGCACTCCCTGCAGTCCCAAGGCCTCGATGACTCTTTCGACAACTAGAACCTTTTCTGCTTTGTCTAGATCAGCAGAGAGTCTAGAATAGTAACAAATTTCAGTAAATTTATGTTATGGGAAAAGCAAAAAGCTTCAGTTGTTAATTCAAATTCCACTACCATCATAGTACTGATGCCTAACCCTAGATTACGTATGCATGATTAAGAGAACTGGTGCCTAACCCTAGATTATGTATGCATGATGGAGGAAACTTATTTGATTATTTCTTCAGTCTTAAGAATAATTGCAGCTGACAAAGTTAGAGCTTGATAGAAATTAGACTTGCATACCTGCATCTTGCACTGAACCAGAGATTTTCCTCCACTGTCAAGTTTCCATGCACAATATCATCTTGAGGCACAAAACCTGTGATCTTCCTGTATGCCTGGATTGACTCCATCTTACCATTTACAAGAACCAGACCAGACATGATGCACCCGGATGATATTTTCCCTGTCAAAGCAGAAAGGAATGTTGTTTTCCCAGCTCCAGATGGTCCCATGACAGCAGAAACTCTTCCAGGAGATAACTTCCCAGTCACACACCTAAGCAGATGTTTGTTTTTCTTTTTCAAAGTGATGGTTAGGTCTTTAAATGAAACCTCAAGCGCTGGCCTCTTCCTGAGATCCATATCAGTGTCATTAGCCATTGATATCACCCCAGAAAAGGTCAGGTTCTTGTTTTGCTCCTCCATCGCCTTTTCCTTCTCAATTTGTCCATAAGCATACCGAAACATTTGGCTCTGAGTATGCAACTGCTTACCCCTCGGTGCATTCTTTTTCAGATTTTTGTCTCCAATCTCAAAATCAAAACCTTCATTACTTTCAGGGTTATTTTCAATTTCATGCAACATCTGTGTGAGGTTTCCTTTGCCTTTTTTCTTCCCTCTGTCATTCCCAGGCATGGGTGGTAAGGTAGCATCTGTTCCAGGTTTAGCTTGGCTTAGACCTTTTGTTGCATCTCTCTGCATTTTGGATCTTGTGCGAGAAAATGTGCGTGATAACTGATTTTGAAGTGCACTTGCTTGCTTCTTAACATTTTTCCATTTTTCACGTGCTTGTGCAGTTTCTCTTACGCTTTCACGCGCCTTTTCCCTTGTTTGTTCTTGTCTTTTCTCTCGGGTTGCAAGAACTTGATCGGAACAGTTATATAAAATGACAAGGAGAAAACTCAATGCTGCCTGCAATGACGAGAAGTGTCCAATCTCACTGGCATGAATACAGGATACCAACTTTATGTATATGCATATTACCTGAGAAGATGCGCATGAGCATGACTAGTAATTAATTTGACAAAAAGAACTTACTCCCCCCCATGGATAACTAATAATACTCTTGGAACCTAACATTCGCAGTCATGTCGATGAATAGAGGTAAGTCGATCACTTACAAAGAAGAGGATGCCGTAGAAAGTGATATTCTGGTTTGATGATTGTCTCTCACAAGTTGCCCACCTATAACAGGCTGCAAGTTCATGGTTAAAGGTTATATGTTGCTAAAAATCCCAAAAACGAAAGGGAGTGAAAAACCAACCTTCTAGCTCACAGGCATCCATAGTTTTTGATTAAAATATTTTCATGCTAGTTGAACGCTTACATGCTTCAGCTGTTGAACCAGTCCTACAGTAATATCTGCAAGAAAATAAATAACAGGAAAAATAACACATTAACAACAGGAAAAGAAAGAGACTGCATCAGTAGAACAAGACAACTGAGCAGCAGAAGATGCCTCATATATTGTAAAAGTTGGCCAGACTTGCAAAATGAGGTTCATAGGATAACTATCAGTACCCGGATCTGCAAGGATTTTTCTCTACATTTGTTGGACAGTATGATCCTGGTGTACAGAACACCTCACTGCTACTCATAATATCAGCCCACCGATCAGCTCCGCCACAAGTGTGGTTTGGCTTTGCAGGAGGCAATTGGTAATGGTATCTGTAAAAACACTTTTGCTAATAGATATTAACGCATGCTAAAATAGAAAATAACACTGGACTGGGAAAACGAAAGTACAGAAGTAGAAATGAACTTACGGGTCGCATATACCGGTGGTTGTATTCAGTTTTGCCATTGGGCAGTAAGCACCCAAAGGGCAAGCTTCATTGACAAAACAGAGAAGGGAAACAAAATGTTACGGTAAGAACAAGGGAAAAGGGAAGAAACTGTTAAACAATAATGAAATGGTGATTTTAAGGGTGTTTCTTTTAATCTTTTGCGCTAATACTTACGGATCATGCAAGTGAGGCCATGAGGGCAGAAGAAACCCTCACAACAAGTAGAACAATCAGTAGTTCTAATAGGTATGTCTTTTGAATTTTTGAAGTCAACTTTTACATCGTCCTCAACACTACAACCCCATCCTGGTTCACATCCTGGAACCCATGCACTCAAATTGCAGTTCTTGTTAGGCTGCAAATAGGCCTTCTTTGCTCCTGCTCCTACTGAGAAGAAACTGCTGAAGTAGAACTTTATTTCTGCTGCTGTGCATACACGCCTCAGCATCCCTGATACATCCACCAGAATCATGAACACAATGCCAGAGAAGTATCAAGAGGTTCAAGAATTAGTTTATAGTATCCAAATCACAAGCTTCCGATGAAAAAACGAGCTGGAATCTACACATTGATCTTTTTTTTCCCGCAATTTTTGTTGAACCGTATACAAACGGCCAGGATCATTCAACGGTATGAACACGATACCAAGGCAAAACCCATGTATCACATGACATCTTGTTAACTAGTAAACTAACAAACCTACTCTACACAAACCATTTCCCATGCAAATAAAGCTCACCAGTACTTTCTTCACAACAGCTCCATCATACAAGAACATCCAATGACCATGATCGCACAAAATTAGGTATTTCTAAGTCGAGCTAGGAGTAATCATGTTCGCACCCCGTTGGTCCACTAAGGGATAAAGTACTCCTAGTAGGTAATTTCTTTACACGAAATGATCGAACCACTCACACCAATCGGAAAATGACCATGATCTTTGGGGGAAAAAAAGGGTCACATAGAGACACCAACCTAACCCATCAAAAAAAATTCGCAACTTAATATGCAGACTGATCATAGCTGAAGGAATTTAGTTTACCTGAGGTTTTTTTGGCGCATTGACTTATGAATTTCGGATTCTTAGTGAAATTGAATGCTTCATCCCAATCTGTATCCCTGCAATTCAAAGCAAACCAGTTTTGAAAGAGAGATTTTCTTGAAAGAAAGAAAAGACAAAAGAGAGAAAGATTGTATATACACACACGTCCGTTATGCAGAAACCGAAATTCTTTTTGATTTCATCTTTGAAGACGACGGTGTAATTGGCGAGAGTATTGATGAGAACGGATGATGCCATGTCGTAACCCATATTTTCTGCTTTACTAGTACTACTATCATCATCATGATCTTGACAATGGACGGGACTCGGTAGAAGAAGCAAACTGCACACCAAGATAACAACCACAACGAATTGCAGAGAGGCAGAGAGAGAGAATCCTCTAAATCTGTTCAGATTAATCTCTCTGCCCATTTCTTTTGATTTTGTCACAACAATTTCTTGCAAATTTCAAAGGAGATGTGAATGTTTGACATGAAAGAGAGTGTTAGAAAGTGTTGCATTGATGGAAAGAGATAAAATTGATGATGTTGAAAGTAGGTGGAAATTGGAAATTGGAAATTGGAATTTTGGGGTTATGTTTTTTTCGGAGGGAAGAGATGGCGGGGAGAAAGAGTTGGCGAAGTAGTAGGAAAGTTGGACAGTGGGCATGGATGGATTTTCTTGTAAAAAAACGGGGTTCTTGGAAATTCTTTTCTTTTATAAATTTAGTTTTTTTTTTAAAAAAAATTTATTTTAAGAAAGTCATTATTTAAAAATCTCAATACTCGAGTAAGATTTTTTTAAAAAAAAAAGAATACTCGAGTAAAATTTTTTTAAAAAAAAGAATACTCGTGTAAGATTAATCTAAGTAGAGAGGATATCCAGAAATTTTTTTTTTTATGTAAATGTCTTTTTGTTCTTAATTACTGATTTTGTTTCACTATTTTTCTAGTTCTTTTATTAAATTTTACATTTAGAATATCTTAAATTA
The DNA here is from genome assembly GCA_963691705.1 of Viola odorata. Taxonomy (NCBI): domain Eukaryota; kingdom Viridiplantae; phylum Streptophyta; class Magnoliopsida; order Malpighiales; family Violaceae; genus Viola; species Viola odorata. The sequence goes on along the minus strand of OY829546.1, from coordinate 17,437,305 downwards.
TTTTATGACTCAATTATCTAATTATTTCTTATATTTTGTCAATTTCCATTTAAGTAATTTTTTCTATAATTTCATACCTACAATGTGAAAAATAGTAACAAACCTAACTAATACTGTAATATTCTTCCCGGGAAATAATATAAAGAAAAAGAAAATAATTAAAATTTCTTTTATTTTTTCATTTGGAAAAAGAAACTAAAATTTAAAATTAACCGTTAAAGTCCTATTTTACAACTCTAGGACGAAAAAGATAGAAGATAAAAAAATAAAAAAATAAAAAAATAGGGATGAAATTGAAATTACCCACTCTAATAGTATACTATCCTGTGCGTTTTTCCCCTTTTTAACAGAGTTTTGTTGCCTCCAGCTTGGAGGCCATGCATAAATGCCTCCAGTCCTCCAGTATATATAAACACCTTCACGCCGAATCTTCTGCATTATCAGATCAGAATCATCGCAACAAATTTCCCCAACCAGTAACCTACAAGATTCAATCACAAAAACCCTAAAATCCCAAAAGAAATGGCGCCTCCATCTCTTCTCGGTCCTCCGGAGCTCATCACCAATCCATCACCACCACAACAACAAACAACCACCGCGGTGCAAGATCCATTCATGGATCTCATGGTGGCGGATTTCAACAAAATCGCCGCTGGCTTAACCCAACAACCGCAACCCAACATGGGCCGCACCGAAAACGACTCGGCCACATATCTCTCCACAGGCAATCCTTGCCTCGACTTCTTCTTCCATGTGGTGCCCAACACCCCATCAGAGTCCATCGATCAAATGCTCTTTGCGGCATGGGAACACAATCCATTGACCACTCTCAAGCTCATCTGTAACCTCAGGGGAGTTCGCGGCACAGGTAAATCGGACAAGGAAGGGTTTTACACAGCGGCTATTTGGCTACATCAAGTCCATCCTAAAACCCTGGCCTGCAATGTTCCGTATTTGGCTGATTTTGGGTATTTCAAAGATTTGCCTGAGATTCTGTACCGACTTTTAGAAGGAGCTGATGTGAGATATATCCAGAGGGAAGTTTTGAAAGCACAGAAAACAGTAACAGGAAGCAAGATGATGGATATTTGTCGTCGTTGCAGGGGACCCTTTAGCGTCAGGAATTCAAAATCCCGACACCCATTTCAGAAGCAGAAGCAGGACAAGAAAACAAAGAATTCCAAGCCTGCTGTGCCGAAAGAGGTCAGAATCAGATGTGAAAAGCAAAGAGCAGAGATGGAGAAGGAAAAAGCAAGCATTGCAAGGAAAGAAAACAAGGTTGCATTGGCCAAGAAACTCCTATTAAGGTACACCCGTGATGCTGATTACAAGTTCCTTTATGATAGGATTTCAGATTTCTTTGCGGAATGCCTTAAGGCCGATTTGCAGTTGTTGAATTCTGATGATGTAAGAAAGATCAGTCTTGCTGCTAAGTGGTGCCCATCAGTGGACTCTTCATTTGACCGATCGACCTTGTTGTGTGAGAGCATTGCAAGAAAGGTATTCCCCAGAGAATCTTATCCTGAATATGAAGGGATTGAGGAGGCTCACTATGCCTATAGGGTGAGGGATAGGCTGAGAAAGGAGGTTCTTGTGCCTCTTCGTAAGGTTCTGGACTTGCCTGAGGTGTATATTGGTGCTAATAAATGGGACTCCCTACCCTATAACAGGGTTGCTTCAGTGGCTATGAAGTTTTACAAGGAGAAGTTTTTGAAGCATGACAATGAACGGTTCAGCAAGTATTTGAAGGATGTGGAAGCCGGAAAGGCGAAGATTGCTGCAGGTGCATTGCTTCCCCATGACATTGTGAAAGAGGCTAGGATGTATCCGGGAGGTGACCAAGTGGCTGAACTGCAATGGAAAAGGAGAGGGAAAAAGAAGGCTGATGATGCCTTGTTGCAGCAGCAGCCGTGGAAGTTGAAAAATTGTATAGCTGTGTGTGATGTGTCAGGAAGTATAAATGAAGAACCAATGGAGGCATGCTTGGCACTTGGGTTGTTGGTTTCTGAGCTGAGTGAAGAGCCATGGAAAGGAAAGGTTATTACTTTTAGCGATAGGCCTCAGCTTCAAGTGGTGAAAGGAGAGATTGTTATGGAGAAGGCCATGTTTGTGGAGCAAATGGAATGGGGAGGTAACAAGAATTTGCAGCAAGTGTTTGATCTTATATTGCAAGTTGCTGTGGGTGGGAATTTGAAAGAGGAGCAGATGATTAAAAGGGTGTTTGTGTTTAGCGATATGGAGTTTGATAAAGCATCATCAACTCCGACGGAAACCGACTATCAGGTGATTGTGAGGAAGTTTACTGAGAAGGGTTATGGGAAGGTGATACCAGAGATTGTGTTTTGGAATTTGAGAGATTCAAAAGCTACACCAGTGCCTGGGACACAGCAAGGGGTTGCACTTGTGAGTGGATTCTCTAAGAATTTGATGAAGCTGTTCTTGAATGGAGATGGTGTTATCAATCCTGAGGCTGTTATGGAATCTGCAATCTCTGGTGAAGAGTATCAAAAGCTGGCTGTGCTGGACTGATCAAATAAATCCTCCTGTTTTTTTTGAATTCTTCCTTTGTTGTTTTTGTATGAGAGGATAACAAATTTTGCGGTTTAAAGCCAAAATGCAGTACTTTCTGTGGATTTAATTGGCACTGTGAACTAATTAATTTTTTTTTTAGTTCATCAGTGTAAAAAATTTCACTTAAAACATAAGCTTTTGTTGGATCCTACAGCTAGAAAAGACAGAAGCAGGAAAAAATGCTACAAAAAGTTTTTTTTTTTCCTTTTTTGAGGAAGGCTTTTATTTTACTTTTAATTCATATTTTAATTCTTTTTTCATCGGTGTCTTCTTAACTGAGATTAATCGTGTTCAAGAATTATCGAGTCTTAAAATTCTCAATACTCGAACTCGAAATATTAGTTAAGGATGAACAAATCTCTTACCATATTCACCGCAACCAATATTTTTTTATAAAAAATATTGTAACTTTTAACAATTAACTATTATTACCTCAACCTATTTCTCGTTCTATATTTTTTCCTTTTTTTGTTGGAGCATGTTTTAACTAATATTTAATATTGTTAGCTCTTCAACATATTTAAAAAAGTTTTATTAAGCGTTTACACTATTTTTAACCTCTCAAATTTCAATTTTTACTAATGTTTTTATAAATTTATTAGTGTAACTGTAAATTGATTAAACCAAAGTCTCGCATCCGGATTAGTTCGCCCGATCAGGATACGAGACACTTAATGATTTACACCATAAGATAAACTATATTTTTTTTCATAAGCTAATTAATTGCATTTATACATTTGATTATTAAGGGTGGATAAAAGTTTGGATACCCAAAATTTCAATTTTTCAACCTGATTTTTTTTACATTTCAGATCAGAAATTTCGATTATTGGAAATTCGAAATCTAGAAAATAATACATGAAATTAATTTCGAAACGGAAGGGGATTCATTTTATAATTTCGGATACCCGAACTACCCGAACTTATGGGTATAATGTGTGGGCATTTCCGATTGATTTCATTTTCTCACCTCTCTCTCTTCTCCTACGGACACAAACAACACCAGTCACCAGCACCATCGTCGTCGTCATACCACCAACAGTCATCGTCGTCGTCATACCACACCATCATCGTCATCTTCACCAGTCATCGTCGTCGTCATACCACCATCATCGTCATCGTCACCAACACCATCTTTACCAGTCACCATACCATCTTCACAAGCACTGAGGTGACTAACCCTAATTTTGATTTTCTGTTTTATTAATTTTGTTGTTTGTTGGATTACTTGGGTTGAATTGAAACATTAATTAATTGTTGGATTACTTGGATTGCAATTTGTATGTTTAATTTGGATTGTGTACTTCGGATTGTTGTTGTTGATTGATTGGTGCAAAATTGCAAATTACGGCAGGTAGTTGCTTGTGGGCTATGCATGGTTGTATTTGTTTGTCTGCGCCTGTGCAAGTGTGTGCATCTGTCAGAATTTTTGTGGATGGAAAGCTTGAGACAATGACTGAAATTTATTATAGTTTCCATGATTTGATCATTGTCCAATTTCAGGTGCTTTAAGCTTTAAGAAAAGGATTCCATCAAAAAGTTAATATTAGGAAAAGAAAATCAATCCATTTATAGCTTTCTGCTCCTTCAACCCACATCACTGCTCCTGCCTATGGAATTAAGACATCCTGATACTTCTACGACATAAAGTTTGAGTATTGATCTCTCTGTTCTGCAATAATATGGAATGTGAGAAGTGATATGTTTTACCAATGGACATTCCTGAACTTGTGATTATCAACATCAAATGGGACCAAGTAACCTTGATGAAATTGTGCTAGCCTATGTGTTATTATTACTAATTAGGACTATTACAGACTTTGCACATGTAAATAGGCATTCTTTTTCTTTAGTCTACATAGGACCTGTGCGCCAATCTTCACACTAATTGCCATCTAATCTTAGAATTAGGTGTTGTTTGAGATTGCATCCCTTCCTTTTATGTTGTGTTCTGCTTCCTTCCTCCTGTTCTTCTTACATGGCTCTCCTCATAATTGGTAAAATACAGGGTGCTGAACTAGCAGCTGATGAAGGAAGAAGTGCAGCAGCTTTAACAGCTTGTAGAACATTAGCTGAAGAGATAACAGAATTGCGCTTTCCAGCTCTTCTAGCATTCAAGATTCCGCCTGTTTCTGCCTCTCTCTCATTGCTGTGTTTTTTATTTTTTTTCCTTTTGGATTTTTTTCAGCCATGTTTTCCATTTTGTGATTTTGGATTGTCTATCTCAATGACAATTCAGTTTTGAGTTACCGAGAGTGCCCATGTGTTGTCTGTCTCTCTTTATTGGTTTTGTCCCTGCAGTCTTGCTGACTTGGGGTTTGGCCTTTTGGGTTTTTGCATGATGGTTCTGGCTATCTCAATTTGTTCATTTTCTTCTGTTTGATAGCTGAAAATGACAGACTTGGTATCAATTTAATTTCACTTTATTGTTGTTCAAGCACTGATTTTTATTCTCTTTTTGTTGTTTTTTATTTTTATTTTTTGTTGGCTCTGTTACATTGGATAGGGTCTGTGTTGTTAAAGTGCAGATATTGTGAGGTATATATGCTGTGGCATTGAAAATTTTCAAATTTTTAGGAATTGTTATGTAAAATTCAATTTGATTTAAAACTGGGGTGAGAGCTTACATTTACCGTTGTAGAGTTGTAAAAATGGGATATTAAAATGTAAACTGAGATTTAAGTAATGGTTACCATAGCGATTTCTGGATGTCCTTGCGGGGATCTACTACACGTTAGTAGTAGTTAATGTAGGGCTGCAAATTGCGGCAGGTAGTTGATTGATTGGTGCAAAATTGTAAATTGTTGCAGGTAGTTGGATTTCGGAAATTTCGGGTATCCGAAATCATAATTTCAGAAATTCAGGATCGGAAAAGAGTTTTTGGAATTCAGGATCGGGAAAGTTTTTAGATATTTCGGAATACCCGTATTTTCAAAATACCCGTTTGCCCACCTCTAGTAACAAGCACACTACATTACTTAGTTATATAACTTAAGAAAACAATATTATTGCTTATGAAAAAACTAAAAAAATATTATTATTTTTAAAATTGAGTAGTGAAAGAGGCAGTTAATTTTTGAAAATATTAATTTAGTTGGTTAAAATTTAAATTTTAAAATCTATCCATTTTTTTTTGAAAGGAAAAATCTATCCATTAATTAGGAGTAGCGTACGTATATCGATTATTAATTTTATTTCTTAATTAATTTAAATAATATTTTTAATCTGATTTTTATTTTATTTCATTTCATTCTCTCTTTCCTTTTTCCTTCTGTCCTAAATTTCTTCGTGATCTAAGCAGCAGTAGCCACCATATCGACGCCCAGCAGTCAGCGGGAATCGCTGGGAAAGGTGCAGCTCCCCACAGTTCTCTTCTCTATCTCTTCATTTCTCGTTCTGATGTTTTAGATACCTGAAAAAAATAAACCCATAATTCCTGTTTCCTTTAAAATCCCCTCCTCCGCTACTAGATCCCCGAATCAATGCCGCCAACAGTGAAATACTTTGATTATCTTGTTTAATTTTTTCGCAATTCCTGTATTTTGTTTGCTAATGTTGTAGGATTCTGGAATGGGAATCAGCAAAACAGAAATAAACTTGAGGAGATTGCTTGAATCGGCACCTCAGCAGCAAAATCAAGCCAAACTCATCCATGTATGTAGTCATGTTTGTATTTTTTGATTTGGTTTTTGTTTATATGTTTTTTCATATGGATTATTGAGCAAAACGTTTGTATGCAGTACATTTCTACTCTAAGAGAACAATTGGAGCAGCTCGCTGAAGAGAGAACTGCTGATGGCTTACCTAGGTCAGTAACCATGCTTTTCTTTATTACATGTTTAGTTAAATTTCCACTATTTCTGTTTCTTCATTTACGAATTGTCTTTTAGACCTGGCTTTACAGAGTGTCGAAGGCTAAGCTGAATGACTATTCAGAGAAGATTGAAGTTATTGCTTCCAAATTGGCTGACCCACCGGTGCGTTTTTGTGATCTATAAATGAAAACCAGTTGCTTCTTGTCAACAATTAAGACTTTTCAACTAGAGATCGAGTATAGATGTGGGTGTTTCCATTATCAGAGAATGTCATATGTAATAAATATTCTCTTTTGGTCCGAAAGAACTTGGACACCTGATAATGTGTTGTTGCTAAGCGATGCAATAATGTCTATAGAAGGAATGCCTTACATACATTGATGAGCTGCAATCATGAAATCCTAAGGCCTTGACGGTACCTCCCGACACGTTTGCTCATATCATAATTTATGAAAGAGCTTTTATGGAGGATATTATGTTTCGCTTTAGTTAAATATATATTTCCAAAAAATGCATAAACGACTTCTAGAAGAGATTATCATGCAAAAATTGAGAAAATATTCAGTTCATTAATGGTTTGTTTTGGGTTTCAAGGGGGTAGTGTATAGCTTCAATAATTTTCCATGAAAATTTGAAGGTGCAGCTGTAAACATTTTTGTCTGTGTGAAAGCATTTTCTCTTTAGGGACAATTATTATTTCTAGAATCTCGATAATGATTTTCTGGAGCTTATTTTTTGTGCCTGTATTCAAGCACATGCTCACATTTTTGTTGTGTACAATATTACAACTTTTCCCTTATTCCCATCTCGTCAATTATGCATGTTACTGTAGTGATTCTTATTTTTTTGGCTATTTTCGCAGGCTGATACTATAGCATCCGGGGAGTCCTTTGCTGAGAGTTCTGCAAATGAAAATAATTTAAATACAGATGGAGGAAATCTTAGTCCCTCTTCTCAAGGCTTGAGGAGGAGGTTTGTGTAAGTGAATCTGTAGCTAGAGCCAAGGAAGATCCTGAATTTCCTTTTAAGTAATTGCCGCGAGAATTGCTTCATTTGTTGTTTACTTGGCTCATGAAACAGGTTAGCTCAAAACATGGAGGACAGAACCCGTGACACTTTAGAGTCCGATATTTCAGCTCCTGTCAAACTAGATGCTTCAGGACAAGCGCACATTGAAAAGCACAGGTAACTTTGTACTCTTAAGGTAGTGAAAGATAGGGTAAATGTTGGTTTCTCATTGCTGTAACCATACTTTCGTTGAAATATCTGGTAGTTCTCTGTTTTTAAGTTATTCTCTGTACACAAAGAAGCATAGTTATCCAAACCCAACTGGACATCGAACCCCTTGAGGTCTTGAGGGTCAATCGTTCGACGGGTTGAACCAGATTTAATCATTTGGTCAATAGTTTATATAAGAACACATTTGTAACTTAAAAAATCCAACAAAAAGATGAAATATATATAAAATTCCAGGTCAAAGGGGTTCAACCTCACCATGTTGACCGGTTCAACCATCCGGGTCGACTGGCTTTTTCCTGGTCAAGTTCATTTTCGGTCCAATACACCGCACTGATAGTGTTTCTTGCTTACTTTTAATCATACTTGTGGTCCTCGAAGCAGATTTAAGAGGATACTTCAGTAAAAAGGGCCAGAGATGGTATAACTTGGTGTTTATTATTTGCTTTTTTTCTCATCTCCTTTAACAGGAGGCTTCAGGAAGACTTAACAGATGAAATGGTTGGGTTGGCGCGACAACTCAAGGAGACTAGTCTTGTGATGAGCCAATCTTTGCAAAACACTGAAAAGGTATTTTTTTTCTCTGTTGTCCCTCTTCCTGTCTGATGATTGCTTGATATGGTGATGCTCTGATGGTTAATGAAATGCATTATTTTTGAAGTACATTATTCCTGGAAGAAACTGTGCAGATAATCTAAGATCATAAAAAATAATTTGTAAAAAAGATAGGATTCCAAAGAACTAAAAATGATTAACTAAAACCTAAGTTGGGGAATTGAAAGCTAAAATCCATGCTAGTGCTGTCAAATAGATTTTAATAGGAGTATGACTTGCAAAATACTCAAGCGTAGAAATACGTGTCAGCTACATCAGTATATGCATGTTTCACTCTTGCTTCTATCAAAACGGCCCAAGTTCATGCTATAAAAAGTATTGCACCCCTAGGAGTCAGTGAGCAATGATACCATGCACGACACACCTGTGTGTCATGTGCATCATGTGCGATAAGCATAGAGGTTTTGAAATTTAAAAAGCTTTCTGAAAATGAGTCCATGAATAGTGGCTGGCTACATCAAAATGTTTTCTATGGCATGCAATAAAAACACGATGACATCAGAGATGAATGCCATGAGTAGAGTTTTCTTTGTCCATATTTTTATACGGTTACTAGTGAAAATTCCAGTAGCCTGTTATTTTCTTGGAGAGGCATATTTTGTGCAACTTTTTAAGTGTGCTACTATAGTTTAGGAAGCTTATAACTCCATTCGTGAATGACGTGAATCTAGTATTGCTCATGGAACCCTTTGCTTATTAACCTAGAAGCCAAAGACTAAACCTGTTGCTCCTAGCTGCTGTGTGGTGTCGATTTCTGGAAATGTATTCTGGTGCTTGGCTTAGAGGAGACCCCAGTCTAACCAATGAACCATCTTTGTTGTTGTTTCAAATGGTATGTGTATGGTATACTGACATCCACATGAATATGTATTGAGGGCATGGATTACTGGTCATCTTTTTCTTATTTCAATCAAAAGCAAATTGACTATCAATCATTTTTCTTATTTTTGCTACAATCATTGAACAAATCTGACGAGCGTTAGTGGTTTCTTTTTATAGATACTTGATTCCACAGAGAAGGCTATTGAGCATAGCTTGGCTGGTACTGGCCACGCCAATGTTCGGGCCTTGGAGATGTACTCAAAGACTTCTAAGACTACTTGCTTCACATGGCTCTTGATATTTATGATGACATGCGTCTTTATCATGGTTGTACTACTCATTCGTGTCACGTAGAGGTATTTTTCTGGAATCTAAAATGCTTCTCTTTCGTCGTTGCCAAAACTCTAGTATTCCTTCCTCCTTTTGTGGCCAATTTGGTGTTGCTAATTATGTAAAGGGTTGGTTTAAAGAACGAACGAGAATGCATACAAATGAGGTTTATAGAGTTTTGATGATATAGTTCAGAAAAGATGGACTTCGTATTAATAGAAAAGGCTGTATGTACAAAGTGAAATTTTTTCATCTCCATGAATAGAACACAAGCAAATCAACACAAGAAAAATCTACCCATAAACTAAAATGATTTTTTAAAATAAAAGGGAGGGTGCTACAAATTACAAATTCAACTCATTTAACTTGTAAAACTCCTTTGAAAAGGGATGACCCTACAAACATACAACAAACAGAAGGAAAAAAAAGGTAAGGGGTTAATCAATAATTCATCAATCCAGCAATTTCAAAGCTAATATCAAGCAGGTGAGTGATTTTCCTATTATAGTCGGCCATCGGATTCCGTTTACTACCAAACTCATCCCTACAGGTTGAGACATCAGCCGTGGACGAACGGAACATCATATTTATGGTTGCCACATCATGGGATTTGATTGCATCTTTGGCCGCCTGAAAATTAGACACTGCTTCATTGTAAGAAGAGACACAGGTGTGAAGCTGATTGGAGCGTTAAATATCTATTTATCATCGTCTTTTACGTCTATTTTAGGACGATGATACTACTAATTCTCGAGTTTTTCACTCCTTTATTACCAGGGAACGTTGTTGAGAGGCATTTCATCCCGTAGGAGCTGAAACCGTTCGTAACCGGGCAATTTGGTGGCTGCTGTTTCTTCTAAAAGATTTTATCTTGCGGTCTCCTGATTGGAACGAGAGACCTGCTGTAGCTGAATATCTCTTGCGCTTCTGTTAGGATTGTGGAACAAACCATATTAGATATTATCCTACTTTTGAATTTTGGGGAATAGACTTTATTAAGTAGTTATTATTTAAAGGAGGCTGCGCCTCTGTAATAAGTGGAGGGACTTCATCTTTTAGACACAGAATATTTCTTTTCTTCTTGGCAGAAACGGGAACTCCATTTGCAATAGCTTGAAAGGGCTGTTGCTAATTCCTTTTCTTAATTAATTAATTTCCTTTTTATGTTTTTATTCTCTTTTATTTATTTATTATGATGATGCTTGGCTAAATTCTATTTTCCTTGTAAGGATTCGTTGCCATGATTAATTGATTGTGAGATCTAATTGCACCCATTAAATTCCAACTTATATCTCTGTTTGTTTTGATTAAATGTCAAGTTAATCTTGTTCCTTTTGAAGTTTGATCATCTACAAATAGGATTTGATTAACTACAGTCTTCTCTTGATACTTTGGAGTCTACATTGTAAAGAGAGATGCGAAGGCAACTATCTGATTGACGGATCAGAATAGAAAACAAATAGAGTCAGGTTTATAGGATTTTTATCCCAGACTTGGGATCGGTCTCTCCCTGTGAATTATCAATCGTTAGATTAAATCCTATAGAGTGTCTCTTAGGATTGTCAAACTGGTTAGGGGCTTCTAATAGAGTCTCTTTAGTCGGTCTTGTGTAGGAGGAGAGTAGGAGATTTAGGTGAACACCCGGTCTCTATAGCCACCTATAAGTTTGGTATTGAAAATATTTGAATCAATGATCAATCAGTTTAATTCGTGTGCTTAGTCGAATCCTTACTGGGAACTTTGTCACCTTTGAACACACACATCACTTTCTTTGCTGTTTATGTTATTTAATCCATTGCAATACAACAACTCAATATTGGTATTTACCACCTGTTACTTATCTTGTCATTTACAAGGAATTTTAATTGTCCACCGAATCCCTGAGGAATGATCCTTTTACCACTTGCTACTGTTCTTATTTGCATGAGCATAGGTGAATTGTATTCATTTATTTTTTACGGTTTCGGCAACCATCAAATTTTGGCGCCGTTGCCGGGGATTCATCGGTACTAATTAATTTTCTTTGTGTATGACCAGGACCTCTAATTCAGAATTGATTCCGTACAACCCAGAAATTACAAGAAGAGAAACACAATACAGGAAGCAAGCAAAAAATCAGAGGGTTGTTCCTGAAGAATAGCAACCAGAAAATAATTTTCAGCAACTAGCCATGGATGACCAAAATAACCAGCCACCACCTCCTCCTCCAGAACAGACCTTCAGACAGAGAAACAATGAAGGACCACCACCGGATACACACTTTTGTATCCAATATCCGCCCGTAGAACATGATTGGAATCTAAAATCAAACATGATCCATAACCTCAAGAAATTCTGCGGATTGCCTAAGGAGAACCCATACAAATACTTGCAGTACTTCCATTGGGAATGTGACACTTACAAACCCCCAAGAGTGGATATCAACCGAGCTAAACTCCGAGCTTTTCCATGGACCCTAGAGGATAAAGTTAGGAATTGGTTCCTTAGCTTTCCTCACAACTCCATAAATACATGGCAGCAGATGTTGAGTACCTTTCTCAACAAATATTGGTCCTCTGGAAAGGCTGGAAGTGCTAGGAAGGATATTGTGTCCATCAAACAGAATCCTATGGAGAGCTTTGGGGAGTACTACCAACGGTTCAGAGACCTACAGGAAATCTGCCCAAACCATGGAGTTTCTGATTGGAATGCAGTGCAATATTTCTATGACGGTTTGTGCGTGAGAGACAAGTTAGTAGTTGATGGAGCTGCTGGAGGAGCACTACAAGATTGTACTCTCACAAGAGCTAACAATTTGATTGAAACCTTGGCTGAAAATAGCTTCCACAATGAGTCAAGCGAAAGAGATACGCCAACAGGTAATGTGTCCTCAATTCAAACTCAATTGACTGAACTTTCTGATCGTTTGAATACCTTAGCAGGACACTCACAGGTACAAGTACAGCAAGTACAACCTACCAACCAGTGTGGTACATGCGGCCAGCTAGGACACCATACAGATGACTGCATATTGAACAATGGAACACCCGAAGAGGTCAACTTAGTAATGCAGTACCGGCAGGAATATGGAAAATACCCACCTCACAAACCCAGATTCAATCAAAATAACCAAAATCAGTTCAACAATAACCCTGGTTGGAAAGAGAACCCAAACTCCAATGTTGTAGTACATCTACCAAACCAATATTCATCCAATAACCAACCCCAAGCTCAAACACACCAAACACCACCAGTAAACTTCCAAAATTTCGTGCCTAGACCTACTGTTCCACAGTTACCGGCGCCACAACAGCCCCTAATGCTCACTGGCCCGTCGATGGAGGATATGATCAAGCAATTTATGCAAACCACACAAGCTAGTATATCAACCATACAAAGAGAAGTGGCGGAGTTGAAAAGTAACAAGCAAGAGCAAGGGAAGTTACCATCAACTACTGTGAAAAATCCAAAACATGATGCATGCGCGATGACATTGAGGAGTGGAGCTGAATTTCCATCCGGAATGACCCTTGCCAAACCAGCAGAAGTTGTCATTCCAGACCAGCCCGAAACAGAGGTAGAAATAATCTCTGAAAAACCAGCACAGGTTAGACCAGCTCCAGAACCAGTGCTGATCAAGAAGGAACAGGAGGTAATCCCTCTTCCCTTCCCTGAAAGGTCTGAAAAGTCCAAGAAGGTAAAGGAAGAGAAAGTTATCCTAGACTTATTTCGTAAAGTGGCTATTAATGTTCCGCTTCTTGATATGATTTCTCAAATTCTCAAGTATGCTAAATTTTTAAAAGAATTATGCACTAACAGGAAGCGTCTTGCAGAAGTAGACAGGATTAATCTGAATGAGAACATCTCAGCTGTTTTTCAGAAGAAGTTGCTAAACAAGTGCAATGATGGAGGAACATTTGTGATTCCTTGCAAGATAGGTGAAAAGACCATTGACAAGGCACTCTATGACTTAGGTGCTGGTATAAATGTCTTATCTTTGACACTTTTTAAGAGTATGAACATCGGTGAATTGCAGGAAACTAGAATGGTAATTCAATTGGCTGATCGTTCCATAATTTATCCGGTAGGAGTAATTAGGGACGTTTTGGTTCAAGTTAATGACTTTATCTTTCCCGCTGATTTTTATGTAATAGATATGGAGAATGAGTACACTACCAAGTCGACTGAAATTTTATTGGGTAGGCCTTTTCTTAGGACTGTTAGAGCAAAAATTGATATTTTTGGTGGATGCTTAACTCGGGAATTTTTAGGCGAGATAATAACATTTAACATGTATGATGCCATGCGGTTTCCTGAGGATTTAAATAGTGTCAATTTTATTAACATTATTGATTTGGATGAGGTGGATGTTTTTGAGCTTGATAATGCAGATCCTTTAGAGTATGTGCTATCAAGAAGTGTGGATCTCATTGAGTTGGAGGAGTTGAAAAAGAAGGTGGAAGTTAGTGAAGAAATTGTGGAAGTCGTGATGGAGCTCGACGTGGCAAAACAAATGGTAATTCCCCTTAAAATGCTTGATTTACCACAAATTAATAATGCTCTTGTTTCATCTGTTTTGAAAGCTCCAGATCTGGAACTAAAGAAGCTGCCAGGACATTTGAAATACTCCTTTCTAGGTTTAGGAGAGAGTCTTCCAATGATCATTTCAAACAGCCTGACAAGAATGGAAGAGGAGCGACTCTTGAGAGTATTGAGGGAGAATAAAGGAGCAATAGGATGGACGATAGCTGACATTAAAGGAATCAGCCCCACAATCTGTACGCACAAGATTCATCTAGAAGAGGATTGCAAGACTGTGAGGCAGCCGCAAAGGAGACTCAGCCCTCCTATGATGGATGTCGTAAAAAAGGAGGTACTGAAACTCTTAGATACAGGAGTGATATACCCTATTTCTGACAGTTCGTGGGTGAGTCCAGTACAAGTAGTTCCCAAAATGACAGGGATCACAGTGGTGGAGAACAATGAAGGACAACTAGTCCCCACGAGAGTGCAAAATGGTTGGAGGGTATGTATTGATTACCGAAGACTAAATTCAGCAACTCGTAAGGACCATTTTCCTCTTCCTTTTATTGACCAGATGCTTGAGAGACTGTCAGGTAAGTCTCATTACTGTTGTCTTGATGGGTATTCTGGTTTTCACCAAATACCCGTCGCAATTGAGGATCAGGACAAAACTACTTTTACATGCCCATTCGGGACTTTCGCATATAAACGCATGCCTTTTGGACTTTGCAATGCACCTGCAACTTTCCAAAGATGTATGATGAGCATATTTTCTGAATTCATTGAAAAGGGAATTGAAGTCTTTATGGACGATTTTACCGTTTACGGTAATTCATTTGATGAATGTTTAGAAAATCTAGAGAAAGTTCTTAAACGCTGTTTGGAAACTAATCTAGTTTTGAACTATGAAAAATGTCACTTTATGGTCACTCAAGGTTTAATTCTAGGACACATAGTTTCTGAAAAGGGAATTGAAGTAGATAAAGCGAAAATCGATGTTATTGATTCTTTGCCTTACCCTACTAATGTTCGGGAAGTGTGTTCTTTCTTAGGATATGCAGGGTTTTACAGGAGATTCATAAAAGACTTTTCGAAGGTTGCTGCCCCCCTATGCTGATTGCTACAAAAAGATATAGAATTTCAGTTTGGAGCTGATTGCGAAAAGACATTTGACACGCTCAAGAAAAAACTAACTACTGCACTTGTGATCAAAGCTCCTAATTGGAGTTTGCCTTTTGAGATTATGTGTGACGCTTCTAACAACTCTGTAGGTGTTGTCCTTGGACAGAAGGAAAGATGAGACTCACATATTATTTACTATGCGTCCCGAATGTTGGATGACGCACAGAAAAATTACACTACGATAGAGAAGGAGTTATTTGCTATTGTTTTTGCTTTAGATAAATTTCGAGCATATCTCCTTTGTACTAAAGTAATTGTGTATTCTGATCATGCAGCTTTGCGATACTTGTTGGTGAAGAAGGAAGCTAAACCGAGGCTGATTCGGTGGATTCTCCTCTTACAAGAATTTGATCTCGATATCAAAGACAAGAGGGGAAAGGAAAACTTAGTTGCTGATCACTTGAGTAGAATACTCGTGGATCCAGACTCACATGCTGTCAACGAGGAATTTCCTGATGAGGGACTTTTCCAAATTCAAGAGAAGACACCATGGTACGCTGATATCGCTAACTTCTTAGCATTAGGTAAGTTTCAAGGTGAGTTGTCTTCTCGAGAAAGGGAAAAAATAAAATGAGATTCTAAATATTACGTATGGGATGATCCTTACATGTGGAATGTTGGTAAGGATCAAATGATCAGACGATGTGTACTTAAGCATGAGATAGAAAAAAATTTAGAATTTTGTCATTCGCATGCTTGTGGAGGTCACTTTGGACCTAAGAGGACAACCCTCAAGGTATTGGAATCTGGATTTTACTGGCCGACATTATTCAAGGATTGTCACATGTTTTGTAGGAATTGCTCTAACTGTCAAAGGATTGGTAATATCTCTTCTAAAAATCAGATGCCACTTAATCCTATTTTAGCTTGCGAGGTTTTTGAAATTTGGGGAATAGACTTTATGGGACCTTTCCCTAGCAGTGGATTACCTTTCTAAATGGGTCGAAACTAAAGCCACTATGGCTGATGACGCTAAGACCGTAGTCTCATTTTTGAAATCTCATGTATTAAACAGGTTTGGAGTACCAAAGGTGATCATAAGCGATAGAGGTACTCATTTTTGTAATAGAGTTGTAACATCTCTATTTACGAAATATAGTATCCATCATAGGACGTCGACTGCTTATCACCCTCAAAGCAATGGACAAGCTGAGGTTTCGAACAGAGAAATCAAGTCAATTCTCACAAAGACGGTGAATCCCGAGAGAAAGGATTGGAGTCAAAGGCTTGACGACACCTTATGGGCTTACCGAATAGCCTACAAGACTCCAATTGGAACCACTCCCTACAAGCTAGTTTATGGGAAATCATGTCATCTCCCTGTGGAGATTGAGCACAAATCATATTGGGCAATCAGACAGTGCAACCTCAACATGAAGACAGCTGGTCTTGAGAGGAAACTTCAGACACAAGAGTTGAAAGAATTGAGGCATGATGCCTACGAAAATTCTGAGATCATCAAGGAAAAAACCAAGAAATACCATGACCGTTTGATTAAAAATAAACAATTTCACGTTGGACAGAAAGTCCTTTTATTTAATTCTAGACTTAGGATTTTTCCAGGAAAATTAAAGTCTAGATGGAATGGACCTTTTGTTATTTCTAAAGTTTTTTTTCATGGTGCAGTGGAAATTCAAGACCCAAAGACAGGGGTGATATTCAAGGTTAATGGGCAGAGGTTGAAACCATTTACGAAGGGTTTCAACCACACACAGTGGACGAAATGCATCTCCACCCATCACCAGCGAATTGATCGAAAACAAGTCCGGTCCGAGACTATAAATTGGGACACTTCATGGGAGGCAACCCATGTGTTTTTCAAAGTTTTACAAGAGAATTTCTATTTGGCCATCTCAAATAGCCTACCCAAATGGCCAACCTGACGTGGCAAAAGCCACGTCATTAAAAAAAAAAAAAATTAAAATTTTTTTTCCCTTCTCCTTACCTCAAACGACATCAGCGTTTCTCTTCTTCTCCCCTGGTTGAAAACCAAAATCAAAAACAACAGCCCACCCCCTCCTCACCCATACCCAACTCCCTCACCCTCCTCCTCCGGCCATCTCTCCTGCTCCGGCCATCTCTCCTCCTCCGGCCATCTCCTCCTCCGGCCATCTCTCCTTCTCCTTACCTCAATCAGCCTCTCTCCCTCACAACAGCGCATCATCCTCTCTCTCGACGACAGCGCATCAGCCTCTCTCTCGACGACAACGCATCCTCCTCTCACTCCTCTTGGTAAGTTTTCTAAATTCTAAACTCCAATTTCAAGTAAAAACCCTAATTGATTGTTAACTGATTTTAGGGTTTTAGGGGTGTTGTTTTGATTTGGGCTTTTGTTGATGGCTGATTAACAGTAATTAATTAATGTTTAATTAAGAAATTGATTGTGTTTTATTATTGTTGTTGAAAACTTTAAAAAAAAAAAAGAAGAAGATGAAAAGCTTGCTAATGATTTTGATTCGGAAGATTTTGTAGTGTTGATGGCTGATTAACAGTAATTAATTAATGTTTAATTAAGGAATTGATTTAGTTTTATTATTGTGGTTGTAATTTGTGGATTCTCTTGTGAGGTAGGATCTCTTGCTCAATTGTGTTTCATGGGAAAATAATTTATAACAGTTAAGCATTAACTCTCGAATTATATGCATCCTCCAA
Source organism: Viola odorata (assembly GCA_963691705.1). Lineage (NCBI taxonomy): Eukaryota > Viridiplantae > Streptophyta > Magnoliopsida > Malpighiales > Violaceae > Viola > Viola odorata. Next base: position 17,419,579 of record OY829546.1, on the reverse strand, counting down.
GTAAACTATGATATTATTTATTTATTTTTTGAACACAGAATGAGATTCATTTTATTTGATCACTTCCATGCATTCTTTAAATTTTTTTTTAGGATTGAATAAGATATATTCTTAAAGTGGTAATTTGTTGACTGTTTGTGACCTTGTAATTGTTGATAACAATAATTCATAGTATTAAATTAGACACGTCAACCATATTGTAGGATCTCTGTAAAATTGAGGTCCGATTGTAGGATTTAGGTGTTTCATTTTGGCTGAATAATTTTGTCTTCTAATCTCTTGTAACTTCTTTGTTACAGGTAATGGAGTTTTTTCCTGAAAGTGATGAGCCACGAAGTGATGAGCCTCCATTGTCCGAACCTGATTTTGAATTGATTCCGAAGCCAGGTATGGTCTTCAAATCAGAAGAAGAAGCTTACAATTTTTATCTTCAGTATGCTCGTCAAATGGGATTCGGTATTAAGAGAAAGGGTGGAAAGAAAGATGATGATGGGAACCTGGTGTATTATAGTATTGTGTGTAGTAGAGAAGGTGCATATAAATCCAAGATTAAAAATCCTTTTAATGCAAGGCCATCCAAAAAAACTGATTGTAAGGCTAAAATGAATTGTATGGTTAATGCTGAAGGAGAGTTCACTATCTCATTTGTTAATCTTGAGCATAATCATGACTTGAGTCCTACAAAATCACGTTTTTTCAAGTGTAATAAAAATATTGATGCGTATGCTAAGAGGAGGCTTGAAACAAATGACCAAGCAGGCATACGTGTGAGTAATAATTTTAATTCTTTGGCTGTGGAATTAGGGGGGTATGAGAACTTGTCCTTTACTGAGAAGGATTGTAGAAATCATCTTCTTAAAGCAAGACAAATTAGGCTTGGAGTTGGAGATGCAGCATCACTTAGCATGTATTTTGCATGCATGCAAAGAAGGAATCCTAATTTTTTCTATATGCTTGATATAGATGATGATAGTCGATTAAGAAATGTATTTTGGGCAGATGCACGATCTATAGCAGCATATGAATCTTTTGGTGATGTTATATCATTTGATACAACGTACTTAACTAATAGATATGACATGCCTTTTGCTCCATTTGTTGGTGTTAATCACCATGGGCAAACAGTACTATTTGGCTGTGGTTTACTCTCAAATGAAGAGGCAGATACATACATTTGGTTATTTAAAGCTTGGTTGATGTGCATGTCAAAGGCTCCCAATGCAATAATTACTGACCAATGCAAGTCCATTCAAAAAGCTGTAAATTATGTTTTCCCTGCTTCTCACCATCGTCTTTGCCTGTGACACATTATGAAGAAGTTGCCTGAAAAGCTTGGATCACGACATGATTACAAGCAAGTTAAAAAAGTTATGAAAAAAGCTGTGTATGAGTCCATTGAGATTCAAGAATTTGAGGAGATTTGGTGTAACATGATGAGTGATTTTGATCTCTACGGAAATTCATGGTTAAGTGGTTTATATGAAGATCGTCATCGTTGGGTTCCAGTGTTTTTAAAAGGAATTTTTTGGGCTGGAATGTCTACAACCCAAAGAAGTGAAAGTATGAATGCATTCTTTGATGGGTATGTTGGTCCCAAGACGTCTTTAAAGCAGTTTGTAGAGCAGTATGATAATGCACTGAAGAGTAAGGTCGAGAAAGAACTTAAAGCAGATTTTGCTTCGTTCTCTTCGTATTATCCTGTGATAACTAGTTTTCCCTTTGAGAAACAACTTCAAAATGCCTACACAAATGAAGTGTTTCGGTTATTTCAGGATGAGTTGCGGGGTTTGATGTACTGCAATCTTCCCCATATTGAAAGGTACGAATCATTTTCGACATTCTATTGATTTATAAAAAAATTACTATTTAGTATTCGATGCTTGTTTTCAAGTAATATTTGAGTTGATTATAGTATTCGTACTTTTCTTGATAGGAACGGATCATTTTCAACATTTAAAATAAATGACATCTTGATGAACAAAGAGGGTGTATTAACAAGACAAGTTACTTATGTTGTTTATTATGATGAGGAGAATCTAGAATTTAAGTGTTCATGTCGTCTGTTTGAGTTTAAAGGAATAATTTGCAGACATATTGTGAAGGTGTTTGTTAATGAAAGAATACTACATGTTCCACCACAATATATCTTGCATCGCTGGAGGAAGGATGTTAGACACAGTCATTCATTTGTGAAGAATTGTTATGATGACGACATGGATGATGAACAAAGAGTGAGGTACAAAAATATGAATGCACAAAGTTCGAAGGCTATAGATTTTGGACTTGAGTCTGTAGAGAATTATGAGTTTGTAATGAGATGCTTGGATGAGGCAACTTCAAAAATCTCACTTAGTAATTCCCCTAACTGGAACAAGCAGTCCGCAGGAGGCTCCTCAACGATCATGACAGAAGACTGTCAAAATTTTTCGAGTCCTTTGAAGGTGCGAACAAAAGGGCGTCCTCCATCCAAAAGAAAAGTGTCAACAGTAGAGCAAAAAATGAAGCAAAAAAAGGTATAATTTTTTCAATTGATTGTGATATTTGTATATGATTTGTAACTGATCAATTATTATTTTCTGATAGAGTGGTCAATCAAGCAAGAAATATCAATCAATGTCACTAAATCAATTTGGAACTCAAGAGAGTCAATTTGGTGTATCTGAACCATCGACTATGAATCAATTTGAAACTCAAGAGAGTCTGGTATGAATGTTTATTTTGTTTCTTTGGTATTTTGTGTTCTACATGTTGTAGAATGTGAACTAAATTTTTGTGTTCTACATGTTGTAGAATGATAATGATGATGAGGGTCGCTTGGAAGAAGAAGACAATGATGTGCATGGAGAGACGTTTTGTGGTATTTGTGGACAGAATTATGCATCTGATGAATTTTGGATTTGTTGTGATATATGTGAGAAGTGGTTCCATGGGAAGTGTGTCAAGATCACTCCAGCTAGGGCAAAGCATATGAAGCGTTACAAATGCCCCGCTTGCAGCATCAAGAGAGCACGACCTTGTTTTTAGTTAACTATGTATGATAATACTGTAGCTTATTACGTGTTATGACAATTTAACTTGGTTATTTTCAAGTGAATGAACCGTTTGTTTTGTTGAAAACCGAAATAAAAGATCCTGGATTACACAGAAAGAATTAAAATCAATTAATCCATAAAAGATCCTGGATTACACAGATGCATATTGCGATTAAAAGATCCTAGATTACACAGATGCATATTGCAGTTAAAAGATCCTAGATTACACAGATGCATATTGCAGTTAAAGTTCCTGGATTACACAGATGCATATTGCAGTTAAAAGTTCCTGGATTACACAGGTCTAACCGTGATCACGGTTGCGTAACCGTGATCACGTTAAACCCCTTAACGTGATTCACGCAACTCTCGGATGTAAAATGGTGTTTTGATATAAGGCAACCGTGATTCACGGTTAAGGCCAACCGTGATCACAGTTAGAGAAAATATCTCACCGTGATTCACATTTAGCACTCAAGCGTGATTCACGCTACCTACTGAAGTTGAAAACGTTTTAGACACACCTAACCGTGATTCACGGTTAAGGCTAACCGTGATCACGGTTAGAGAAAATCTCTCACCGTGATTCACGTTTCACCCTAAATGTGATTCACGTTTCCTTCTGATTTAAAACACTTAAAACGTTTTTCAAAACTTGTTTGACGCAAAACCTTTTGACACTTAAACTCTGAGGTATTTGAACACAAACCAAGTGTTAAAATAATTCATACTTACATATAAATTCAATCCTAAACAACACTTGATCTTGAGCTTGCGATTCCTTGAATTCGTTGCTTCAATTAAACGTTCTTCGCAAACTACACACATTCACACTTAAAATCCAATTAGCTATCTAATTAATTTATGAGTCGTTACATTATCAAAACAGGTTCGAGTACCCTTTGGGCTAACATATTGCAGTTAAAAGTTCCTGGATTAATCATAATTGAAATAACTCAAAAATACTATTACAATAAGAAATGCTAAAATGCCAAACATAATCCTCAATTTCTTAACCCTTTTCGTCATATCGTGATTTTCATCATTTAAACTGAGCAACTCGTCCACCATGCCATTGAAAACCATGTCCCGCATCTTCAATTCTTTGATTTCATCCACATATTTTTGATTCTGCGCCAGTAGTTCCTTCTCCCTTTCACACAAACCTATAATAACTTTGTTAGCTCGGTCTGGGAAAGGATCATCACAGAAGAGGAAAAAATCACATCCACCCTCTTCGACGCGGCGCCTGCATTTGTTGAATCGACGTCCAGGATTGTTCTTTGTCCATGAAATCCATCTAGGTGTCTTCTGCCCGCACCGACAGTAGATATTGGGAAAGTAGTCATAGTTTGGCTTCTGCTTCAACACCGAACTAAACTTCTGAACACCATCTTCTGTATTCACCATTAGAGCTGCGTGCGGCTAGGTTTTCTACACAATTCCAATCTGCCAAACTCAGAACACTAACCACAAACTGGAATTCTCTATTAATTTCAGAAATATGCATAAATTGGAATTCGCTATTAATTATCTTAGTTTTGCTTCTGCTCCAACCAACCACAAACTAGTTGATGGAAAAACTATTCAAACTTGCAGATATGTATATGCATGTGGATTGACTAATAATGAAACAATAACTTCTAATTATTTTTTTTATAAGTTCCTTTGACTTCGATCCACCAAAATCACAATATATATATTTGTGGATGTCTTAGAAAGGAATGTAATTAATGTCAAATGGTTTCCACAGTGTGCTCTCAATGACATATGCTTTCCCATCGGGCCTAAAGAATAGGCATATGCGCCATGTGAATGAATATAGTAGGTGACCAACACAGATGCTACCATATATATTTATCATAAACACTATCTTAATAGGCTAGCTTAGTACCAAAAAGATTAGACAGGCGTTAATTTGGAAATTTAAATTTGAGTATCTGCTAGTAGCTTTTTATCACTAAAAAGTTACACGAATGTCAAACAAAATTCATGCACGCCAACTTCTATATCCTTCGAGAAGAGAATTACGTGTAGTTTAAGGTTAATTTTTATGTTTTGATCCCTCCAAAGCTCCTTATTTTATAATTACAGCCCAAATTAACCCCTCCTTTTTCTGTAATTTATAATTTTTAGTTTTAATTTTTTATCTCCTTTGCTACTCCAAGAGAACTACAAGTTTTAGTACTTCAAGAGAAACGTTTTTGGGTGCATAATAAATATGTCTAACGCGTTTACGTTATGTGTTTGGTGCAGAATGCTGCCGTGCTCATGGATCTATGCTCTACCACATTTACGTCAAATGGCATTATCTAAGGTCGGCCGTTTAGGTATAAACATAAGTCTATAATATTAAGTAGGTTGAGACAAAAAAAGAAAAAGACATATATAGTGCATAATCGTGACTTAAACATTAGGCTAACCGTCCATTATTAGCTAGGGGATTTGTTTTGGGGAAAAAAACAATAATAGAACCCAAAAATAAACTACTTGAGCTGAATGAAGTGTCACTCGATCGTCTCCTAATATCATTGTTTCCGAAATTGAAGCATGACTTTCATTCATCACCCAAATGACATCACTTTCTAGTTTCTACAACTCTAAATCATATAGATTAAAGACCTTAGTACATTATTATCATAGGAAAACTCTTTACTTGATTACTATTACAATGTCTATTTTCATTTTCATTGATTTCCTTTCAAACACAAACTCAACAATTTTAGAGACATTGGTATTGCCAAATAACAGTGTAGCACAAACAGATAACCCAAAGCAAGTTAAAGTAAGTGCATACCAGAAATACATCCACGGCTTTCAACTCAACCCAAAGCATAAATGCTGCTTGAGCCTTCTCCACTGTTTTGGGCCTGCCCGTCAAGCATTTTGCCACAATTGAATCACAAACCTCCTTGGCATACCTTCAACACAATAAAATTACAATTTTAGTTTTTCATAATCATCAAACACACAAAATCTTCCGAATCAAAATCATTAGCAAGCTTTTCATCTTCTTTTTTTTTTTTTTAAAAGTTTTCAACAACAATAATAAAACACAATCAATTTCTTAATTAAACATTAATTAATTACTGTTAATCAGCCATCAACAAAAGCCCAAATCAAAACAACACCCCTAAAACCCTAAAATCAGTTAACAATCAATTAGGGTTTTTACTTGAAATTGGAGTTTAGAATTTAGAAAACTTACCAAGAGGAGTGAGAGGAGGATGCGCTGTCGTCGAGAGAGAGGCTGATGCGCTGTCGTCGAGAGAGAGGATGATGCGCTGTTGTGAGGGAGAGAGGTTGATTGAGGTAAGGAGAAGGAGAGATGGTCGGAGGAGGAGATGGCCGGAGGAGGAGAGATGGCCGGAGCAGGAGATATGGCCGGAGCAGGAGAGATGGCCGGAGGAGGAGGGTGAGGGAGTTGGGTATGGGTGAGGAGGGGGTGGGCTGTTGTTTTTGATTTTGGTTTTCAACCAGGGGAGAAGAAGAGAAACGCTGATGTCGTTTGAGGTAAGGAGAAGGGAAAAAAAAATTTAATTTTAATTTTTTTTAATGACGTGGCTTTTGCCACGTCAGGTTGGCCATTTGGGTAGGCTATTTGAGATGGCCAAATAGCAATTCTCGTTTTACAATTAGTTTCAGTTTTATTTTTAATTTTTTTTAATTTTTTTTTTTTTATTTTTATTTTTATTTTCGTTTTTTTTTTTTTTTGCTTCCCTGTCAAGGAAGTTCTCTGGTTATTTGATGTTTTGGTTGATCTTGTTTTGCAGGAGAATTGGAGCATGATTCGGCCTAATTTTAGGCCTGGGAAGAAAGGAATTTCGTTTAAAGAAGGGTGAGAAGCTAAAAATGGAGTTTTTAGCCCAAGGAACGTACATGGGCTTAAGCCACTAAGCCCATCATTCCCTCTCACTTAGCCAGTCTCTCACCCCTCCTTTACCACAAAAATACCAATTTCATCATCTTCTTCCTTTCTTCCAAACCCTTGCCGCCGCTCCCTACCCAACCAAATTAGCCATGGTGACTACCAGAGGCGGCAGTGGCACCACCATGGCCGGGCTCCGGTCTAAGCGCAAAAACCTCCCTCCTACCAGCAAAACTAAGCCTTTCCTAATCGAAACACCTCCCCCATCACTGCCTCCACCGGAATCCAACACGTCACCAGCAGCGAGTGCAGCAACGTCACCTTCCTCTCCGCTGCGTATCACGGCAAGAAAGCCGAGAGTCTCGCAAACCCACATAGCACGGGCCACTGCAGCGACTGCACCATTGACTGCCACGTTCACGCTGTCACGACGAGTGCAACCCGCCGCCGCGACGACCAAGGTGGTCGTGACCTCTCCAACGGCCGACCGACTGCACAAAACACCAGCCACGGTGGGTCTCAGCCTGGGAGAAGCAGAATCAGAGGAGGTAGCCCAAGACCAAGTCACCAAAGACAACACCGAGCCTCCACCATCTGAAAACAATTCATCCAGCTCCAGCGATGAAACCACATCAGATCCGACCTTCCTAGATGCTCCCAAAGGTAAAGTACTCGAAGCAGATGAAGAATCTGATGAGATGCGGCTGTCTACGAGAAATAAAGGAAAAGGTCCAATGATTGCGGATAAAGCGATTAGAGTGGGTGAAAAGAGGAAGCCTCCCACTCCTAGAGTTGAATCTGACTCTGAGAGAGAACCGGATTGCAGGCCCAAACAGACCAGAAAATCATCCTCAAATTCCAAGTCAGCAGCAGAAGCAGCTAACCATCAGAAAGGGCACGTTCGAGTAAGGGACAGAGTCAGAGGAGCTCGAGCTTCACATAAGGTAAAACCAGCACTTGATGATCTCAAGGGATGGTTACACTTTGATGAATTTGACACTCTTGAATGCTTAAATGTGAAATATAATCAGGAAGTGATTGCATGCGCTAAATTTGACTTTCAATTGCTTGTTGATTTGGATATTCTGAATCCCCTTGCTGAGTACATCCAAAACATAGGATGGGAACAATTTTTCTACCCTAAGCATGTTGTTTATCTTGAGTTGGTCCTAGAATTTTATGCATCTTTTTGGTCAGCTCCTAAAAAGAAGAAGAGAATGAATGCTAAAGAAATCAATTTTAGATTAATGAACAAATTTTCCCACTGGACTATGGATGAATTTAATGTTAAGATTGGCTTTGTTAAATTGGATGAATTGCAATCTGATTGGTATGTGAATTGCCTAACTGAATATCCGGATTCTTCTGTTTTTGACAAGCATGATGCATGGAAACAATTGACTAAGGACCCTGCTGCCACTTTTGACGACAATCATGCGAAGGCTCACGCCATCCCTGACTTGTCCCTGAGGATCATACATAGGTTTTTAGCAATTACTTTTTCAGGAAAAAGTGGTATAACTAGAGAGATTTCAAAACAAGAATTGTTTATTTTGTGGTGCATGGTGAACAAACACAAACTAAACTTAGGACACTGGATTTTCAACCAATTCAGACTTGTAAGAAATAGAATGCAAATGGGATCACTAATCACTGAAATTGCTGTGCAACATATGGGTTTAGACCTTTCTTCTTGTGACTTGTTTAAATCTTCTGATTTACGAGTTTTGGATTTAAAAGCTTTAGACACCATGGGTTATTTTCACTTGGATGAGAATCTTGTAGTGCGCAGCAATACAGGTTTTACTCCAGCAAGAGAACACATCTTCGGGGCAAAACGCGGAGGAAACTATAAATTTGCGAAGGATGTGACTGATTCAGACAACCTGTCAAATGAACCAGTACAACAAGAAAATTCCATCCCAAACCAAAGAGAGCAGCCACATAATGACCAACTTCCCAGTACTGGGACTGAGCTGCAAGTCATGACAGCTATGATGGAACAATTGATAGCTAATCAAGCACTTCTGCAACAAATAGTGGAAAAGCAAGGAGCTCAACTTCAGAAATTAATTAAAGAGCAGGAGCGAACCAATGCTTTGCAAAGGCGACTTCTGGGCAAATTCCAGCCCAAACCATGATTAGACCCGGGTTCTTTCTCTCTTCTTTTTATTTCTTGCATTTTATTTTCAGTTGAGTCTTTTCTCTCTCGCACTTTGAGGACAAAGTGTCGTCTAGTGTGGGGGAGGTGTTTGCGTTGCGTCTTTGTGAATATTTGCTGGATTAGTTTTAAATACTTGCTGGTTTGGTTGTGAATTTTTGCTGAATTTGTTGTTTGGTTGATTGGAATCATTCGAATGTGTATACTTGCTGGTTTGGTTGTGAATTTTTGCTGGATTGGTTGTTTGGTTGATTGGAATTTTAGAAAGACACTAGCCTTGTTTTAGAAAACAACCCCTATGTTTGAATGAATGGTTTAGGTGTTTTTGAGCAGTAAGCACTCTCTCACTGCACACATTCACGCGCGGAGTCACACTACCTGTTAGATCCTATACCCATGCCTTGTCATAGTCGCTTGTGGTCATTTGTTTATCCTGTGAGCTCTTGAACTTTCATGCCGTGATTATCTTTTCTGAGTGGATGCATGACCGTTTACTGGTTGGATTTGCATGAGACCCCAGGGTATAGGCACCTTTAGACGTGGGAAAGCGATGAAATGATTGAAAGCTTTGCACCTTTCTTCTTCTTTTTTTTCTTGCTTTTATATTACCTCTGCCACTCATATCACCTTTCTTTCCATCACCCTTCTAACTGTTTGAGACTTTTCCTTCAATTCTTAGCAGGCGAGAGATATTCTCTGGTAGTTGGCAAGGTGGGGCGAAGAGAAGCAATATCATAAGTGTGGGGGTATCAAGCGGCGACAGCAAGACACCGAAAATCAGCGGATTCAGAAAGAAGAAAAGGGAGATTTAGTAGTTGAAAAATTACGAGATGCGAGATCAAGATGCTGAAAAATATAAGCAGGAACCACCATTCGTTGAAGCCAAGACAATCGATTCGTCTTTGCTGCTCCAGTCAGATAATTGAAAACAGTTTGTAAGCACTCCCTTTTGCTCGAAAAAGAAAAAGAAATAGAATAAAGATTCGAGCAAATGTGGAGTAGAAATCAGAGACTGAGCAAAGCAGAAAGAAAAAACAGACGACTGACTGCATCGAGTACAGAAGAAGAAAATACCCCTGCTAAAAACCGATCGTTCTTTGCCTTGCCTTCACTGCTGCCAACAGAGGATGTCTCTTGTCGCTTTGCTTCTTCAGCTAAGAAATCTCTATCCTTCTCTCCCTGCCTCTCTTTTGAACCCTCTTTTCTTACACAATTTCTCTTGTTTACCTTTGCAAAATTTTCATGATTATTTGATTGTCTGCGCTTGTGTTCTCCGTACTCGGGTCGTTATTGCAAGTCTGATTTTGTACATTGTCAATCGCATTGTCGAGTGTAAACAACTTGCCATTATCCTTGATGAGTTTGAGTGCAAATACTTTTCCCCGTGTGAAGATTGCTTGCGACTATGCTAGGTATGGTAAAGTTTCTCCCTTGGTTTCGTTATTCCTTGGGTTTGATGTGGATGTTATCTAGGTAGAATGTTGTGTCGAATGTTGTGCTTGTGTGCTTTTCCTGTTTGCCATGTGGGAAATCATTTGTTCCGATTAGGGGGGGGGGGGCTGTTTTGAGTGTAATGCTCGAGGGCGGGCATAGGTTAGTGTGGGGGATTTGATTGGAGCGTTAAATGTCTATTTATCATCGTCTTTTACGTCTATTTTAGGACGATGATACTACTAATTCTCGAGTTTTTCACTCCTTTATTACCAGGGAACGTTGTTGAGAGGCATTTCATCCCGTAGGAGCTGAAACCGTTCGTAATAGGGCAATTTGGTGGCTGCTGTTTCTTCTAAAAGATTTTATCTTGCGGTCTCCTATTGGAACGAGAGACCTGCTGCAGCTGAATATCTCTTGCGCTTCTGTTAGGATTGTGGAACAAACCATATTAGATATTATCCTACTTCTGAATTTTGGGGAATAGACTTTATTAAGTAGTTATTATTTAAAAGAAAAGTAGAGGGACTTCATCTTTTAGACACAGAATATTTCTTTTCTTCTTGGTAGAAACGGGAACTCCATTTGCAATAGCTTGAAAGGGCTGTTGCTAATTCCTTTTCTTAATTAATTAATTTCCTTTTTATGTTTTTAATCTCTTTTATTTATTTATTATGATGATGCTTGGCTAAATTCTATTTTCCTTGTAAGGATTCGTTGCCATGATTAATTGATTGTGAGATCTAATTGCACCCATTAAATTTCAACTTATATCTTTGTTTGTTTTGATTAAATGTCAAGTTAATCTTGTTCCTTTTGAAGTCTGATCATCTACAAATATGATTTGATTAACTAGAGTCTTCTCTTGATACTTTGGAGTCTACATTGTAAAGAGAGATGCGAAGGCAACTATCTGATTGACGGATCAGAATAGAAAACAAATAGAGTCAGGTTTATAGGATTTTTATCCCAGACTTGGGATCGGTCTCTCCCTGTGAATTATCAATCGTTAGATTAAATCCTATAGAGTGTCTCTTAGGATTGTCAAACTGGTTAGGGGCTTCTAATAGAGTGTCTCTTTAGTCGTCTTGTGTAGGAGGAGAGTAGGAGATTTAGGTGAACACCCGGTCTCTATAGCCACCTATAAGTTCGGTATTGAAAATACTTGAATCAATGATCAATCAGTTTAATTCGTGTGCTTAGTCGAATCCTTATTGGGAACTTTGTCACCTTTGAACACACACACACATCACTTTCTTTGCTGTTTATGTTATTTCTGTTATTTAATCCATTGCAATACAACAACTCAATATTGGTATTTACCACCTATTACTTATCTTGTCATTTACAAGAAATTTTAATTGTCCACCGAATCCTTGAGGAACGATCCTTTTACCACTTGCTACTGTTCTTATTTGCATGAGCATAGGTGAATTGTATTCATTTATTTTTTACGGTTTCGGCAACCACTAGAAGCTCAGTTGCGATCTGCGGATCAGTAGTGAACTTTGCTTGAAGCGCAGAAGCTGAATCAATCGCCAGATTCGCTTCTCTCGTCATTATGATTATTGCCGTTTCGAGCACCGAATTCGTTTCGAGCCTGCCTCCGCCGAATTGGGTTACGCAAATGGATGGGTAATTGGTGGCGTCGCAAATCTTCTTGACATATGTCTCCAGACTAGCAGATGGGTCCAGTGTTCGGGCGGCCAAAAGGTCGGCCGCGGAGGAGATGAGTTGTGCAGAGTGGAGGAGTAACACAGCAAATGATGATGAGATGATAAGTTGTTGCTTCTTCATTACAATTAGGCTCCATCGTCTCTTTCTTTCTTTTTTTCCTTATTTACAACTTTGTTTTTCTTTTCTTTTTAAAACCTTTTGATTTGTTTTACCGTTTAATATACATGTAGGAGAGAATTTAATCAATGGAGGGTTAAAGCTATTTATGCCATGCTATCCTAAAAAATAGGAATACCTAAGCAAAATATAGCTTTAGTTTTTTTTCTCGATAAACTGATTCTATTTTTCTCGCGTTATTTGTGCAATGATCTTAATTTTTCCATTAAAAAAGTGGTGCTAATGGTACTGTAGACTCCTTTATAAATAGGAACTCTATTTTTATTCAATTATTAAATAAGAAATAAAAGTGACATTCTAATCTAACCCGGATATAATTAGAAAAAGAAATTGAATGGTTTGAAACAAATCTTAAAAAAAGTCTCGTTATAATTATTTTTTTAGTCTTATAAAGAGTAGTTTGTCATGGAGTGATAACCTATTACCATATTCAAATAATGGTGAGGTACATTAGGTTGTTGGTTAGAATGTTCCTTTTCATTTTTTTTTTCTTATTGATGGGTGACAAACTACTATCGTGTCGGATTTTTTTAACAATTTAAATAATATTAAAGATAGTTGTATTTTTAAAGTTTGAATATAAAATTTTAATTAAATCAGAATAATCTCGAGCTAACCGGTTAATGCCTACCGGTTGGGTTTTGATCCTTGGAATTATGAGTTGGTTGGGTCTGAGTTAGAAGCAGCAGTGGAAAGACGTGTAGCAAACTTTGGTAGGACAAGACAGAAAATTGTAACTTCCTTTTCCTGCATGCATTTGAGATTATCTCCATTCTCCAATGAGGCAATGGCAGTTAGAGATAAGCATTGTTTTTCTAATCCTTATCTTTCTGTTGTGCTGCTCTGTGTTGTCCTACTAATTAAGTAACATTTGGCTGTCCTTCTTCTGTGATTCTCTGCATCTGCACTCGATTGTTCTGGTCAAGAACATAGTTGTAGGCATCCAATTCTCCGAACCGAGTTTAACAAAATCAAATTATTAAAATGATTTTTAGTTGGTTGATTCAATTGATAACTTGGTTCCGCTAAACTGCTTTTCACTAATTTGATTAACCGAATAGTTTACATAGATCTATCAAAGCTGTAGATTAGTTTTAAACAAGAACTAGGATTTAAGGTTATCTTTTTTAAAATAATAGACGCATTTCATTGTATATGTAAAACTAGACTTACCTATTGTTCTTAAATAGAACAACAGACGACTAATTAAAAAGATGTTAATTTTAGTCATAATTTCGTATTGCAAAGTGTCGTTTGAGATTTTTTGAAGAGGCTATTGCAATCTGATTTTCAATTTTACCCCCGAGGTTATTGCAGAGAATAAATGAGTAATTTGCAATCATCGATATAACACAAGGATTATAAAAAGGACTTTATTTTATTTTATTTCTTGAGTTCTGGGTTGTTTTGGTTTATGTTCTTAATTAAAAGAAAGTAGCAAACCAAACTGTATGTCATTAGGAAGACAACGGCGAAAAACAGAACAAACAAGATGCTTCCAAAAGCTTTTATTTTAATTATTCTTAACACTACGGATCAAAAACTTGGGCAGCTATCAAAATCCATGGAGAATATAGGAAAAGGTTTTTCCTCAAAGTCATCATAGATTTCAGAGCTTGAATACCCCAAGGAAGAGCCTCCTACAAAGGGTGACGGGATAGCAATAGTTACGAGATTAGCAGGGGATGGTGGTGGTGGAGGAGGAGCACGATGAGCAACATCACCACCAGTAGTAGCGGCAATAATAGCAGGCTCAGCCTTAAGGAGAAGCCATTCAATGGTCTCCCCAGCAGTTCTATGACCAAGCTCATAAGTGAGCTGGAAGATCCTTGCAGCACATGTACGTGACAATCGGACACGACGGTCCCGACCATTCACTCTGGAATGACGGTCTTTTCTTGGTTTGTTGTCATTGTTGTTGTTGGTGGTGGTATTTGGAGAAATTTGAGACTTTGATTTTGCGATGACTTTTTTCTCTTTTGCGGAATTATCGCGAGGGAGAGCCATAACTGTAGTATTCTTGTTACTCTCTTTTCTTTCTCTTGTGGTATGTATTAGAAAAGGCAGCGAACCTATTTATAGATGAGAATGACTGAATGAGTTGTGTGAATGACCCCCCGTCTGATAAGATTTTACTGAAACTTTTTACCTTGACGTAATTTTTTGTGCATCACTTTTACCAATTAGAGGTACTTCTTAGATTACATTGGACTATTGATAGTTAATTTTCTTCTAATTTTACTTAAAATTATTATAAAAAATGTTTTTTTTCTCCAAAAATTATCTTACATTTAGTTTCCAAAACTGTTAATCCAATTTCCAAAAATATTAATCAAATTTCTAAATATATCATCTACAATTGTTCTGTAACGCTCAATGCCAACGGGGATCTAAAGCTAAAAAATATTATTTTTCCTTAATTATATTATTGAAAGTGCATGTATTTGCATTTGTAATCTATTCCTAAGCCTATTGGTTCATGATTAAATTTGTTCGCACTCAATTTATTTAGTCTAATTGATTCGATATTTTCACTCCTTAAGAAAGGTTCATGATTAAGTTATTAGTAACTACTGGATTATGATACACCAACAAATATTTAGTGTGAATGATTCGATATTCTCACTTTTTAAGTAAGAGGTTGCTAGACGATGTGAAATAGACGCGGCTCCCAGTATAGGTGTGATTGAGAAAGAACCAAGAACATCACTGGCCCAACAATGAAACTCGACATTAAGAGGAGAAATACCAACCCAGACCTTGTGAACAAAAGAATGCAAAGAGAATGCGCCCAAAATTTGGATTTTTCTTCCAACAACCCACAAAGAGAAACGAAAAACTCCGATCCTTTCGAATCCCCCTTCCATCCGATTTTATCACTGTTGTCAATACAAGTCCAAATCCAATTCTAGTTCCACACGCCCGCAACCCAACTACCCATTTTGAAAACCAATAACTCATTTTGCAAGGAGATCTTAAACAACCTGTTGAACCTCAACGCGAGAGAAACTCCCCCTACCCAAGGATCTGACGAGAACCGCACATTGTTGTCGTCCTCAAGCTTGTACTTTAGGTTACTCCTAACCAAAGTTTCCTACTCTACATTGTGTCAAAAAACATGAACAATGTCGCACTAAAAAAGAGAGATTTAGGATTAGCTTTCAAGACATCCCCCATGTTAGTAAACTTCCCGTGGAGCATAAAAGTTCTCCTCCACAAACAAGGTTTTTCAGAAATAACAACTCAAATCCATTTAAATAGAAGACCCTCGATTTCTCTCCCTCAAAGACCCAATGCTTAAACCTCCCTCTTTATTGGAGCGAATCACAGTATGCCACCCCACCTTCAACACTAAATGCCCATCACTGATCACCACCATTCCATAAAAATCGACGCAAAATCCTCTTTATCTTGTTAATAACAACCACAAGCATAATAAAACACAACATTTTTTACTCCCCGCTTCCTTTTGCTCTTTCTCTTTCTCTTTCTATTTAAGAATTTCTACAGCAGTCGCCGCCGTTCACTTTCCGGCTCTGTTTAGTTTCCTCTCTTTCATTTCCCAGGCGATTATTTTGTTCTTTTTCCATTTTTTTGTATTTCTTCCCTCGTTTCTTAGTTTTATAGTATTCTCTTAAGATGACTCAACCTAGCCTAAGAAATAACTATCCTCCGCCGCTTCCTAAGAAGAAATCGATTCATGCTCCCTCAAGAAAAAAGAAGTCTTGTCCTAAGCCTTCTCAAGAGAAGCTCGAGACCACTTTGTCAGTTCTCACAAAAAGATAAGAGATTCGTTATGATCTCGCGAGGTATAATGCCGAGATCAATAAGCATCATTATATGCTTCGCCCTATTGTTGAGACTACTCTTCTACATTCTGCTTCAGTGGCTTCCTCATGTCACGTTTACTCCAAGATATGGATGTATGGTTACTCTTGACGAGTTTCTGAAGAATTTGCTCGATATCCACCAGATCCCTTTGGTTTACATAGGTCCTAATGGTTGGGCCTTCATCAACTGTTTCATTCATCTTTGTGCCAAACTTGATCTTAAGACCACCGTCCCTTTATTTCTTTATCTTTTTACTATGCGAATTCATCAATCTTTCATTACTTTTGCTCCTGATAATAAGATTGAGGGTTGGAGGGAGCTCTTTCAAGATGCGTTGATTCTGTTGTTCACGCGTTAGGTGTTCCCGAGCCTTTTGCGTATAATCACGCGACTACG
Source organism: Viola odorata (assembly GCA_963691705.1). Lineage (NCBI taxonomy): Eukaryota > Viridiplantae > Streptophyta > Magnoliopsida > Malpighiales > Violaceae > Viola > Viola odorata. The sequence continues at coordinate 17,403,006 of OY829546.1, read as the reverse complement.
GATTTATCTCTGGAGATGTTGTCTTTTAAGAAGGATACCGAGAGTTGGGATAAACTAAGACTCCACGAGGTGCTTAGCGCGGTAGAGAGCGCTTCTTTAGCCGCTGCTGCGAGGAATCGATATCTTCGATCCCGTATAACGAGGAAGTTCGATCGCCACGCCGAGAGGATTTCCAACATGAAGAAAGACAGAGAAGTTGGAGGTGGAAGTGAAGAAACTGAAGCTGGCCAAGTTGGATGCTGAAAAGAAGAGTGCTTCTCTCCAAAGTTCGTTGACTGCTAAGGATCTTGAGATATCCGATCTTCGCAAGAACGTGGATGATCTTGAGAAATGTCTCGAAGATTCTAAGACATGAGAGAGAATCGGATCCAGGAGTCCGAAATTTTTTTTTTGAGTATTTTAAAGGAAATGCAAGCGAACGAAAAATTGGAAAAATGCTTAAAAGTATTTGTATCGTCACTAAATAACAAATATTTAGATAAACTTAACAAAATGATAAATAAGAAGACAATATAGGAAAAAAATAGTTATACATTAGAATTCATACAACATACGTATTTTTTACAACTGTTCTCTACGAGTTTTCATTTTTTGATATCCTTGTATGATTCTCTCATTCTCTCAGTAATTCAAGCAAAGGAATAAAATGCTAAACTAATTATTACAACAATTCGACAAATTATTGACTCACTATTACAAACGAACAATTTAATTGGCGCGAAAATAAATCGACAGGCCTAGCTAACCAAGCCCAAACCGAATAGGCCCAGCAGATTGGGTTGGTAACAGTTCCCAGCCCATTGTCCTTCTTTTCTGGATGGGCCAAGAATAGTCCTGGCCCATGACCAACCAAGCAACAAGCCCGACCTTGCTTCTTCTTCTTCAACCTTCTGCAAACGTAAACAGTAGACAACAGCTAGCAGGAGCAGCAGCGGACCTGATTGCATTGTATTTCATCATGTTTTATTGTCCATTTACTAGTTATTTTGGACAGTAAATCTGCTGATTTATCCTTGTTTTCCCACATCTTAGCAGATCTGATCTGGAAGGCAGCTTTGGAGGAATCTGAACAGAAGAGAGCTGGAGCAGCATTACCTGAGTCTAGGCCTGGATCTTGGCCTAGACACATTCGCATCCGACATATGGCGCTTACCAGGATTGTCTTGGCCAAGACTGCGGCCAAGACACTTTCGCGATAAAGACATCACTTTGGAGCGTTTGGACCGCTTTCAGCGTTGGACTCTTACAGCTGGCACGTAGCAGTTGTTCCGCTATTTTAGAGGGATCTGAAGACAATCTTATGTAGAATCCCGAATGGGATCTCCCTCTTTATTATTTAGCGATTTAGTTTCCATTTTTAAGAACAATTAATTGTAATAATCTTTTAGGAGATTTTCTAGGGATTAGAGTTGGATTGGGACAGAGGTTCTGAGGGCTATTTTAGCAAGATATTATTCACCTCTGTCCAGATCGAACACTAGGCAATCCTTCTTCTCTTTTCTTAGTTCGACATTGTTACACTTTGCTCCGGATTTTATTATCTCGGATTTATATTATTTATGCAATTAAATATTTTATCTTTTCATTCATGAGTATGAGTAACTAAACACCCATTCTTGGTAAGGGTTGATGAGCTGAAGTTCTTATGCACTCGTGAGACATCTTTCGTACTTCATAATCTCTTCCTTTGTATTTATTTATTTCTTGAACTTAATCTATCGCTTACTCACTAGAGACAAGGTTTGATCATCCTTGTACCCTAGTAGAGAAGAGTTGTAATCAGTCTAGAAGGAGAGGGAGTACCCGCCGGCTAGACGAAGTAGGTGACTAGTCTCGCGCCAGACTAGAAGAATAGGTAATCTAGGTCGAGACCAGATTGACAACCTAGGGTTTCCGTGGGGAAACACCTTGACCTAGGTACTGTCTTCCCCTGTACCATTGAAGAGGTGAGCAACCATTCAAGACAGCAGTCAAATGGATAAACCCTTTAACCAGCAAGGTGTCCCTTGGCTAGGATTATCAGGAGAGGGAGTACCCGCCAGGTAATTTGAAGAGGAGGGAAGACAGGAGTGAACAGGAGTACCTCCACTCTATAGCAGTGCTACAAACGAAGAGATGAACATCCTAGAGTCCGTGATCGAGTCATAAGAACGCAAGCTCTCATATCACCCTTACCTGGAATTCCATATCACTAGACTTATTCCTAATCTAGACCCCAGTCTTGGCCTAGACTCTGGCCAATACTACTTTAAACTGTTTTCACTTCCTTTTTGTTTTGTCTTTCAGTTTCAGATACCAACCAAACCCAAACTCAGTGACGAGGAAGTCAAACTCGAGAACTACGTTTCCTAGAGGTCTCTGTGGACGATCCTCTTACCATCATCTACAAATCTTTGTAGACAGTGATAAGTTGTATTTCTACCCCCAATTCCATAACTATTTCACTACTATATTTGACGTGTTCGACGCGCGATCAAATTTTAGCGCCGTTGCCGGAGATCTCTAACGGTATTTGTAGTTCTTGTTTTATTTTATTTTATGACAGTTGATGACCAGGTCCTCAAGTAGAGAACAAGATTTGTTACCCATCAATCCCAATCTCACTAGGACCGAAGCACAGCTAAGGAGGCAAGCTCGACTGAGAGCAGCCCAAGAAGAAAGCGAATCGGAAAGTTCTAACTCCGAAGCAGAATATAGTCTAGACCACGGTCTTGGCCTAGATACAGACCAAGACATGGCGGACCAGCAACCAGAACCAACAATGAGAGAGCTGAACAAAACGGCAGAACAGGAGACCTTTTCCTGTATTAATCTACCTCCTGTAGCTAATGATTGGTCCATAAAGACCAACATGGTGGCCAACCTTCCCAAGTTCTACGGCCATTCCAATAAAAACCCATTCAAGCATCTAAGAAACTTACATGTCCAGTGTGACATTATGAAACCAACCACTGTAAACATGGAGAGAGCGAAGCTGAAGGCCTTTCCAAGCTCTCTAGAAGGGGGAGCTCAGAACTGGTTTTACAGTTTGCCTCATAATACCATCAACACGTGGGCGGAGATGTCCACGATGTTCCTTAACAAGTATTGGAATGCAACGAAGGCGGGGATAGCCAGGAAAGACATGGCAGCAATTCAACAAAGAAGCGGTGAAAATTTCAGTGAGTACCACCAGAGGTTCCGAGATTTGCAAGAAGTTTGCCCCACTCATGGCGTAGCAGACAATACCATGATACAATATTTCTACGATGGGATGCTCCCAAGTAGCAAGGAAAAAGTGGACTCAGCCGCAAGTGGAGCACTTCAAGATCTCACGGTTACAAGAGCAAAAATGTTGCTCCAAACATTGGCAGACAATTGCCAAAATAACACAATTTCGGATAGAAATTCTTCTTCTTCTTCCATAAATGCAATTAATGTTGAACAAAAGCTTAATGATTTAACTGATATGGTTAAAACCCTCTCTATTAATATTTCAGGTTTAATGTCTTCAGGAAGTCAGAACCAAGAGCAAGTAGCATCTGTTTGTGGGATATGCCAGCAGCAAGACCACCAGACCAACAACTGCTATATGGTGCAGCATCCGGATGATGTGAGTCAGGTCAATGCAGTGTATCCACAAAACCAAGGAAGCATGCAAAACTTTCCCCAAGGAAGTAACCAATACGCGTGGAGGGCACATCCGAACTTCAGATGGAGAGATCCAATTCCTCCAAATCAGAATCAAAGCCAAGGTGCACCTCAGCAGTAGCAACCTCCTGTCAATTTCCAACACTTCGTGTCGCGACCCCTAAATCAGAGTCTTGGCCAGAATCTAGGCCAAGCGCCAGGCCAACCTCCTTTAGCCCAGCTACCACCTGTCCCTCGACCTTTGCAGATAATTGGCCCCTCGGTGGAGGACACGCTCAAGCAAATGATGGAGCTGCAGAAGAATCATATGCAGTTAACTCAGACTAGCTTGGCAGAGCTGCAAAAGCAAATAACTCAAATAGCCAATCAAGGAAAATTGCCTCCAACCACGGTAAATAATCCAGCACACAACGTAAGTGCTATGAGCTTGAGGAGTGGAGTTGTGTTGCCAGAAAGGGAGGGAGCAAAAATAGATGAGGAAATAAAAAGAATCCTTTCGGAGGACGTGGACGAAGATGAGGAAGAAGAAGCTGAAGCGGAAGTAGTCTTGACCAAGACTCAGGCCAAGCCTACCGTTATCGCAGAACCAGAGAAAAAAGAGCCAGTCTTGGCCAAGCCGCAGGTCAAGCCAGACCAGAAGGAGGAGATTATAGAAATCATACCACCCTTTCCACCAAGATCTTCGAAAGAAAAGAAACAAGATGAAGCGAGAGACTTCATGGCTGTTTTTGGAAAAATAGCCGTGAATATTCCAATGTTGGATTTAATTGCAAAAGTTCCTTCTTATGCCAAATTTCTTAAAGAATTGTGCACTAATAAAAAGAAAATTGCAGGTATAGAGAGAGTGAATTTATCCAGCAATGTCTCCGCAGTACAACAACTCCCAGACAAGTGCAAGGATCAAGGAACCTTCACTATTCCATGCCAAATAGGGAGCAAAATCATTGAAAAAGCCCTTTGCGACTTAGGGGCTGGCATCAATGTAATGTCTCTAAGCGAATTCGAGACCTTGAAGATAGGGACAATGAAAGAGACTGACTTAGTGATACAGCTGGCCGATCGAACAATCATCCGACCTAAAGGTGTAGTGACGGATGTCCTGGTAATGGTAAACGATTTTATCTATCCAGTTGACTTTTATATAGTTGAGATGAATGTTCAATTGCATTCTTGTACCACTGATATTTTATTAGGAAGACCTTTCCTAAGGACGTCAAAAGCGAAGATAGACTGCTTCGAAGGAAGTATTATTCTTGAATTTTGTGGAAGAACAATTAAATTCAGCATCACTAATGCTCTAAAACATCCTAATGATTTGCATTGTGTTAGTTTTTTGGATGTTTTGGATCCAATTACTGAAGAAATTGCTGATATTTATAATAGCGATCCACTTGAGTATGTTTTGAGCAGGGGAATTTCCATCCAAGCACTGGAAGGATTAAAAGACCGCACGGGAAATCAGGAGGAACTCCAAGAAGTTGTGGACAGTTTGGCCGATCAGGAAGATACAGACTTAGTCTTGGCCTTGAGCTTGGCCAAGACGCCGGCCAAGACTGCCAACAAAAGAAGAAAAATAGTTAGTTGTCAATATGTGCAATCAACGATTCCTAAATTTCTACCTTCTGTTGTGCAGGCACCACAATTGGAATTGAAGTCCCTACCAGACCACCTGAAGTACGCCTATCTAGGCCTAGATGACACCCTTCCCGTCATTATTTCAGCCAAACTATCGAGAGATGAAGAAGACAAATTGATTGTTGTATTGAAAAAATACAAAGAAGCGATAGGCTGGACAATGGCAGACATCAAGGGGATATCATCCAATATTTGTACCCACAAAATACATTTGGAAGAGGACAAGAAACCCATTCGGCAACCCTAGAGGAGATTAAACCCTCCTATGATGGAAGTTGTTAAGAAAGAAATAATCAAGCTATTAGACTCCGGTGTGATTTACCCTATCTCTGATAGTAATTGGGTGTCTCCTGTGCAGGTAGTCCCTAAGAAGACTGGAATAACAGTAATCGAAGGAGAATATGGAGCTCAAAGAACAGCTAGAGTTCAGAACGGATGGAGGGTATGCATTGACTACCGAAGGCTGAACCAAGTCACTCGGAAGGACCATTTCCCGCTGCCTTTCATCGATCAAATGGTAGAGAGACTTACTGGAAAGTCTCACTACTATTTTTTGGACGGGTACTCAGGGTTCCATCAAATACCCGTTGCGCCCGAAGATCAACAAAAGACAACGTTCACTTGTCCATTTGGAACGTTTGCCTATCGACGCATGCCATTTGGGCTGTGTAATGCGCCAGCCACCTTTCAAAGGTGCATGGTAAGCATATTTTCTGAGTATGTAGAGAAGAGCATCGAAGTGTTTATGGATGATTTTACCGTATACGGTAATGATTTCAACCAATGCCTACACAACTTAGAAAATATTTTAAAGAGATGTGTTGATACATGTTTAGTCTTGAACTTTGAAAAATGCCATTTTATGGTAGATCAAGGGATTGTCCTTGGACATGTAGTCTCTAAAAAAGGCATTGAGGTTGATCAAGCCAAAATTGACACTATCAAGAACTTGCCTTACCCCTCATGCTTGCGTGAGGTTCGTAGCTTTCTTGGACATGCAGGGTTCTACCGTAGGTTCATAAAAGACTTCTCAAAGGTGGCTGAACCCATGTGCAAGCTACTGCAAAAAGAGGTGGAGTTCGACTTCAATGAAGAATGCAAGAAATCCTTCGAAGAACTGAAGGAACGATTGACCACAGCACCGATCATTCAACCCCCTGATTGGAGCTTGCCATTCGAGCTAATGTGCGACGCAAGTGATGCTGCTGTTGGAGCGGTTCTGGGACAGAAGAAAGGAAAAGACCCTCATGTGATCTACTATGCATCTAAGATGCTAGATGATGCCCAACGAAATTACACCACAACCGAAAAAGAACTCTTTGCAATAGTTTTTGCCTTGGAAAAATTTAGATCTTATTTGTTGGGCACAAAAATTATTGTATTTTCAGATCATGCGGCATTAAAATATCTCTTGGTCAAGCATGATACTAAGCCTAGACTAATCCGTTGGATCCTTCTTATGCAGGAGCACAATCTGGAAATCAAGGACAAGAGTGGCAGGGAAAATCTCGTGGCAGACCACTTAAGCCGCTGCCTAGCAAAGGGAGACACGAACGAAATCAAAGCAGAATTTCCAGATGAAAAACTGTTTTCTATCGCACAGTCTAGCCTGGAGTCTAGGCCTAGACATCAACCAAACCCGCGACCATGGTACGCTGAAATAGCGAATTACCTAGCAACAGGTAAACACTATGGTGATATGACTACCTATGAGAGGGTAAAGGTCAAACACGAAAGTAAGTACTATGTCTGGGATGATCCATATTTATGGAAATTAGGATCCGATCAATTGCTAAGGAGATGTATACCTAAAGATGAAACCAAGTCTATACTTGAATTCTGTCACTCCAAAGCATGCGGATGCCATTTTGGAACTAGAAGAACAGCCCTAAAAATCTTAGAGGCTGGTTTCTATTGGCCGACAATTTTTCTGGATAGTGCCCTATTTTGTAAAACTTGTCCGGCTTGTCAAAAAGTAGGAAACATTAGTTCCCGAAATGAAATGCCTATGAATTTTATTCTTTCTTGTGAAATATTTGATATATGGGGCATAGACTTTATGGGACCTTTTCCCACTTCTTTTGGCAACAGATATATTCTCTTAGCTGTGGATTATGTATCAAAATGGATAGAGGCGAAAGCCACTAAAAATGTTGATGCTAGAACTGTTATTTCCTTTATTAAATCTAATATCTTGAACAGATTTGGAATTCCTCGAGGGATCATTAGTGATCGAGGAACCCACTTCTGCAACAAGATTTTATCTTCTCTTTTCAGGAAATATGGCATCACACATAGGGTATCCACAGCCTACCACCCTCAGACAAACGGCCAAGCCGAAGTGTCAAATAGAGAGGTAAAGTCAGTCTTGGCCAAGACAGTAGGCCTAGACAGACGCGATTGGAGCCAGCGCTTAGATGACGCATTGTGGGCCTGCCGAACGGCTTACAAAGGACCAATCGGGATGACACCTTACAAGCTAGTCTATGGAAAGACATGCCACTTACCAGTAGGGTTGCAACACAAAGCATTTTGGGCTATACGAAAGTGCAACCTGAGTTGTGATGAGGCTGGCCAAGAAAGGAAGTTACAACTCCATGAGCTAGAGGAATTGAGAGACCAAGCCTATGACAATCAGCTGATTGTCAAGGTCAAAATGAAAGCTTACCACGACAAGCGGATTATTGGAAAACCTCTCCACACAGGGGAGAAAGTTCTTCTTTATAATTCCCGTTTTAAAATGTTTCCTGGAAAACTAAAAACTAGATGGGAAGGCCCTTTTGTTATTACTAAAATTTACCCACATGGTGTAGTAGATATTAGGAATGAGAAAACAGGTGCCGAGCTCAAGGTGAACGGGCAGAGATTGAAACCGTTCTTTGAGGGTTTTCAGGAAGAGAAAGTTTCTGAAAAGGTGGACGAGCCACCCGAAAACAACTGAAGAAAAAATTGAGAGTCAAGCCTAGGACTTTAAATAAGGGCGCTGCAAGGGAGGCAACCCTTGTTTCTTTTAATTTTAGCATGTATTTAATTTTTTAGTCACATTTGATTTCACTGGGTTATTTTCGTTTTTGTGCAGGAAATTAAGTGTGGGGAAATTGAAGTAGTCTTGGCCGAGATCTTGGCCAAGACTTAGAGCTAGACCGCCTCACGAGTGAAGAGCCCTTTTGTGAGTTAGTGGGACACGTGTCATCGCCGCCAAATAAAAGCCTTTATTTGCTTTTGAAACGGACAATTTCAAAAAGCCAATTAAAAGGAATTAATTGGCAGCGTGGGAAATTAATCTACCACCTCTGCATATTCCTTCTCCCACTCTGACACGATCTCCCCACGTCCAACAAAATCCAACCTCTCACCTGAGCTAAAAGCAGCAGACCTTTCTCTTTCTTCTTCCCCAAAAATCGCACAGTGAACCCCTGCACAAACTAAACTTCAAAAAACCCAAAATCCTTTCAAATCCTCTTCCCCTTTCGCACTCATGACTGCACCCAGCCGTCCTTCGCCTTCCCACATCCCTGAGGAGAGCGATGATCTCCGTGGAGCTCAGCCGACTGCCCTTCCGACCAGTTCCCTCTCCGCCGCGAGACGGTTGCTCAACGCAATAGGGGACGAGGATTCTATGTCCTCCGAAGATGACTTACCCGAGGAATCAGAGGAGAGCGTCCAGGGAGGCGACCGAGCTGTTGTCGTGTCCGATGAGGATTCCGATGAGGTTCCTCTCGCGAAGAGGATGAAGACCTCTGCTCCGGCGACGACGGGAGACAGAGCCAGCCGCCGCTAGAGCAGGCTAATGAAGAAGATGGTAGCTGCCGAAGCATCCAACCCAGCTCCGACAACCGCTGTGAAAAAACCCACTCCTGCTACTGCCGCCGCCGCTACTGTTACCACACCACCACCACCACCTCCGGCGAAGAAGAATTCAGCCACTGCGCCGCCCAAGAAGTCCGGGCGAGTCAAGCAGGTGGCTCACAAAAAGACACCGACTAAGAAGCCGGCAAAAACCCCAATCACAGTTCAGTCACCACCACCACCAAACCCTAAGCAGAGCAAGACCACTGCCGCTCCTTCCACTGCCAAGAGCAAAGGGAAACAGAAGGCGGTCGTGGAGGATTCTATTGAGGACGACGAAGACGATTTAGTCTTGGCCAAAACTGCGGCCAAGACTCCTAAGGTACGATCTCTTCCTCCTCTGCACACACTCAAAGGCTGGTTGAAATTTGATACGCCAGACCTAAAAGCTAAATTGCGTGATATGCATGCCTGTGATATCCCTGCTTTTGCTCGATTAGAGTTTGATTTTTTGAATGAGATGGCATTAGGGGATAAAATTAGGGAATATGTATATGCGATTGGTTGGGTCCCTTTTATGTCTGTTGAGTGTGATGCTTTTGCTGAACTGTGTCTTGAGTTTCACACAACCTTCTGGTTTGATGAGGACACCTTGTATGTTAGGGGTAGAGACAAACCAGATTTTGCTGCTCCCGATGTGATTAATTTTAGGTTGTGTGATAAATGAAGTCACTTGTCTGTTGATGCCTTCAATGCTTTGCTAGGATTTTACCTTTACTGATGAAGCCATTTTTTATTATCCCCAAGATTGGGATAATAATGTTACTTTTAGAGAGATCACTGGTGATCCGAATGCTAAGTTTGATAGGAACTCTAAGGCACATGCCATTTTAAACCCTGCTCTTAGAATGCTCCATAGAGCCTTGTCTATCAACCTTTCGGGGAAGACAAAGGTCTCTGGAAATTTAGCCAAGTATGAATTGTTTCTGTTATGGTGCATTATGCACAAGAAAAAGGTCAACTTAGGCTTGTATTTGGTTCAAGTATTGCATGCGCGTGAGTCTAAAACCAAAATAATTTTTGGATCTTTGATTACTTGGCTTGCTATTCAAACTGCTAAATTCGATCCTGCTGCTTCTGATTTGTTTAGATGTTGCTCCCCCAAAATCCTGGATTTTAGATCCTTCGACCAAATGGGACATTTCCATTTGGAAGGAGAGTTTGTTGCTTGTAATACAGGTTTTACACCAGTGGCGGACCACATCTTCTCAAAGAAAAATGGAGGACAGTACAAGTTGCGTCCCATAGTCATCCTAGGAGAAGAAGCAGAGGGCGATCTTGCCCAGGATCTAGGCCAAGACGCTGGCCAAGACACCACCATTCCTGCTGCTGCAGCCGATCTAGGCCAAGACAAGTGCCAAGACCCCCCTGCCAGTAGCACCAGTGAGCCACCAGAGTGGGCAAGAGAATTCCAAGCTCGCCAGCTGCTCATCCTTGAGCAGCAGAAGATCATCCTCGATCGTCTTGGCCAAGACAAGGGCCACGACCAGAATCAAGCACCCGTCAGAAACGTGGTGCCTCAGTGGGCCCAATGCCTTAATGATAGGCAGGACGTCCTCCTTGAGCAGATGAAGCTCACAAGGAAAAACGTCCTCCACGTTTACCAGCACCTCGAAGCCCATTTCAAGCTCCTCAAGGATCTCCATGACAATCTGAGCTCAGAGAGTGACTCAGAATCCTCTGATGAGGAGGATGAACCCCAGCCATCGGCCCAGCCAGCAAACGCATCCCGCCCGTCGATGCCTCCTCCTCCACCAAAAGAGCCCAAGCCAATATCCTCTCCTGCCCCTAATCTAGGCCAAGCCTCTGGCCAAGATCCCCAGACCCCAGCAACATGAGTTGCTTCTGCCCCCAGGTCGTACTTTTCTTTTCTTTACTTTCTTTTCTGTTTTTAATTATTGCCTCTCCACACAATGAGGACATTGTGTATTTTTAAGTGTGGGGAGGGTGTTAAATATGTCTTGTGTTTTGTGAATATTGAATGTTTGATTATGTGTTTTACGTCTGTTTTGTGAGTCAAATTAATGTGTATTAAATTTTTATTTTTTATGTCAGTTTGTCCAGTATAGAGTCTGTCAAATGCATGATTTTTATTTGTATTTTTCTGCATGTTCTGCGTCTGTTTTTGTGTGCACATCCGAATCCCTGTTTTCTTGCTTAGATTGTTTAGTCTTTTGGTGAGACTGCATTTAGACACTTCCCTAGGGGATACAATGCTTTAGTAACAAGGAAGCAAATGAGCGTAAATGATCAATGCCCAAAGGGCATATTATCTGATGTTTCCCAAACATTTATCATCCACATGGTCGTAGGGACACTTAGCTAGTACCTTAACTCTTCTTAGGATGATGGGGTTAGCTGATTTGAGTGTGTCGTTCTATCTACTTGTAGTGTGAGGCAAATAAGGTGTTGGAATGTCATAGGGTAGACATAGCAAAGGTGGAAGTCCCCGCTGAAAAGGACAAGCTCTGTCTATGTGCTGTGTCTGTAAACATACAAAGGACACTTGACATGTCAAAAGAAAAAGAAAAAGAAATTTTTTTTAAGGACATAAAAGAAAATAAGAAAAGAAAAAAATAAATCTGTCAAAGTTATTTAAATGGCACCAAGTCTTTAGGCACTTATGGATAGACGACACTCGGTGGGACTCAAATTTTTGGTTAACTCTATTTCCCTTCTCCTTATCAATCTCTTCTAGTAGGGTGTCTTGATACCATGTGGAAGGTATGTGTTTGGGGTATTGATCATTCCTTGTTAGTCTTGCATTGGATATCTTATCGAAGTGTCTTGGCAGATCCAGTGGAAGGGTAAGCAATCTGAAATTGAGAAAGTCCGGGGGGTTCAGGATGTGTGTTTCGTTTTTTATGTGTTTTTATTTTTTTAGTGAGTCTTTGAGTCTGTATGCTTGGGGGCAAGCATAGTTTAAGTGTGGGGAGTTTGATTGCATTGTATTTCATCATGTTTTATTGTCCATTTACTAGTTATTTTGGACAGTAAATCTGCTGATTTATCCTTGTTTTCCCACATCTTAGCAGATATGATCTGGAAGGTAGCTTTGGAGGAATCTGAACAGAAGAGAGCTGGAGCAGCATTACTCGAGTCTAGGCCTGGATCTTAGCCTAGACACATTCGCATCCGACATATGGCGCTTACCAGGATTGTCTTGGCCAAGACTGCGGCCAAGACACTTTCGCGATAAAGACGTCACTTTGGAGCGTTTGGACCGCTTTCAGCGTTGGACTCTTACAGCTGGCACGTAGCAGTTGTTCCGCTATTTTAGAGGGACCTGAAGACAATCTTATGTAGAATCCCGAATGGGATCTCCCTCTTTATTATTTAGCGATTTAGTTTCCATTTTTAAGAACAATTAATTGTAATAATCTTTTAGGAGATTTTCTAGGGATTAGAGTTGGATTGGGACAGAGGTTCTGAGGGCTATTTTAGCAAGACATTATTCACCTCTGTCTAGATCGAACACTAGGCAATCCTTCTTCTCTTTTCTTAGTTCGACATTGTTACACTTTGCTCCGGATTTTATTATCTCGGATTTATATTATTTATGCAATTAAATATTTTATCTTTTCATTCATGAGTATGAGTAACTAAACACCCATTCTTGGTAAGGGTTGATGAGCTGAAGTTCTTATGCACTCGTGAGACATCTTTCGTACTTCATAATCTCTTCCTTTGTATTTATTTATTTCTTGAACTTAATCTATCGCTTACTCACTAGAGACAAGGTTTGATCATCCTTGTACCCTAGTAGAGAAGAGTTGTAATCAGTCTAGAAGGAGAGGGAGTACCCGCCGGCTAGACGAAGTAGGTGACTAGTCTCGCGCCAGACTAGAAGAATAGGTAATCTAGGTCGAGACCAGATTGACAACCTAGGGTTTCCGTGGGGAAACACCTTGACCTAGGTACTGTCTTCCCCTGTACCATTGAAGAGGTGAGCAACCATTCAAGACAGCAGTCAAATGGATAAACCCTTTAACCAGCAAGGTGTCCCTTGGCTAGGATTATCAGGAGAGGGAGTACCCGCCAGGTAATTTGAAGAGGAGGGAAGACAGGAGTGAACAGGAGTACCTCCACTCTATAGCAGTGCTACAAACGAAGAGATGAACATCCTAGAGTCCGTGATCGAGTCATAAGAACGCAAGCTCTCATATCACCCTTACCTGGAATTCCATATCACTAGACTTATTCCTAATCTAGACCCCAGTCTTGGCCTAGACTCTGGCCAATACTACTTTAAACTGTTTTCACTTCCTTTTTGTTTTGTCTTTCAGTTTCAGATACCAACCAAACCCAAACTCAGTGACGAGGAAGTCAAACTCGAGAACTACGTTTCCTAGAGGTCTCTGTGGACGATCCTCTTACCATCATCTACAAATCTTTGTAGACAGTGATAAGTTGTATTTCTACCCCCAATTCCATAACTATTTCACTACTATATTTGACGTGTTCGACGCGCGATCAGGACCAACGACAGAAGGGACAGCAGATAAAAACTCATATATGTACGTATTTTTTGATTGGGCCAGGGGGGCAGTAGCCCACCCTGGCCATGGGTTGGATCCGTCCTTGTGCTCAAGTGGCTATGCTGGATGTTTTTGCTAGACTTTTTCCTGGGATCGAGATTCCAACCTCCATTCTTATGGTGGAATGTGAGCGCATCACGAAGGCTTCCCTTGACGCTCGAGACCCTTCAAGTGTTAATCCTGCCACTCTAGGCGGTTCTTTGTGGTCCCCTTGTTGTTGATTCTGTTGCCCTGAATGATTCTAACTCTCTAGTTGATCCTTCTCAAGCCGCCGGTTTTTATGATAATTTACCTCTTGCTGCTCATTGACTTTTTCTATTCTTTTCCTTTTCTTTTCTTTGTAACTTTTCTTTATATTAATGAAGATTTTTCCTTTCTATTCGTGTGCCTTTTATTCTGTCTGTTCACGGGTAGCACTATGGTGTGAACGATATCTTTTCTTCATCCTTCTTTTTCCATCTGGATTTGATGATATCCTGAATTCGCGTCAAGCGAACTCAGGAATTCATATCATGTAGTCGAGTCAACAAGCTGATCGATTCTTGGTAGTAGGTAACAATATTTTGGGCAAGTATCATTCAAATTCGTGAAATTGACACACATTCGCCATTCGTCGTTTGGCTTCGGGACTACCACCTGGTTTTCCAACCATTTCGGGAATTCTACCTCCCTCATGACTACTATTTCGAGCAATTTTGCGCATTCTTTCTCGATCACCTGCGCTTTCTCCTTCGGGAAGGCTCTTAATTTCTGTTTTACAGGCTTGATGGTGGGATCAACTTAGCGATGGTGCTCGACTACTTCTCGAGGGATTCTTGTCATGTCCATGGGTTTCCAAGCAAATTCTGCCTTGCACTTGTGTAGTAGTTGTTCCAGTTGTTGATTCTTTTCATCTGATAGGTTTTCCCCTAGTAAGAAATACCCATCTCTTTCACCATCTACCGGTACTTTCCTCATCACCTCAAGAGCTTGAGTTCTTCTCTCGTCCCGTGGTTCTTCTACTATGCATGCATATTGGTTCGTGTTACCGAAGATCATCACGAGATAGCATTATTCTGCTTGCTTTTGGTTTCCTCTCACTGAGACAACTCCATCCCATAAAGGGAATTTCAAATTTAAATGCTTTTGTGATATCGCTGCCCCAAAATTGTTTAAGAATGGTCTTCCGAGAATGGAATTATAGGGTAGATTCAGGTCTATTACTAGAAAAAACAACTATTCTTCTCTCTTGTCCACATCTTCTTCGAAATGCACTTGTAGGTAGATGTAGGCTTTTACTGATATTGAAATTTCGTCAATCCCTATGATGGGCAAATCACAAAGGATGAGGTCGTTCATGTCCAATTTTATCTTGGTGTAGGTTCCTATCGATAGCAAATTTACCGCGCTTCTATTATCATCCAAGGTTCGCCAAATCGTGCAATCATTTATGATTGCCTTGATCACCAATGCATTATTGTGAGGGGTAGGTTACTCCGATTTCTTCTTCGTAGGAGAAGTAGATGGGAAAGATATAGAAGGGCGAAAGCCCTGTTGCGAACATAGAATGTGTCTCCTTGTAGCTTCTTTTGGCGCCCAATGTGGTGATCCCCATTTATTGTGTCCCTCCGACGATCATCATGATTTGTAACATCTCACTTGGGGAAGCATGACCTTTTCCTTTTGAGCTTTCTCCTGCGTGAAAGGGTTGGGCTCGATTGTTGATTGGTGGTAGTGGTGGTAAGTTGGTGTCTCTTCTAACCTAAGGATTTCTTCCTTCGTCATGTTCTTCATCTCTTTTCTTAAAATCCGCTTTGCCTTTCCCTCTATGATAATCCTTTCGAGCTTTCACATCAAATTCTTCCATATATCTGATTAAGCCTTATTTTATCATATTTTTACTGTTTAATTACTTGTTATTTGGACAGTAAAGTTATTGATTTTGTTGTTATTCCCTTGATTTTGGTAGTTTTGATCAGAGGTGCAACTTTACAGAAAAGTTGATTCGAGGTGGTTTGGCCAAACTAGTTTGCTGAGGACAGATATAGCAGTTTGACCGGAGGTTTGGCCAAGATCACGGAACAGGCTGCAATTGGAGAATTTTGACAAAAGATAAAGAGGCGAGCTGGCAATTACAACTGAAAACAGGATTTCAGGGATCGACATCAATAAAGATAATCTTCAAGAGTCCTTAACCGATCTTCCTCCTGAACAATATTCTTTTTAGGATTTAAAACAATCTTTTGAATTTTGTAATTTTGTAATTTTTAGATTTTATTTTATTTTGAATTCTGGATAGAGATAGAGGAGAGAGAATTCCTTTTGATAAGAGTCCGATATTCGTCGAATGGGATCGGCCAAAGTGGGGCTGGTCAGGAACACTGTTCCGGTTGTCCTGGCCACCTGCAAAGCATCGGAGGGGGTCTCCGGCGTAAACACTCCGATGCTTAAGTTAGTACAAGTGGTGAAAGTAGCAGGGATTCAGCACGCTGTCTTAAGCTTACCCTCTTGTCTTGAATGGTGGGGGTATTTATAGGCGAAGGAAGAGCCTTACCGACAGGGGATAGGCGTTATCTCAAGTAGATGTCGCTGGGTGCCAGAGAGTGACGTCATGGGAGGTGACGTCATATGGGGTGACGTCATGTGTGACCTGGGATGGGATGACGCCATGCATATGTCGTGTGAGAGCCCCCCCGTTGATGTCGACCATCCCAGGGCTGGCCGCCAGGCTAAGGGCGGTAGGAACAGTGCCATGTCCCCCTTGGTATATACAATGTTCCGGCCTTGTCGTCGGGTGCGAAGGCGGAGATGCCCCTAGAGTCGTGTCGATAGTTATCATAAGCCCAACTGAAAATGAGCCCGAGTGTTTACCAAGGGCTACTGCCTCGTCTTCAGCCTTGTCTCTTGAGTAGTTTCTGCATTAATGAGGGCTCGAAAACCAAAAAACACGGCTTTTCCGAACATCTCCTTTCTGAGTCTATAAATAAGCCTTTTCTCTACACTTGTTTTCACAATTCTTTCCACCTCTCCTCCTTCGATGGATGAAGTTACCAAAAACTTTCTACTCTCCAAGGCCCACACCTTGAGGACCCTGACCCAAGCAGACATCGATTTTCTGGGGTCGTTGAACACCAAGACTTCTGAGGATATCTTGGAGCTCTAGGAGATGCTGACCCCTCCTGCAGGATAGGCAGAATGTTGTCTCCATGGAGGACTTTAGCTCTGTGGAGAAGGCGGTGAAGTTGTCTGTGGCTGTCTCTCAAATTCAGCTGCTTATCGCTATGCTACAGCACAGGAGGGACTTACTAGGATGCTGCTTGAAGGGCATGAGGGCCTGTTCTTCTGAACTGACCTCTCTTGCAGATGCCCTGAGGGAGATTCCTTTCATGGAGTGGGAAGATGATGACGCTGGGTCGAATGCCTGACCAGCGGTGGGGACCCTCCTACTATGTCTCTTTATGTTTCCTTTGGTGTGACCTTGTGTATTCCCAGGCCGTTAGGCCCTTAAATAAATAAAATGGTTTCCTCATTAGATTGTCGCGCTATTGATGTTTTCCTTCCTCGTATAGCGTCTTGTTTGAAAAATAACCTCTGTGTATGCTAAAAATGGGTTTTGTGTCCCCTGGGATCCCGCACCCTTTCTTTTACTTAACCGGTACATAATAATGAATTTCTCTCCCAACCGCTTCCGAATTTATTTCGCGCCGTTTTTGCAACGTTAACTGATTGGGCGGTTATTTCAGCGCCTGTTGGTTGGCGCAAACTCTCAACAGTTGCGGTTGTGAAATCGAATCTTTTTCCCCTGTGGCCGTTGCTCTTGAATGTATTAATTATTCTTGAAAACACGCGAGAAGGGCAGGGGCGCCTCCCTGCTCTGGCTATATAATGGGGTTCTTCTCTCCTTTTCCTGTTCACGCTTGTTCTTTGTTACTGCTGATATCTCTATGGCTGATTCTCATTTCTTGTATACTGCTGCTCGCGACTCTCCACCGACTCCTCCGACTTCACCGGACTCAGACCATCCTCCTCCGTCGCCCCCATGAAGGCCTACCAAATGCAAGGGTCGTAAGAAACCAGAAAGGCCGACGAAGAAGGTCTTCGAGTCTTTCTTTGCCGGTTACGAGCCTCACTACTCCACGTTGCAGAGAGGTGATGAGGTGTCGCTGCCTGTCAGTCGCTCTCCTCCTGGGAAAGGAGTTTCCATTCAGAACACTGGTTCAAAGTTAACAACGCCCACTACCAGGGGGAGCTTCCACTCTGCTCTAGTAGAGGAGGCTGCTCCCGCGACAAGCCTTGTGCCTAAGCTTGGCCAAGGGTTTTGCTGGATTGCCGAGCCTTTCCCTTTCTATAATAGTGGGTTGCCGCCTTCTCCGAAGGACTACAATTACTGCTATGACATGGACTGGGCTAATGAGGATTGACGCATGCATGTCATGCTTATTGTAGATGCCGCTAGCTCTTTAAATAATATGATATTATGATTTTCCCTTCTTTACTTTCGCGTTGCACCGTCTCTGGGCGTAACTGACATTGACTAGCCAGTTATCACGCCACGCAACCGCCTTTTTTAACTTCTTGCAATTCATGATCCTTCCTTTACGAGGTTCAAGGCGGGTGTCTGATTTTAAGTTTTCTGTCAGAATCTTTCCACGTGTCACTTTTATTTTACACGTGTCCTGCCGCAATGGGTGGCCTGGTCGTTTGGCCTCTAGTCGTCTATTTTAAAAGGAAATCCGTTCCTTCTTTCTACTTTTTCGCTCTTCTTTTAAATTTCACATCACTCTTCGCTTTTTCACTCGCTCCGAGGAAATTCTCTCGTTCGTACCTAGACGATCCGCCTATTAGTTTCGCTCTTCTCCTTCTTTTTCAAGGTATTCTGCTCGATCTTGTTTTGATTTTCCTTTTGCTACTTATCTGTCATGCCTCGCACAAGATCTCAGTCCGGCTCTCTGGTTATCCCCGGGGCAGTCCCTCGAGATCTTGAAATCGAGAACACCCCTAGCATCTTTACTTGCCCTACTGTTCTGCATCTCGAATTAGAAAGCAATGGTATTACTTTCCCCAGGGATTACAGTACTTCAATTCCAACTAGCATTATGAGGCTCCATGACAGACTTTGGGGGACTCGTAGGATGTTTTATTTTAAGATGTTTCAGTATGGGTTCCGCCTCCCTGTTCATACCACACTAGAGAACGTACTGCGTGAGTATGGGCTTAACCCTGTGCAGATCACCCCTTCCTCGTGAAGTGGCATCTACGCTTTCCTTCGCGCTTGCTAGTTGAAAGATATTCTCATTCCCTCTGTCGCTTTGTTCTGTAAGTTTTTGACTCTAGTCTGTCACAACGGCTTAGTTGACATTACCCCAAGGTGGGGTGATGCCTTAGTCGAGTCTTTTTGGCAAAGATTTCAAGGATTTGAGGAGAGCGTCAAAGACTGGAAGAGCGGCTTCTTCATTGTCGAATTACCCTCTCATCTGTGGCGCTCTGGCTTCAACCTGGGTGTTGTTGATTGGGTGAAGTCAGTAGTTCTGTCTAGAGAAGAGTTAGGCCAGGCCAACGCCTTGTTGGAGATGGAGTCATCCTTCCAGATCTGGAATTTTGCCTTGTATAGGCCTTTGTCTGAGTGTACCATAGGTGAGTTTTTGGGCTTTGCTATTATTTTACTTGTCCCTTGTGTACTAATGTAGCTTCTCACAGGGAATACTATCGCTTGTCCGCTTTCAAAAGGTGACGCTCCTCCAAAGATTATACCGTCTCCAGCGGTAACTCCTTCTACTTCTACTGGGACTCAGGTTGACCGCTACGTGCCCATAAAGAAAAGGGCTTCGAGCGAGGCTCTTTCGAGGGAGTGTGGTACTTCTACCCGCGTTTCTCACTTCGTGGAGAATTGGTTGCCGACTCAGAAGAGGGGGTCCAGCTCTGGTTCGCCCGTAACTGAGACAAAGCTGAGTCTTCACCCAGCCTCCGTGGCTCAGCGGAAGAGGCTGAGGGAGGAGAGCGAGACTTGGGTGGCGAAGATTGCTGCTCGGCCTGCAACAGCTCCAGCGACAGTCCCTGTCGCTCCTCGCGTTGCCACTTCACCTGGTGTCACTAGAGAGGTTTCCACACCACCAGGCGACACTTGCTCAATTCCGAGTTCGTCTCCTCCTAACGGGGTTCCCACAGTTGTGATGGCAGCGCCGCCGGTGGTAGATTCCACTCCTGTCATGGAGCCTCCTTACTCTCCCATTGGTTCTTGTATCCCTGACGCGGTGGCACCAGTTCAGGGTACGACTGGTTCTTCTTATTTTCCACCAAAGTCTCCTTGTCCGTTATTCCTTACTTCTATTCGAGATGCCAGCGGTTCGATTGGTAGTTCTGCCCCTTCCCTTGTTGTTGATCTCTCCCTTGACGGGCCCCAAGGGGCTCCTTCCCACCAATTGGATTTGTCAAAGTTTGGGACTGACGGGTTTCGTGCCTTGGGTGTATCAAACCCCTTGTCACGAGACCAGTCCACAACTATCTTGGCATGCGAGATGTTCCGCGTCCCTGAGGATGAGAATAGGTTACTGCAGCTTCCTCCTCATGTTCAGCGTGCACGCGTTATGAATAACTATCTTGCCATCTTCCGGGAACTTCATTACTTTATCAATGCCCACGGTGAGCAGTTTCAAGATCCGGGTGCCTTGGCTAAAGTGGAAGAGCTGACGCGGCTCCAGAAACGTACTCAAGCCAAACTGCGCGAGTGTCGTGCTGACCTTGCTCGGGAGAGGTCTAGAGGAAGAGCCAAGGTTGAAGCTTTGGAGGTCGAGTTGATAACTGCCGAGAAAAAGAATTCTCTTCTTCACTAAGAGATATCGTCTCGCGATGCTGATTTGACGAAGGCTTCTTCGAAGGTGACTTGGTGGAAGAAGAAAGCCTTGCGGGCTTTTACCGCTGGGTTCGCGGATCACTGCCACGGTAGGGCTTTTGATCCTGTTCAAATTGCCGAGTATGCCTCCACAAAAATTAAAGAGATTGATGAAAGCCAAGAAGACTTCTTTTTCTCCGAAGAGGAGTGATAAGGCGACACCCTTGAAGGCCCTTTTGACGTCGATTGACTGAGATGTCGCTTCACTCTCTCTGTTGTTGTTACTATTTTTTCAATTTGAACTTCGATATCGCCTTCTTGCTTTGTAATAACTAATAAATCTTGTATACTTGGCCGAATAACACATGCATCTTTGTGGCGTTGCCTTCCTGCTGGGTTTACCTATCACTTGTCTCCTTGTACTATCGCTATGTGCTATACTTTTTGGGTATCGCAGCATTGTCGCTTGTCTTCTCTTTGATTGGACCTGGTTCCACTTTTCATAGCATTTAATGCTCTGGATTCTTTTGTTGATGCAAAAGAGACAGTCATGATGTTCTAGGTACACGTGTCCGCAGGTGGGAGCACTAGGGGAATGGTGAGGCTGAAAGCATCTTTTCACCCGCCTGGGACTGTACTCGTTTTCCGCGTCTATTATTTTTACTGTACTGTTGGTACTAACTATGACATTTTTCTCTTATTCATGCAGATCCTCTAGCCGGCTGGAAACCTGAGTGTATCAAGAAACGAGAGAAAAGAGCTCAGCGGAGAAGGGAAAAAGAGGCTCTTGCCACTGCTACTGTTGGTGCCGCTGCTAACGTTACGCACCCGTCCACTTCTGCGCCTGAGTCTTCTTCTCGTCCTCACGCGGAGGTTACTGCTGCTTCGGCCACTAAGCTAATTTCTTCCACAAGTGCGGATCCTACTCAAGCGTCCTCTTCTCGACCTCCAATTGCCAAGAGGAGGAGAAGGATTATCCGTATTCGCATTATCGCTCCTGTTCGTCCTTCTACTCCGGTCCCCGAGGTTGTTCTTGTGGGTTCTTCTCAATTTATTTATTCCACTTACTTGTCTCCTTATTCTCTCCATTTTTCTTCGCAGGATACCGTTGCTATTTCTTCTACTGTTCCTTCCCGTGACGGTATGGACCTGACACATATTCTTGGCCCTAAGAGGCCGGGCCTTAGTGGGGATGCGCCTTCATCAGATGGTCTTGCCATCGATCAGGAAAGGCAAGAAGGTGTCACTGGTACTGGCCCCTCGCCAGGCGATCAAGCCTTTGAGCTATCGGGGAATAGGGCTGCTTCCGCGTCATTTCCTCAATTTTCTTCTTCTTTCGGCGCGTCACCTCCTCCCCCTGGCCATCCACTGGGCTTCATAGGTGACCTGTCGGAGAGCAACTTTCCATCTTTCCAGGCCGATGGTTTTGGTCTCAACATAGGAACGTCCTCTCGTTCCCCTCCGTCTCCTCCTAACGTCTTCTTTATCCCTGCGGCTGCTCCGACAATCTCTCCTTCCCTTGTGGCCGTCAAGACTCCCTATTTGATGGCTGACTTAAGCACAATGACTTCTGTCGTGCCCGCCACACACCAGGTTGAGTTGAGCAATATTCGCCAAAGCGGGTTCCCAGCGCTGAGGGGTGACAGCTCTTTAGCGACATCTGCTTACCTAGCCTCGCATATGTTTTCGCTTGAGGAAGAGGAGCGACCTTTCCTTTCTCATGCCAACGGGGACCGATTGCAGTGGATACGTACTCAACTATTCTCTGCTCTTCAAGACTTCCACTATTGGTCGAAGGATGTGACGAAGCAAGTGGGCTCCCTCAGCTCTTCCTCCGAGGAGTGGCGTAACACTAATCGCCAGCTTCTGGAGGAAATTAACAGGAACCAGGAGGAGCTTGGTAGGAGCCGAGAAGAAATGAGGGAGTCTGCAAAAGAGCGGCAAAATCTAGAGGCCAGCTTGACGGCTATGAAAAAAGAGTTAGGGGAGGCTAGAGGGCGCGAAGCCACCAAGGATGCCGACCTACAAGCAGAATGGGGTCAGAGTGCCGTGCTTGAGAAGGAGACGGCAGACAAATGTAAGTGGTTCTCGGAGCAGACCGCGAGCCTCATGGCTGACTGTTTTATTGAGCGCTATGGTCGAGACAAGTTTGATGTCGATGCTATCATTCACCTCTTCAAGGACAAATCAGGCGGCCTTACAGAGGAAGGCTACTATCAGGCGAAGAGGCCACGGGGGAATGAGGAGGATAGCAGCCTGCCAGGGCCATAGGTTTTCTTGTTTTTCTTTTCGCATGTATGGTGTCCTCCCTTTTTTGTTTTTTTTTGTGTTTCAAGGCTTTTGCTTGTGCAAGCCTCCATTCTTGTATGCACAGCGCATATATTCTAGCTGTAGTTTTCCTTTATCAATGGTCTTTCTTAATTTGTTGTTGTTTATTCACAGACTTGTGACACCAATATTGATAGAGTGATGCCGAACGCGCATTCAAACCTTCTTCGCAGGGTCATGACGTGTAGTGTTCAAAGCGATGTCGCGCTTTTCTCCTCTTTGTGAGAGCTCGTGCGATCAAACATAACTGACGTTCTAAAACATCTCGAACTGCATTTGGGGTAACAAGGTGACCGTCATTCGATCAGGGCACTTTGCCTTTCCGCGGCATCATTGCTTTCTAGAGCGCTTCGTCACCTCGATGTTTTGCCAATTTTCCTACATATTTTCACTTATTGTTTATGTTAGTAGCGACATATGACAAAGTGTCTTAATTACCTTGGGGTGTTGCCGCATACTCTCCAAGCTCGCTTGGCGCAATCCCACCAAGATGTCGCTCGTGTCACATACTCATCCAGCCATCTTCACCGGGTTTGTTCCTTCCGGTTACTCGCTGGGGTATCGTGACTCCTTATATTTCATCAATTGGCCAGGAAGTGCCTCATCTCAGTGAGCCACCTGATCAAGGTCGGCCATCACGAGGGTAAGATTTTCACTTCTCAGCGTTGTCACCTCGCACCTCGAAGCGTGCCTCGTCTTACCGATGTGCCTGTGTTAGCGCCACCATCGTAAGGGTAGGATTTTCACTTCCGGGGTGGAGTTTTTATCTTCCCTGGGGTCGTGCCTCATCTTGGTGATCAATCGCCTATGTGAGCATGAGTTGTCACAAGGGTAGGATTTGCACTCCCAGAGGAGTCGGGGCGTGCCTCGTCTCGGTATACCGTCTATGTGAGCACGGGTATCCCAGGATAGGACTTTTCACTCCCGACAGTGCTGGAGCGTGTCTCATCTTAGTGAGCCGCCTGATCAAGGCCGGCCTCACAAGGATAGAATTTTCACTTCCGGCACCATATATTTCCAGGTTCGCCGGGGTGTGCCTCGTCTTAGTGGCCCGTCTGTGTTAGCCCGGTCTACCACAAGGTTAGGACTTTTCACTCCTGACACCCTTTCTTCCGTTATCTGCACACCACAGACAACCAAAAAAGAACACAAGAGATATCTCCAAAATAGTTGTTAGAGCATGCGCTACGGCATGTCAAATTCTAGAATGATATAATTTCAAGCGAGCAATGTTCCAGGAGTTAGGTAAGGGGGTACCATCAAGTGTTTCCAGGTGATATGCCCCCTTCCCGATAACGCGGGTGACGCGGTATGGGCCCTCCCAATTTGAGCTGATTTTCCACATCCGTTGGCCAGCGGCTCGCTTGTCCCTGAGCACCAAGTCTCCCATTTTGAGCAGCCGCTCCTTAACATGTCTGTTGTGATACCACGCCATTTTCCTTTTATAGTGCATTATTTTTAGGAGGGCTTCTTCGTGTAGCTCAGGCAACGCGTCGAGGTTAGCTCGTAACCTTTCGTCGTTTAGTTCTTCCTTAAAGTATTCGACCCTTAAACTTAGGGTACCAATTTCCACAGGCGTGACAACCTCGATGCCAAAAGCCATCGCAAAGGGTGTTTCCCCTGTGCTAGTTTTGACAGTCATGCGGTAGGCCCACATCGCATAGGGTAGTTCGTCTGCCCATTTCTTTTTTTAGCCCTCCAAATTTT
This sequence comes from Viola odorata, assembly GCA_963691705.1. Classification (NCBI taxonomy): domain Eukaryota; kingdom Viridiplantae; phylum Streptophyta; class Magnoliopsida; order Malpighiales; family Violaceae; genus Viola; species Viola odorata. Next base: position 17,378,511 of record OY829546.1, on the reverse strand, counting down.
TCTTGATGCCGCTCAGGATGCTTCGGTTGGTCACCTCTGCCTGGCCGTTAGTCTGGGGATGCGCTACGGAGGAAAACCTTTGTTCAATCTGGAATTCCTCACATTGTTCCTTGAAGAAGTTGCTAGTAAATTGCGTCCCGTTGTCGCTGACCAGCACACGAGGTACCCTGAACCACATGATAACTTGGTACTTAAAGAAGCGCCACACTTTCTCAATCGTAATGTTGGCTACCGCCTCCGCTTCTGCCCATTTCATGAAGTAGTCCACAACCACAATTATGAATTTTAGTTGGGATCTTGCCTTAGGAAAAGGGTCTAAAATGTCGATTCCCCATTTAGCGAAAAGGCAGGGGGGCACGATTTGAGAGATTTCTGTGGCAGGTCGCCGGGGGATTTTAGCAAACTCTTGGCATTTGTGACATGTTTGCACGAAGTTGTTACAATCCCTGCGGATGGTAGGCCAGTAAAATCCTGACTGAAATACTTGTGCTGCCATGGTGCCGCCCGATATGTGCATACCACAGATCCCTTCATGAATCTCTCGCAGGGTGTGGAGGCCTTCCTGTTCGGTTATGCATTTTGCCGCGGGGTGGGAGAAACATCTCCGAATTAGCTCCCCATCACAGTAGGTGCATCTTGCCGCTTGTTTCAATACTTTTTTCCTTTCTGTGTTATCTCTTGGCAACTCGTCGTGCTTTAGGAATTTGACCACAGGGATTCTCCAGTCCTTTTCAATTTCTTCTATACACAGTGACAACTGCTCCTCCATGAAGGACGGCACTGACATTTCCTCATAATACACGTCCTCTGGTATGGTCGCCTCCTGATGGGCTCTCTGGCTTGGGAGTATCCCAAGACTTGGTCTATCACTAGTTTGGAGTCGCCTCGTATTTTCAATCGTGAGGCTCCTGCCGCCGCGTCGCGCTCGGCTTTAGTGGAGAGATTTTTTCCTATCCTGAGCCCGGCTAATAACGCTTCATACTCTGCTGCATTATTAGATAGTGGTTGTAGGATTCTGATGGCATGTCGCACCTGTATATCGTGTGGCCCAATCATATAAATACCGACTCCTGCCAGTTCTTGATTTTTAGCGCCATCCACGTAAATAACCCACGAATCCGCGTAGGCCTCCAGGGGTGGGAGCTTTGCACTATTCTCTTCCTCTTCAAGCGGCTCCGTGACGAGGGTTGTCGCGTGCCCTGCATAAATAAAAAGATTACAACTGGTCACTAAACTACAAATGAATGTAGATAGCGGCAAGAGGTTCGAACACAGGGACAAATCGGTCTGATCTTTGTTGCTCCTGCAAATGACAATAATCAGCAAAGAGGTGAGAGTTTGATTGGTTGGCAAACAACAAGTACGAAAATAAGAATGCATGAAAGAAATCAGTAGTGAAATAAAGAAATACAGAAGAGAAAGAAAATCCCTAGTAGAGATCCTTATGTGGTGACAATTCCATGCTAGTTGATCATTGACAAAAGTATTTTCAAAACGGTTTCATAGAAGAAGTTGTGGAACCAGCTCACACTAGATTCCCAACCTGCTACAAAAGTATTTAAAAGAATCACTTCATTTCAAACACCCTAATCTTCCTAAGTTCATCCTAAGATTCTAACCCGCCACTTTGCTTTGGCTATGCCGTCAACAAAGGAATCAGAATACTTATGGAATCACTTGAGAGATTGATTAAAAACAGTGAGGTCCCTCTTCTAGACATGGTAGCTGTTCGTCATCCACAAGTCTGGTCTAGTCTGGCACTTGACCCAGCTGTCACCTAGGTCGGCCCTTCTCAAGGCCTCGGGATGGGAGGGTAGTCTAGTTTAGTTCCTTCTATCAGCTTAGACCAAGCAAATACACCTCATGCCCTGCTGATTCGTCTACTACTATTCTCTAAGAGTGATTTAATCACAAGAGAACTGACTGTAATCATTCAAATCAAAATCCAAGTTGGCCAAACTCAAACTTAAACATGAATAAATTGGAGTTAAAACAAGAAGGAGAGAAATATGAAAAACGTTTTTATTGAAGATCAAAGAGTCTCACAACCTACTGGAATCATCAACCACAAGATCCCTACCAGGAATGGAGGTTCTTAGTTACAAAACATAATAGAAAATGATACAAGAAATGTAAAACCGAAAATACAAAAAGCTGGAAAATCTGAAAAATGAGAGAAATGCTGATTTTCTCCCAACTTTCCTCCTCTCCTCCGTATGCTTCTTCAGTCCAAAAATGCTATCTTAAATGGTCCTCCCTCTGCCTGCATGCTCCTCTCCAAGGTCAGTCAACACTAGCTCCCAAGCTCCCAAAATCTTGTCTTCAAAGTGCTTATACACTAGTGGGGAAATTCTCTCAAAATCAAGAAGAATGTTTGATGCATTCTTCCAAGGAGTTGTAAGCTCAAGAGAATAACAAGGAGTGGCCCAAGAAGTCTTGTGTCTGATAAAAATGAGTCCCAAGAAGACAGGAAATGCACTAGAGAATAATTAATTATAGCACGGAAAAACATGGTCAGTGCAAGTCCAGCTGGAATCCCGCAAGGTCGCTTCTTGTCGAGGCCTAGAGGAGAGCTGATTTCGGCAAAATAGTGAAGTGGCCTAGGGACGAATGGACCAAATTCAAGGCAGCAAAGCTGAAAACGAAACTCCATCACCAAATGATTGATTTAAGCTCTAATCTTCAAGCTTTCTGCTCCTTTCCTTCTGATTGATGCTCCAGAGGCTGTTTATAGAGAAAGGAAGCAAAAGGGCTTAAAGTAGCATAATTATTATCTCAATTAATAATAAAGGAGACAATAAAACATCCAAAATAAACCATCAATCACTCCGCCACAGGATCCCTGGCAAAGGTGCACTCGGTGATGAAATCCGCTATGACCTGGGCTTTTACAGATGGTCGAGCCTTGTATTGTAATCCGTACTGCTCAACCTCGATTTCCCAAATCAGCATCCTTCCAGAGGACTCTGGTTTTCTAAAAATCCTCTTCAAGGGCTGATCTGTAAGCACGATAACTGGGTGGGCCTGGAAGTATCTATCATCTTTCGCGTGGATTGTATCAAGGCGAGTGTCACCTTCTCGATGTGGGTGTATCGCACCTCAGCATCCTTTAACACATGACTGACAAAGAAGACGGGGCGGTGGGCATGATTGTCCTCCTGTACTAAGACAGCACTGACTACTTCATCTGCAACGCCGAGATATAGGAATAGGGTGTCCCCCGGTTCTGGTCGTGTTAGCACCAAGTCGGACGACAAATAGGTTTTCAAACCTATGAATGCTTCTTCGCATTCTTGCATCCATCCAAAAGGAGCCTTTCTGCGTATGACCTTGAAGAACGGCAGGCATCTCTCGCCCTGTTTAGAGATAAATCGCCCTAAAGTGATGATGCGTCCTGTCAATCTTTGGACCTCTTGGATGGTTCGTGGCGATGCCATGTCATGGATAGCCTTAATCTTTGACGGGTTCGGCTGGATGCCTTTCTGGCTTAGCACGTACCCCAAAAATTTTCCCGTCTGAAATGAAAATACACATTTGCGAGGGTTCAGTTTCATTTTGTATTTCCTTAATGCGTCAAACATCTCTTGTAAGTCTACCAGATGGTCACTGAAGCTTCGGCTCTTGACCAATAAGTCGTCTATGAAGGCTTCTACATTTTTTCCGATTTGCCTCTCGAACACTTTGTTTGCCATGCGCTGAAAAGTTGCCCCAGCATTCTTCAATCCGAACGGCATCGCTGTGTAACAATAGGTAGCCTTTGGGGTTATGAATGTCATTTTCTCTTCGTCTTCTTTGGCCATGGGGATCTGATGGTATCCGGAGTTGGCGTCCAAAGAACTCAAGTATGCGTATCCAGCAGTTTGATCAACTAACTGGTCAATTCTGGGGAGCGGATAACAGTCCTTGGGGCAGGCATCGTTTAAGTCAGTGAAATCGATGCACATGCGCCAGTCTCCGTTGGGCTTCGGAACTAGGACGGGATTGGCCAGCCAGGTGGGGTATTGAACCTCTCGAATGAATCCCGCGTCCAGGAGTTTTGTTACCTCCTTGTCAATAGCCATTGCCTTCTCTGCGGAGAATGCTCGCCGCTTCTGTTAAACTGGCGCGGAACGCCGATTGACATTAAGTCGATGTTCTGCCACCTCCCTGGAGATGCCAGGCATGTCCGCTGGTTTCCAGGCGAACTCTCATTTACACTTGTTCAACAGTCGGGCTAGTTGTGCACTCTCCTCTGGGGTTAACTTTTAACTGACCAAGAAACTTGCCTCGCTATTGCCGTTGACGGGGACGGGCACCATCGTATCTACCGGTTGGGTGCGCCTTTCATCCCTTTGCTCGTAGGGATCTGCCGCCACACTTACATTCTGGTCACAACTTTTCTGAGTCATGAGCAAATAGCACTTGGCGGCTAGCTTTTGGTCGCCCTTGATTGACACCACTCCTTCCCAAGAGGGATATTTTATCCTGAGGTGTTTTTGAGATATCGCTGCCCCGAAGCAATTGAGAAATGGTCGCCCTAGAATGGCGTTATATGGTAGAATGAGGTCTACGACCAAGAACAACAACTCTTCTGATCGCTTGGACGTGTCTTCTCTAAAGTACACAGGCAGCACTGTGACTCCGGTTACAGGTATAGGAACACCGTCCACTCCAATGATTGGTTTCTTGCAGGGTGTCAATTCATCGGTGGGGCGCTTCATGAGGTTATATACTTCCAGTGAAAATAGATTTACCGCGCTGCCGTTATCAATAAGGGTTCTTCGAACCCCATGGTTACCGATGACAAGCGTGACTACCAACGCGTCGTTATGAGGGAACACGACACCCTTTTCGTCATGAATTGTTAACGCTTATTTCCCCCTTCCACTAGAGGTCCCGCTGCTTCTAGGGGGGAGGAGGCATTTGTTGGTCGCCTGACGCCCAGCGCGTGGGGTTGCCTCTGGCTTCTTCTCTTTCTCTGGTGGCGAATTCTCTGAGGTAACCCTCTTCTAATAAACGATCTATCGCTAGCTTCAATTCTCTACATACGTCGGTGGAATGTCCTTTGGCCTTGTGGAATTTGCAGAAAGTGTTTTCTCTTCCTCCCATGATCACTCCCAGTTTCACAGGGGCTGGATAGCAAATTGGCAGGTTCCGCTGCTGAATAATTGCTAAGATCTCCGCCCGCGGAAGTATAAGGGAAGGAAGGTCGGGGTCATAGATTCGACCCTTAGGCGGGTCCGCTTGTCGCTGAGCGTTCGAGCCACCGGTTCTTCCTCTAGAAAAGTTACCTTTCTGTCGATTTGATGCCTTGGGGATGTGATCTTTCCACTGGGCGTATTCGTTACCTGGGTGAGTGTCGTGGGTCGCATTGGCCTGAGTGGCGGGGACGGGGGGCGCGCTCTGAGGCATGTTTCGCATTCTATCTCTGTATTCCTCCTCTTCCATCCTTGCGTAGTTGTGAGCCTTCAGCCTTAACGCATCTAAGGTTGCCGGGGGGTCCACCATTAACGTGTCCCTCAACTTTCCGTAGTCACAGTTTCGCTTCAAGACTTCTATGGCAAAATCAATAGTAATACCTGGTGTTAACGACATCTCCATGTCGAAACGACTAAGATAGCCTTTTAAGGATTCTTCTGGCTTCCTGCGTATATCACACAAGGTTGCGGCAGACTTCCGGATGGGGATAGCTGTGCTGAAGCGGCTCTTAAACTTAGCCTCTAGCTGTAAGAAATTATCGATCGACCGGGCAGGGAGTCCTTCAAACTAGAGGCGGGCTACCCCTGACAACGTCATAATGAATATTTGACACAATGTCGCGTCGCTGTGCATCTAGAATTGCACGAAATCTTTCACCTTATTGAGGTAGGAGATGGGATCTTTAGTGTCGTCGTACGACTCTGTAAGGAGCTTAACGTGTCTGCTGACCCTATGGCGTCTTATACGATGGCTGAACGGATGACCTGAGGTGTCGTCTAGGATTTCACTGTAATGACGAGGTGGAGAAATTTCAAAGTGACGTATGTGCCCTCGAGGCTCGAGGGTATGTTGTTGCCTAGGGGATCGGCTGCGACTCCTGGGTGAACGGGTTCGATGTCTTCTACTGCTCGATCTTTCACTTCGCTCCAGAGAGACCTCTCTGTCGGCCCCCTCTCTCCTACCGTCCCAACGCTCCCTATAGTCACCCTGCTGTCGTTCTACTTGGGAGACGGGAACTCGCGGCGCTTGCGGTATGTAAGGCTCTACCTGTCCATCGGCGAGTTGTACAAAGCTGAATGGCGTACTCGACGCAGGTAAAGTTGGAGGAACGCTCACCTGCCGCCGAGGCGATACCGGTCGTTCGGTAACGATAGACGGGGTGAAAACAAACTGAGAAGGCACACTCAATCCAGGAACACTGGAAGTAAACCCTGCTGCTAGCTCAGTCAAGTAATCTAGCTGAGCACGAAGGGCTGAGATTGAACTTGCCAAAGGATTGTTAGGACCATCCATTCCGGAACCTGTAGGAGGGGGAGCGGAATGACTAGGTCCGAGTACCTGAGAAAATGGGTGCCCGTTTGGGAAAGCAACGTGTTTCCTGTCAGTCCAAAAAGGAGGTCCGTCTGCGCCAAGAAAGCTCCATGCAATGTGGTGAAGACAGTTAGCGAAGACGTAGGAAAAAGTTCCCTGCGAGCGTAGGTACTGCGAGAATGAGGGGGGTAGATTCTAAATCTGAGGCCATGATCCTTCGACTCTTAGAAAGAACAGAGCTTGGTTATCAAGGAAGCTCACTTAATTAACCAAGACTCAATGAAAGCACCATTTGATAAGAGTCCGATATTCGTCGAATGGGATCGGCCAAAGTGGGGTTGGTCGGGAATATTGTTCCGATTGTCCTGGCTACCTGCAAAGCGCTGGAGGGGGTCTCCGGCGTAAACACTCCGATGCTTAAGTTAGTATAAGTAGTGAAAGTAGCAGGGATTAACATGGCACATACTAGTAATATATTATTGTAAATTGTAATAGTCATTTATATAGTTAATATGTACAAAGTAAGACCATTAATTATTCTCATATAACGTCCTTAATAAAAGTTTGTATTTAAAATAACAAATAAAAAGGAAAAAAATAAGGACTTTTAATTGAGTTTAAAAGAAGAAAAAAGAAAAAATACATGAGGAATTTTAATATAGTTTAGAAGGAAAAAAGAAAGAGGAGGAGTTAAGTTTAGAAGGAAAAAAGAAAATGAGAAAAATATTTTCTCCGTAGTAAGAAGTAAGAAATAAAATTTTAATAGGCATTTATATAGTTAACATGGCGCATACTAGTAATATATTATTGTAAATTGTAATAGCCATTTATATAGTTAATATGTACAAAGTAAGACCATTAATTATTAATAATATAGCTATTAATTATTATCAATTGTCATAAAATTAAAAATTACTAATTATTTAGAGTTTTATGCTTTTAATTTAAATTGTATTAATGTTTAAATTACTAATGTATTATTTATTTTTCCTTTTTTTTCTTTTAAACTCAAATAAAAGTCCGCATTTATTTCATTTTATTTTTTATTTTAAATACAAAATTTTATTAAAGACGTTATATGAGAATTATTATGAGGGAAAAATATTTTCTCCGTAGTAAGAACTAGGAAATAAAATTGTAATATGCATTTATATAGTTAACATGGCACATACTAGTAATATATTATTATAATTTGTAATAGCCATTTATATAGTTAATATGTATAAAGTAAGACCATTAGTTATTAATAATATAGCTATTGATTATTATCAATTGTCATAAAATTAAAAATTACTAATTGTTTAGAGTTTTATGCTTTTAATTTAAATTGTATTAATGTTTAAATTACTAATGTATTATTCATTTTTCCTTTTTTTTCTTTTAAACTCAATTAAAAGTCCTCATTTATTTCTTTTTATTTTTTATTTTAAATACAATTTTATTAAGGACGTTATATGAGAATTATTATAAGGAAGAAATATTTTCTCCGTATAGTAAGAACTAAAAAATAAAATTTTAATAGCCATTTATATAGTTAATATAGCACATACTAGTAATATATTATTGTAAATTGTAATAGCCATTTATATAGTTAATATGTATATTAGAACTTTATACTTTTAATTTAAATTGTATTAATGTTTAAACTGCTAATGTATTATTGTAAATCATGTTTAATGTCAAAACGATGTCGTTTTGACATTAAACCAAATTAAAATTGAAATCAGATTGGAGAAGCCCTAACTCTCTTTATCTCAATCTCATCAAACTCAAACAGCAGCCGCACGCAGCCTCTCCTCTCCTCTCCCGTCGCCTACGCCTCCCTCACTCCCGTCAGCCACGTCGCTCTCTCTCCCAGGCGTTGGGCGTGAGTCACCTCACTCTCTCTCGCGGCTACCTCCTCTCCTCTCTCGTCGCAACAAAACCAACCTCCGTATGCAGAAGGAGCTGAAGCTTCTCCTCACTGACCCACCCCTCGGCGTGTCGTGCCCACTCCTCTCCTCTATTTCCGATCTCCCCTTCTTGTCCACCATCCACGCCCGTAAGCACCCACTTCTAATTTTCCATATTAATATTCATTTTCTTATATTATTTTTCACTCCACCCCTTTCATTTTCATGTTTTTTTTTAATTTTTTTCCAGAAATTGAAGGCCATGAAGGAACTGTATATGCAAATGCAGCTTGTTTTGGTTTTGGTTTCACTCTATAATTAGTTGTGCTGATGTTTCAGTAGGTATTAGGCGGATATAATATGTTGAGTATTTGTATTTGTATTTGTGTGCAAGATCTGGTGTGCAGAATTTTAGAAGGGAAGAGGAGAACATGTTAGAAAGTAGTATGCATGTAGATAGCAGAAAAAGGAAAAGAAAGTAATTTTTGTGAAATATTCTATAAAAAAATGATATATTATTAATTATTATAAAAAAATAAAAAAAAATATTCCGGGTCAGAACGAGAACCGGCCCGGTTCGACCCGGAAAAAATAGAACGGGCCCGGCCCAGACCGGAAGTGTCCGGTCCGATTCTGTCCTGGACAAGAACCGGTAATTCCGGTCCGGTCCGATTCTAGCCTAAAAACCGGCCCGGATCGGCCCGTGTACACCCCTAGAAATAAGTGATCTAGTCCAAGACCAGACTGACAACCTAGGGTCTCCACAGGGAGACAACTTGGGCTAGGTACTGTCTTCCCCTACACCATTGAGGAAGCGAACAACCATTCAAGACAGCAGCTAAACGGATAAACCCTTTAACCAGCAAGGTGTCCCTTGGCCAGGATTATCAGGAACGGGAGCACCGCCAGGTAATTTGAAGAGGAGCACCTCCACTCTATAGCAGTACTATGGATACAGAGACAAACATCCTTGAATCAGTGATCGAATCATAAGAACTGAAGCTCTCATATCGCCCTTACTTGGAATTCCCTTTTATCTGATTTTCAATCTTCACCCCCTATCTTGGCCAAACCTTTGACCAAGATTACTTTGAACTGTTTTACTACTTTTGTTTTTGCTTTAATTTCAGAATCAAACCAACCCACTCCAGTGACTAGGAAGTCAATCAAGAACTAAATTTCCCTAGAGGTCTCTGTGGACGATCATCTTACCACAATCTACAAGTCTTTGTGGATAGTGATAAGTTGTATTTCTACCCCGTTTTATATCTTTAATTACAACTATTTTTTACTCGCTCGGCACTCGATAAATAGCCTTCTTCTAAAAGACGGTCTAGTGTTATGACAAGGTTCATACATTCATCTGTGGTGTGCCCTCCCCCTTTTTGAAACTTACAATATATGTTCGAATCTGGATACTCGACTCTCATCTTAGGCGGATATCTGATTGGATAATTTTTGGCTTCAACGATAGCAAGTGCTTCTGCTCTTGTCATAGTCAAGGGTGTCGCGATTAGCATTACCTTAGAATCTCTTGTTTTTGCCAAAAATACATAATCATCTTGGGGATGATCCGCTTCTCTTTGTTGTCCTTGGTAACTTTTTATTTTTCTTATTGGGGCGAATGGTATTCTTGAAAGCATTTGACGGGTTGTAGCGGGTTGTGCCTGAGATGATGGGGTGATTCGTCTTCTTTTCATATCTGCCTCATCCATGACAATATATCTGCTCAATCTCTTCCTTAATTCTTAAAGGGTTTCTGGAACATCCACGAGTAAAGAATCCTCCATCTTTTCGTACTTGCAATTTCTTTTCTTGACCTCAATAGTGGTATCTTGGTTGATTCTGGGCATGAGGGAGCACTTAAAATTAAACCTGTCTACGTAAGATCTCAAATTCTCTTCAGTTCTTCTTTGTAAGTCAAAAAGAGAAGTTGACGATTTCTTAATCGGGATTGATGTGATAAATCTAGCCTTAAAGAAGGACTCTAGTTGCTTGAAATTATCTATGGACTTTGGCCTGAGTTCATAGAACCACTCCATTGCGGCCCCCGTGAGGGTGAGAGCGCAGGCATTGCATAACGCCTCTTCATCTTTTGATTGGTAACAAATGAAGTCCTTAACCCTGTGTAGGTGAGCCATCCCTTTCCATCATATATTTTCGTGGGGGAGCTTGACATGCCTTGAGGTAGTGTACCTCTGGATTCTAAAGTTGAGCGGGTGAGTGTCATCCATTTCTTTATATTTTTCGCGGATTCTCCTAGCCGAGGTCTTCTATTTTCTCGACTGAGAACATTTAGGTGGTGTCCTGGCTCAGGATTGAAGTGGTTTCTCGTTGTGGTGAGAAATATGGATTTTTGGATGACCATCTTGTCTCTTTGAGGTTGCCTCTCTAGCGATTTTTTTGCGGGATCGAGCGAGTGACTTTTCTTTATGAGTATTTTGATCTATCTTTCTTTTGGTTGTAGTACTCTCGCTATCAGGGACAATTTCGCACGGTATGTGATTTCTTGACTGAGGAGCTATGGGGACATGAGTTTCCATTATGTCATTTGCTGGTATTGTGGGTTGGGGATTTTCATTCTGGTATAGTTGTGGGGCATAAACGGCTCTCGCTTGGTTGATATCAAGAGTGTTCAAAAGAGTGGTCAAGCCATCGAGGGGGGAGTTGAGGGCGATAGCAGCAAGATCTGGTGGTGGAAATGTTTGGTAGGCCCTTCCTGGGTGGAAGAGATTGTTGGGTGTTATAGGTAGGTGGGGATAGGCTCGAGGGTCTGAAAGAGTAGTGCCTAGAGAAGTTTCATAGTTATGGGGAATTTTGTATTGGGGTTGGATTGGGTTCTGCTGGTTGTTCATTTTAGTGAGTTGTTGTGGCCGTTTTGAGTGAAAGTGTAATGTGGAGAGTCTCGAGTACAAAGGAAAAGATCACTCACAATTGCTCAATACTTCCAATCAGAACACCAAATGGTAAACTTTAAGATCAAGGATGTGGGGAAATGGGCTTGGGCTGCTGTCTCGAGAATGAGCCTACAAGACTATGATTTCTCCTAGAGTAAACACTACAATGCTTAAGTTAGATTCTTTGTTTGGTAGGTATGGCAAATAAGTATGAAAAGTGAAGAAAGGGACCAAAATGACAAGGATTTGTTGTCTGGTCAGGTGACTCTGTCCTTTTTCATGCAATGATTGAGGCTATTTATAGGTGTCACAAGCATCAAGGGTAAGTTGGACAATTCCTCTTCGCTGTCAGAGGTCCAATTGTATGCATAAAGCTTTTCCCATCCAATGATCATGTGTCATGTAGGATGCCAATTCAGCTGCGTGGTATCCCTTGTTCTCGTGACGTCATGCGAGTGTCGTCACCATAAGTGAGCGTTGTACCAAGAAAGAATATTCCATTTTGCAGAGTGATCTCGATGTCGCTCTCATGGCCTTTGATTGATTATATGGCATTTGAGCTCTTTGGGCCTCGAAAGATCTCTAATCTCTTCTCTCGAGGGATATTCTTGTTGTCTTGTTGACTCATTTTGGGCTTTGATTGGGCACAGACCGTATCTAGGCATTTGCTGGACCTAGATAGCCCATGGTTTATGTAGACCTTTTTTGAGCCTATTTGAATGACCTGGGTCTAACGATATGGTCTCTCTTGACCCAGTTATTATCAGGCTCCGGAGCCTTATCAACCCCACAACTCTTAATCGTTGCCCAAATTTCATCATCAGAAGCCAACGATTCTAAAAACAAAACTTGCCCCTTTGATAATTTACGGAAACCAAGGTCTGAAGAAACGGTATATCCCACTAATTTGATGAAAAGAAGTTAGCAAAGTACTCAACGGTATGATTCTTGATAGCCATGGGTCTGAAACCAATTGACCATCAATCATGAGATGAAAATTATGTTAGATTGTTATCAACAATTAGCAGATTGGTGGAAAAAATTGGGTGTGGTTCCCCCTAAGTTCGATTTTCCTCAAGTTTCCTCCAGTAGGTATCTAGATGAGTGACACCTCATTTAAAATCAATCTTATGGTCAATAAACTTTCTATTCATTAATCTTTTTTTCTCAATAAATAACACAACAACAAAAACATTTTTTTTCTTTCCTGTAAGTCTGCAACTATACTTGAAGGATAGAAAATGGAACTTTAAGACTCTAAATTAAAATTTTCCATTGGTTGTAATATACATAATCGTACAGAGGAGGGAGGAGAGGGAAGAACAAAGAAGTTTTATTTTGGCAAAAATAAAATAATTAGGGATTAATTTTAATTAATGAAAGGAACTTGTATAGTGAGATGTGGGTAAAGTGGTTAATTATCAACCATAGGATTGGTTTTAAACGAGTCTAGATGTCTACTTGAGCAAATTTGAGGATAATAGAACTTGAAGAGAACCACACCCGAAAAATTTTATGTTGTGATCACCTTCCACGCACCACTAAATACGAGCCCGCCTCCAAAAGACTTGATTATACACGCTTGCTCCCAAAATTTGTCAACTCGTGCTGCTGCTCGGTATTGACCAAGTCTATTCAAGATAATGAGAAACCTATCACCTAACTATTTGTATTTAAAATATATTGGATATACTTTTATTTGTAGTTCAAATTATGTATATCCTTAGGATTAGTTATACACGGGATAATATCTTATCTTTTGATTCAAATGTATAAACTCAATGAAGATTAAGACTTCCAGCATATTTCTTCTACTTTATTCTCTATATTTCTAGTTGGTAGCGGAGCCATATTCCTCTTCTGAGATGGCACCCTCTTTGATCTCCTCTCGAACCTCTTCAAACACCACAACCACTGTTGCACCCTCCATCATCTCCATGACCAATCCCAGCTACTTTATCTCTTTGAAATTGACAAAATACAACTATATCTTTTGGTGCGAGCAAGTCGAGCCTTACCTCCATGGCCTTGGCTTGTTCGAGTTTGTTAATGGTGATTGCGTCTGCCCCTCCAAACTCATCTCAAACACCAAAAACCAGACCCAAATAACCCCCAATCCCAAGTATTTGTCTTGGTTTCAACAAGATAAACTAATCGTAAGCACACTTGTTGGATCCCTTACTCCGGATGTTATGTCCTTAGTGATTGGATTACAGACTTCTTAGGAACTCTACAGGCGCTGGAGGAGTCATTTGCAGCAACTACTGACACACGTGTCATGTCGCTTCACTTTGGTCTCCAGAAGCTCCGACAGGATGAAGCGGAAGATGTTACCACGTACCTTTGTCGAGGTAAACTAATTTATGATGAACTTGTTGCTATTGATGATCCCATTACCCAAAAACAATTCACTATGTCCATTCTCAAAGGTCTCAAAAGTGTGTTTAAAGATCCGGTAACCTCAATTAATGTCCGTCATGAGCCTACACCCTTCTCTGATTTACTGTCTCTGTGCGTGACCCATGAATTCAAACATGATTCCACTGATGTTTTTGGAATTAAGACAAATGACATGCAACCACTACTAATCACCCCTCCACCCAGTGTGCAACTTACCCAGCGCGTACCACACTATGGCCAACAAGTGTCTTCTTCCCACCACGGTCGCCACAACAATAACGGTCACAACAATAATAACCGTGGCCACAATTATAGGTCCAACAATGGTGGTCGACAACACTTTCCACCACACTGCCAAATATGTCGTGTTTAGGGGCATTATGCGACTAATTGCAATGATCCCTATGCTCCCTGACCAACAACCAACATGGTTATTATTGCACCTTACCAGAACAATACCATGGTTGCTCCTGCTCCCTCTCATCACTTCACCACCCCTAGGGATTGGTATCCCGATACAACTACATCCCACCATGTCTCCCAAGATACTAGAAACCTGAACAACTATACCGAGTACACTAGTGCAGACAACTTGCAGATGGGGGATGGTAAACAAATTTTAATTAATTTTGTTGGCAATTCTACCATTAAATCTTATGTTAAACCTTTAGCTCTCTCTAATATGTTGTGTGCACCTTCTATTTCTCTGAATTTAATTTCTGTTAAATAATTTGCTAATGACAATTATGTGTTTTGGGAATTCCATCCCACATATTTTCTTGTGAAGGATATCCGTACGGGAACGCTTCTTCTTCGCGGGGGGAGTAAGGACGGGCAGTATCTGCTACCACAACCAACATCCATCAGCCGAGTCACACCCATTGCCAACCTCACCACCAAAACATCTCTTCCGGTGTGGCATGGTTGTTTGGGTCATCCACATCGTGATCTTCTACGTCATATTGTGATCACCAATAAAATTCCAGTGTCCAGTAGTCTTTCTTTTCGTTCGTTCAATTATTTTTCTTGTCCTTTAGGTAAATCTGCTCATACCTCTTTAAAAATAACTAGACGACGTAGTACCGCTCCATTAGAATTGATTTTTAGTGACATGTGGGGCCCGACCTCGGTTTCCTCTAGTTATTTTAAATATTTTATTATCTTTGTGGATGATTATTTCAATTTTGTTTGGTACTACCCATGTTCCTACAAGTCTGATGTCTTTCACATGTTTCCAATCTTTCAAAAATTGGTTGAGCGTCAATTTGACAGTAAAATTAAGTCTGTGTAAACTAATTGGAGACGGGAATTTTGTAAATTGAGTTCCTATTTTCAAGACTTAGGGATTCATCACCTTGTCATTTATCCTCACACTCATGAACAAAATGGTCAACTGGAATGGAAAAATCGTTGCATCGTTGAAATTGGTTTATCACTTATGGACCAAGCTCACCGACCTCAATATTTCTGGTCCTATGCTTTTGAAACAGTCATGTTTTTAATCAATCGTCAACCTTACCCTAATTTAAACAAATATTCTCCTTATTAGTTATTATTTCGTACACCTTCGGATTACAACTTTTTAAAGGTTTTTGGTTGCACCTATTTTTCGTACCTTTGTCCCTACAACCGCCACAAACTCGACTACCGATCTGTTAAGTGTTTGTTCTTTGGCTACAGTTCAACTCATCATGGGTATCGCTGTCTTGACTTGAAAACTAATAAAATCTATTTACCAAGACATGTTCAATTTTTTTAGTCTGATTTTCCGTTTGCCAAGAAAAAATCCTCCTCTTTGTCCTCGTCCATTCCAAATACAACACTCATCCCACATGGTCTTTCTTGTCCTGTTCTTCCTCAATTCTCCCGTCCTATGTCTGGTTTGTAGCAACAGCCTGCCGAAGCTCAACTCGCGAGGAGTGCTCAAAATTCCAATCAGATAGGAGTATTTTCCAGGATATCTTTGATCCCAAGCCTAAGCCCATCACAAGATCATAGTGCACATTCTAGTCATCCAAACCCACCCTCACCACCTTTCCCTACCAGCCCAACTTTCCAAATACATGGACCATCTATGCAAACCCACTCCCCTAGCCTACTACATAACTCATCTATCCCCTCCCTGCTAATCCCTAATTCCTAATTATCACTTTCACCCATTTTGGTTCCATCCCTACCTCTAGTACCTTCTGCTATCACTAAAACCCATGCCATGGCTTTGCGCCCCACTCGCAAGCCTAACCCAAAATATACCTTTGACTATGTATGCTCCACTGTCCAACTTTCCTCTTACCTTGAGACCGAACCCAAATCTCATTTTGTTGCCCGTAAGTCCTCAAATTGGCGCAGAGCTATTGAAGAATAGTACTGTGCTCTTCACCTCAACCACACGTGGCACCTTGTTCCCTTTCAATCGGGCATGAATTTAATTAGGTGTAAATGGGTCTTTAAATTGAAGCGAAAGGCATATAGCAATGTTGAGCGCCACAAGGCGTGTTTGGTTGCCAAAGGGTTCCACCAACAGAAAGGTTTGGACTATGATGAGACTTTTAGTCTCGTGATTAAACATCCTACGATTCTCACTGTGTTTTCTTTGGTAGTGCAACGAGGTTAGATCATTCGCCAGCTTGATGTTCAAAACTCACTCCTCAATGGAGTGCTCTCCGAGCAGGTTTACATGCAACAACCTCCAGGTTTTGTTGATGCCTCTAAACCGGATCACGTTTTTTTGTTGGTATAGTCTCTTATGGGCTAAAATAATCTCCACGCGCTTAGTACGCGCACCATGCTTCTTATCTCCTGCGTGTTACCTTTGTTAATTCTCGTTATGACCCGTCGCTCTTTATTCTCAGAAACATATTGCATACTGTGTTTTGCTTGGTGTGTCTGGATGATATTATGTTGACAGGGGATGACCCTAGTTTCTTGCAACACATTATTCACGAATTAGGAACTGAGTTTCGCTTACGCGACCTCGGTAACTTGTCCTTCTTTCTGGGAATTGAGGCGCACCGAACTCCTTCTGTCTTATTCTTGACCCAACACATTAATGTTACTGATTTGTTGACAAAGGCTGGTATGGACTCAGCTCAGCTGGCATCTACTCCTATTATGTCAAAGGTTGCTCTTGATCCCAGTCTATTTTCTGACCCCAAATTGTATCGTAGTACTGTGGGTTCTCTTATTTATCTTCAGATGACAGAGGCTTGATATTTGTTTTTCAGTCAATTATGTGTGTCAATATATGCATAATCCCTCTATTGCTCATTGGGAGGTAGTGAAAAGAATTCTCAGATATCTTCAGGGGACAACATCTATGGGATTACATCTTAAATCCACTAGTAGCACACACCTTTTCCATATTTATACAAACTCTGACTGGGCTAGTGATTCTTAGGATCAGAAATATACAGGGGGTTAGTTAGTTTTTATTGGGGATAACCTTGTTTCCTGGCAGGATAAGAAACAAAAAATGGTTGCTCGCTCTTCTACTGAGGTCGAGTACAAAGCCTTGGCATATGGGGAATCCGAGGTTGTTTGGTTGTCTGGTCTCCTCTGTGAATTATATAGTGGTACAAGCGTTATTCCCACTCTTTGGTGTGATAATATTGGTGCCTCCTGCTTGGCTGCCAACCCAATTTTCCACGATCGCACCAAGCACGCCGAGGTAAACTTCCACTTTGTGCGCGATCAGGTTGCCAAAGGTCAACTCCGAGTTCAATACGTTCCAACTACGGATCAACTTGCAGATGTCCTGACTAAGCCACTCGCAACAAGTCGGTTTCGCTTCCTACGCTCCAAATTGAACGTCGCACAACCCCTTTCAATTTGCGAGGGTATTGACCAAGTCTATTTAAGGATAATGAGAAGCCTATGACCTAATTGTTTGTATTTGAAATATATTGGATATATTTTTATTTGTAGTTCAAATTATGTATATCTTTAGGATTAGTTATACACGGGATAATATCTTATCTTTTGATTCAAATGTATAAACTCTTGTATATATTACTTCTAAATATCTAATGAAGATTAAGATTTCCAACATATTTCTTCTACTCTATTCTTTGTATTTCTAGTCTCCGCGACATCCAACTCCCTCTCGTCCATTAGATTATCTAAAAAAAATTATCAGCACTACCCTAATTCACTTTTCTCCAAGCTAAGTTTAATTTTCACTACTTTTAGTTTTTTCACAACCTAAAAGTCTCCCCTCATTTCTTGACCCGCCTCGTCCTAAAATTTTCCAATTACCTCTTTAAACCCTTAGAAATCCCACCAAGCATTTAAGACTCTAAACAGTTTAGGACCCCAATTAGAAATGCTCTGATAAATAGCTAAAGGCACATGGTTAGAGATGCCTTTACGCAAGGGTGATCAATCGAACCTGGTACGCCTTAATCACCCTCACGCACCTTACTGGTTAAAGGATTTACTAAGTTGGTTGATGATTGATTAGGGGAAGACAACTCCAAACATAGTATCCTCGGTTGTCAATCGGGACTAAATCAATTTAACCTTTCACCTTAGCGGTACTCTAGGCTAGTTCGCGGTAGATCCATCAGCGCTAGAAGATCGAAGTAGACACCTAGCCCTGATGTAATAAAATAAACTCCAGGCTAGCAGTGTACTAAAATGTAATATATACTAAATAAATTAGTTAGTATACGAATTAATATGTTAATAGTATTAATTAACTAATCATATTCATAAAATTTGGTCAATGGTGTTACCAATTTCACCTAAGTGTTACCCCTGATCTTTACAAGCACACACGAAAATCACACCAGTATTTCTTGTGGATCGAACCTCTTACTTGTTCCTAGTAGTAAGTTATATTTAATAATTATTTTTTACGGGCTCAACACCCCATCAGCGGTCGAAAATGAGTAAATGCGACTGAGGCCTATTTTCGACGGAGGGTCGTTGAAACATATTTTACGACTGAGTATGCGGTCGAAATTGAATTTGGACCGATTAGGCAGTTGAAAATGAGTGGCAACTTAACCCCCAATTTACGACGGACAATATTTTTGACCGTTATCTCTGTTGCAAGTCCCTCGAAATTATTTTTCGTCAATCATTTTGGTCGAGAGCCATTTAGCGACGACCTGAAACAGTCTAAAAATCGACAAACTATGTATTTTCTAATTGAAATGGAGTGTTCGGAATAAAACAGTTTTTTTAGTGACTCTATTATAAAGAGTAGAGAATCTCTCATTATAAGATGTCAAATCTATAGTTTATTTGAGATTCACCAACTCTGCTAGGGGATTCTCACGAGCTAGGTTACTAAAAGCAAGAGTGATTGCCTGCACATAATCCTCCAAGTACCTAAATGATCTTCCATGTACTTCATATAATTACCATGTCACTCTAAAGCATTACCCAACAAATGATGTGCAGCTTACAAAACGTTATAGTTATCAGGAGTTCTATCCATGCTAAAGTAGGTTTCAGCTCTAGTCACCCACCCATGAACATTCTTGCCATCAAAAACAGGAAAGTCAATTTTAGAAGGCTTGTACATACCCGAATCTGGAGGTCTCCTTCCCGGAGGTAGATCATTAGCTTGACAAACCATCATTCTTAGTATTGTGCCTAAAGTTCTCCAGCTCTTTACTCTTCATCTTTGCTTGTTGCTGCAAAAGCTCTTCAATCTGAGCTAAACTAGTGGAAACAAGAAGAAGGAATGAACAACTCCTCTACCAATTGTAATAATTTATTTCTTGGGCAGATTGTTACTGCAAGAATTAATTGATAGAGAGAAGGAATTGATTGAGAAGAAGAAAAAATTGGAAGAAGATGAGGAAGAAGAGCAGCCAAGTTGCAGAGAAGAGAGGGAGACAGGAGACAAGATGGAAGTAGGTTGGTTTTTTATTTTTATTTCTAGCAACTGCAGATTTCATTGCAAAGTCTATTGTATCAAACTTTATTTTCAATTGTTTAAGAAGTAATTTCTGGTCTCTAATTACAGACCTCATATTTGTACATTTAATTGCCGAGGAGCGCCCTCCTTGAGTTTTTTTTTAATGATATACCTCGTTTTTTTTTCGGATAAAAAAAAATTGTTTAATTCATTGATTGATTTCCACGTCCCATTGTCTAATACTCCCTCCGGCTGAAAAAACTTGTCATTTTGGCCCAACTTACATTGCCTGGAATTACTTGTCATCCTGGATAATTGTGTTCACTTACTTTGTGCTTTTACACTTTTGTCCCTCAAACGACTTGTCATTCGGCGTGGAACGGCGTGTCACACGTGGGCTAGGAGGGAAACGAAAGTAAAAGTGGGAGTGATTCGGGCGGGAGTTAAAAATTCAAGTGTCGCCTTGGATATCACGAGGTCAGAGCATCTGACACACCCAAAATGACCTCACTTCTCCTTCTCTCCCCTAAAACATTTCTGGATCCATCTCCTTCTCTCAACCAAATCGATTTTTTTCCTCCATCTCCTCTCATCATTTTTAATTTTCAACTATGGAGGGTGTCGATTATTGGGACGATTCCCAGAGGGATAGCATCATTGTTTCTGATGATTTCATAGAGGATGACGCAACGGTTGTGGCAGCGAACGGCGACCCCAAAGTTATTTCCCCCAAATTGCGTAGGCAATCAGAGGATGATAAAGTCAGTTCCCCCAATGTAGACAAGCAATCAGACGCACAAGAGTTGGGCGATGAGATTGTTGATAACCGTTTAATCTTTGTCAATTGCCTGTTGTTGTTCTGCTTACTTTGGATGATTGATTTAGTGAGATGATTTTATTTTTGTGGGTTATGTTTCTGGATTTATGTTGCCGGAATTTTTGGTTTTGATTTCGTGGGTTGTAATTCCGGATTTATGTTGCCAGAAATTAGGTTTCAATTTTGTTGGTTGACATTCCAGATTTATGTTGCCGGATTGTAGGTTTTTGTGAATATGTGTACATTTTTTCCAATGTTTTATGTTGAAATCCAACTTGTGGTTAGTTGCAAAACAATGGGTTTGTTTTTTGATTGTTTCTAGAAATTGCTTTGTTCATGTTTCTCTATAAATAGAACAATAAAGCCTGCCGGATTCCTTGCCTACTTAATAGGTTGCTGCTTCTAATGCCTACTTAACAGGGATTCTCTGCATAATCAACAGTTTGATCATGCAGAGAATCTTCCACGTATTGCAAGTCCTCTGAGTTTCCTTTTGCAACGGTTCAGAGTTGCAACGTTCCTAGGAGTACTTGGACCCTTTCAATTCCAGTCAAAGTGAAACTTCCAAAGCAGCGGTTGAGGCTACCAATGACACCTCTACAACTTTTTCTATTTAACCAACCTTGCATCCTCTGTTTTTGCATCCATTCCATTCCTTCTGTACGCCTCTGTTATTTCTCATTTTGCTTCCTCCACCTATTTCTTTGCATTAGTTTAGCAATAACTTGTTTTATTCCATGGATGCCAGGGAAGCCCAAAGTTTTCTTGCAGGTGCAGGGGCTGTTGGTGATCATCTGGACGAGGAGATAGAGCGTGCAGATTCTAGGGTTGAGCAGACAACCCATGATATCCACAGGCTTATGAACCAGGCAGTAAGACTTAAGACCATCAAGCGGCAAGCGACTGAACGATACCAAGCACCAGATGCACTTATCATTGTTGAGGCTATTGGGGATTGCCTCGTTCACCTTGAAAGCACAATTGCTCTCATGGAGGCTAAGAACGAAATCATGGAGGCTAATGTGGCCATTGCAAGATAGTGTCAAGCTGCTCTTGACAAATATGGAAACAACCTCCCAAGCATCCCTAAGGATGATTAGCCTTCTCATGTTTTCTTTCAGTGTTTGCCTTTCTTTGTAATGCTTGGTTTTTATATCAATAAATGGAGTTTCAGTTTCAGTTTCATTGGTTCATGGATTGAGTGCATTCAAATTTCAGTATAGTGTTTATTCAAGTTTCATTTACTTTCAATAAGTTATTCAAGAAATTGGATTGTTCTCGCGATGAAGGTGAACACAAGAAACTTAATTAGGTAAAAATAATGTGCAATTAAGAGAATCACTATTCTGAAATTGGTAAACAGAGGAAACACAAATTTGCCAAAATCATTTGCAATCGAATTTGGTAAACATAAGAAACTCTAATTTGCAAAGATTACAGAGGAAACACTAATTTGCCAAAATCATTTCAATCCAAAACAGGAAACAGGACTTGGCCAAATCTGTGCAATCCAAAACAGGAAATAGGATTTGCCCAAATCTGTGCAATCCAAAACACTACACATGTATCTGAATTGTGTAAATTTTATGGCGTCCACTATCTTTACAATCCAGAAATGTCAACATAGGAAACATATTTCAATCCCCCATGTTTACAATCAAAAAATGTAAACAGAGAAACACAAATGGCATAAGTCTTGCACAACCAAGGTGAATAGAGGAAACAAAATTGGCCAAATGTTTGCACAATCAATGTAAATAGATGAACCATATTCATTCGCAATTAGTTGAATACATTTGTCTTACAACTCCATTGAGCATATCTTTTCTCCATAAAATATTTGCATAATCTGCACTACTATATGCAATCTGTACATAAAAATATGCTACATACATATTTCAACCCTTGCACAATCCATAAAAAAATGGCACAGAAGTTGCTACATACAAAAAAGCCAGGTCAACCAATATTATGGCCTGAACACCAAAAATGTGTTTACATTCACCCATTTACACACCAAAAAATGTCCATGAATTCTTGACAGTCCGAACTTGTCTTTCACTATCCCTGCCATGGAAAATACAAGCACATAAATCATTTTAGACATTAGTTGTCATAGTAAATGGAAAATCTAAAACAAGATTAGGAAAAATCACCTGGTAGACATCATGGAGAGACTTCAGCTAACGCAGTAACATAAATTTCTGGACAGCACTGCAATGTTGATGGTAAAGAATCTGTTCTTGCAAGTGCATTCTTCCTCATATGAGGAATCTTATAGCAGTTTGAACCAAGGTACTTCAACACTTCAATCATGCATGATTGCAATGTCAATAAGATGTGATTGCTTTTATCTACTTCAAAATTCAGGTATGCATCCTCAACATGAGCAACCAATTCAATAACTAATTTTGCACACTCCTTGCTCTGCAAGGACTGAATTGATTTGAAGAATCCAAGGTCCAAGACGTTCAAATTAGGAGAGTTAGGTGGCTGACTAACTAAACTGACATTCAAACCACTTTCTTGAACTGTATACAAGAATTCAACATCATCAGCATGAATATGTGTCTTCGCATTGTCTTGTTGAATTAAAATCTCATCCATAATACTCTCCCTAGGCCACTTATTGGCTATAGCTGGTAATACTTTCCTAATCATAAAATCTCTAATTACTTGTCTTGTGATGGCTGCAATGGATTTAACCTCCATTGTTCCACGGGGCCTGTTTTGACTCGATCTTAGAGCAGCAACATGTTCAACTAGTGGGAATACTCCAATTTTTCCATCAAAAGTACATATACCGTTGGAGTCATACCTTGGCCTCGCAACAACAACTAAGAACATGACTTTAGGAATGAAATTAGAGTTTTTGGAGGTTCTTACTGGATCATTTCCTCCTGGCAT
Source organism: Viola odorata (assembly GCA_963691705.1). Taxonomy (NCBI): domain Eukaryota; kingdom Viridiplantae; phylum Streptophyta; class Magnoliopsida; order Malpighiales; family Violaceae; genus Viola; species Viola odorata. The sequence goes on along the minus strand of OY829546.1, from coordinate 17,355,240 downwards.
GAGATAGTAAGTATGTGATCTCTTACTCAAATGAAACCACTTCTCGTCGATATGTACTATGTTCTCCATCTGCTTGAATGTTGGCTGGATTGGTACTGTCGTTGGTTCGAAATTGGATAGACAATAGTTGATTCGGCTGGTGAGGTTGGCTGGTGTCAAGATTGGTTTGATAGAATTCGAGTGATGCCTAATGGCTCCCTCCTTCAATTTTGTAGCCACAAAATGCCTGCTCACACCGAGGTGGAAAGCCAGAGATCTGATGGTTGTCCTCTACCTCAGAGGAATGTTTCGAATCCTTTCCAAATGGAATTCAACTCTCTTCCTTCCACAGTTTTTCACTATGTTGGTGTCATGATTGTGGTTACCGGACTCCCTTCCGCATTTCCATAGCCTCTGCATTGATCTCATTGACACTCCAAACATGAGAGTTGCCTCCCTGGTTGTCGTTCTCTTCAATCTCCCATTTTTTAGAAAAACAGACAAAAGTATGCGGCGCGTCGTTTAGAGCTGTCCAGTTCTTTCTTTCGACCTAAACCAGGAAACCATTGAGATAGTAAACACAAATGGCATGACATATTGAAATTATGAACTTGAGATGGAATGAATAACCTTGAAAACCCAATTGCGACTCTTGTGATGGCAAGTTCAGGTCTGGAATGTTGATAGGTTACTCAACCTCTTCTTCGTAGACAAGTGTGTCATTTTGGGATTCTAATATAGCAGAACAATTCGATGGGAAATCATCAAGGCCGGGCTAATTGCTTATAGGGGACTGAGGACTGTCATGGAATTTATTGAGGTCCTGTAATGAAGAACCCATTTTTTAGGGGAAAGAGTTTGAAGAGAAGAGGGGCTTCGATGGAAAATGAAGAGGGACACTGACATTTCAAACCCATAACCCATTTTATTCAAATTGAAATGATTAGGGAAGGAGGGAAACGAAATCAATTTGAGTTTTTTGGCGAAATTTTGAGCAGGCTAGGTTTAGATTTCAGAAATTTTGAATGAAATTCGTTTGAAAATTTGGGAGAAATGTTGCAAGCGAGGAGAGAATGAGTGAAGGAGAAGGAGAACGAAATTTTCATGCCCGTTGGTGTTGTGCGGCCCACAAACGAAGAGACAGAAAGCTTGGGTTGTCAGTTGTCACATTGCGGCCTTAATCCGCGTGATTCTGGCCCAAACGACAAGTAATTCGGACCGGAGGGAGTACTACATATAAGAATACCCAGATGGGCCATTAACAAAAGTACACAGTAGGAGACATGGGCCAAATAACCACAACTAAAGCCCATATAATACAATATACTACTTAATACTTTACTATTCAGGTGGCAGCTTTCCCATTGACCTGGGCAACTTGATCTTCAAGAATGGTGGTGACAGAAGACCTAGGTATTTTTCCTGAGTACCCACATTGTTGGCACCGAGTAGATATGTAGAATTGTCTTTAACTCCTTGAGGTGTATTCCTACCAAAAAAGAGGGCAAACTTATAGAGTTGGGGGATATATTTGATTTTATGCATTCTTGCTCAGTGGCTTGACAAAACAAAATTGAATCATCATCGAAAAATAAATTGAAAATTGTGGGCCTATATTTAGTTACCTTTATACCATGGAGTTTCCCTCCTTTTACTGCTTGGGTGAGCATATTTGAAAATTCCTCCGCACAAAGGACAAAAGGAAAGGGAGAGAGAGAGGGTCTCCTTGGTGAATACTGAATACCCCTGGCTCTAGTAGGTTTGAAATATCCATATTTTTACTCGTTGACAACAACTGAGTAGCAGTAGATGGTTGAGTTGATCCACTATAAACTCATTTTGAACCTGAAGGATTCCAGGCATAAAATACTGTCAGATATGAGCCTTCCTTCTACAAATGCACTTGGGGATTCTCATATCAGTTTCGGCATGATGCGCTTCAATCTATTTGCAACAAATTTTTATACGATTTTGTAGAAAACCGAGCCTAGGTTGATCGGCCCAAGGACGGATCCAGGGGGGGGGGGCACCGTGAGCTGATGCCCACCCTGGGCTAATGGGAAAAAAAAATTTAGTATACAGCCCAGCCCAAATCCCTAATCTAACCCACCCTAAATTAATTGTCTTATTGAGTAAATTGATACCCAATTTGTTGTTAAATAATTAGTGCTACATCTCTAGATTAATTACATATCCTCAATTTCACAAATCGATTAACGGTTTACTCCAATCTTGCATTTTAAATTAATTAGCCAAAGTTTCGTATTTTTAAAATTAAATTTTGGTCGTCCATCAATCGAATATTTCGTACGAATGGGTGAATCGGCGATTGATTTTAAAATATTTTAGTCGACTCCGTTTTTTATTTTGTGGTTGTTGGTCGGGATCAAATATTTTAGCCTTAATATTTGTTTTTGTAGATATGGACAAATATTTGATTAAACCATCTACTCAAGCACCATCAAATGTTGGTCCAAATGTTGGTAGACCAAGGCGGAAAGGTGAGCAAATTTCCAATCTACATCATTATCAAGTTGATTTATTTTATCAAGTCATTGATATGCAACTTCATGAGCTTAATAATCGATTTGATGAGAGGAATAGTGAATTACTCCTTTGTTGCTTTCAATAAGGAGAAATTGCTTCAATTGACTCAATTTTATCAAGTTATCTAAATATTTGTTATTTAGTGACGGATACAAATACTCTTAAGCATTTGTTCAATTTTTCGTTCAGCTCGTTTGGTTTCCCTTTAAAATACCCCAAAAAAAAATTTCGTTCAGGTCGTTTGGTTTCCCTTTTAAATACCCAAAAAAAAAAATTCGGGGGCGCTGCCCCCGAACCCCCGCCCCCCCTAAAAATCATTTCTGGATCCGTCCCTGGATCGGCCTGAGTTGTTTCATGTTCTCCACTGATAGAATCAATGAGAGAGAGAGGTGTTATCCTCTAGTGGAAAAACTTTGAATTCCACTGCAGACGTTGGAGACTCTTATTGGAGATCTTATCCTCGCTTCCTAAAAATACCATTAAACTATAAATTTTAAATCGACCGCGAAATCAATCAATAATGGTTCAAAATTTAAGTAGTGGTTCATCGAATATATATAAAATGTAAACAAAATGGGAAAAAAAAGTAAAAGGTTATGGTCCACTGTTTTATTTACTTCGAGTCATTCATACCAATTCAAATGCAAAAAACAGTCTGAAACCAATTTGGTTTACCGTGCTAGTCTGTAAACAAATGATAAGGACGGTCCACACTTATGCTAATGCCATGTTTCTTTTTCTTCTCAGGGACGGATTCAGGAATTGAATTCAGGGGGCGGGGTTTGGGGGCGATTATTTTTTTTTACTATTTTAAAAGAAAGGCAAACGAACTGAACGAAAAATTAATGTCAAAATATTATATTATGAATAAATTTGTACAAGTATTAATTTATTTTATAGGGTGGAAAAATAGAATCTAGTTAATCAAATTGAAATTTTCTGATTATCAGAAACATGCATGAGTCCATGGTCGAAGTACGCAAGAACTTGGAAGTTCGGTTGTCAATTTCCAGGACAAGATTCAATTTCCAGGACAATATAGGTTATATTATGAATAAATTTGTACACGTGTTAATTTATTTTATAGGGTAGAAAAATAGAATCTAGTTAATCAATTTAAAAATTTCTGATTATCAGAAACATGCATGAGTCCATGGCCGAAAAAGAAAAGAAAAGAAAAGAAAAGAAAACGACATCCTTTATGGAACAAAATGAGTGTATTTTACTTCAGTTTATATTTATTTATATTTTGACTGACCCAATTCCTTCATTAATTCCTTAATCCAAAAGAGAAAAAATCACATCAATTAAATAATTTCCTAAAATTTGTCACGTTAAATCAACTTTGAAGATTCTATTGTAAGTTGTGACCATATGGAAATTCAATGGCCTGAGACTCTTAAGGCTTGTAAGGTTCACGAGCAACTAGCGTGAGAAAAGAAAAGTAATGTCAGAAGTAGAAAGAGGGTAGAACAGAACATAAGTCTGACACCTACCACTCGACCATCCTCACATTGATATTTAATATTTGCTTAGTAAATTAATATCATCATTCAATGAAATAATTCTTTTTTTTTTTATTGGGCCAGGGTGAGGTGGGCTGGATCCGTCCCTACAGTTCTTCTCCTTGTTTTTTGACAGATATATAAATTACGAGATAGGTAAAGAGAATTCAAAGCTACACTCTCTATTCATTTACGAGATAAATATAAAATTTGCTGTGAAAATCATTATCTAATGGACATATAAATGATAAATCCATTTGGTAATGCAGAATATTAGCAATGCAGAAGTAAGTAACAGTAGCACCTCTCCTCCATTGATGAGACCTAAAAATGAATCCACACCATATTACATTTTCTCAATCATCAAATTTCTACTTCAATTTAATTACAAGAAACTACCAATAAACTTACTTTGATCAATTTTTTAGTTAAAATGCTAAATTTTGCATCCATAAATGGCAACATTCCAATCCGCAAAATTCAGGATAGTAACCCCACCAATTGGAATCTGACTTTGATGTTGAGGTAAGCAAAACCCAAAAAAGTCCCCATTCTGTACCACAATTCTAATCTCATCATACCTAAACCTAAATCTAAAATCTATTATGAACATTTCTTGATCGATTAATATCTACTAACAAAAGGGGAGGAAAGTATGACCAACCATCATTCCCTTGTAAACTGCATCATCATCAACGAAGTGAAAGACATGCTAGCCAAATCCTCATGAGCGGCAGAAGTGAGAAACAACCTGGGAGCCAAATTGGTGTTGTTCAAGCTCGGAAAAAAATCAGCGAGAGAAGCAGGAGGTATAGCAGCGAATGATGGAGGAAAAGCCCTTAGAAGAGGCACGGCGGCGGCGGGATCGGAGGTGGGGAAATTGGCGGTGGGTACGTGGCGGAGGAGCCACTCAATTGTTTGGCCCTCAGTGCGGTGGCCGAGTTCACGCGTGAGCTGGAAGATGCGAGCGGCGCAGAGTGCAGGGAGGCGGACGCGGGTTCCTCGGCCATCAACTTTCCGGTGGCGGTCCTTTGAGCGTGGAGGCTTGTTGAGAGAGGGGAGGATCCGTTTGGTTTTGGCGGCCGCGGCGGCTGTTTTTGGAGTTGATTGCGGTGGTGGGATGATCCGGATTGCTTGAGAAACCATGGTTATTGTTGCGTCGGAGAACAGAGGGAACAGAGTTTAGGGTTTAAGAGACGGGTCTGCCTTTCCTTGATCCTTTGAGACCTTATTTTGACTGTGACTTGTTGTTGGTCAATTTGACTTTTCATCGTAGAAAAGGGGCTAATAGCCCAAAATAAATAAATAAACAGAGAGCCCATCCAGATGCTCAGCCCACCTGTTTGGATAGCAAACCTCCCAAGGACACAAACACCTGTTTGGTGTCATGTTCGAGTTTAGTGTACAAGAGTCGCCCTTTTGAAACGCAACCATGCTCGAATTGAGATTAATCCTACCAGAACAAAGTCATTTTCACTGAAGGCATGACCAAAAGAACTCATGCATTAAGGCGTAAGGTTTCTTTGGAATTCTCAAGTTCCAAGTCTAGAAGAGATCATTTTAGGGAAAGGAAAAAACAATTCCTGAGGTACTAAGTCATACAAATACTGCCAAGGATAAGGAGGCAATAAAATCAAACTTTTTGAAGTGTCAAAAATGTCATCTAAACCCTTGGTCCTTGCTTTAATGGAGTCTCCTGATGATCGGATACGATAAATTCAGGTACCTCCTCAATATCCTCTGCTGGCTGTGAAATATGAAGAGTTAGAGGAGGGAAAATGACAAGTCTTGGCGCGAAAACAAGATGACATGCGACATGTAGGAGAAGGTAGTAGTATAGTACCTGCCACAGCCGCAATAGATGCCAGAACAGAAAGTTGATTATCATAATGAAGCAAAAAAGTTTCCCCGCCAAAGCCCCGCAAGAGAGGTACCTGATAAAAGAAATAATGTTGTCAGGAAGGATGGCTCGACCTTGATCAACCTGAGATGATCCGCCAAGTGCACATGAGTAATTACAAATTCAGGTCATTGGGATTCGAAAGTGTGGTTCTGAGTACAGAAGTAATCGCAGTAGAAAGTTCACCGCGCATCATAATACATCTTTCATTTGCTTACCGTGGGAGTCGTTCGAAGAAATTCTGATTGGGGCATTTCAAAGCACGGTTGTACACACACTCTGTTCTTTTTGCAACATCATGCCAATCGTAAAGTCCTTTCATCTAGCAGTAAAAATACAGATATTCAAGACTTTCAGGTATAAATTAAGACTTCGGATAGGAAAAACAAAACCCTAAGTATATTCGCTTACCCGATTGTGCATGACTTGTGGATCAACTGTTGGAAGTAGAGATATGGCCTTCTTAACTCCCTGAACCATGTCATAGGGATCTGGTTCTGCAAGTACTATCATGTCCTCTGGTAGAACCTATACCAGGAGAAGGAAGGAATATATCAGCTACAGTGGTTAGAATTTCCAGAAATTTACTTGCTTTAACATGATGCTAGCATTAAATAACAATATAGCATGCATTTTTAGCTGCGAGAGGAGGAATCTATCATGATACATGCCTCTGGTACTCCTCCTACACGTGTACTGACAGTCAACAATCCACAACTAGCAGCTTCTAAGATAGCTATGCAGAACGCTTCCGTCAAAGAACTGCCAAAAGAGTAAAAGGTAAAAAAGAACAACAATCAACCAGTAATGAAATTATCTACGAAACAATAGACAAAAATCTTGGGAACAAGATTGTATCTTGCCAGACAATGGAAACAATGTGTGATGTTTTCCGAAATAATGCAGCTCTCACATAACAACATAAAAACAAAAGTGAAGGCACATCTCATTAATTCCACATCCTATAAACAAAGGCTTAAATTAGGCCGTCAGGGTAGGGGGCACTTATCAGCAACCGGGTGATGTATAAGATCAGATCCAACACATTGCATTTAGAATTGATTTCACCTAATTATCTCCATTAATGGAGAACACAGGATCAGAAATGAGAGTCTACTGGAAGATATTTCATTTCTTCACTCATTGCAGCTCTATGGGAAATTTAGAAGAACAGTTAATAGTTGACTGTAAAACGAGCACAATGCTCAAATGTACATGTCCATGACAGTTTATACTCTTAATCCATTACAAACAAACTTCTTAAAACGCAGATATTAAAACCATCACCACCCCTAAAAGTAGGCATATCAAGAAAAAAAATCTTAAACTACAGATTCAGCTGCCAATTAATAAAATTTAAATTAAATAAATAAATAAGATCTGGTTGTTGTTGTATGCTAGTCAAATGTCCTCAGGTTGTATGAATTATTACTTCCTAAATTGTTTATGTAAAACTGATCAAGACACGAAAATAATATGTTACTTTATTCATGATCTTAGACCAATTGAATATAGACAACAAAAATAAAGGACATAATAGAACAGAAAAAGTAACCATGATCTATCTTTTTCAAGGTAATGTTGATAAACTTTAGAAGAGGGTTTGAGTGCGCAATGTGCCGCCTTACTGTGTAGAATATCCTCCACACCCAATGCAATGATAAATGAAAGTTGTTCATCTATTGCAAACCAATATATACTACACAACAGTGGCTGCTAACATTCATCACTCACAAGTGAAAGAAGAAAGGAACAAGATATGATGTAGAAAACTTTGGAAACTAAGTTTGAAAGCTTCAAAAGATTACACCGCGCAATAATCATTAAAGTTGATCCAAGGATGCTTCATAAGAAGCTTTAATTTTTGTTTGACCATATTGCAGCACTGCATGGGGGGAAATCTACATTTATCCTAATTCCTAAATGGTTTCATGAGCAACTTTTCTTTTCTTTTCCCCTCTATCTGAGCTTTTACTTCATGGATGGATGAAATTTGACTTATAATGAAACGTAAATATATAAAAAGAAAAGGGGAGATTAATTTCAAGGTTTTGGAATAGGAATAAACCAAATGATGATCATGCAGTATAATTTCTCCTTCCAAACCTAAACACCATCTGACGCATCTAAAAGCAGATGCGCAAATTTTCACGTATGTTTCCATACAGTTACTTGTAGAGATTAGATTTTAAAGAAAGGCATGTTATCTATAGCAGATATTACTTGTGAGATTCTCCACAGCAATCAACTGCCACACAAAAGGAAGGCATAATGTATCAAACTACTTGTTTTAGTTGACTAGCAATCCGCTATGCATGAGAATTGACCAGGAGAAGATAGCTGACTCTTTGAATTGAAGAAATTATGAAACAAGTACGCCAAGCCTCTAATCAAACAATACCTTAAAAAACAAAGCTCTTGGAACACATGATACCTGTTCAGGAAAATGTGGCCAGAAATCAACACAGATCGCACGCAAGCATGCGGCACAGCACCTAGCATTTCAACTCGATCTTGAAGAGAATGATTTTCCCTCATCTCATCTAGCTGCACTCGTTTGGGTCCATCTCCTCCAACAATGAATCGAACCTTTAATCAAAGAAGGGGCAATAACTACAATTCTAAGTGTCATATAAAAATGCGTAAAGTACAATTACTGGGTAGTTCTATAGAAATCACAGCCTTCACAGGATCTTTCCACAAAGGCCGGGAAAGGGAAACATCCCAACTATATTTTGATTCATATCAGAGCATATCATGCTTGAGAGGCAAGTAAAACGTCCATACCTATGGTCGTATACATTTCATTTGACACAAATGGCCACATCCTCTTAAAAATAGAAGCTAACAAAGTAACCAAGAAAACTAGTCAACTGATACCAACATTAAAGTGCAGAAAGAACCAAATATTTCCTTGGAAGAAAAAAAACACAAGATTACCTGTGTTTTGTGAAATATCTGTCCTCTCAACTTAGACCCATGTTTCTATCAATTGCTACTACTCAAACAAATAAATTTCAAACTCAAATCCTTTTGGTATGCTTTCTCAGCTAATCATAAATCTCTCGAAACAAGAAAAAAAAAGTCCAATTCAAGTACATCAAGAGCCATTTCAAGAACACCAGCCAGCACTGCCTAATCTTGGTGGGACTAAGTACATCATCACTAAGAACCCACCTTAAGGAGCATGGTCATTAGTACCACATGAAAAGTTGCTGTTTCAAGGAGCACTTATGGATGGGAACAAAGCCAGTAAAAGGGGACATTATATCACTACAAAAAATCCACCTTAAGATGTATCATACTCAATAGAAACAACATAAGGACTCAAATTTGTTGCAATGTTAGCATGTTGGATGGCAGGAGAAAGGGGGATTTGATGGGAATAGAAGGGATGAATCTCAGGTAAGTGTCGATGTCCAAAAAATGCCCTATTTCAAATGACAGTAATCATTTTGAATGCTAACACTCATCTAAGGAGACAACTAGATACTACTTTATAAGTCAGCCAACAGTCCCAAATACTGTTTCAGATGATGAATGACTAAGGTAGGATATGATACCTGAGTTAGGTTTAAAAGCTCCCATCAAATTTCATGATGGTGTCAGCTTATGAGAGGCATATATGGCAATAAGCCAGCAATCATATATCACTAAGCATGTAAAGGCGACAGTTGACAAATAGTGGCAAAGTACTTCACCAGTGGAAGACTATCTCAAGGAATGCCTAATCTATGCATGCTTGCCAATGAATGAGCAAATTCATAATGGAGAAAGTAAATCCAATTGCCAGGAATGAAGAAAAATAAGACAGCTCACATTTGGATATAAATGGCAAACTTCTGGAATGACTTTGATAAGCAAATCTGCACCCTTCCTATACACCAGTCTACTTATCACAATTATAACAATTTCATTGGTGCCAAGTCGCTCTGGTGCAGGCTTGAACATAGCAGTGTCAACAACATTTGGTATTACAGAGACCTTTTCTGGCGGCAGACCTGATCGTAGCACTGTGTTTTCCTTGCTTGTATGAGAAACACAAATGGCCTGGCTCACATCTGCTAAAGTAAACTGTAATACCTTGTTCATGTTAATGCTTCCAATGTCAGCAAAACCATAGAGCGAATGATCAGTAAATACTACTTTGTAACCCATTGTACGTGCATGCATCAAAGCTTCATGACAAAGGGTTGAGAAGGCTTGATGCCCATGCACCAATGATATCCTTTCTCGAAGAAGAATTGTTCTAATAATTGGGAGTGTTCCATAAAATGTCGGTAATGTGTTCTGCATAACAAACGGCTTCCAAGGTATATAGTAAACTTTAAGGCCACCCGTCATGTATCTGACCCCAGAGCGGGTACCATATGCATGTGTCATAACTACAACCTGAAAAAATGTGCAATGACCAATATCTAAAATCGACCACACTGCAAAATGTAAAGCCAAGCTAGAGTAATAAATCAACATCTCATACAATGGCAGGGAAAGTAACATGAAAAGGAGAAAATACCCAGAAAAGATCTATATAAATTCAATATCCAAGCATTCTCTCGCCCTTTTGGGTTATCTTTTCAAGTGTACATTTAAAAAACCCATAAAGAAAGCAGTACAAAGCCTTGGAAGAAACTGAAGTAAGGGATTGCCAATATTTAATGTTTAACTTGTCTACAAGATAGGAAATAGGTTAGATAAATTTATTCAAGAAAAACTAAATTAGTAAGAAAAAAAGATCCCCTGTAGTTTGAAAAACAAAACAAAAATGACATTTTCTCATATCTGTTTAGCTCCTGCTTTTTCTCCTTTCATTTGAGACTACTTCCATTCTGTTCTCATTTTATTCCCACATTTTTATTGTTGGCTAAAGTGGACAATAGAGATAGAAAATATAAAAAGTGACTGACAAACTCTAACCTTGTGACCAAGCTTTAGCAGGCACTGTGACAGGTAATAAATGTGGCTTTCTACACCACCAAAGTTTGGATAGAAAAAATCAGAAACCATCAGGATTCTATGCCTCTCGCCCGCCATTACATCAACCATTTACTTATATATGAGCATCTATTTATGAGAAAGAGGACTAGAACACAAAGTTGACATATTTTCTTACAGATATATGCTGGCAAGAGAACATAGGATGCAGAAATAGACATCTAGGTTTAGCATTATGTCCATCAGTCACACTCTTAAATCATCAACCATCAAACCTCTTCCGACCAAAGTATAGAACAGAAAAGGAAATGAGGAGTTTAGTCACGCATCAAGAACATGGGAGAGTATTCAACTTCAAACCTCTTATTTTCTCACTGGTCTAAACCTCCAATCCTAAGCATAAAACCAAGCATGTCTCAGTATCCTATGTTATGCTTCAAATAATATAATCCAATAGTTACAATATAACCATACATAAATAAAAGAGTTCTAGAAAGATAAGTTTAAGGCATGGTACCAAATATTTACCAGACACTGCGGACAAAGAGCACACAAAGAGAGGAAAAATAACAGGCAGATCAACCAATGTTATAAGCATACATTAGAGTGTTATAGGGGGGAGGTATTAAGAAAACTCATGAAAGAAGAGGTTTCGTGTGACAACAACAACAACTAAGTCCTATCACAATGGCATGCCTCTTTTACAGTCTGACCACTGTAGCATCTATGCACTAAGTGTTCCACTTTAGATAGTTCAAATGAAAATGACCAAAGAAGGGAATTAAATAATGAGATTAAGAGCCTTAAAGTAACAACTACAGTGAAACTTTAGGCAAATTATCAGACCAGTTGATTTATGTATATTATTCAGTCACCTGCTACCCAATTCACAAGAAGCAAGGAGGATACTCAGTTATTCTACATTTATAATCTACAATTAGAGTTTCTTTCAACCTCCCACATTGCAGAGTAGCAATACTAAACAAGATGGCTGACAACCAAAGAGAACTAATAAAAGAAGGACCGAATAATAATATTACATAATAAAGATTGCTTATCAGCAAATTTTGGGTTATAATTTTGTCTTTAACAGGGGAAGCAAACAGAAGGGCATCTTAGATGTTTCCAGTCATTGGGCAATAAACTGTAATGTCTAAAATTGCTATCAACAGCCCTACACCCAAGTGAAGTGAGAATCAATAGAATGTCAGGTCATGAACACCAAAGAGCTACAGAACTTCAAAAGTCTCCTAAAGGAGCAAAAATAAATAAAAAACAGGTGTGACGGCAGCATCAATCTTCTGCAGTATTGCTATTATAAGCCTCTCTTGCTTCCAGAACATCAGGGCAGTACCGTTTCATGAGAACTTCAACTTGCTCTGAAAATGGTTTGTTTCCATGCTCACCAAGGTGTCTGACCATTTGGTTCCATCTTTTCCGGCAAATGTCCCCCGGTCTATGTTCCAAGAGATTGTCCCAGTCCACATCTTCAATGCAGCAAGCATCCAAATCATAGAGCTCAATCAATAGGCGGTAGTCATCTGTGTCGAACCATTTACCATCTGCTACCATAGGGGATGCCAGTTTTTCATACCATTTCATACAACAGATAGCATCAGTTCTAGTTTGCAACTTGGTGCTAATTGCCATCCAACTTATATTATCACGCAGCATTCCATGTTTGGTTTTCTTCACCTCAGTAGCCTTCATGCGCAGATCCTTGTTGACCAAATCAAACAAAGTCTGGTATTCATCCTGGCTCCAAGCTCCTTTTTTCATACTGGTCAATCTTGATCTACGCCATGCATCCTTCACATGAACCCTATGTTTGCCAAGGGCACCAGCCAATGTTTTCCAGTCTGCTCCATGTTTATCATGAAAATTCCGCACTAGTTCACGCTCTTCGGGCGTCCATGTGCGGTTTTCATCCCTCTCAAACAAGGTATGTGCCCGATAGTATACACTCTTGAACGGCCTCCAGGGTAAGTATGCCCCTATGTCCCTCCAACAGTTTTTAAGTTTATGTTTTTTACAATTCAGAACCATTTCTATTCCATCTTCACCTAACTGATGAGACTCAATATACTTGAGAACAGCTTCTTTGACCATCTCATCTTCCTCAAGGGAGAATCGCTTCCCTTGCACTAATTCCTCTATTCCATCATCTTTCTCATCAGTTGGAGCTTCAGAAGAAGAGAAAACCTCCACGTCTTGGGAAAAGGTTACCCTCTTAGATGTCCTCTTAGGTTTACTTTTTTCTAACATATTGGTGGTTTCTTCAAGTCCATTTCTTGCCTCATTTCCCGATGCATCTGTGTTAACCACATTGCCTTCTACTTGATTAGTACAACCAGTCCCACTGTTACTTACCACATCATCATCGTGTTTGTCCCTCTTTCGTTTCTTCCTCTTCCTCTCATCTTTATTTCCAACTTGTGTGACAACAGCATCTACTTCTAGTTGTCCATCTCCTCCTTCACTTTGAGGTACATATTCTGGCTCATTAACCCGACTGCAATAATCTGGCTCACTGTTGATTACCACAGTATCACCACTCTTGTCCCTCTTTCGTTTCTTCCTCTTCACCTCTTTATGTTCACCTTCTGAATTAACGGCATTAACTTCTGGTTTTCGATCTCCCCCATTTCCAGACACGTCTGTGTTAACCAGGTTGCCTCCTACTTGACTGCTATTTTTCTCCCTTCTCTTCCCCTCCTCCTCCTCCTGCCTCTCCTTCCCCTCTTTCTTCTTCTTCTTCTTCTCTTTCTTTGAAAATTCAACCCCATCCATGGTGTTCGCATCCAAATGCTTGCTTCCATCTCTGACCTCTGTTACCCCTGATATGCTTTTTCTCCCAGCAACACCATCACCATCAGCGCACCTATTTTCTTTCTTCCTCTTCTTTTTCTTTTGATCATTACCTTCCCCATTACCTTCTACTTGACTACTATTGTTGTCCACACTCTCAACTATATATTCAGGTGACACCCCCTCCAAACCAACACTATCCTTCTCCTTCCTCTCTTTTTTCTTTGTCTTCTTCTCCTTCTTTGAAGATCCAGCCCTATCCGTGGTGTTTTCATCCAAATGCTCCTTTCCATCTCCAGTTCCACCTAGTATGTTTTTTCTCACTGCACCATCACCGTCATCCTCATACCTTTTCTCCTTCTTCCTCTTCTTCTTTAGATCGCCATCTTCCCTATCACCTACTACTTGACTGCTATTGTGGTCCAGAGTCCCAACCAAAAATCCAGGTGCACTCTCCAAAACAACATTAACCTCCTCCTCCTTCTTTTTCTCTTTCTTTGTCTTTTTCTCCTTCTTTGATGATTCTGCCCTACCCGTGGTGTTTTCATCCAAATTCTTCCTTCCATCTCCAATCTTCTTTCTGCCAGATAGGCGCTCTCTCTGCACAGCATCGCCATCATCCTGAAGCTTCTTGACTTTCTTCATCTTCTTCATTTTAGAAGACTCATCTTCTCCACAACTCTTCTGCCCCTCAACCTTCTGCTCAACTTTGTTATCCCCAAGGGCATTAACCAACGGAGAAGTTGTGTCAGTTTCATCTTCGCAGGTTTTCTCGTATTTCTTTTTCCTATCATTTTTAGCTTTTGTCCCAGAACTGCTCACCAAACACAAGTGATCATTGTTTTGTAAGAGCATATTCTCCCCAACTTCCACACGAGCATCATTCAAATCCCCCATAACTTCATTGTGCTCCCCACCATTTCCCCTTGAATTATTATCCTTTCCAACCTTTTGAGATTGTTTGTCATCATTCTCCCCCTCCGACTTCTTGTTCTTCTTTTTCTTCCCCTCTTTTGCGCTTTCTTTCCGTTTCACCACTTCCACAGCCATGTGGACAATGATCTACCTCCCTGAAATCTCTCCACTATTTTATCGGTAACCTCTCACAAGAAGCTGAAACAACACAAAATACACGAAACAAAGTCAGATTAACTGTAGGAAACCCCTCCATATTCACACTTCCCAACTCACCCGTCCATTCAACCAGGCTGCCCCCAAAAACCCAACTAATATGAATACCACAACAATAAAACTCCCACAGATACTACAACTGGACCAATAGAGGCAATGCGGGCTAATCCAAAGGCAAGCCCACACATTTGCAGCAATTGAAGTTTGGCTTGTGCAGATTATTCAATTACGGAATAGGAGTTGCACCCACGAAGACCAAAAAATGTCAGACCTTCCTTGAATTCCTTTAACCCTAACTTGAATCCCGCTTATATTGACAGTAAACAGACGAAAAAACGACTGAGGGAGTGAACATGTGGCCAGGGTAGGTGGTAGTTTCATAAACAAAAACCACGGGTACACCGCAAAACGAGCAGCATAAGCAGCTAGAGAAATTAGTATGCTAACGACACATATATATACCCTACAATTAGACGCCAGATTGGGTCATCTCAAAATCAAAATTCTCATAAGTGCATGTATAACCCTAAATAAATTAATTACCAAATCAACAATAAAACTAAAAACAAGAAATGGGTCATCGCAAAATCCGCATAATTATCACATTAGCATAACAAAGGGTATAGATGAAACATCCGAAATGGGTCATGATTGGAAGTGAGACTTACTTGGATTGCTGAATATAGCTCAGTTTCCTTTTGCCTTTCTCGAACTCCACAGGGTGCGATGGGAGGATCCGAGAAGTGGTCTTGTGGATCGATTTTGGAAAACACGATGAGAGAATTTGAACCCACAACTATACCTGCTGCTTATATCTTCCCCTGCTCCGCCAACTACAACAGAAACAGAGCAATAAAGAAAGAAACAGAGGATTTAACTATAGAGAAGGGATGGCGGTCGCGGTGGTATGGAGGAGGGAGGTCGCGAGAAGGGAGGAGGATTCGGTTGGGTATGGAGGAGGAAGAGAGGAGTAAAACCTAGATTTTGAACGCGGTGGCAATTTCGTAATTATCAAAGCGTGGCAAACTTGTAAATAGGAGCGAATGACGTGGACATTCCGCTTGCAGGCTATTCATGCGGAATAGCATCGCTCTTTTCTTTTACGACTTCCTATTTTCTCTTTTTTTACAACGTATCCATGAACTTAAATAAACAAGAACATCTCTCTCGCACCGATCAAAACAAATATATCATCTCGAGGCTCTAGCCTTACATAAAGCCAAGTCTGAAATTTTGTAGTATTTTTTTTTTTCGAGTTTAATTTAAATTTACAATTATATTGTTTTTCGTTTTTTATTTTCATACAGCTATAATTCTTTATGTATTGTTATATGAACAACATAAATTTTGCATATTAAAGAATATTAAATTAAAAATGATAAAATATTCATTCACTCTTAATTATTATTTTTCAAAAACAAATTAAATTTTAAATTTAAATTTTAAGAATAAAAAAATATGAAAAAATCATTTTCTTTAGAACTCCACGATACTCAACAAAAATTGATATTCTTTTCAAAATAGAAAATAAAAGAAAGAACATGGTATAAAAAAAAACTAGTTAACAAAAATTAAAATCTTAAACTTAAGATTTGTTTTTATCTGTTGTTGTTTTATGAAAGTTCCACTTTTTATTCATACGAAAAAATAGTTATAGATTGATAGTTTTTTATTTATTTTTTTAAATATAAAATTCACTTAAATTTTTTATATTTATTCATGTTTTATTTTTAAACAAAACATAAAAAAATATTTTGAGAGTATAAATTACATGAGACGTTATAATGTAACGCAGAAAAAGAAAATAATAATAAAATCATAAATTTACTGATAAAAAAATAATAATCTATACTATATAAAAAGTACGAAGGGCCTTATTTTTTAAAAGTCTATTATATCTTTAAATTATTAAAAAACTTAAGAGTATAATAGTCTATATCTATATATATATATACTATATAAAAAGCACGAAGGGCCTTATTTTTTAAAAGTCTATTATATCTTTAAATTATTAAAAAATTTAAGAGTGTAATAGTCTATATCTATACTATATAAAAAGTACGCAGGACTTTATTCTTTAAAAGTCTATTATACCTTTAAATTATTAAAAAACTTAAAAGTGTAACAGTCTATCTATACTATATAAAAAGTACGAAGGGCTTTATTCTTTAAAAGTTTATTATACCCTTAAATTATTAAAAAAATTAAGAGTTTAATAGGTTTTTAAATATTTTAATTAATTAAGTTATTTAATTAATTAAATTACCTATTAAATTAATTAACCTTCCTATTAAGTTATTTGATTGTAATAGACTTTTAAACATTTTCATTTATTTATTTTTTTAATTAATTAACCTATCTATTAAATTAATTAACCTACCTATTAAATTCTCTATATTTTAAATTAGTTCGTATCAACATCACTCTTAACAAATTAATCAGTATATTTTAAAAAATTAAAATAATTAGTGATTGATAAAATAATTAAATAACTTAATAATATTTTTTCTCTTAGTGATTCATAAAATAATTAAATAACTTAATAATATTTTTTACCATCTTTTAATTTTCTAATTATTAGAAAGACCGAAATTGCAATTTTGTTGCAGGCTTACGTTGCAAATTTCAGGCTTATATTGCAAATTTTAAAACTACTGGGTTCAAAGTGGGAGATTTTGTAAACTTTAGGGTTTCTTTATATAGTTTATCTAAAAATATATTTAATTTTTTAATAAATAAAGTTAATAATTTTTATTATTATTATATAATAAAAAATTAAATGTTACGAAATAAATATTTTGTGTATATTTTTAATGATTACGTAAATATATTTCTTGAGATTTTAGTATTTTTTTAGATAAAAACTAGATAATGTTTTCAATTTCAAGATAAACAACAACACAAACTTTAACATAAAAAAAATATTTCTTATATGGCAAAAGTGGAAAGAAACCCAGCCTCCTATATTCGTTAGTCTCTTAGAAAATTACATGGGAGTAGCTTGTAATAATATTTTAAATAACACCAATAATAGTAAATTAGAAAGTGAACAAACTTATAAATTAATTTTTCAATTAAGTAATGCAATTTTATTTCTATTATTAAATCTATACTATATAGAAAGCACAAAGGGGCTTATTCTTTAAAAGTCTATTATTATACCCTTAAATTATTGAAAAACTTAAGAGTGTAATAGTCTATCTATACTATATAAAAAGTACGAAAGACCTTATTCTTTAAAAGTTTATTATACCCTTCAATTATTAAAAAACTTAAGAGTGTAATAGGCCTTTAAATATTTTAATTAATTAACTTACCTATTAAATTAATTATTATTTGATTGTAATAGAATTTTAAACATTTTCATTCATTTATTGTTTTAATTAATTAACCTATCTATTAAATTAATTAACCTACCTTTTAAATTCTCTATATTTTTAATTGGTTCGAATCAACATCACCATTAACAAATTAATCAGTATATTTTAAAAAATAAAAATAATTAGTGATTGATAAAATAATTAAATAACTTAGTAATATTTTTGCTCTTAGTGATTTATAAATTAATTAAATAACTTAAAAACATATTTCACCATCTTTTAATTTTCTAATTATTAGAAAAATCGAAATTGCAATTTTGTTGCAAGCTTACGTTGCAAATTTCAGGCTTATATTGCAAATTTCAAAACTATTGGGTTCAAAGTGGGAGATTTTGCAAACTTTAGGGTTTCTTTATATAGTGTATCTAAAAATATATTTAATTTTTAATCAATAAAGTTAATAATTTATTATTATTATTATATAATAAAAAATAAAATGTTACAAAATAAATATTTTGAGTATATTTTTAATGATTACGTAAATATATTTCCTGAGATTTTAGTATATTTTTTTAGATAAAAACTAGATAATGTTTTCAATTTCAAGATAAAGAACAACACAAACTTGAACATAAAAAAATATTTCCTATATGGCAAAAGTGGAAAGAAAACCGAACCTCCAATATTCGTTAGTCTCTTAGAAAATTACGGGGGAGTAGCTTATAATAATATTTTAAATAACACTAATAATAGTAAATTAGAAAGTGAACAAACTTATACATTAATTTTTCAATTAAGTAATGCTATTTTATATCTATTATTAAATGACAATTATTTAATTAATAAACAATTATTATATTCATAACTTTTAGTAACAGCTTGAAATTCATAAATAATTTATCATAGAAAAATATACTTAGTATTATGAGTTAACAAAGTTTGTAAAAATAAATTATATTTGTATAAACTATATTTTTTTAAATGAATTAATATTAAAGTTTTGAATAATTAGTGTATATTAAATTAATTCTTTAGAATTTAAATATATATTAAATATTTTTTTGATAGTATGAAAGAATGTGATTTTTTATACCCTTAAGTTATTATTTAAAAGTCAATTACATCCTTACTTTTCTTTTAAGTTTTTATAAATATGTTAAAAAAATTATCCAATAATAATTGTCACTTTTAAATTTGGGAAAAAATAGTTCAGCCAATTTATCTAAAATAGAAGCTGTAAATAATTAAAAAAAATTATGAGAGCATTCAAATTTCTTAACAATAGTGGGAGTACTTATATTAATTTAGTTGGTACTTAAGTTAGATAATATATATTAAATATATAGTATACATAGATAATAAAATACCTAAATACCCGGTCACGTGCGAATAGAATTAGTTTTGATACACAAGATTTAAAGATACCAAAATAAAATATATAATTAGTTTTCCAAGAATTTAATAATATAAGTAACTAAAATAAAAAAATATAATTAGTTAATTTCAATTATAATCATAATTATATGTTCTGTTTTCTTATTTTTAAAAATTAATTTATTTTATTGTTTGTGTTTAAGGATTAATATTTTTTATTTACATTAAGTAATTCTTCGATCATAAACCAAGATATATTCAACTTCTCTCTTATATTTCTTAGTGGTAATTATATTTGGTATTGCTTAATTTTTAATTTTTCTCCATAACTAGCCTAACCTAATTAGCATATAGTCATATACAACATTTTATTCAATTTATTTTTAAAAAATAAAGAATGTGCAACTCCTTGAGGGAATCCATGTTCGGTTAATTTTTATGAATTAATTTTGCATATTCGTATTGATTTTAAGGTTTTTTCCCTTATTCGGAACATATGCAATATTCTAGAGAAATTTATATATATGATACTCAATTGATTCAAAATTGGGAATATAAACTTAGCAATTTTATGTCCTGATTATTTTATATAATATTTCAATGATATGTTAGTTTTTTTTAAAGACAGGTAGTAAGAATCTCATAAACAGAAATGAAAATTAAATAGCAATGTAAGTGAGCTAATTAGAAAAGAAGACCCCGAGTTAT
Organism: Viola odorata; assembly: GCA_963691705.1. Lineage (NCBI taxonomy): Eukaryota > Viridiplantae > Streptophyta > Magnoliopsida > Malpighiales > Violaceae > Viola > Viola odorata. The sequence goes on along the minus strand of OY829546.1, from coordinate 17,335,033 downwards.
TTCGTTGCTTACAGCTCTGAATGTTGTACATAGATATCTAAGTTCTTATTTGCGAGAATTTGGAAGAAGGAACGATCAATAATTAATATTTTGCACTTGCTTATACATTTCCAACTAATATCAGATAAGTTCATGTATTTTTAATTAGCTCAAATCAACAACTATATTTACTTAGATGGACAAAATAAGTTACAGTTATAAAAAATAATTTGAAGTTCATTTGCATGTTTATAATGTGGTATTAAATTATTTTGACATGTATTTATTTTTTCTTAAAGTTAAAAGGATAATACATAATCAATAATGTCATTTATTAAAAATATATTAATTAAATTAAATTCATTTTAGAATAATTTAAGCTCACATTATTTACAAGCAAGAAAACTTTTGTTTATTTGATGACATGAATGGCTTTGTTTGAAAAGGAGACTAAAATTCTAAGAAAAAATAAGATCATATTTATGCGAAAAAATGGAGGAAGAATAGAGAGGAATTAATCTAATTTGTAATAAAATATTCTGAATTTGTATCATAAATGTCATAGTAAATTCCCTATATTTTTAATTGGTTCGAATCAACATCACCCTTAAGAAATTAATCAGTATATTTTAACAAAGTAAAATAATTAGTGATTGATAAAATAATTAAATAACTTTTTACCATCTTTTAATTTTCTAACTATTAGAAAGACCAAAATTGCAGTTTTGTTACAGGCTTACTTTGCAAATTTCAGGCTTATATTGCAAATTTCAAAACTATTGGGTACAAAGTGGGAGATTTTGAAAATTTTAGGGTTTCTTTATATAGTTTATCTAAAAATATATTTAATTTTGTAATCAATAAAGATGATAATTTTTGTATTATTATATAATAAAAAATAAAATATTACAATAATAAATATTTTGAGTATATTTTTAATGATTACATAAATATATTTCTTGAGATTTTAATATATATTTTTATATAAAAATTAGATAATGTTTTCAATTTCAAGCTAAACAACAACACAAACTTTAAAATAAAAAATATATATTTCCTATATCCAAAAGTAGAAAGAAAATCGGGCCTCCTACATTGTTTAGTCTCTTAGAAAATCAGATGGGAGTAACTTGTAATAATATTTTAAATAACACTTATAATATTAATTTAGAAAGTGAACAAACTTATAAATTAATTTTTCAATTAAGTAATGCAATTTTATTTTTATTATTAAGTGACAATTTATTTAATTAATAAACAATTATAATATTCATAATTTTTGGTAAGAGCTTGAAATTAGTAAATAATTTATGAAAAAAAAATATACTTAGTATTGTGAGTTAATAAAGTTAGCGAAAATAAATTATATTTGTATAAACTATATATATATATTTTTTAAATGAATTAATATTAAAGTTATGAATAATTAATGTATATTAAATCAATTATTTAGAATTTAAATTTATATTAAATAGTTTTTTAATTGTATGAAAAATGAAAGAAGGTGATTTTTTATAATAAAATATTCACATCATAATATTAAATTATAATTAACAAAAAAATTATTTAAATAATTTAATAATTTAAATTCTAAAATACAAAAGAGAAAGATAATTTATTTAAGAACTAAAATATGTTAAATGCCGAAACTATCTTCCTATGAAATTATTTTTATGAACTTTTACTTTTATATATATTTTTAAAATTTATCATTGTTTGTGATATTTACATGGGTGAAAAAAATATTTTCTTGGTTGATTACCAACAAAAGAAAATATTTTGTAACTATATTCAAAGAGATTGTAAGAGACCAATCTATGTAATGTACTCGTGGAGCTACAATGTGAGAAGTATCTTTAAAAGTATGGAATTGAAAAATAGCAACAACGAGTAAAATATAAGTTAATCTATTTTTAAATTTAAATTATTTGTTAAATGTAACATATGTATACTAATATATTTTTTAGAGGTAAATTATTTTAAGTATTATTATATTATTTTAAAAATATATTATTTATTCGTGTTAATATTTTTTATTTTATTTATTATTAAAATTAGTAAAGGGATTGATTTTAAGAGAGTTGAAGAAACATAAACTAAAAAATAAATTGTAATATTTATACTTTTTCTAACATAAATTATATGGTAAAAAGAAGAACAATGTTTATTAGAATAATTGAGAAGTTTATTTATAAGTATTGACCATATTAGCCATATATTATCAAAATAATTTACATCGATTTTATTTTAATGAAAGAAATATTTTATATTGTACATGAAATATTTTATACATGGGTTAATAGTATTTATTTTATTTTTATTATTTAACTATAATTTGAAGGCAGTACATGGTTTATTTTTTCAGAAAAAATTACTTTTAAAGTTAAGAAAATCATAAAACAAGTATAAGTGAAAATAAAAAGAGATTTTATAACTTTTGCTAAAATTAATTCAGTGACAAATGTTAATTAATGAGTTTGAATAATATAAAAAGATTAAGTTAGATAATTAAAAAGAAATACTGAAAATGAATATTTTATAATCTAATCATCAAATATTTATAGTTATACATTTTCCTCCAATATTTATAAGTGTTTCTCAACTTTTTACCATTTTTTATATTTTTTAACCACTTATAATGTTTATATTAAAACGTTTTAGGATATTATAGGATTTCTAATGTAAGTCTTAAAACTATAGTGTCCGAAGTGAAAGATTTTTTAAATTATAAAAAATTATGTAGTTTATCTTAAAAGTTGTTCTATGTAAAGTGATAAGATATATATATTTTTTAAAAAGTTGGTTATATTTTTAGTTATCATTATAATATTATGGGTCGAACACATATCTACATTTTCAAAATAACATACGATAGGTACATAAAATATATTAAATAAATATTTATTGTAAACTTAAAATCATTAGAAAGTTAAAAGTAAATTAACTTTGAGATGAGATATTGTTACAATGAGTAACCTTTTGAATTTTTAAATTGATAATTAAAATTAGATAACACAACTCTGAATCTCACCTCTCTAGAAAAAAACTGCAACTCAATATGCATGAGTTATATATTAATAGTTAGTTACTAATTTACAAGTTATCATTATACCTAAAATAATTAAATTACTTTTTCAATTAATAACAAATAGATGAGAGTAAATTTGTGTAACCTAATAGACTACTGTAAAAGTACATAGAAGATCTCACTCATGGATTCTTAATGCGAGTGACGAAATGTTGATGAAGTTGATATAAATAAGAAAATTAAATAAGAAATCATGTTCTAAGCCATAATTATAGGAAAAAAAGCTAAAAGTTATGGATTAGATGAGATAAATAAATATTATAACGTTATTATCATCTTAATCTAATAAAAACTATTTTAAAATTGAAATAGTTTATTTATTTATAATAATAATAAAAGTTTCATGACTTAACTATTACTACTGTTATTATTCTAATTCAAAAATTTAAGAAAGCATATTTTTTTCTTTCAAAAGATAACAAAATATGATATTATTACGAAAATAAGAAAAAAATAAAGGACAAATATAGTAACAAAGTTATCCCTTTTATTAAATTATAATCACAATTATTTTTAGATTATTTTTTTAATTATTATTGTTATTGTTATTTTCTATTTCATGCATTGCAATTATTAAAATAAGAACTAGAAAGAAAAAAATATGAGAGAAAAAAAAAAAAGTGCAAAGTGATAATTTTTTTTAGTTAAAAATAATAAAAACTATAAAAAAATATGTAAAATAAATAAAAAATTATCTTTCCTCAATAAACTATTTTTAATATAAAAAAAACTATGAAAACCTTTTTATAATGTATTATTCTAAAAAAGTATATATACATAAATATTAAATTACTTAAGTTTGATTTTGTAAAATTTGTAATGATAAGAAATTATTTTTCCTTAACTAATTATGTGATTTTTTATCATACATAAACATGAAAAAAATAGTTTGTGCGTTTAATTAAATCATAATTTTTCATTAAATATTAAACTTAATTTTTTTATTGAGTTTGAGTTTTTAAAGAAAAATTCATTAGTGGTTGTTTTTAAATAACTACACAATTATTTACAATATTTGGGGAATTGGAATAAAAATAATATGAAACATTATTTTAAACATTTAAATTTGAATTTATAAAAGTAAATTACTTAATTGAGTTAAAATTGTTTTAATTATAAGAACTTAAAATTAATTATTTCATAATTAATATTTTTTTTTTGTTAACAGCTGCATTAAAACATCAATAATAATACTAATATATTGTTTACAATATAGTTAAAACAACACAGTAAAAAATTATATTAATCCCATTTTTGAGACATTATTAATACTTTTATATTATACTAAAAATATTTTATATAAAATACTTTTTTATACATAAATATAATATTTTAATATTTTTAAATCTAAATAAATTTCGTGTGCCAAATAACCTACTAATAACAAGAGCATGGTGCCGGGTGGGTGAACAAACAAGCAACGCGACAAGTTGTAGTTGTAGCCAAAAGGATTTTGCGAAGGGGTTCTACGAAGTGAAAGAACGTTCTGGAACCTCTCCTCACAATAAAGCTAAACCCTAGTAATAGTACTGCTAGTATTAGTATTACTTTCCCTCTCAGTCTCATTCTCTTATCCACACACTCAAAACAGAAATGGCGACCTCAAATGCTATCACCACAGCTTCCATTCTTGCTTCTCCCAAGCAGGTAACACTACTCATAGTGCTGCTGCTGTACATCCCTGTATTGGGTTCACTTGTTTTTGTTGGAATTGTGACTTTTTTTTTATTGTTGTTGGTCTTTTGAAGAATTTTATTTTACCAATACAGATAAGAAAATGGATGGGTTTTGTTTGTATTTTGATGGGTTTTCATTGGTTGTTAACGGTTTCTTGTTCTGGATTGCTGGGCAGAGCTTGAGGAGGAGAGGGAATCAGCTGCAGAATCAAAGGGTGAATTACCGCCACTCGACCAGGAGGTTTACAGTGAGAGCTAGTGCAAAGGAAATTGCTTTTGATCAAAAGTCCAGGGCAGCTCTCCAGGCCGGCATTGATAAGCTTGCTGATGCTGTGGGGCTCACCCTTGGTCCCAGGGGTAATTCCCTGCCTTTAAGCTCAGTAGCATGTATATGAAATGAAATTGCTGATACTTCATTGGGTTTGAAACAAGTTTGTTTCTTTACTTAGCTTGGATAAATTGTAAATTAAAACAAAATCGGTATGATGGTTACTTTGTACTATAGGTTTAGTTCAAGTTGTGTCATGTTGAAGGGAGTTTTATTCACGCCTGATGGTTCGTTGGGATATTAGTCACCTGGACAGTTTTGTTTTATTAACATGTGAAGTGAAAACATTGCCAGCAAGATGGAAATGAACTGTGACGTTTATTATTGAGCTAAACGTTTTTGACTAAAAAAAGCATATTCTAACTGTCAAAATTCTTGTTTCTTCTAGGGAGGAATGTTGTGTTGGATGAATTTGGAAGTCCCAAGGTGGTCAATGATGGGGTAACTATTGCCCGAGCTATTGAGCTGCCTGACCCTATGGAGAATGCTGGTGCAGCTCTTATTAGGGAGGTGGGAACTTCTTTCCTGCATTTCGTCCCTTAGCCGCTTCTACATTCCTCTTTAAGTTGTGTTGATGTCCTGCTATTCTCGATTTAAATGGTTATAGAAGCTTTGATAGTGTATTGACCTATTGGGTTATGTGATGAAGGTTGCTAGCAAAACAAATGATTCTGCTGGTGATGGAACCACTACTGCATCAGTCCTTGCACGAGAAATTATCAAATTAGGACTTTTGAGTGTTACATCTGGTGCGAATCCAGTCTCAATAAAAAAGGGGATTGACAAAACTGTACTGGGACTAATAGAAGAGCTAGAGAAGAAGTCTAGGCCAGTTAAAGGTCGTGATGATATCAAAGGTATGCTGCTCAAAAGTGATATTTCCTTTCATCCAAATTAAGTTTGTATAGATAACCAGCTGTAATTTCCTTCGACTTTGCTGATAATATCTTGTTTTCTTCTTCCAGCCGTTGCTACCATTTCTGCTGGAAATGATGAGCTCATTGGGACAATGATTGCTGATGCAATTGACAAGGTTGGCCCTGATGGTGTTCTGTCAATTGAGTCATCATCCTCATTTGAGACAACAGTAGAAGTTGAAGAAGGAATGGAGGTGTGCTATTTTCTTTTTCATTTTGATTGAGGAATATGATGATACTTTTCAATGGGTATGCTTGTGTATTCACAATACTTGTTTTGTAATCTTAATATGTTGTCCTTGTTTTTTTATTGATTGCAGATAGATAGAGGTTATATATCTCCTCAATTTGTAACAAATACTGAGAAGTTAATTTGTGAATTCGAGAATGCAAGAGTGTTGGTTACAGATCAAAAAATTTCTGCTATCAAGGACATAATTCCCCTCCTGGAGAAAACTACTCAACTGAGAGCTCCCTTGCTGATAATTGCTGAGGATGTCACTGGTGAGGCCTTGGCTACTCTTGTTGTGAACAAGCTGCGTGGTATTCTTAATGTGGCCGCCATCAAAGCTCCTGGTTTTGGTGAGAGGAGAAAAGCAATGCTTCAAGACATTGCCATATTGACAGGTATGTTATTTGTCAACATCCGCTGCTTGTTTTCCATCATTGTTTGGCGAACTAGTTAAAAAATTAAAACAAAAACCATTTATTACTTGTTAATTAAAGTATAGTGGCCCACCTATTGAATATTCATTTCCATCTGAATTTGGCTTGTAAAGAAACAAGGGGAATAAAGTATCCTCCGATAACAGCTGAGTGGGGTAAGCCAAGAGCAAAATCTTAGAATCATCATGGCCTATGCTCTGGAAAACATACTTTTATTGTTTTTTATTTATAATTTTGATGTGTAAATGGGATAACACGAACCTATTGACCTGAATGGGATAACACACGTTGGAAAAATTAGCTCTGAAATTTGGACAACAGTTAAGTCTTGTACTTTATATTGTTGCATGCGTCCTCATGGCTATTAAGTTTCTCTTTATATATGATCAGAACCTTGACACCTGTTTAAGGCAAAGGGTTTTTATCTATTTTTTTATAGTATTTTTGCATTATTTATTTATTGTTTGCAATATGAAATAATGGTGGTGGTTTTGATGTTCTATTTGGCTCATATGATAGGAGCGGAGTTCCAAGCAAACGATCTGGGTTTGCTTATTGAGAACACCACAGTTGAGCAGCTTGGTCTGGCTAGGAAGGTGACCCTTACCAAGGACTCGACCACCATAATTGCTGATGCTGCGTCCAAGGATGAGTTACAAGCTAGGATTTCACAACTGAAAAAGGAGTTGTCTGAGACTGATTCTGTTTATGACTCAGAGAAACTTGCCGAAAGGATTGCCAAGTTGTCTGGTGGGGTTGCTGTCGTCAAAGTTGGGGCTGCAACAGAGACTGAGCTTGAGGACCGCAAGCTCCGTATCGAGGATGCAAAGAACGCGACTTTTGCTGCCATAGAGGAAGGGATTGTTCCTGGTGGTGGAGCTGCATTGGTTCATCTGTCAGACTATGTCCCGGCAATTAAGGACAAAATTGTTGATGCAGAAGAGCGGTTAGGTGCTGACATAGTACAAAAGGTAATGATTGTTTGCATACATGGTACTGGTTTTGAGTTTATTACTTTTGCTGGATGTGGTAGTTTGATAGAAGTGGAGCCTGTGTCGGGTTTTTGGGGAAGCTAGACATAATTTAGTGATTTTTGTGAAAGCCTGCATCTAGAAAAGGGGCATGCCAAGTTTTCTATTTTGCAGATTGTTGGCTAGTAATGTGTGCGGATGTCCAATCCTCTGAACTGATTCTATTATTTTGCTTGTAGGCTCTGGTGGCGCCAGCAGCTTTGATAGCTCAAAATGCTGGAATTGAAGGTGAGGTAGTTGTGGAGAAGATACGGGACAGTGAATGGGAGGTTGGTTACAACGCCATGACCGATAAATACGAAAACCTGGTTGAGGCTGGTGTTATTGATCCCGCGAAAGTGACAAGATGCGCTCTGCAGAATGCAGCATCTGTTGCTGGCATGGTCCTAACCACACAGGCCATTGTTGTAGAGAAGCCCAAGCCGAAGGCACCAGCAGCTGCTGCACCGCAAGGTCTTACTGTGTAATCAAACGGGAAAATATTTTAGCATCTAGATGAGAGTTTTGAAGAGTGAGTTTGTTGTGGTGGACTGGAAGTAGAAATTGGACAATTGTGTTAACATTATAGGAATTCAATCAATACATTGTTTACGCAATGCAAGTGAGTTAACTGTTCTGTAATCTTTTGGGAATTTCTTGTAACTCATAATCTCCCCCGTTCAACCCTGAGCGTTCTTTTTGTCTCTTTGGACAAGAAGGTCCAAAGCCCGTGGTTAAAAATAAGCACATGAGGCCCATTTAATCAAGAGGCCAAGCAGAGTAATCAGGCCTAGGAAAGGTAGTTTTTTTTTATTAATATTAAAATAGAGAATCAAAGGTGAGACCAGTTTTAGAATTCAAGATAGTTTTCTAAGACAAAATTATGGCATGTAAGTATAAAATTAAGAAAGTTCTAATGGGTTAGTGGGCCCTACCAAAGTATACCAACCTTCTTTATACAGGCAACTAATTTTTTTTATCTATCAAATGCTGATCAGCATTCTTTGAAGTAACTATGCAGCAATGCAATGGTCGGCGCTGAATGTTTAATCGACGCGTAGACAGCCCTGAGTCCTCGCGGTCGCCTACCCCTTGCTTGCTTAATTTTTTTTGTTGGTTTCGATCTTATTATTAGTTATTCAAATGCAGCCCTCGGCCGGCCCCCATCTTGTAATGGCAGGACAGGAACATCATCATATGTAGATGTCTTATGTTGTATTAATATATATAGTTTTCATTTATTGTTCAAAAAACATATATTTGTTTTCTTTGACCGAGCGCGCGGTTCCGCGGCAGACACGGCGGACGCGATCGGTAATCAATTGTGTAGTCATTATGACCAAGAACATCCCTCAGCATAGACCATGGGTGGCATATGTATGTGGTATGCTCTATCAAGCAAGGCTTGTGAGTGGTAGGCCACAGAAAATTGCAAGGAAAAAAGAAGAAAAGGTTCAGTGTACCTACGGCTGCAGCCAAATCCGCGACTGAAAAAATATTATTTCGCTTTCAGTTCCGAAACTTCGTGGATAATCCTAATCGAGTAATCATCTATTGTGTTTTAACTGTGATTAGGAACCTTAAGTCACAACTTACATTCACTCGTATAATTGACGTCATTATTTATATATCTATATCTATATAAATATATGAAAATTGTGAAAGTGTTTCATTTTTATGATTACATATCAGTAAGTGGAGCTATATCGTGATGCCATCAACTAACAACTTGACCAATACGATAATGTCATGTCTGCGATTCTTTTATTTTTTTGTCACATAAGTTCACATGTAATTATAAATAATGTGAAAATAATACATAGGAAAATTAAAACATATAATTATAAATATTTAAAGAGTAAAATAATACATTCTCCTAATTGAATACGTATGAATAAAAAAACTTCATTTTATTATTTATTTCTTAAATTATTATAATTATAGCACTTTTAATATTTATAGATTCACTTATTGTTTTCATATGACATTAATATATACCTAAATTATTATTAAGTAATATCAAATTTTATATCATTTTTAGTCATTTTATAAGTTCATTGCACTTTAAAAAATATTAAAGACACTTTTACAACTTTTATATACAAAATTATCTTCAACCGCACAACAACGTAATACACAACATGACACAAACAGTGAAACCAAAAAGAAAATAATATTAAAAATTTCATGTGGCATAATATATATTTTCTGGTGAAAAAAATAAACTCAATTTGAAATCAGAGAATTAATTGATCAAATCCGAACAAACACAATTAAAGAATTTTGTTACTATGGGGTGCTATTTGGAAAAAAAATTACGAACACAGGGTGGTAAAAGGTAGGTTAACTAAATATATATTACTACTAAAGTAATGCTACAAGAACAATTTGAATTTTTTTTATAAATCATTAAAGTATCATACAATATGTTCAAACATATTTAAAAGGTTAGTTAATTTTTTTTTATAGATGTAGCTTAATTATGTCTATACTAAAAGATAAAATGAATGAGAAGAATTAAAGAACTAGAAAAGAAATAAGAAATGAGAAAATGTTAAAAAAATATAATAATAAATGAACAATTTCAAAAATGACTTGCATTATATAGTAGTAAGTTGTTTAAATTGAGAAAAAAATATTTACTAAAGTTATGGTGCAAGAAAAAAATTATTATATAAATAGATAGTGATGTTGAAAGAGTTATTTTTTTTTAAATGAGTAATTTTAATTTAACTTATCTTTTTGTATAAATAATAGGTAAACAAAATAAAAATAAAAAGTGAATAAATCAAGAGATAAAAAATGAACAAAAAAATCACAAAAAAATCAAAAATAAATAAATGAACACGGGAAAATAAATAGAGGGGAGGAGCTCACACCACGCAATATAAATAATTTACTTTAATAAGTAAAATATAAATATATCTTACTACTAAAGTTTTGTTGCAAGAATAATTTAAAGAGATTCTTAAATAAATTCTCAAATGATATTAAAAAAAAATTGATAACTAATCTAATTAAAATGAAATGATTTTTATTTTGTTAATATAACTTAGTTATATATAACAAAACAAGTACAAGATAAACATTAAGTAAAATATCTACTTAAGCCATGTGGTAAGATTAATTTGAGTATGAATATAGATAGAGTACAAATGATTATAATTTAAAGTATTATAACATTAAAACGTGGAAATGATGAGTTAGAATGTAAAAAATTCAATTAAATTTTTAAATAAAAATAAAAATAACAATTGAAGAAATATAAAATGAAAAAAATTATTGCTAAAATTATGTTGCAAGAAATATTTCTAATTTAGAGTCATTTAAATGGTTAAATAATTTAAAGGGTTAGATAACTACTTTTTTATAAGTGAGGTAATGAAATACTTTAAATATATGTGTACAAATAATAGATAAAATAGAAACAAGAAAAAAGTGAAAAATGGAAGAAGTAGAAAAAAAGGTAAGAGATGATAAAAATGATAATAAAATGAACAACAAAAATGAGCGAATAAATAACAGGAGGTGGTTTATGCTATATTGTGAGAATCAATTTATTTTAACCATAAAAAATATATATTACTGTTGTGTTAAAAAAAATGATAAAATTAAAGATATAGTTTAAAGAGTTAGAAAAAATTACATAGTGAAAATATAGAGTAAAGGTAAATAAATGGTTATTTTTTTGATGTAGATAGGAATGTTGCAAGAGACTCAAATTTGAAATCTTTTTTTGTCTACTTTGTAGAAACTAAACTGAGCTACAAATAATTATTAACATCTAAAGGATTAGGTTTTTAATAATTTCTCTAAATGAGGTGATTGATTTTTTTTTCATATAACTTAGTTATGTGTATAAATAATAGGTAAAAGAGAAAAAAATAGATGAGAAGAAATTCACTTAATTGATCAAATAATTGATTTTACCTTATTTTAAAAAATGCAAATTCAGTAATTGTAGTTATAAAAATAAAATTTAACTTGATTCGTAAATTTAACCCATTTTAAAATTGTTGCTACCCGATTTTGGATTTTAAATTTTTCATCATCAAATATTTTTCTCATTTCAAGCATCAATTTTCTTAAAATCATAAGTCAGTTTATTTTCGTCCAACTGATATTTATTTTTACGCCTCATGTTATTTAAATTTTATTTCACCACTTGTTCGCATTTTTATCACTTTTCCAGTTCGAACTCGTATCGGTTCCGAGTAAAATCCTCGATACTAAGGGTCGAACAATTTCTCTCATCAGCTACTTATTTTCTATCATTTTTCTAACTCGCGCTATCTCTTGGCGCTTCGTTCAAATTTTTATTTTAGCATTTTTCATGTTCAAACTTTTGTCATTTAGAAATGGATTTTTATCCAGCGATACGGCGAACTTTTCGTCGCTTACTGTATGCTAATCATTGCAACTTATTTTATTATACGTTTTAACATTTTCGGTTCGAGTTTATATTCATTTTCTCGCCAAATTGCTCGTACCATCGCATTCAAACTTTTCATCTCTACCATTGATCTAGTTGACTTTTGAGAGTCAACCAAGATCAATGGCCCTCATATTTTCCACGTAGGCATGCATGTTTTCTATTTGGTTCATGTATGAACCCATTTCTCCTCCTTGATCCTCGCGGCTTCCTCGATCGTCCCTCCAACGCGACCAGCAGCCTCGAGCCTCACCCACAATCCTCAGCCACACAACGGAGCCAGCTCATCACTTGACATCATCAACGCCGACGTCATCATCTCTCCACCGCCTTAAATCCCTTTAAATGGCAGCCAAAACTACAAGCAAAAGAGGGGGGACGAACGCAGCCATTACCATCATCACTACCCTCCTGATACGATCCTAGCCCCATGGCTAACCCCAGTGAGGTTAATACAACCTCTATACATGGAGACAAGGCAGGAGACGCTGCTTGATCAAGTCTTCACGCATAGGATGACATGGAAGGTGGCTTAGAGGAACCTAGCGCAAGGTTTGACATTCATCCGAGTCAACCCTTGAAAGAACGGCGTCAATAACATATCCAGAACATATAGAAGACCTATTGGAGTCTTAGGAAGGCTGTGTCCAAGTTTCAGAGCATTCGGACAAGTAGATCTCAAGGAGATTCGAGATGACAATCTCGCACACAGCAGTTCTAGGAGCAGACGCAACAGGCAATTTCGTCGGAACTCAGCCGGCTCTGTACAGGTCCAAATCATGCGATCTACCACTCGTTAGAAACTTCAGGATGTTAGCTTTAATTTGGGACAAGATTCAGCTCATTTGGCCCAGTGGTTTAAATGTTATGGACGTAAACATTATGGTGCGCAGTCTGTGCGCGAGACAACATACAACTTGAAGTTTCGGCCCAAACCTTGGCCCGATGATGGAGAACTCGACATGAGCTGCTGGAATGTATTTAAATATATTTATATTTACTTTAATTAGTTAAGTGGTTAATTAATTAATTAGTTAAGTGTTTTACTTTAGTTAATATTCCTATTTTGGAATTAGGGTTTTGCTTGTAAGATACTATATAAGGAGCCGCTTGGCCTCCTTATTTCTTTGGCTGTTATTTTGATAAATTGAGACTTCTCTCTTCAATCTCTGCCCCTTGTTCAAGTTGGTTGAACCTTGTTCTTCTTGAGTCTGCAATACTTGAGTCGTATACAAGTAAATCTTGGAATTGCGTTATTGTGTCGTTTCTCTTAGAGTGATTCTCACATCGTTGAGTCTAGTCCTAAGAATCCGATTCAAGATCCTTGACTTGAAATCGATTAGGGCTCTTAGCACAGGTTAGCTAAGTGGTCTAAGCTCGTACTTGTCGAGTTATATTACTTCCGCAGGAAATCCATCTTTGAACAACGATCAGAATTGGTGCTACGCATCCTAAGCAACTAGGATCGTATCACCTCCCTCCTCCACAGAGCTGCTGTGCAGTCAAGCTACCCACCACTGCCACTGCCTCGTCAACGCAGAAGGACCAAGACGCTCGTCGCTGCTACTGCCTTGCCGCCGCCGCTACTGCCGTGCGTCGCCGCCGCTGTCTTGCCGTGCGTCGCCGCTGCCTGCTCGCTGCCTTGCGCTGCCGCTGCTCATCGCTACCTCGCTGCTGCACGCCGGAGCTGCTGCTACCTCGCCGGCGCTGGAGGTTGAAGACGACGACGCAACCTTGCTGCCGCTACAGTTGCTGGGTCATGCCGCTGCTGCTACTCTGCCCGTTGCTGCTCGGCTGCTGTTGCCGGAGCTGCTGCCACCGCTGCCCCGTCGTTGCCTGACCGCCGCCGTGCTCCATCTCCGATTGCAGCCGCTGTCTCGCCCAAGGAAGAAGAAGAGGACGAGTTGGGAGAGAAAGGAAGAAGAAGGCTTGGGCTGGTCATCATTTTAATTAAGTATGGGCTTGGCCTTGCCAAGCCCAAACGGGAAAGGAAGAAGGAGAAATGGGCTTGGCTTGTGCCAAGCCCAAACACAAGGGAAAAGGGCTTTGTAGCTAATGGGCCCAATTTCTAGGCCCAGTGGGCCTAGTCCAATTTATTTTGATCCACCGCATTTATTTTTCGTAACGTTATTTTTCGCACACTTGTACTGTTTATTTATTTTCACACTCGTATTATTGAATTTTCCGTATGCTTGTACTGTTTATTTAATTTCCGCACACTTGTACTGTTTATTTAATTTCCGCATGCTCGTACTGTTTATTTATTTCCGTATACTCGCATGTTTAATTATTATTTTCGTATACTTTTGCCTGTTTAATTATTCTGCCTACGTTTAATCGTCAAAAATTATTACTTCGCTTGCTTGCGATGATTTTGATTCCGGTTATTCGTATGCTCGTACCTTTTAGTTAATTATTTTTGCATGCTCCCTTGCGCTTAATTACTAAATTAATCATTTTCACTCACGTGCAGCAATTGTCAAATATTTAATCGTTCAACGATGTCTTCTTCTTGTGCCAATAAAAATAGAGGGGAAAATCGCTCGTACCCCTCACCAAGTAAACGTTTCCATTTTATTTATTTCACGCTTTTTCCTCACATGCGTTTAAAATTGTTAGAATTTTATTAAATCGTTGGGCATGATAACTAATTTAGGACTTTTTATTTTTTCAAAGCATGCTTTAAAACACCTCTTTCTCTGGTAACCTTTTTAGGATGTGACTCGGGTGCCTAACACCTTCCCGAGTCCATAATACAACCCCGAACCACAATTCTCGGGTTTAAGCCACTTCGCCTTAGCATTTTATTTTTTTTATTTTTTTTATGCATGACATTAGGTTCCCTAAACCTAGAAACAAATTAGGGTGACGACTTCATTGCATGTTGCGACGCGTCCTTTTACGCCGAGCATCGTAATGTCCCAGATTCGTCGTATACTCGCGAACGTTTATTTCATTTTCGCGGGGTGCGACAAAAATCAAAGTACAATACGAGAAAAAAATAAAATTTACTAATAGTGCCATATATTAAAAAAAATGTATAAATATAACCGTAAGTTAAATTCAATTAAAAAAAAGAAAATTTCAATGCATTAAGTAATTATTTCTTTACAAATTATTTATAAATGATAATGCATATACTTCATTTTTACATTCATACAACAACCTCAAGTTTTATACAAACATAAAATTTAATAACATAAAAAATTGATGCATGATAGTATAAAATAATTTCAGGACAATATTTATGGTTACAAAATAAAAATTATTTTAATTTATAAACTCATTAAACCCCTTCGACAAATAACATACATATAACGAGAAATAACAATTTTATCTCCGCGTAACGTATGTGCAACACCTTGTTTTGCAAGTGATTTGGATGTTTTTGTATAACTACAAATCAAGGCTTGCCACATCAGAGCAATAGATTAGTTTATTGCAAATTTGCAATTATGTTTTGTAAGATAACAAATTAATAACCAACCTAGGTTTACCTTAATTTAAACAAGTAGTTCTGTTTAGTATTTATCTTACATTTTGAATCATTTACTTTTTCGTTTATCTCATGTTTATAAGTGAATTTATTTGGTTCAAGTGTTTCGGGTTCGAAGGAGGAACTCTCTCAACATAATTTTCTCCATTCGCAGACTCGAATCTGAAACAAACTCGATCACATTCAATGTCGGTAGAAAGGTTGATTTAAGAGTGTAAGCAGATGCAGCCTCTTGGCACGGACGGAGAGGTTGATTATTAGATACATCCATGACCTAAAAGAGAAGCAATGAGGCAATCCTCGCAACCAAGACATGTTTTGCGTCTTCCCCTAGAAAATGATGCCATCTGTGAATTCTGAATTTGGAGAGCAACAACACATTGCAGGAACCATAATTCGTAACACAGAAACCAGCTGGTTCAACAGTCTTGTTCATTTACGACCCACATTCAGCAACATTGTTGAAATGTAAATGCATTGCACAATCGGCACATGTCCATCACTGCTCTGTGCTCTCGTGCTGGTACAACGAAAGCACAAAACAGATCTCAACTCAAATATCAACCAAGGAATAAATGAGGTTCGTAAAAATATATTTAGTTACCTGTTTGTCTAAGAACCAAGAAAATGAGGATTAATTCAACCAGATGTTGGAAATCAAACAACCCCATGTTAAGAACTAATTTGGCACAAAGCAACTAATATGTCTCTAGCTAACCATTACAAAGCCACTTTATTGCGACAAAAACAGGTTCCTCCATTTCAAAAGACTGAACAGATGAATAACAGAAAAACTCACATAGTATATGCTGCATTGAAGAGGTTAATTTCTGCAACTTTGAAAATAAACCCTGGCTGTCTAGTGATGCTGAATCTCCTATCTTACTATCAAAAACGCCTTCTTTGTTATGTCTAGCACCCAAAGGATTTAGAAACATGGCCACTGGACTATCTTGATATAGGTTTCCTCCAGCTCATACCCTTAGCTGCAATTAGGGCCACGTTTAGTGCCTCCGAGGCTGTGAAGCCCTGGGCCTCCATCAGTGTATGTATCCTGCGGGCATCCTGTACGAACCCACCATCGATAAGTCCCATTATTACCCTCTCAAATTGATCTGGTCTCAATTGCTCCTTCTTAGCTTCCAAAACCCCAAGAGCTTGGAGAGCTTTCTTCTCAACCCCAGCCTTAGCATACATATAGCAGAGGCTTACATGAATACTGAAAGGAGGAGCCTCACCCTGCTCAGCAATCTTGCTCAATAGCTGCTCAGCCTCATCAATCAACCCCAACTGACTAAACCAATCAATAAGAACAGCACAAGTAGCAGGTCCAGGCTCAAACCCGTCCTTCTTCTCAAGCTCAAGCAAAAGGTTTAATGCCTTCTCCAACAAATTCTTCTTCTGATAAGCTGCAATCATGCTAGCAGTGCACCTATCATCAGGCCTATGGCCAATTTTTATCATGTAGTCAAAATTATTCCTTGCTTGAACAGGATCACCAGCCAGGGTGTATGCCTCAACTAGTAATCCACAATACTCTAGACTTGGCTGAATTCCTGCAAGCTGCATTCTGGTTGCAATTTGTCCAGCTCCACGAGTATCTCCATTTTGCGCAAATGACCGAAGCAAAGACATTAATATCTCCTCTGTGGGCTGGATGCCTGTTTCCTCCATATCTGTGATTAATGGCTCAGCCATTTTGGGCTTGCCAGCATTCACGTATGCCATGATCATTGAATTGTAGACCTTCATGTCAGGTTGGAAACCATGGCTCCTTAAGCTTTCAAATGCTTCTTTAGCACGCTCAAGATTGCCAGCCTTGCTGTACATATGTACCAAAATTGTAGCTGTTAAAATATCGGGTAGAACACCCTTTTCATTCATCTTCTCAATGATTCTCTCTGCATCCTCTAGTTGGTTTGCTTTAGCATGTGCATCAATTAACATGGAGTAATCATGTAGGGTTGCTTGGAAAGATTGTTCACTCAACAAATGTTCAGCCACCTACAAAACCAAATATTCTGAATATTTCAAAATCAAACAACATAAAAATTAAAACAGTAAGCTGATACATGATCTTGATTATCCCATGGAATCATGTCAAATAAAGGATATGAACTATTATGTGCCAAAACAATAAAAGAAGCCAAATCAACTAGATATTTTACCTTGAGATACAAACGAGTATTGCTTTCCTTCAACTTCTCAAGCAAAGACACCCAATCTATCCTGCTGGGTTGTAGAAGCTCTGCCCATTCAGTTAGAAGTGGAGAAGGATCATCTTCTTCTTTCAAGGAGACAATTTTCTCAGTAACCAGTTTGGATTTTCCAAATATTGGCTTAGCTTCTTGAGGCAAAATATGTTCTTCTGTCTGGTGGATTTTATCAGCAACTTCAGCCCACTTTGGATTAGAAAGATCAAGTCCATAAATCTTGTACTTAATCGTGCCATGTCTCTTAGGTAGAGAAGCAACCTTTGTCTTATCCTCACTCATAATAGCCTCCTCACCCATGGTCCCAGCATCGTTGGCCTCTGCTTCCTTTTTTTCATCAGCTCTATCACCCTCTCTGAGGCGCTCCAAGCTCTCATAAAAGTCACTTTCTTCCATTTTCTCACGGGCCCATTTGAACCTGAGATCCCTCAGCAAGTCCCCACGGATTCCAATATCACCAGCGAACCTACACATTTCAGCGACATCTTCACATTGCAAAAACCCCTTCATCTTGTCCTTCTTCCTTTCCTTCTCCATATCCTCCAACACTGAATTACTCACTTCCCACACGGTTCTCCACAAATCCTCACTTAAGTCCTGCGATGGAGCTGCCCCATCCCCACTAAGCATCCGTTCCAAACCACCAGCTTCCATCACCGTAACAACTTCTCCCACAATCACCAATAACATACCATTAATCGTCTCTCTATCACCATCTGGATACGCCGCCATCAGCTTCCCACGCATTACCCAAACAAATCGTGACAAAAACTCATTCATAGTCCCATTCTCCCCCTCCTCTCCCTTCGACTCATCAAAATCAAGCTTAGGGCGAACACTCAGCGCAGTTGCATCACTTTGCTGACCAGAATGCATATACCTCTTAAAACCCAAGATGGAATCAAAGTCCTTAGCTTTCTTATCAAGGGTACATTCATCATTACTTACAGATGATGTAATGGTATAAAAATGTCTATGACCATCATTCACATACGGAGACAAAAATCTTGCATTGAATCTCGATAAGCCCCTGATTGAATGCGTACTAACCAACTGCTTCAAATTCATTTTTTTAGCTACAAGGAACTCAAAAACCACAGCAAAACACTAACAGAGATTCCGACCAATACTAACAGGAAAGTAGAGACGTACCCTGTTGGAGTAATTCAACATACATCTAAAACTGGAGAACCAGCAAAGAATTGATCATTGAAATCTTCGGACCAATCAAGTTTGCACACACACAGTCACTATTTCAAAAACTTGTGCGGGGAATGGTGGAGAAACAACGAAAGCAAAAGGTATTACCTAGATGAAAGGAAAATAGAGTGTAGACTGTAAATGGTAGCCAATCGTTGGGTTTCTCGGTCGAACCGACCGGGTCGAGTTTGACTACCTCGCCCAATAGTAAATAAACAACCATTTTTATTAACCTCATTCATTGGTTGTGTTTATTGAAAAAAAAGGAAAAAGCAATCAAATCACCCTCACATGAAAAACACTTAACGTAATTGTCCTTAAATTTAACTGACAGTGAAAAATTATTTACTTAATTTTTTTCATCACTTCTTACCGTAAATAGACGCTGATATGACATAATTTAATAAAAAAATAAAATAAAAAATAAAATTAAACGTAAAATCATATATATTTTTAATTCGTGAGAAGATGGATAACACGAGGAATATTCTATTAATTTATATTTTTTATTTTTATTCTTAAGCCAGCGTCTATCTGGAGTATAAAAAAATAAAAAAAATTCATATTATTTTTTAAAATAAATAAAATTTAAGGTCTATTTTTTAATAATCAAATAAGTTTTAAAATAATGTTAAAAATACGGTGAGATTTGTTAAATTTGATAAATATGGAGTTTTATTTAACTCAATTATAACTGTGAGTGATTTTTTGCTTAAAAAAAATGAAATTGAAGCGTGGTGGTAACTGGCAACTGGCAAGCGTGTGATAGCTTGTGGTGTATATGACCCAGCTGCCCTCGGTTATGATATGTTGACCTTTTATCTAGTCTTTTTTCCCCTCAAAATCTCGCAATGAGATGAAAACTTTGATTCCAAAAATTAAAAACTTCTCTTGAAACCTGATTAAATAATGTTGTAGTTGAGTGATAATGAATTTATCCATTCGTAATCAAAGTCTCGAATTTAAGTCTTGAAAATGTAAAAAATTATCCTGAAAGAATAGTTATGATTATTAGATACAATAGTCAATGTCATATTAACATTAGACTACTAATTTATAAAATAATCTTTATAATTGATGTATATAGTTATGACTATTACATTTAATAAGCTTATTCGTTATAATTTTTTTTTCTGGTTTTCTATTTTTTTGAAAGAAAAACATAAAACGTGTTTGGTAAAATAATTTTTTTTTTATTTTTTTATTTTAAGCGAACAATTTATGAAAACAGAATCATAATTTTAAATACCAGAAAAATTGTTTCTTATTTTCTGTTTTGGTTTTTAAAAGGCAGAACAAAAACCAGAAACTTAAACGATACCAAACATTCCTTGGGTAAAATAATCGAAATAGAGAACTAATTCGTTAACACAAATAAATAATAAGTTGTGTAAGAAAATTATGTTGGAAAAATAGTTATAATTATTAGATACAATAGTCATTAAAACGGAGAATTAGTTCGTTAACACAAATAAATAGTAAGTAGTGTAAATGGAATGTGTGAAGATTCTAGGTAGTTGTCTGTTAACACAAACAAATCGACTCATGCGCGAGTAAAAAATATGTAAAGGGAATGTATGAAGTTTTCTTTAAAATAAGGTTCCTGGTGTAAACTCGTAAAAACTAAAAACTTGTCCGTTAACACAAATAAATCAACTCATGCTAAAAGACAAGATGTGTAAAATAAAATGTATGAAGGTTTTTACAAGGGTTAAAAACATTTTTAGTCCCTGCAGTCTAATTGATTGACTTATATAACCCTCTCTTTTCAAAGAGTAGTATTTCATCCTTCCACACAAAGCATATAATTTTTTTAATCCCTCACCTTAACACCATCCATTTTTTCCGTCCGTTTGCTAACGTGCCGTGCCACATGTCGTGCCACGTCACCGACGGCTGACGTGTCATGCCACGTAACCGGTCACTTGCCACGTCACTTTTCTTTCTTTTCTTTTTTTTTCTTTTCTTTCCTTTTTTTTCTTTTTTTTTCTTTTTTTTTCTTCCTTTTTCTTTTTTTCTTTCTTCTTCTTTCTTTCTTTTTTTCTGCACAACCATGGACCATCCTCCATTCTTTTCTTTTCTTTCTTTTCCAACCCAGAATTAAAGAAACAACATTATTTTTTATTTTTTATTTTTCTCTTTTTTATTTATTTTCCAATTTTATTATACCTTCTTTCTTTTCCAAAATCAAAAATCAACACCCACATCTCAATCCGGCCAGTACCATCACCACACCACCGCCCATCTCTCTTTGCCGGCATCCACAACCACACCCACACCCACACCACTGCCGATCTCTCACCCTCGGCCTCCTCCAAAACAACACCATCATCACCAACAAAACCAAATCAAAACCAAATCAAAACCAAAATAAAAAATCAACACCCACATCGCTTTTGTTGCCGCCGCCGGAGCCGCTGCGTTGCTGCGCTCCATCGCTGCGTGTCCACTGTTTTGATTTGGCTAGAGGAAGAAGACGATGAACAGGAGAGAAAGGAGGGAGTGAGCATGGGCAGTGGTGTGGTGTGGGTGTTGATTTTTAATTTTGGAAAAGAAGGAAGGTATAATAAAATTGAAAAAGGAAGAAAAACAAGGTTTGTGGTTGTGCAGAAAAAAAGAAAGAAAGAAGAAGAAAGAAGGAAAGAAAAAGGAATAAAAAGTGTGAGGTCTGAGGTCGAGGAAAGTGAAGAAATAAAGAAAAGGGAAAGAAGAAAAGAAAAAGGAAGGAAAAGAAAGAAAAGGAAAGAAAAGAAAAAAAGAAAGAAAAGGAAAAAGAAAAGTGACGTGCCAAGTGACCGCTTACGTGGCATGACACGTCAGCCGTCGGTGACGTAGCACGACACGTCAGCAAACAGACGGAAAAAATGGATGGTGTTAGGGTGAGGGATTAAAAAAATTATATGCTTTGTGTGGAAGGATGAAATATTACTTTTTGAAAAGAGAGGGCTGATATAAGTCAATCAATTAGACTGCAGGGACCAAAAATATTTTTAACCCTTTTTACAAATAGGGTACCGAGTGTAAACTTGTGAAAGCTAACAAGTTAGCCGTTAACACAAAAAGAATGAGTAATGGTAGAGTAAAAATTGTGTTAATGGAGTGTATGAAGTGTTTTGAAAATAGAATTCTTGGTGTAAATTTGTGAAAACTAACAATTTATTCGTTAATTGAAAAAAATTGAGTCATACTAGAGTACAAATTCTTTAAACGAAATATGTATAGGTTTTTAAAACTTAGGACTCCTTGTGTAAACTTGCGACACAAAAAAAACTTGTTCATTTACACAAAAAATTCACTGGGGGTGTTTGGTATAAAATCATGTATGAGTTCAATTCATTTCATTAATAGAGTTCAATTAGAATTCTATTAATGAATGAATTCTAGTGATTGGTATAACAATATAAAATTGAAAGAATTCATTTGAATTGAAATGAACACATTGTTTGGTATGACTAAGAAATGATTTCATTTTACTTATTTGACCATTATACCCCTAAATTAAAATTTACACATAAAATGGCCAATAGGTAGATGTAAACTTTTATACAAAGTTACAAACAACAAACGGAGAAACAACACAATGACAAATCAATAATACAGATCATACACCAGGTGTTATGGTAGAAATCAGAGATCTATGGTTCCTGCTGATCGGTAGATGAACATAAACCTCATGAACCTCCTGCTTGTAGACCATCCCTCTATCTCTGTCTATGGCATAGCACACAAACTGTGTCAATCACATTGTTCAGAACATGAACAAAGAAACCCAGCACATTAATCAGTAGCAACCAAGCAAGAGCAGCTACTATGTATGAGTCAGCCCCAAGATTGCTCACACCCTTCAAGATTGCCCAGACCTGTTCACAAGTAGAGAATCAGGAAACTATCTAAGAGCAAACAGTTGATTCAAGGAAATGGCAGCAAAACAAATTGTGAAACTTTTCTTGAAAAAATTGAAACATTAACTTGAATACAAGTGAAAAATTGGCATGCCCACAGATATATATCCTTGCGGTAAACACTAAGAAAAGTGAGAATACAGCAGGAAACAATAGCTTGAATGCATAGAGTGAAGAAAGATGTAACTACTCACCACGATTGCATATATTGCTGAAAGGACGGATATAATTCCAGCCAGCATACGAGTGGAGATGGTCTCTACAAACATAGTAGATAGGAGATTACGTTTTAACAGCTCATATGTCATCCTTGCAGAGGTGCAATAGGCTTCACCAGTTATCGCCGCAAAGTGGATGGTGAACTTGTTCAGAAACTCTATAGCTGACAGTAACGTAGGCACCACAGAGGGTTGCACAGGTAAATCTAGAAATCTAGAACCAAGCAGGGGAGTGTGCAAGCTGTGAAATAACTGCGTAAAACCCATATCAACTAACTACAAACATCAAGTGAATGCATGAGATGTGTAAAGTTCATTATTTTCCCAAAAGAATACATGAATAACTACAGCCTTATAATTACTCAAATTGGCTGCTATGCAGAACAGTTATCAAGTTCTCAGTCTACTAATATAATGTCATCAAACTCTCATTCTAGCAAACAGAATCATGAAACCATTGAAGGAATTGAAAGTCACCACAAACAACAACCATCTAGCTCACCAAAGGCTCATTAGACCTACGTTGAGCAACAAACAAATAAGCAAAGTAGAGTCAATAATTTTGGAAGTTAATGTTTTCTAGGTAAGCATATACATCTCAGAAACAGAATGTAAACATGCATGTTTTAAGCCAAACAAAGAAATGAACAGCATGAAATCACCTCAAAGAACTTCTTATATTCCGCTTAGGAGCACCATCTTCCTTTCTGAAGTACCACTGGGCAATTACCCCACTTATCACATACACCTGCGCTTCGACCACAAGAGCAAGAGACCACAACATGGTAAGTCTAGCCAACGCAAAGTACACTGGCACCCAACTGTATTCCTTCCAAGCACAACTGTACACCCCTTTAGAGTCCTTTACCACAATCTTGTCATTTCGTTTTGCGAACACTAGGAACACCACAATTGGCGTGTAATAGACCAATAATCTAAGAATCAACAACGGCAATGCAACAAAAAACCCCAAGTTCTCCGACAAAGCATCAGAAGCAACCCCAATTATCCTAACTGTCAGTTCAATTTGTTGTCGATTAGCCACAAACACCCATATAATTATCCCAATGACCAAGAACACAAAAACCAACACTAGTATAATATACCCCAAAGGGAATGCAGTACTACAAGCGACAAACCAATACACATTGAAAACGATGGGAATGACTACAAAGAACGGAAGAGAAGTGTACACAAGCTGTTTGGTATAATGCTTGAGTAACAAAAGTAAGAGAAAACAAATTGGTACACTAAAAGGCAAATGAAAGTAAAATAAATAGGAGGTCAAGGAAGCATCAAAACCATAATTCGAGGAGCTTCTCTTCACACAAGAAGTGGTGGAGGAGAAGCCAAAATTGGAGATGCCCAGTTCAAAAATTCAAAAACAGCACGCGAAGAACAAAACCTGTTGAAGCTGTTCTCTGTAAGTTGAGAGATTAGAAGCAAGCTCTCTTTCTCGCGATCTTTTCTCTCTCGTGTTCTCTCTCGCCGCCGCCGCTGCGTTCTCTTCTCCTCACTCGCGTTCTCCCTCCCTCGCCTGCTGCGTTCTCTTTTCTTCTTTTAGACGGGGTCTTTTAAGTAATTAACTAATTAATTATTAAAAAACTAAATGAATTCTACAACAATCACACCTATTTTGGTATGAATTCTATCTTATATTAATTTTGATAGTTAAATTCTATAAGAATTGAATTCATTTAAGAAAAAGTATAACAAACACTAAATTTAGAAAGAATTCATTTGAAATGAATTGAACTCTTTCAAAATTTTGATACCAAATGGCCTCTAGTTGAGAGTTATATAAATGGAGTGTTTAAAGGTTTTTGTACAAAATAAGGTTCCTGGTGTAACACAGTTAAAACTAAAAACTTGTCCGTTTAACACACAAAAAAAAGACTTCTGGTTGTGGTGTAAATAGAATATACTATGGTTTTTACAAAATATGATTTGTGGTGTAAAATTGTTAAAACTAAGAACTTATCCGTTATGCGCGCTTTTGATAGTGGCTGTTTCAAAAAGGAGGTAGAGGTGTTCAAGAAAGCGGGAAAGCGTTCAGTTGGCGTGGTTTGATCCACGTGGTTTGTGTTGCGCGGTTGTCTTTTGGGTTTCTGGGCTTCCGTTTAGCTGCAGCTGTGGGTGTGGTTGCCTTTTGGTGTTGGTCTTGATGGTTTTAGGTGTCTGTCGGCTTGTTATTTCTGGTCCGTTTCTAGATTTTGGTGCTGCGTTTTCATGCTTCTGTAGTTTTAAGTCTATTAGGTCCAGTGGGTTCTTTGTATGGTCTGGTGGGGTCTAGTTTGTGTCGTGAGATTAGTCTTGGGGAGAGATATCCTCTGCTTGCCTGGTCTTCCTCTGCGTGTTTGGTTCCGGTTTGTGTCGTGACCTCCATTTGTTTTTTCATCTTCTGAGCTTCCTTTCTGTATGTGTATGCTGTGGGGTGCTGTGGTCGTCTGCGCATCTATCTTGGCGGTGGTCGTGGCTGGTCCATCTGGTGGCGTGTTCGTCTTTTGAGTTGTCTAGCTGCTCCCCGTGCTTGGCCCTTCTGGTGGCGCTAAGTGCTTCTGATGTGGGTTGTGTGAGCTTAGGTTTCTTTCTTCTGTATTGTTCTTGCTGGTTGTGTGGTTTCATGTTTTTGGTTTGGTTTTTGAGCCTCTTTAGGCAGGCTCTAGTTCTGGTTTTCTGTTCTCTTGTCATATTCTTCATGACCTTTCTTTAATAAATCCTCTGCTTATTAAAAAAAAAAAAAAACTTATCCGTTAACAAAAAAAAAAAACAACTAATGCTCCAGTAAAGAAATTATAAAAGGAATGTGCTAAACTTTGTAAAAGATATGGTTTCTCGTGTAAAATAGTGAAAACAATAAACTTATCCGTTAACACGAATAAATCAAATTATTTTTTTTACTAATTTTGTTAGTGCAATATTACGTGGGCACAAAAACTATTTCTCTAAATAAACGTATTATAAGTATCCAAGAAGACAAAATGTAAAGGGTAAAATCATGCACTGAATATAATCTTGTATAAATTATATATATGTATGTGTATATATTAATTTTACAAACAAATTAATCATTTTGTACGAACTAATTTGAGTTACAAATGATTATTAACATTTAAAGGGTTAGATATTTATTTTTTCTAGGTGAATAATTTTTTTAATATAAATTAGTTATGTGTATAAATAATAAGTAAAAGAGAAAGAGAAAGATGAGAATAAATTCAGCACCATAAATTAAAAATACAAATTTAGAAATTATAGTTATAAAATTAAAATTTAACTTCATTCGTAAACTTACTCAACCCATTTGTAATTTAAAATACAATAAAATAATTTTTTTATTAATAATAGTACCATAAAATAAAAAGTATATAAATCTAATTAACAATAAGAAGTTAAATTCAATTGGAAAAATAAAATAAAATTCAATGCATTAACTAATTTTTTTCCTATAAATTATTTATAAATAATTATACTTCAAATTTACATTTATACAACAATCTCATGTTTTAAAAAATATATATAAACTTTAATAACTTAAAGAAAAACTATTTTTATTCATAAGTTCACTAAACCTTTTTGACAAATAGCATACTCATAACGATAAATAATAATTTTATTTATCGCATAAGGCGTGAGTGAATACTTTATTTTAGTACTACTGATGTACATTAAAATGGTGGGGGCAGAGACTCATGTAAGCCTGATCTTGGTGTTTCCAATTGTGGCAGCTGTTGCACATGTTTATATGTTGTTTGGATTAAATTTAAATTGGGGTAATGACATTTTATACCTTGTATTCGACCAAAATTGACATTTTACACTTCTAATGGAAAAAAGTGCCATAATAAACCCTCTACTCACCAAAACTGACATTTTACACCCTCCGTTAACATGTGGCTGTTAAATGCTGACGTGAATTTTATTTTTGATTTTTTTTCCTTTCATTACATATGTTTCATCCCCATAAATATTTCTACCCCAGAAATTAA
Source organism: Viola odorata (assembly GCA_963691705.1). Taxonomy (NCBI): domain Eukaryota; kingdom Viridiplantae; phylum Streptophyta; class Magnoliopsida; order Malpighiales; family Violaceae; genus Viola; species Viola odorata. Next base: position 17,307,919 of record OY829546.1, on the reverse strand, counting down.
TTTAAAACAATAAAAAATAAAATAATTAATTTAAAAATTCATAAAAATAATATAATTAATCTAGAAAAATAATATAATTAATTTAATTTTTTTAAAAAAAGTAACTAATTTAATACAGAAACATAATGCAATTAAAAAATAATTTAAATCCAAAAAAATAATGTAATTAATTTTAAAAATCCAGAAAATAATATAATTAATTTAATATAAAATATCCAGAAAAAATAATTTAATTAATAATAAAATTACAGAAAATTAATAAAATTAATTTAATTAATCCATAAAAATAATGTAATTAAATTGGAAAAATAATGTAATTAATTTTAAAATATAGAAAAATAGTGTAATTAATTTGAAAAATCCAGAAGAAAAATGTAATTAATTTTGAAAACATGTTTAATTAATTTAAAAATTCAGAAAATAATATAATTAATTTAATATAAAATATCCATAAAAATATAATTAATTTAATGTAAAAATTACAGAAAAATAATGCAATTAGTTTAATTAATTTAAAAATCTAATAAATAATATAATTAAATTATAAAATCCAAAAAAATGTAATAGAAAAAATGATGTAAGTAAATCATATAATTAATGTAATTAATTTAATATAAAATATCCAAAAAAATAATGTAATTAATTTAGTGTTACAAATACAGAAAATAGTACAATTAATTTAATTAATCCATAAAATAATGTAATTAAATAAGATAAATAATTTAATTACTTTTAAAATATATTAAAATAGTTTAATTAATCTAAAAAAATGCTTTAATTAATTTAAATTCAGAAAAATGTAACTTAAAAAAATGTAAAAAATAATCAATTTTTCTTATTTAATTACACTATTTATATATATTTTTAAATTAATTACATTATTTTTCCTATTTAATTACATTATTTTTATGTATTGATTAAATTAATTGTATTATTTTTCTGTAATTTTTACATTAAATTAATCACATTTTTTCTGGATATTTTTTATTAAATTAATTAAATTATTTTTTTGAATTTAAATTGATTAGAATTTTTTGGATATTTTACATTAAATTAATTACATTATTTTTCTGAATTTTTAAATTAGTCAACACATTTTTGCGAGATTATTTACATTTTTTCAGGATATTTTACATTAAATTAATTACATATTTTCTTATATTTTACATTAAATTAATTAAATAATTTTTTCAAGATTAATTACATTTTTCTTCTGGATTTTTCAAATTAATTACACTCTTTTTCTACATTTTAAAATTAATTAAATTATTTTTCTTATTTAATTACATTATTTTTATGGACTAATTAAATTAATTGTATTATTTTATGTAATTTTTACATTAAATTAATTACATTTTTTCTAGATATTTTACATTAAATTAATTAAATTATTTTTCTGAATTTAAATTAATTACATTATTTTTCTAGATTTTTTAAATTAATTTCATTATTTTTTCTGGAAATTTTATATTAAATTAATTATATTATATTTCTGAATTTTTAAAAATGAATTACATTATTTTTTTGGATTTAAATTATTTTTTAATTGCATTATGTTTCTGTATTAAATTAGTTACTTTTTTTAAAAAAATTTAAATTAATTTTATTATTTTTCTAGATTAATTATATTATTTTTCTGAATTTTTAAATTAATTATTTTATTTTTTATTTTTAAAATTAATTTCTGAGGTGGAAATGCTTACGGGGATGACACATATGTAATGAAGGAAAAAAATTCAAAAATAAAATCCACGTCACCATTTAACAATCACGTGTTAACGGAGGGTGTAAAATGTCAGTTTTGGCGAGTAGAAGGTTTATTATGGCTCTTTTTTCCGTTAGAGGTGTAAAATGTCAATTTCGGTCGAGTACAGTGTGTAAAATGTCACTACCCCATTTAAATTTAAATTTGGAGGTTCTTGACGACTAATTAAATGCATTTTTTTTAAATTTGTTGTTTACCATCTTGAATTTGACCAAATGGAGGTTGTACGTGGGTTGACTCTTTGACAATGCTAAATGCATAACTATATTACTGGATCTTATACTTAATTAATTAGATGTTTATTTCCTCCTTCCTGGAAATCAAACACTATGGGGTTAGTGGTCAATCAATTCTATAAATAACAAATGTTCATATTGACAATTTTGACCAGTAACAACAAGCCTTCACACCTTAAAAAATGTTTACTAATCACATTTCGGGTTAATCAATTAGTCTCTTGTGCGTGAAATAAAAACAAAATACAATAACAAAAACATAAATATAAATATACCAGTGCATAAAAAATCTTATAGTTTAAAAAAATTCCATTTTAGCTTCTATAATTTAAAAGTTTGTAATATAAATCTTATAATTTTTTAAAAGTTGTAATTTTAGCATTGATAATAGTTAAAAATATAAAAAAATTATACAAATTTGAGAGAAAATGTAATAAATATGAGAGAATTCACTTCCGTGAGAACAATTAAAAAGAATCAATGAGGAAAATGTTAAACTATATTAAATTGAAAACAAATCAAAAATAAATTGTAAATAAAATTTAAGCAATCATTTTTCCTCGTTTAAGCTTGCAATTTTTTTATTTAATTTTTTAACTATTTATAAAAGTTAAAATTGCAACTCTTAAAAAATAATAGAGTTTATATATATTACAATGTTTTAAACTATAAAGGTCAAAATAGAACATTCATTAGGCCACAATTAGGCCCTGTCAAAAGTCCCTATATGAGTCTATTTCTCAAATTGTGCGTCAATTTCAAACCTTCGAATTAGATCGTCATTCAAACACATCCTAGGCAACTAGGATCGTATCAATCTTGATAGCTTTAAACTGGTTTAATAAGCAGCAATGGGGCCGAGTGGTAGGCCAAGCTTCATATGGAATTCAAGCGTTCTTGTCCTGCAAGTTGAAATGCAGTTGAATGATAAAAGGCCAGAAGTTGACGCATCGAAGCTGCAGAATTTTTTTCTGGCTAACATGTTCTCATGTTTGCTGCAGTTTATTTGAAGTTACTGAGCTCATGACAGTTTAATATGATTTTTTTTTTTGGTGAAAGGTGGATTTACAACCTCTTTTTCAAGTAAGAAATGTGTCTGAAAAAATAAAATTTTCGTCAGATATTTTTACGCACCCATCTTGTCAATCAAACTGGACATGCTTAGGCACCACTAGGCAAAAGTAGACCATCTTTTATTTATGGCAATTGAAGATCATTAAGTTGTGACTAACACTTTTCATAATAATAATAAAAAAAAAAGGTTCCTTCACAATAATATTACATTTGAATTGTCAGTACTGCTCATGTGCTTGTGTCCTTCTTCGTAATAATCGTTGTACTGTAGTACTACGCGAAAAAAAGGGTGATGGCTTGACAGGACTACGAGTAGGACACCCTTCATGTGAAACTCAAGAGGGCTAGTCTGGCACGATTATGCATGCATTTACTGCAATGTTTCATATCTGGTTCGCATTTAAGAGTGTTGGTTGCAACCATATTCTGCGTTTCACCTTGTTTCCATGCTCTTGATTAGTTAATTCTTCATGTTTTATGTAGCCAAATACGTGAAATGCAGAGTTAACTGTTTATCAGAAAATCCTCGGCGGATTCTAAGTATGTTCCAGGAAACTTCCATGTCTGTGGGGTTTATACCATTAAGTAGTTGCATTATTGATCAAGTTTCAGTGGTGGTATGGTAAGAAGGGACTTTTGATAAGGATATCTCAATAATCATACCAGGTACTGCCGTGCACCGATCCCACATTGACATGAAAGTACCTTACAAGTTGATGCACAAAAAGCTAACCAGTGATGGAGACTGATGCGGTGGTAGCCTGGTAGGGTAAGTAACCATCGTATGAACCTCATCGTAGCACGTCAAAGAACTTGGTTATTTGTCAGATATGGTTTACAGATTAGTGAATGTGAATACAAGAAAGAAAGATATATATCAGTTTAATGTTGTACTATGTTATAAATAAATTATTGATTACTTCCTGATCAGTACCTCTTACAATTCCTAAAACTGGTGGGGGCAAGGTGTTTCCGTGGACAATTAGGAGAAAACAAAAGCATGCGATTGCTTGATCAGCTAATTTGTTCAGTAGGTCCCATCTAAGGGCAAAAATTTCACATCTTAATTTCTTGAGTTATTGTATTTTTGTTGCTTACAATTGTTATCTATAAATACAAGTCTATCATGGGATGCAGCAGCACAAGCTGACACATTCATACAAGAAAAACATTTTTTCTCTCTCTCCAAAGATCGAGCTACCTTGTTCTACAGGTAACTGCAGTTGCAGTTTTTTTTCTTGCATTCCACTGCTAATTATGGGATTCCGGTTGTCTGCTGTCGCTCGTACTAAGCAAATTCTTAACAGATCTCAAACTTTTGCAAACCAAGCTGATGTCCCGAAAGGATATCTTGCGGTTTATGTTGGAGAAAACGAGAAGAGGAGATTCGTGATCCCGATATCGTGCTTGAACCAACCACCATTTCAAGAACTGCTTAGACGGGCTGAAGAAGAGTTCGGATATGATCATCCAATGGGTGGCCTCACATTACCATGCAGAGAAGACATTTTCCTTCAGACCATTTCCTGGAAAAATGGTCTATGAAACTAGACATTTGGTGGCAACGGATAAACCACCAAATTAGAATTTTGTAAACTAGTAGAGACTTAGGTGGAACATGTACTGGTTTTTTCCAGGCAGTTTTTCTTCCTTCGGGAAATGAATTTGTTTCTGCAATACTGGAAATTTTCAAGTGATCAAAGTTCTATCATTTTCTTACATCTTTCTGTTACCATACATATATTTTTTGTTCTCTTATGTGTACCTGTCTCATTTAATCAAAGTTAAAGGCAATATCTTGAGCATAGACCACCAGAGGACAATACCGATGCTCTCGACCCTGATAACTGTGTGTTACTGTCAATCACATCAAAAGAACAACTTCAGTTAACTCAAATCACTCCAGTTAACTATTCGAGTGTTAGCACTTTACATCCTCTTGTTTCACAACCCAAAACTTCGTAAAAACTCGTGCATCTTGTTTCATAATCAGAGATGCAGGCTATTCTATTCACACTTTTGTGAAGAAATGGAAATGGAGGGTGGATTTGCATCTTCTTATTAAGATGAGTAGTATATGGCTTAAAAGATAGGCTTTGAGGCCAGAGGTCTTTAGTTTATCCTACTTCATGTTTATCAAAGTGGCTTCTGCAGTCGTGCTAAGGTGCAAAAACTCTATGAGGTCACATTTGATCTGTGCAAATCATGTCCTAGTTAGGACAAACACTTGTTTTCAGAAATGGTCCCTTGAATATTACAACACATTGTCTCAACTGATCAGTACTAAGGTAATCATGTGCTTCTGTTTACGTATGAGTACGATAGTACTGTATGAAAAAGGGTGGTGGCCTGACTAAGATTAGGACAGCATACATGTGAATCACAAGCAGGCTAGTCTAGGTTCGATCCGTTTAATTCTTGGAATTGAAGTCTAGAATTCATTTCAACTGATGTTACTAAAATATGGATCTTCTTTGTTCCTATATAATGACATGTTAATGAAGCTCATCACTGTAACTAATCGAATACTTTACCTAACATGTCCTAAAACTCACAGGTTAAATTTGTTCAATTTTATGTTACAAAAAGTTGTTTGATGGGAAAAAGGATGCAGAATTGACAGGATAGCCGACGGCAATTGCACCAATTCCAGGTACCTCCTGTGCCAACTACTGGGGTCCTGGGGAGGTTAACAATTTAATGAGCATGCACCATTAAGTAGTTCTTTTAAACATCAAAGTTTCTGGTTGTTATTGGAGTAATACCAGTTGTACTACTACGTACCGATCTCGTATTGGCATGAAAGAAACTTGCAGGTTTCATATCATAAATCTGGCTACTGATGGAGACTGATTCTTCGGTATTGACCCGTATTCTTCACGGAAGGTACTCCAAGTTTTTTTTTAGTGTATGAAATCAAAGCATTCCATGATTTGAAGAAGTTTGAACATACTCAAATAATCAAATCTGAGTAGAAGACAGACAGATCATTCTGATATTTATGCATTAAGTGCATGCTAATCAGTTCATCAGCAGGAGCTTTTAATTCCTAAGACTGGTGGGGGAAGGATGTTTCTGAAAAACAAGGACTAGTCAATCCAGCACTCTTGATAATTATGAAGACAAAACCATGTGAATCCTGATGCCATAAGGAGGCCCTCTTAACAGCTCATTTTCTTGAATTATGTAGTTTTCTTGCTTGCTTACACTTAACATCTATAAATATACATTTAGGCTGAGAAGCAAGACAAACCAAAACTTTCATCAGATAAAAAAGTTTATCTTGTTCTTTAAGTAATCTGAGATTTGTCTTGCATAAAGTGCGAAAAAAATGGGACTTCACTTGTCTGCCGTCGCTCTCACTAGACAATTTCTTCACAGAACACAATCTGTTGCGAACCAAACAGGTGTTCCAAGAGGCTACCTTGCAGTTTACGTTGGAGAGAACGAAAAGAAGCGGTTTGTGATTCCGGTATCATGGTTGAACCAACCATCTTTCCAAGACTTGCTGAGAAAATCTGAAGAAGAGTTTGGATATCATCATCCAATGGGTGGCATCACAATTCCGTGCCGCGAAGACATTTTCAAGAACATTATTTCTTGCATAAACTAGAACAAGATTGGATGGATGGATATATGGATCTCCATTTTAAAAATATTGTAAATATTTTACAGATTTTTCCTGGCAGTTTTTCTTCCTTCTGGGAAATGAACTTGTTCTGCCTTGTTGGAAAAATAAAATGTAAAAAATGCTTGCAGTTTCTATGAAACTGTTTTCTAAATTGTTGTCTCAATTCGAGTGTTCCTTATGGAAACTGTCTTCTCTCATCCAATGTAGAATAAAATAGAAGAACACTTTTCCAAAAAGCCTAATAAGACTTGCTGAAAAATCTTCAAAAATGGATTCTTTTCACCTTATAATAGTTGTTAAACTCCAATCCATGCAATCGCAACCATGAAAAATATTCAGTTCTGAATATTTACGTATAAAACTTATAAACATGATTCTTTTCACCTTCTGCCTTCCCTCATGCATCATCTTTCAATTGAAACTTACCAATAATTTTTCGCTTAAATTCGTTGCTCTGTGAGCCATATCTTCCAATGTCTTTTAATCATTTCAGATGTTCAATATAAATCTGTATTCAGTACCAAGCCATGCAAAAAGAAAAGCACGAAAAAGCCCCCCGAGAAAATGATCTATCAATAATATACAGCTCAGCTGGTTAGTGATAAGACTGAGTATGGTAGGGTATTGTTTCTCGTGAACTTATGGTGGCTTTGCTGGATTTTACAAGTCCACAAAAATTGATACAGTAATATCCCCGGTTGACGTATTTAGAATGTAAGCTAGGGAACTCGAACTCGAGATCTAAACCCTCTTGCTTTGCAAAAAGTACTACTGAGCTACAAGCTCATTTGCGTCATCAGACATGCCATTAATGCAAATCTGTGTAACTCCAAAATACCATTGTTGGAGTCATCCTTGTGCCAATTTCGCACCGTAACATTTTAGAAGCTAATGTTGATATTTTAGTTCCTAGACAAGAAGTAGAGCAGATGAGGGGCCTGATGTCTCATCAAAATTTAATACTATTTGGTTAGACAGTCCTGTGCTCTTGATGGTTAGGTACAAGGCAGAACCATGTGCTAATCTTCAAGAACTTATCTCTTCTCCACCATTCAATTATTTTTCCTGAACTTGCACCTTATCCTGACATATCTATAAGTATACACATATCTTTAGTTAATTTGGAAAAGCAACACAATCTTCATCCATCTCTCCATTTCTTGACTAAATCTGTCTATCTAATTTTCTTGATCTTCTACTGCAAAAAATATGGGTTTTCGCTTGTCTTCCATCGTTCGCGCCAATAACCTAACAGCTTCAGGAGCCATGGATGTACCAAAAGGCTACCTCGCTGTTTATGTTGGAGAAACACATAACAAGAACAGATTTGTAATTCCTGTCTCATTCTTGAACCAATCTTCATTTCAAGAATTACTGTGCCAAGCTGAAGAGGAGTTTGGATTTAATCATCCAATGGGAGGTATCACAATTCCTTGCAGTGAAGAAATCTTCATCAATGTCATTTCTTCCTTAAATGGGTCTTGGAGATGAAAGAAGTTCATCAGAGCATAGATCATCAGACACGGATCGATTTTTTTTGTAAAGTAGACACGAATCATAGGTTTTTCTACACATCTTTTGATTATTTTGTCAATGTTTCCTGATTTTCCAGGCAGTTTTTCTTCCTTCGGGAAATGGATTTGTTTCTGCAATACTGGAAAATTTCAAGTGATTAAAGTTCTATCATTTCTTTTATAAATTCTCTTCCAATATATATTTTTTTGTTCACTTATCAATATCGTCTCATTTAAACAAATTTAAAGGCGAAATCTTGAGCATAGTACTTGAACTAGAAGCCAATACAGATGCTCTCAACCATATATATCAATGTGATACTGTCAATCACATTAAAATAACATGCTCAGTTAACTCAAAAGAAACATAAATCACTCTAGTCAACCGGTTGTGAAGATTGATGCAGTTGATTCGATAACTATTCGAGTGATAACACTTCACATCCTCATGTTCTTCATAATCCAAAACTTCTTAAATACTCTGTGTTGTTTCATAATCAGAAATGCAGGCTATTCTATTCGATAACTATACATTGAGATGAGTAGTATGGCTTTAAAGTTGGCTCTGCGGCCAAGTCTTTTAGTTTAGCAGAGTGGCTCGCGCTAAGGTGCAAAAACTACGCGAAAGCAGACCTATGTTGATGCCATTTGGTCTGTGCAAATCACGTAGTTATGACAAGCACTTTTTCTCAGAAAATGGTCCCTTGAATACTACTACACTTCTTTATCAAATATATTGTCTAAAGTGATCAGTAATCATGTGCTTCTCTTTATCGTATGAGTACGATAGTACTTCATGGCAAAGGGTGGTGGCCTGAGTAAGAGTAGGACAGCATTCATGTGAATCATGAGAAGGCTAGTCTGGCAGGTCCGGTCCATATAATTCTTGGAATTGAAGTATAGAATTCTTTTCAACTGAACATGCTCTTATATTTGTTAGATGTTCATGTTAATGAAGCTACCACTGTAACTACTTGAATCCTTAACCTAACATGTACTAAACCTCAAACCTTAAAATTTGTTCATTTTGATGTAATAATAAGTTGTTTGATGAGTAAAAAGTTGCAGAATTGACAGGTTAGTAGATGTGGAATTGCATCGAGCCCAGGTACCTGCTGTGCCAACTACTAGGTCCTGGGGAGGTTAAGAATTTAATGTACTTGTACCGTTCTGTAGTTCTATTAAACATCTGAGTTTATTGTTGTTAATGGAGTAATGGCCTAAAAGCGACCAATTTATCATATACCAGTTGTAGTACTGCTACTGTTAAGGTCTAAGCCTTGGAATTCAAGTTTAGCCTTAACATGAAACTTGAGACGCGCCGAAGGCGCATGGATTTGACGGATAGCCCCTTTATAAGGTATGTGAAGGGAAAGTCTAAATGGGTGTGATAGCTCTCCACCAACCCCTGGATAAGATATGAGAGTATGCTTGTCTAAGTGAGCTTCTCCTATGCGGGTCCGGCATAGGTGTGCGAGCGAGCCTTCCGTGTTATGGAATGGGCGTTGTCATGATGGCCACTTCTAGCTGGGTCCGAGCTGAGGGCTAGTAGTGCGCTGGCAAGATAGGGCCAAGGTTGGGTTGGTGTTGGAGATTATTGTTAAGTATCGGGAGAAGGCTGGCCTAGGTGCGGGACCTAGGCACCGCACGGGCCTCAGAATAGTTAGGCCGTGACAGGTGGTAGCGGAGCTAAACTTGGGTTCTTTGCGATTGCAAAGTCTTCGGAAGTCAGGTGCGCCGAGATAGAAATGACGGTACATTGTGGAGCGTTGCTGCGGAAGTTTCATCCATAGGTTTGAGTTCGGATTTGCCTTAGGCAAAGGGCAAGCATAGGCCCTGATGAGACGGCTCGGCCTATGACATGGTCGGCGGCTGAGAGGCGCGAACGAACATGGCCGGGAGGCACGAAAGGGCGTGGCCTCAAGATGTGGAATATGCTGGCCGGGTGGGCTTGCGTGACCTTGTGCAAATGGTTTCCGTGCGAGATTTTTGTGAACAAATATTCCCCGCTTATGTTCAATATTAAGGAGATGTCGAAGGCCGACAGATTGTTTAACTTCGTTCAGGGACTTACTGCGTGCTTTATCTGTGAAGGTCCCCACAAGCTGCTGAGTGCTTTACAAAAGTTGCCTTGAGTGCGTTGGAGGCGGCTCGAGGATCTATGAAGTCAGAACCAAGAGACCATTGAGGGCGAAAACCTTTCAGAGTAGAATTTCATTGACCTAGAAGAAACAGTTGGCTAGATAAGAGATGGCGAAGAGAAATGTATGGGACGGTTTAAATGGAATGTTATTCCATAGAGGTCCTCATTGACACAGGTGCCACAAGTAGCTTTGTTTCGGACTCCTTTGCAAGAAAACTTGGAGCGAAGATCTGAGAAGTGAAAGGTTTGGGAAACTAAAGCTCGAGGAGCCTGAGTTTGACAACATCTTGTGATGTCGAGACGTGAGAATGTGAGTTGATGGGAAGTATGAATTTGTGGATGCTAGTAAAATGTTAGTCCAACAATAGGGGTAAGGCGTAGTTATGACCGAGATGAGTGAGAACCTAGAGGCCAAGTACTCTAGATGAGAATGCGGGGGCTGGTTTTCAGAGGAAACAGGGATGAGGATGAGTAATGCGGAGAAAAACAGTTGTTGGCTTTTGTACTACACGCATAACATAGGGATCAGGCAAGGAGATCCAACACGAGTTCTTTCGAGATAGAGAGGAGACCGATCTACGTTCGTCGCGACAACCACAACGAAGTCTAATTTTAAGCATGAGGAACCTTTTGAGGAGAAATCATACTTATAGTGCTAGAATGTCGAAGAGGGGAAAGCGTGAGACAACAGATGCGGTAATGTGTTGGTAGGCCATCCTAGAACCTCGAGGAAAAGGTGGGATCCTACAATGAGAACCATGAGGTGAGTCGGACATAGTGCGAGTAGGAGTTTGAATATAACAACCATGTGATATGGAAGATTTATTCAAGCAGTGGGGATTGAGCGAGTAATAATGGATAAGAAGTCAAAAAGGGAAGTGTTCCTTCAGAGATTGTTTTGAGCCTTACATTGTGTACTTGACGAATGTAAGGATGTGCGAGTCAACCCAAGGAGATGAATCGATGAGGACATCGATGATTGAAGTGGGGGAGGAAATGCACAAGCCATAAACCATCTAAACAAAACAAAACAAAAAAAATGAAAAAAATAAAAATTTGATTATTTGCTTGAGAACAGCTGACTCAGAGGGACTTGAGCCAGTAAGAGAAGTTGTAATGTGCAGTGGCACATGGCCCGATGTGGCAAAACTATAAGGCGCAGTGGCGCTTGGCCCGGTGGGGGAGAATTACGTCGCGCAAAAATGCTTAGCCCGATGGGGCAGAACTATAATGCGCAGAGGCGCATGGCTCGATGGGGCAGGATTATAATACGCATGAAGTATTATGAAACTCTCTAGCTCAGATAGACTTGAGCTAGGAAAAGAGATTATGGGGCGCAAAGGTGCTTGGCCGTTGGGGTAGACTCACTGACTCAGACGATCTGAGCCAAGTGAGAGAGTGAGAATGCGCAGAGGCGCTTGGCCTAGAGAGGATACGATATAATGCGCAGAGGCGCTTGAACCAGATGGATACGATATAACGCGCAGAGGCGCTTGACCCAGATGGATACGATATAGCGCGCAGAGGCGCCTGACCCCGAGTGATACAATATAATGCGCGAAAGCGCTGGCCTGGTTTCGCGCTGGCCTGGAAGGGCAAAGTGATACCTTGCAAAAAGTGTCGGTTTGAAGGAACGACTCGCTTTGGTGCGAAGGATGTCGGTTCGGTGGAACGGCACGCCTATGCGCCGAGGGTGTCGGTTCAAAGGAACGACACGTCTATGTGTTAGAGACGCTTGTGCCATGGGAAGTTGGACAAGCGGATCTAGTACTGGATGCTGGAACGAGAACAAAGGCTACACAACATTGACCCTATGAAGTAGGCTTTGGTGAGCATAGTGAGTTTGGAGAAAAGATATGAGTAAAGAGAAAACAGCCCGCATGAAAAGAGTGAGCATGCGTTGGAGAGATAAAAAGATAAGAGAGATTGGCGGGAGGACGTGGCATTGTAGTATGATCGATGGCCGAAATGGATTTTAGACCCCTGCAGTCTAATTGATCGACTTATTTCACCCCTCTGACAGATTTTTGACTTATCACCTCCCTCCACTTCAGCCCAACAATTTATTTCATCCCTCATTCTGACGCCATCCACATTTTCCGTCAGTGTGCTAACGTGGCGTGCCACGTCAATTGCCACGTCAACGAAATGCTGACGTGTCACGCCACGTCAATTTTTATTTTTTTCTTTTCTTTCTTTTCTTTTCTTTTCTTTTTCTTTTCTTTCTTTTTCTTTTTTCTTTTCCTTTTCTTTCTTCTTCTTCTTCAGCACAGGCACGATTTTTTCATTCCTTTCCTTTCACCCATTTTCTCAGCCCGTATAACATCAACTCCATTTTTTTTCAATTAAACCTTCTTCTCCTCTCTACACTCAATTCACTCTTACCCTCTGCAAAGTCAACGAACGGATCCGGGTCGTTATGAACGAATCCGGGTTCGTGATGAACGAATCCGGATCACCATCTCCCTCTCCCGAATTCAATTTCAATTCCTCTCTACAAAATCAATTTCAATCCCACTGCAAATTAATTACCCAATCCGTAGAACCAATTTCAATCTCAATCTACAAAGAAAATCAATTACCCAATCCATAAAAAATCAAAACAACCATCCCTGTAATTAAATCACCCACCAAATTCCCAATCAAAATCAGCACAATCAAACCTAATCTCCATCGCCCAAACCCAGCCACATCAACGCCGATCCGCCACACAAGCGCTACCAACCACCGAATCACCGCCGCACCACATCACCACCGCCGCAGCCACCAATCGCCCAAACCCAGCCACCAATCGCCCAAACTCGATCACTACAACCGACAATCGTACACTCAGCCACCATCATCTGCCATTACAGCTGGCCAAAACCCACTCCCGCTACACCACCGCCACACCCAAAACAACCCATCATCGCCGCCTCTGCTATGTGTTTATTTGCTCTAAGAGCAGAGAAGAGGAAATAAGAAAAGAAAGAGAGAAGAGAGGGATGCGGGTGGCTGGATTTGAGAGAAAAAAGGAAGAAAAAGAGAAAAGAAAGAAAGGGAAAGAAAGAAAAAATAGAAAGAAAGAAAAGGAAAAAAGAAAGAAAGAGACAGAGGGAGGTCGGAGGAAAGTGAAGAAAGAAAGAAAAGTAAAGAAAAAAGAAAGAAAAGGAAAAGAAAAAAGAAAAAGAAAAGAAAAGAAAAAGAAAAGAAAAGAAAGAAAAGGAAAAGAAAGAAAAAAAAATAAGAATTGACGTGGCGTGACACGTCAGCATTTCGTTGACGTGGCACGCCACGTTAGCACACTGACGGAAAATGTGGATGGCGTCAGAATGAGGGATGAAATAAATTGTTGGGCTGAAGTGGAGGGAGGTGATAAGTCAAAAATCTGTCAGAGGGGTGAAATAAGTCGATCAATTAGACTGCAGGGGTCTAAAATCCATTTCGGCCTATGATCGATAGGTTCTAAGAGTATCGACTAAGGAAATATCGATCATGCCTAGAATGTACTTCTTCAGAGGCGAGTGTGAGACAGGAGCTGTAAAAAGAAAATGAGAGATGAGACCACAATCGGAGGAGTTGGGAAGAGTGAAAAGAATGATAAAGGAGAGAAAAAGAAATGAGTGAATAGAATAACGTGTATTGAAGTGTGGGAGAGCCTATGATAAACTATAATGGCCGTAATGTGTTTCTAACCTTATGTCCCTTGGTAATGCAAGTTTAAGGTATGAGTGAAAGGCTGATTCCAGAGAGAGTGCGTGAACGTCGCACGATCTTAACCCTTTGGCTACAGATTGGAGATCTAGTCGATGAGGGCATCGACATTATCAAGTGGGGGAGAGTGTTAAGGTCTAAGCCTTTGAATTCAAGTTTAGCCTTAACATGGAACTTGAGACGCGCCGAAGGCGCATGGATTTGACGGATAACCCCTTTATAGGGTATGTGAAGGGAAAGTCTAAATGAGTGTGATAGCTCTCCACCAACCCCTGGATAAGATATGAGAGTATGTTTGTCTAAGTGAGCTTCTCCTATGCGGGTTCGGCATAGGTGTGCGAGCGAGCCTTCCGTGTTATGAAATGGGCGTTGTCATGATGGCTTTGCCATGATGGCCACTTCTAGTTGGGTTCGAGCTGAGGGCTAGTAGTGCGCTGGCAAGATAGGGCCGAGGTTGGGTTGGTGTTAGAGATTACTGTTAAGTATCGGGAGAAGGCTAGCCGAGGTGCGGGACCTAGGCGCCGCACGAGCCTCAGAATAGTTAGGCCGTGACAGCTACGTACCGATCCCGTATTATTCGCACGAAAGAAACTTGCAGGTTTCATATCCATAAAAAGCTGGTTACTGAACACTGTTGGAGACTTATTCTTCCGTATTGGCCCGTAATCTTCACGGAAGGTTCTCCAAGTCCTGTATCTTGATGATTCAAGTCAGATAAGGGTACGAATAAAAAAAGCATTCCATGATTTGAAAGTTTGAACATAGTCAAAATAATCAAAGCTGATATTTGAGCATTAAGTACATGTTAATCACTTCGTCAGCAGGACCATTTAATTCCCAAGACTAGTGGGGGGCATGATGTTTCTCAGAAACAAGGGCTGGTCAATCAAGCACTCTTGATTCTTTAACTCTTAACAGCTCATTTTCTTGAATTATGCGGTATTTTTGCTTAAACTTAACATCTATAAATACACATTTTAGACTTAGAAGCAAGACAAGCCAAAACTTCCACAGATAAAAAGGTTATCTTGTTCTTTAAGTAATCTGAGATTTGTCTTGCATCAACTGCAAAACAAAATGGGATTTCGCTTGTCTGCCGTCGCTCTCACTAAGCAATTTCTTCACAGAATTCAAACTGCTGCAAACCAAGCAGGTGTTCCGAAAGGCTACCTTGTAGTTTATGTTGGAGAGAACGAAAAGAAGCGGTTCGTGATTCCGGTATCATGGTTGAACCAACCACCTTTCCAAACCTTGCTGAGACAAACTGAAGAAGAGTTTGGATATCATCATCCAATGGGTGGCCTCACAATTCCGTGCCGCGAAGACATTTTTATGGACACAATTTCATGCACAAACTAGAACTAGGTTGGATTGGATTGGATGGATGGATCTTCATGTTAAAAATTTGTAAATATTTTACACTTTTTTCCTGGCAGTTTTTCTTCCTTCTGGGAAATGAATCTGTTCTGCCTTGCTGGAAAAGTAAAATGCAGCAAATGATTGCAGTTTTTATGGAACTGTTCTTCAAATTTGAGTGTTTCTTTATGGATTTCTTTTCCTCTCATCCAATTCAGAATGAATTTTTTTCCAAAACTCCTTACAAGACTTTGCTGAAGAATCTCTCCAAAATCTTTAAAACTGGATTAAGAACACTTCATAGTAGTTGGTAAACACCAATCCATGCAATTGCAACCTTGAAAAGTATTCGGTTCGAAATGTTTAGGTATAGGATCTATAAACATGATTCTAAGTTTCACCTTCTGCCTTCCCTCATGCATCTTTCAATTGAAATGTTTGTAAACTTACCAATCTTTTCTTCTGGCCTAAATTCATTTCTGTGTAATATGCAGAGCATGTCTTCTAATCATAGCAGATGTTCCATGCAAAACGAAAAGCACGAAAAGCCCCCCCAAAGAAAATAATCTACCAATCATATACAGCTCAGCTGGTTAGTGACAAGACTGACTGTAGGGTTTTGTTTTTCATGTGATCTTATGGTGGTTTTACTGGATCTTACAACTCCACAAAAATTGATAACATTGATATCACCAGTTGACAGATAGGAATGCGAGTTAGGATTCCCAAACTCGAGATCCAACCCTCGTTGCTTTGTAAAAGGTACTACTGAGCTACAACCTCATTCATGTCATCAGACGCGCATTAATGCAAATTTGTAAGACTCCAAAATACCTTGTCATAAGCATCACTTGCTCTGTCTTTAGAGCCCATGCTTGAGCTGATTTCGGACAGTAACATTTTAGAAGCTAATATTGCTGTAAGAAGTTGATATTTTGGTTTCTAGACAAGACGTAGAGCAGATGGTGGGGGCTAATGTCTCATCAAAATTTAATATTTTGTTAGATGCAAGACAAGTCCATGTGCTAATCTTCAAGAACTCATCTCTTCTCATTCTCAGCCGATCGCTTCTTTTTCCTGACCTTTCATCTTATCCTGACATATCTATAAGTATACACATATGTTTAGTGAATTTGGCAGAAGCAACACAAACTTCATCTCTCTCTCCATTTCTTGACTAAATCTGTCAGCTTTCCTTGATCTTTTGCTGCAAAAATTATGGGTTTTCGCTTGTCTTCCATTGTTCGCGCCAAGCAAATGCTTCAACTAGGAGCCATGGATCATGTCCCAAAAGGCTACCTTGCTGTTTATGTTGGAGAAACACATAACAAGAACAGATTTGTAATTCCTGTCTCATTGTTGAACCAATCCTCATTTCAAGAATTGCTGTGCCAAGCTGAGGAAGAGTTTGGATTCAATCATCCAATGGGAGGTTTAACAATTCCTTGCAGAGAAGAAATTTTCATCAGTGTCATTTCTTCCTTAAATGGGTCTTGAAGATAAAAATATAAGATGATCAGAACATAGATCAGTAGAAGGTAGAAACAGAGTTTTTTTGTAAAGTAGACACAGATCAGTCGGTACATTTTTTTTTGTCAATGTTTTTCCTTCTTCCTATGGGAGAATGGACGAAAACCTTTTCCCATGTTGAGGGCATGGATGTTATTGAATGTGAGAATGAGATGCATGTTTCAAACACAAACTCAAGCTTTTAGTTATTTCCATTTTTTTACTTATTTTTATTTTTGAAGTTTTTCTCTCTTTTAGTAGGGCCTCTTTTCAATTTTGCAAACCAGTCACCTAATTTTGAATATTGAGGGAGTTAAATTTAAGAAAACACCAATTATAATAACCCTTAAGTCTTGTCCATTTATAAAATTAGGCTAAAAGTTCGATAGCATTCCATTCCAATTTGTGCTGCAAAATTTATTGGATTTGTTTCTTCTAATTTCCCCTGTAACATGACCAATTATTTTAAACGAATTCGAGTCATTCAATAAAATTGGATTTATGAGATTAAAAGTCTAAATAATTAGTGTGATTTTGTTGACCAGTTGTGATGTGGCTAATGTCCAACTTACAAACTATCGTTAACTTTTTTTTTTTTTTTTTTTGAATTTTTTTTTAGAGATTTTATAAAAAAATAAAAAATAAAAAATAAAAAGAAATCAGGAAATGATTTGCCCAAAGGTTTAAGGGAAGAAGAACAAAAGAAGAACCATAATTTTGAATCGAACTATTCCAGCAAAAGTCATGTTTTTTTGGATGATTGTGGCTGTCATTATCAATTACAGTTTCGACGAATATGATGATCCTTCCGCAAAGCGAATCACGAACTCTCTATGTCGTTCAAAGTGAGTACATAAGGTAAAGTATTTAGGCTTGAAATATCTTTCTGGATATGAATATTACATTTGTCTTTCAAAAGAAACAATTGACCATAACTCTCTGATAAGTCACTATGCCATAAGCATTGGTACTAGCAATTGAGATCGCTTAGAAATTATTTGGTATTTCTTATCAGGTGTTTGATTTTTGACAAGAGAGTACTTTGGCAATGATATGACATGTGAGATAGAAAGGAAGATGAAAATTAGGATAACATACTTGGTGTTAATTACCAACCTTGGTTCTAAGTAGTTGAGTTATTTGGGAATTACTTGGAATTGCTACAAGGTGATTAATTTATGCCCTCAATCAAACTCTATTACTTGGTTGCATTTTAAAAGATTGGTATTTTATTACATGTCTATCATCCTGTAATTACATGAAGATTTAAATGATATACCATTGTCTTTTCTCTTGTTCTGCAGCTAGTAGCGAGTCGGCAAAAGTGGAATTAATGGCTTCAAGGTTGAAGGAGAAAGTTAATTATGATAGTTGAATATATTGGTGGTATCTTGGCTCCGAAAGAAAAGGAGAATTTTCCAGGGCAATTTGAGCATATTTTATATGACATTAACCAACCAGTTGAGAAATGTGGTCTTTGTATACTCTCCCGTCCAAGGGGATCAAAGGGCTTGCAAAAATGGGTCAAGGAAGAAGTGAATATATGGTAGCCTAGATTTAGTAGTTGTAAAATAATGACTCTGTAATCTGGGATATTATTTCATGCTTATTTCTTCTTGACCCATAATTGGGTATATGAAGCACATCGTATCTAAATTGTTTTTAGTCAATTGCTAAGAAAAAATTGAATTATAAAAGTTGATGCCACTTAAAAATTACTCAGTATGCCTACAACGTGTTTGATAATTTACTTCAATCAAGTACAATTATCTGCTCGTACATTGCAAAGGTACCAGTTGGATCTCGGATTTAGATTCGAATGTCATTTTCGTCTATAAAAAAAACAGTACAAGTGTCTAAAAGAGCCTTAATCATACTCTTTTTTAAAAAATAAGACAAAAAAGTAAACTCATAACATATTTCTTGATTGAGCTTAATTTGTGGTAGTTTTACCACCTGTTTTCACGCATCTTGAATGAAAATTCTATTGATTTCAGTATAGATTCCATGATTATCGCAGAAAGCAGATCTGGCGGGCGAATGAAGGAAAAGGGGCAGAATCAAATCAATTATGGATATGATGAGGACAGACACCTTTCTTGGCAGACCTCTTGGCCATGACGAGTCACCTGACCGGCAGGACCCTAAATCATGAGCGATAACTTAAAGCTTGAAGCCCACTGGAACGCATAGTGCTGGCTTACCTACAGAAGAGTTGGAGTAGCGTCCGAACTCCTCTATCTCGGCACTGAAGACTTTTAAGACTTTTTATTCAGAGGAGCGATTTAGATACAATTAAAACTTTAAGTAGGATTTATCTTATCTTTATTTTTATTATTATCCTTTAGAGATATTTTGGCAGAGGATACTATATACTCTGCCTAGTTTTTCTTTGAGAGAGAGTTTTTCGACCTGGGAAGAACTCGATTCCTTCTTTGCTGTTTTCGTCTCCATTCGATTTCATAAATCCAGCTCCTTCGTTCTTTATGGAACGAAGGATTTTTAATACTCTCTAATATATTTTGTTTGTTTCCAACATGAGCATGAGTAGATAAATAAGTATTTCTAGTAGGAGCGTTTAAAGCATGAGTATGTGTACGCATAAGACCTAATTGCTCTTTATTAATCTTTAAATCTGCATTTAACTAATCTCATAATAATTGTATTGTGTTTTCACCTTAATTTTAGATTTGGCCAATCTAGGGTTAGGTTGATCATCACAACAGTCATTCTTCTTGACCACGGTAACCCGTTAGGGCCACTTACGTGCCAAGAGGATCGAAGTAGACAACTAGCGCTAATGGATCTACCGCGAACTAGCCTGGAGTATCGCTAGTGTGAAAAGTTAATCTGCTTTAGTCTCGATTGACAACAGAGGATACTACGTTTGGAATTGTCTTCCCCTAATCGATCATCAGCTAATCTCGTAAACCCTTTAACCAGCAAGGTGCTAGTTATTTAGGAATCATCTCTAAGTGTCTAAGGTGGTTTTGATACAGGAGGGAAGCAGGGGTCACAAGTGTACCTTGATCCTATAGAAACTCTATAGATTGAAGATGAATAGTCTTGTGTCAATGATTGTTGCTCATATCTCATCGCTTGCTAAGCTCATACTAGGAATCTCTCTCATTTGATTGTTTCGTCTTGATCTATCTCTTTATTCTTGGTCTGAACTGTTTACTTACTTAATTTACTTTTAAGTTTTTAGTTTAAACCCCCCCTCTCCCCCCCCCCAAATTTCACCTAAGTTTTATCATTAGACTTTGCAAGCACACACGAAAAATTACACCAGTATTCCATGTGGATCGAACCTTTTACTTGCTATTTACAATTAAACTTGTTCTTAGTAGTGAGTTGTACTTTATAATTATTTTTGACGGATTCGACAACCATCATTTCTTTTCTGAATCTTGCAATTAGTTGTTCACAAATTGATAACATTAAAAAATATATGAATTATTGCAAAATTCATGCTTTTAAATTTGGATGAACCTGTAAATCAAATCTTCAATAGTCAACCAATAACATAACGTTGCACTAATGCCCTTAATTATGTTCCATATGCAGCCAAATAATTCTTTGTGTACTTTCATCAATGTTTATGGAATGGGTTGGTTCACCATTCATGGCTGGAAATAAACATAAAAAATTTAACCAATTCTAAATATATATGCAAACAGTACAAAATATTAACTTATTTATTTATTTATTTAAACTTACATTATTATAGCTTGAAGCTTAAGAGGACAAACCAAAATTAAATGGATTCTCACAGTTGATCAGTAATGTATCTCTCAGAATTTAATAGGACAAAGCACCAATTGATCCATTGCGAATAATTTACCATCAATAATGCAGTATGAGTATTTGGCACTCCTTCAACTTGACTTGGACTCATGAATGTCATAGCGTTAGAGGGTTCAACAATCTGGTAAAAAAAAATATACCACATTAATGTAGTTCGACTTAGAAAAAAAAAAGATTATGAATAAAAGAAGTACCTTCAATGATTGACTCTCTGAAATAGTTTTTTTTTTTCTTGTAGTCTTTGGTTGTTTTTCCACCCAACCCTTTGGCCTTTTTCCACATTTTTTTCTTCAGGTAAGTTCCCATCGCTATTTAAATGATTATTATTATTGGCATCAATTTCATTAAAATCAAAAGTAACACGGCTTGTACAGATGTTTTCAATTTCTTGGCTTATATTCTGAATGATTTTATTTAACAATTCATAGGCCCCCTCATTTTTAGATGCTTAAGAAGCTAACTTGATCAATTTATGACATAAATACTTATAACGTCTAAAGGCTTCCAATTTAATATCAGCAGATACCTCTTCCTCAAGTGCATGTTGTACACTTGCATTTTTAGCTCCTCTTGTCCATCTCTTTAGAATGTAAATGTAAGTAACAAGTTTTATATTCATCACATCAAGAGAACATAAGACGCCAAATATTGTATCAAAGTTTTTGCAACTGCAATAAATATTTTTTTCATGTGCATCACCAATTACTTTTAAATTATCCACCTTTTTCATACATAGCAACTAGGGGTGTTGTCGCGCCCCCCGAAAATAATAAAAATTCGCGAGTATACGACGAATCTGAGACCTTACGATGCTCGGCGTAAAAGGACGCCTCACAACATGCAATGAAGTCGCCACCCTAATTTTTGTCTTTAGGTTTAGGGAACATAATCGTCATGACATAAAATAAAATAAAAAATAAAAAATAAAATAAAAAACTAAAGGCACAAAAAAAGAGGGTCTAAACCCAAGAACAAAGGTTCGGGGTCGTATTATGGACTCGGGAAGGTGTTAGGCACCTGAGTCACATTCGAAAATGGTTACTGGTTGATAAGAGAGGTGTTTAAAAGATGTTTGATAAAAATGTGTTTTAAAAGGGGACCCTCAGAGGAATCGTCACTTTAGTCTTTTCCGTAGGGACCGTTCGGGAATAATCAATCATTGGACGAGGTTATCGTTTTAAAAATCTTTTCGGACGGAGTTACCATTTTCAAGACCAATCGATTATTCCTGACCGTAGCGTGATGAGACTAAATTTTACGTAAGACTGAATGAGCGCCCTCTTTTTCATCATCGGGCCATGCATGATTAAATCTGATTACTACGTGATTCTATCATGGATAGCTAACAAAGTATAGATTTGCATGAGAAGTATTTTGAAAATGATGAGCCGATGTGGGATCGAAGCCACCAAATACATGCAGTCAATATAAGCGGAATTTAAAATCAAATGAACATGGCATTTTAAACAAATCTTTAAACAAGTTGTTCATATGGATTGATTTTAATTCTAGCAATTCTATATATCATGCATACGATTAATATTTACGGAAAGCATTGAATAAATAAAAGGGAAAGAAAGGCGTACTTTCGGGCAAAGCTTAAATTTTACCAACAAAGCTTGAAACTGTGGCAACTAACGCTCTAAATGAGCAGTCGGTTAAGAGGGAGAAGGAGCAAGGTAGCTCTTGGTGAATTCGTCTTTAAAACTGAAGGAGAGGGCCTCGTATTTATAGGATTTTCGGCGAGTGAGGTCGAGGCGAGGCGCTGAGCATGGTGGGGTAGCTCGTGCGCTGGCAGAGCTACGTCGTTGCGCTGGCAAGGCTAGGTGATGATGGCGGATGGGACAGGACGCGGTGGATGCGATGGGGAGGGGACAGGAGCAAGCAGCTCGTCGCCACTGTGCATGTGTACCATGCATGCTTAATTTGTCAGCCGTTGATCGGGTTGACTTTCCTTGGTCAACCAGATCTACGGTTATGATCAAGAGTTTTTGTTTAATTTATTTAAATGACTTCGAGCCATCTTTGCGACCAAATATTTCAAAAACTCGTGCCGAAAGTGTCAGCGTGTAGAGAAAAATAAGACGAGCGAATTGATATACAGTGTGCAACAAAAGTTCATCCCGAGCCTCGATAAAAAAAATCATTTGCGAATGAGGAAGGTTCGAACGGGAAAAATACTAGGGAATTAATTTTACGAAATAAAAAGAGGTGGCGCGATCTAGAAAAATAATAAAAAATAACTGGGCGATAAGAAAAGATGTTCGAGCCTTTTCTCCGAGAAATTTCACTCGGGAGCAAAAATGAGCTCGAACGGGATATTTGACTCGGGTAGTGGTACGAGCGAACTCGCTTGACATGAGAGAGCTCAAAAATCTGAGGGGACCAAGTTGTAGAGAAAAATGAGACGGACTAACTAGTCGACAACGAATGAAGAAAAAAATTATTTTAACATGTTTATTTTCTCGTTCGGAAATATGAATATGTTCGAACGAAAAATAAATGACGTTACGATGAAAATTGCACGAAATGAAGTGGACTAGCGTGAATGAAAAAAAGAGTAGGTAATTCTCAACTGAAGAAATAACGCGTTCGATCAATGGTCCGAGCGAACTTACTCGGGTCCAATAAAAGCTCGAACAAAAATAATAATAAAATAAAAAATGCTAAAAAATATTATAAAATACTAAAAATCCTAAATTTTATGCGATGACCTAAAAATAAAAAATAAATAGTAAATGACTAACGGATAATTAAAAATAGCATTTTTAAGGCTGAAAATATTAATAATAATAATAATGAAAATATTGTGACAAAAAATTAAAAATGTGATTTATGATGCTGAGGACAATAATAATGATGATAAAATGTGACGAGAATTAAAAAATAAACTAACGACAGTAAATTAATTAAGAATGACAGTAAGTTTAAGTAAAATGATAAATTCAATTTAAATGGCGTAAAAATTCAAGTATCAACAGTTGCCCCCCTCTTTACTGTCTTATCGAAGTATTTGATAAGCAGTAAAGATAGTTGCCCTCACATATCCGAATTTTGGCGACACAGCAGGTCTTACTTTAAAAGAGCGTGATGACGTCACTCTGGGAGGAAAAAGTTCGTTGATGTCACTCTGGGAGGAGATAAGTTTGGAAGCCATTGCGTAAATTGATTTTTGACCGGACGTCCTTAAAAGAGCGTGATGACGTCACTCTGGGAGGAAAAAGTTCGTTGATGTCACTCTGGGAGGTGATAAGTCGTAGATGTCACTCTGGGAGGAGATATAATTTGATGATGTCATTCGTTGATGTCACTCTGGGAGAAGATATGCTTTTGAGGGTGTTATTCGGTGATAAGGGAATTGATGCTGCCACTCTGGGAGGAGGTAATCTGTTGATGTCACTCTGGGAGGAGATAGGTTTGGAAGCCATTGCGTGAATCGAGTTTTGACCGGACGTCCTGCAAAGATGTAAATTTAGATCTATACGGATATTAAGGGAAACATAAATTGTAGAATTGTTTAATGACGACTTCCTTGACAGGAACAAAAAGTGAATTACGGAAAGGTAAATGACGACTCCACTGGGGGTGTAAATGCAAAAAGGTGTTATTCTAGGAGGAAGATGTAACGATGTTTTGAAATGTAACGATATCACTCTGGGAGGAAAATGTAACTGATGTCACTCTAGGAGGGGGAAATGTAATGTTGTCACTCTAGGAGGAGGTAAATGCAAATGATCTCACTCTGGAAGGAGGAAAATGCAGATGTTGTCACTCTGGGAGGAGGAAATACAGTACGAAAATGTAAACGACGTTAATCCCGTAGGAGAAGACGTGAAATACGGAAATTAAATTAAGGTCACTCTAAGAGGAGGAAATGCAAATGATGTCACTCTGGGAGGAGAAAAATGCAGATGCTGTCACTTTGGGAGGAGGAAATACAGTACGGAAACGTAAACGACGTCAATCCCGTAGGAGAAGACGTGAAATACGGAAATTAAATTAAGGTCACTCTAGGAGGAGGAAATGCAAATGATGTCACTCTAGGAGGAGAAAAATGCAAATGTTGTCACTCTAGGAGGAGGAAATAAAAGTTGTCACTCTAGGAGGAGGAAATGTAAAATGCAGAAATTTAAATGACGTCAATCCCGTAGGGTAAGACGCGAGGTGCAGAAATAAACTAATCGTCACTTTAGGAGGATGAAACATACATGTTGTCACTCTAGGAGGAGGAAATGTATGATGTCACTCTAGGAGGAGAAAAATGCAAATTATCACTCTAGGAGGAGGAGATATAAAGATGAGGATGTTCAATCACTCTAGGGAAGGAAGCCTTTCACTTTTGTTACCAACAACATTGATACGAACCTAGAGTGCATCTGCATCCTGTTCAGGAGGTAACGACCCCAAGGACAAGACTTTCCCACAATTTGCAGCTGTAAGTAATCCTCACCTGATATTAGTGTTTGCACTCACGCTCTGAAACAAGGTTAAGTGTTTTATGCTCATAAATATGCAACTAACATGGTACATAATTTCAAATTCGCAATGTCAATCCGAGTGAATAGACTTCAAATGAAGATGCACATGCATGGGCATTCTAATAATCTATGGGACTTTCACGGAAAATAATGAAGGGATATGAAATGTCTGGAAAGAAGCTTGTTTTAATAAAGATGTGCTTTTCTGAAGGGTTTGAAGGTTTTTGATGAGTAACGCTTTGACTTGCCGTCGAAACGGGTCAAAAATAATATATTTCCTGAGGCCTAGATGCACAAACTAATTTGTGTAAAGCGGTAACAGGGTCGAACCACAGAGATTGAGAGAAACGAGATCAAGCCCTCGATTGTATGACAGAGGTAAAAATGCACAAAATCACAACAACAAGGGGGGGGGGGGGGGGGGGGGTTTATAGGTTAATCAAGTTAACCAAGAGAGTGATCAGAGCTAACAATTCTAACTACTAAAAATGACAATCGAGGTCACGATGAGTAAACAATAATAATAAAGACCAGAGATAAAATAAAATGCAAAATAAACAATTAGATTAATAAGCAAAGATAATAAGTCAAGGAGAAGGGAACTTGGTAAAGGGCTTTCTTGGGTTGCGTCGAGGGCTCGATTGTCATCAGCGCAAAGATTTTCCGTTCTAACATTACAGACGTGCTATAGGGGTCATGTTTTCACGTAGACCCCCTGCTTTCTTTCGTAAGGAGCCACCCCCCGTTTTCACTGTTAATAAGGTGGCCTCGATCCTTTAATATCCTCTCAGCCACCTATCTTGTCATCAAAAGACAACCTTTTTCACTTTAGCTTGTCACTAGCACAAAGCGGACAGAATATCAGAGCATCGATAAAGAACAAGAAAGACACATCTAGGGATCGATGCCTCGATTTGTCAGGATCACGACAGGACCCTAACCAGCTGCATGCCCTAGACGAATGAACCCAGATCTACCCGAGAACACTAATCTAGTTGTCTACACCTACCCAACAGTCTCACACTAGTTATCACTGAAGAGTCACGACAATAATCACAAAGGGAAGATTAAAAGTTGATCAGGCCTCGAATCACCCTAAGCAAAAATGGAATTAAAATGACAAGCAACCAGATATAACAAAGAGAACATGTTAAGAGCAATCAGGCCTCGAATCTACCCAAGCAACCCTCGATACACCTTTACCAAGAACGTGGGTTTTAGCCACTCATGTTAAGAGATAAACAAATAAAAGATGGAAATAACATAATAAAAGATAAAGGAAGAGTTAAGGATAAAGCTTGATTAATGGTGCTTGATACAAAGCTTGGATCCAGCAACTATGGAGAGAAGAGGAAGGAACAAGCCCCAAAACTACTAAACTAGAAGAAAGCTACTGAAATTAGTTTAAGAGTAAAATATCTAAAGTGTAAAGAGGTGCTGAAACCCTAGCACATAAGTTGTATATATACACCAGTCACCCACTAAGGGACAAAATTCCAGCTAAGGGGAGTACAACACAAAGAGCCCACGCTCCTGCAAAAGGGGTGACCCACGATGGCAGAAAAGGGGAATATTCCTTGGGATCCACGCAGAACATCTGACATGCACCAGGGAGGCCACGTGGAGTGATTGGAGTGGAGCCACGTGGATTTGGCGTTTTGCACTTGTCGAGGTCTCGATAAGATTGTCGAGGTCTCGATAAGATTGTCGAGGTCTCGATAAGATTGTCGAGGTCTCGATGACATGTCGAGGGCAGATCAACATCTTTGGGAACATTCAGGAACGTTCTGGAATGTTCTGGAATGGAGTCTTCATGGGGTCTCGATAAGAATCTTTATGGAATATTCCTTTCGGGCGAGACCTCGATAATAGACGACTGATCAGCATCTGAGGGAATATTCTAGGAGACATCCAAGGGGACACGTGGAGGCACAACTGCGAGGACACGTGGATTTAAAGCTCTTGGTCCATCGAGGGCTCGATGACAGGCCTCGATGATAGGCCTCAATGAAGAAATTGGTCCTTGGTCTCGACGATGGTCTTGAACCGTGGAGTCCGTAAAAATCACCCAGAAAGCATGTATTTTCGCACATTTCTCCTTCTTGGCCTTGATCTGTGATAAAGATGGAAATACAAGTGGATTAGTAGTATCTAGGCCTAAATCAAGGCAAAAATAGAAGGAAAAATATGCATAAAATACATGCTATCACGCTTGTTGATTGGCTCTGACGAGGGTAAGGCGCGCGAGTTCTTTCATTTTTTGTTGGGGGTGCTTTCTCGACAGAGTGCATGAGTTCTTGGATCCTTGCTGGGACTGTTGTTTTCTCGTTGGCCAGGGGCTATTTTCTCGAGTCTTTACTGGGGAATATTTCCTTCGAGATTTCTTGAGTTGGTTCTGGGCCCTTTTTCTTCTCGAGTCTTCGCTGGGGAATGTCGTCGTTGTTCTTTTCGAGATTTACTGCTTGAGTTGGCTCTGGGCCTTTTTATCGAGTCTTCACTGGGGAATGTTTTCCTCGAGATTTCTTGAGTTTAGTTGTCCCTGGGTTGTGCTTGCTTCTATTTTTCGATTGTTGTGTTCTTTGAACGCCTCTGAGCATTTCTCTCTTTTTCTTTTCTTTTTTTCTTTTCCTTTTTTTTTCTTTTTTTCTTTTTGATATGAAATGCATCAGAGAGCAGAGCAAGTACAACCTTTGTCTCGATCTCTTCCAGTTCTGCCTTAAGGCCTCGACCTTCATCTTTGGGTTTTTTGGCCTCTCTCCAGCGATAGTTCTCAGCGATCCTTTGGTGACTTTTTCCGTCTCTTTTGTGGTGAACTTGAACTTGGCGTGCTTTTTACCTCCGGCTAGCAATCTTAGTTGACACTGCTCCTTGGCTCTCGGGGTATGAGTGATAGTGAAGGTTTTTTTTTTCTTTTTTTTTTTTAGGAGTGATGGCACATGTAGTGGGAAGAGGGAAAAAATGAAAAAATGGAGAAAATCGTAAAAGTCCCATGTCATTTTACTGCTATCCCATGCCTAATGGCACATGTACCCTGGATATTATGTGAATTCAACTAGCACTTAGTCAGGCACTTACACTCATGAAAAGATAAGGTGCGATGGCTCGAAAATGCTTACCAGGATTTGTCTGTGACTGCTTACGTCTGAGCAAATCATGGATATACGAGCAAACAAGTAAGATCATATATGATACGTAATTTTGATGGATGCCTTACTTAACAGAGGGATTGAACATCCTCAACCTATGAAATGCATGAATATGTTATGAGAGTAGTATGGATTTTTATTTTAGCCGGGCTAAAAAAAGATTTTTTGATTGATTGATAGTTTAAAGCTAGGACATGGGGGACGACCTATTTGCAAGAGTCTAACGAAAATCTAAAGGGTTGCCCCTAGTAGGCCAGACGACCGTACGCAAATTAAAGCTAATAAAGTGAGCAGGAACGAAAATGAATTTTAATAAGGGGGGAAGAAAGATGGACTCCCCTGAAATGTGCAGCGGGGCTGCGAGGGCGTCTTCCACGAGCTTTATGCAGACGACAATGGCGTGATTCAAGTCCCTGCGAAAAAAAGAGGGGACAACGGAGTAGAAAAGGAAAGCCGATTCGAAAATAGAAATGACATAAGTTTTGGATTCTCCCTTTCCTCAGCCCGACTTTTCGAGGGTGCCTACGGCGTGGTCCCAGTTCAGGAATGCTTTGCTTTGAGGCTGATTTATTGGTTTCTTTTTCAGATGCTTTGCAGGAACCGCAGATCTAGGTCTGAGTGAGGATGAGATCTGCATTTTTTGTTCATTTACTTACTGGTCATTGCTGGACTTTCACTGATTTGCTCCGTGATTACTCTGGGATAAGGGAAAAATCTTTTGTCCCCGAAATGTACAGCGGGGCTGCGAGGGCGTCTTCTATGAGTCTCATGTAGGCAACAATGGGGTGATCCAGTTCCTGGAAAATGAGGAGAGGAGAATGAGGAGTAAATGAAAGGCTATTTTTAGAAAGAGTAATGCGATTGATAAGTTTTAAGCTCTCCCTTTTGGACGGGCCATCCGTGGGTCACCGCGGTGTGACTTGCATCAGATGTTGGTTGATGATAGCTTTGCCTTAAATGTTTTGCCGCAATTCCCATCTTGGTGCGGGTGATAATTGTAGTCCGGCTGTCCCTCTTCAGAGAGGAGTTCTGACACTTTTTGCAGCAAGAGATTGTGGATAAAACAAGTGAATGTGATCACCGTCAGTCAGCAGTTAGTGGTCCACAAATTAAAGGATTGATGTTCATCGTGTTGATCATGGTGTGAACGTTGAGAAATTTCTTGAATAAGACCGCATTAAGTATGTTGATTGTGGTCCTGGGAGGATAGCTTTTCGTCGTGCTTCTTCTCCAGGAGTTCCGCCTGCAAAAGGCGCATTGGCGGTCGCAACGTCTTGATGGTGAACTCCTCCGAATAGGCGAATGGAGATGGGAACTCATGCCACTAGCATTCCGACAGCTCGGCCGACATAGGATGGGCTTTGTGACTTTGGTCCAGCATTCAGTCCTCCCTCAAACTAGATAATAGTATTGCTGTGAAATTCTGACGGTGGCCCACGGATTCTCTATGGATGGCCCTTAAGTTCTTGAATAGTGTTACAGGTTCAGACAATCCTCTCGATGATCGGATGATAGCTTTGCGGGGTGATCTCCCTTTATGCATTCGTTCCTTTGAGACTGGTTGCAGGATGTGCTGGTTGTACTGCGAGGAAAAAGAAATTTTCAATTTAGATAGTGACTGGTTTTTAAAATCCTTCCTGATTTGCTCTTTAAGGCGGCCTGCTGCGGCAATTCAGGAGCTGCTACGAGGGGGATTCCCTAGTCCTATCGCGATGATGAGATGAGGTGTGAGACATTATGTTCCCGCAAAACTTAAGATTGATTAGTGGCGTTAGTCTAAACGTTGTGTCTTGTGTCTCGAACTACTCCTTGGGAGCCGCCAATACCATGCCTCTTTTTGTCATCTCACAAGTTTAAGAAAAAGCTTTAAATAACAAGTATTTCCTAAAAAACTCATTTTATTAATTCTGAATAAACATTTGGGCGGTATTGTCATGATAAAACTCTATGTCTTTGATTTGACGAGATGCACGGTCCGCGAACCCTTAGGCAAAATACATCTTGATCGACATTTACTGGTCTTGGCAGCTCATCCCCATCCATATTGGTTAGCATTAGGGCACCCCCCGAGAATGCACTTTTAACTAAATACGGACCTCGTACTTCGGGGCCCACTTTCCTTGACTAGCCACCTGATGAGGGAGAATCATTTTCAACACTAAATCCCCGGTCTTGAACTTGCGAGGTCGCACTTTCTTGTTATAAGCGTTGGCCATCCTTTGCTGATACAATTGCGCATGGAAGATAGCGGCCAAGCGTTTCTCAAGAATGAGGTTTAACTGCTCGTACCTTACCCTTGCCCAATCTGATTCTTCTACTTCTGATTCTACCAGGATTCTGAGGGAAGGGATTTCTACCTCAATAGGAATTACAGCTTCCATGCCGTAGACTAAAGAGTAGGGAGTTGCCCCTGTGGACGTACAAGTTGCTATCTGGTAAGCATGCAGTGCGAAGGGAAGCATGTCATGCCAGTCTCTGTGAGTGACCACCATTTTTTGGATGATTTTCTTCAAGTTTTTGTTTGCCGTTTCGACTGCGCCATTCATTTTTGGACGATATGGTGATGAGTTTCGGTGCTTCACCTTCCAACGTTGGCAAAGACCGTCGATCATTTTTCCGTTCAGATTAGTGTCGTTGTCTGTGATGATCATTTCCGGGACCCCATGGCGGCAAATGATGTTCTTCTCAATGAATCACATGGTTGTTTTCTGGGTGATGTTGGAGTAATAGGCGACTTCCACCCAGTTGGTGAAGTAATCGATTGCCACGAGGATGAAGCGATGGCCATTGGAGGCTTTCGGATGAATTTGGCCGATGATGTCGATTCCCCACATCGCGAAAGGCCAAGGTGATGTCATGCTGAAGAGAGGGGCCGGAGGGACATGGAGATGGTCTGCGTAAATCTGACATTTGTGGTATTTTCGAAAGTAGTCGATGCAATCTCGTTCGATGATGAGCCAAAAATAACCTTGTCTCATTATTTGTCTTGCCATCATATGTCCACTTGCGTGTGTGGAACAAACCCCTTCGTGGATCTCCGTTATGATTTTCTTGGCCTCAACTATGGTGACGCAATGAAGTAAAGCTCCATCAGCTCCCCTTTTATACAAATCCTCACTGTCGAGGTAGAAGTCAAAAGCGAAGCGTTGGAGGGTCCTTTTGCTAACTCGGCTTGCCCCCGGTGGATACTCCCAGTTTCTGATAAATCGTACTAAGTCATGAAACCATGGCTTCCCATCCGGTTCTTCTTCCAAGGTGACACCGCATGCCGTTGTTTCCTTTACTTCTACTCTCAATGGTTGAAGCATTACTCCAAATTCTAACTTGAACATCGAGGCCAACGTGGCTAACGCGTCTGTGAAACAGTTCTTTTCTCTGTCGACTCGGTCGAATTTGGTTTCTTCGAATTCCCTTATGAGTTGGGTGAGTAACCTCTGATAAGGGATGAGCTTAGAATCCCGTATCTGCTATAAATCCTGGGCTTGGTAGATGACAAGGGCCGAATCGCCGAAGATTTTGAGCTTTTTTACTTTTAAGTCGATTGCTGCCGTCAGACCGCTGATGCATGCTTCGTACTCGGCGATGTTGTTGGTGCATAGGAAGTTCAACTTGCATGCTATGGGGAATTAACGGCCATCTGGGGCTATGACCACGACTCTTACTCCCTTGCCTGAGAGGTTCACCGCACCATCGAAGAACATGGTCCACCAATCATCTTCTCTAAGATCTTCTGCGATCTCGTCATTAATCAACACGATGTCCTCATCCGAGAAGTCGAAACTCAACGACTCATATTCGTCCAAGGCTTGATCGGCGAGAGCGCTTACCTTAACCGTCTTCCGCGTTACATATATGATCTCGTGCTCGGCCAATAAGACTTGCCATCTATAAATGCGACTTGACAGATACGGCTTCTCAAAGATGTACTTCAGGGGATCCATGCGGGAGATTAACCATGTTGTGTAATACAACATGTATTGCTGGAGCCTTTGGGCGCAACAAGTTCGTTCCAATATGGAGTAGCGTATTTCGCATTCGTTGATTTTTTTGCTGAGATAGTAGATGGCTTGTTCACACCTCCCTGACTCATCGTGCTGTCCCAAAACGCAGCCCATGGTGTTAGCCATGACTATCATATACATGAGCAAGGGCAAGGGACGTCCTGGCGTCGGGGGAACTAGTATAGGTGGGGTTTGCAGATATGTCTTGATTTTCTCAAAGGTTTTCTAGCAATCTTCATCCCATTCTACATCTCCGTGTTTTCTTAAAATTTTGAACATCGGTTCGCAGGTAAGTGTTAACTGGCGGATAAAGCGAGCGATGTAGTTGATGCGTACTAAGAAGCTTCTTACATCTTTTTCGATGCTGGGAGCGGGTAGCTCTTGAATTGCCTTTATCTTATCAGGATCCACTTCTATGCCTTTGTTGCTGACGATGAATCCTAACAACTTTCTGGAGCTCACTCCAAAGGTACACTTAGCTGGGTTTAGCCGTAGCTGAAATTTTCTCAACCTTTCGAATACCTTCTTTATGATGTCTACATGATCTTGCGTCCCACGAGATTTGGCTATCATGTCATCGACATATATTTCCAATTCTTTATGCATCATGTCATGGAAAAGGGTGACGGCAGCACGTTGGTAAGTGGCTCCTGCGTTCTTTAATCCGAAGGGCATTACTTTGTAGCAGAAGGTTCCCCAGGGTGTGATGAAGGTCGTCTTTTCACTGTCTTCGGGTGCCATCTTGATCTAATTGTATCCCAAAAACTCATCCATAAAGGAGAACATGTCGTTACTAGCGGTACTATCCACCAAGATGTCGATACAGGGAAGTGGGAAGTCATCCTTAGGGTTGGCTCGATTAAGATCCCGAAAGTCCACGCACATGCGGACTTTCCCATCTTTCTTAGGCACTGGCACTATGTTGGCGATCCATCCTGGGTATTCGACAACTCTTAAAAAACCCACATCTAGTTGCTTGGTAACTTCTTCTTTGATTTTCAAAAGGATGTCTGGATGCATCCTCCGGAGTTTTTGTTTGACAGGTTTAAACCCAGGCTTCAACGGGATGCGATGCTCAACTATCTCGGGATCAAGACCTAGCATATCTGCATATGACCATGCGAACACGTCCGAGTACTTTTTGAGGAGGAAAATCAACCTTTCTCTCTGAGTTGTGTCCAGGGTAGTTCTGATTTTAACCAATTTCTGATTCTCATTGCTTGCCCCCAAATTTACTTCTTCCAATTCCTCCCAATGAGGGGTTATTTCCTTTTCCGAAGTTTCCAATAAATGGGTTAATTCGCAGGGGATTTCGACCTCATCTTCGGTTGCGGTGATAATTTCTTCGCCAGTAAAGACATAGGTTTTATCAAGACAATCCGAACTAATATTCATCCTGAAAATAAAATGCAAAAAGAAGAGATGTTTAAAACAAAAATTGCATATATTTATATTTAACAAAGGGGTACGTGAGTCCCTACAAAAATGTTTTCGTAAGAAAACATGCACACATTATTTTTATTATTTTTATTATTATTTTTTTCTTAAAAAGAGTAATTACGGAGAGACATCCGGAAGCATGGTGGTGGTCCAGTTGCACACAGACTCCCCTGACTTCTTTACGAATATGACTGAACTAGGCGACGATTATTCTTCTCCCAGAGTGCAAATACGGAGGTTCGATACCCTGATCGGGCTTTCATTGATGGTTTCAGCTGCGAAGGGGAACGTGGTTCTGATATGGGGGATCTGCATTTTACCAATTGGCGCAAAATGTCCAAATAGCTTAGCCAACTGCTTTTCTTTCTTTTCTTGGGCAATTTTGGCAAAATCGGCCTTGTTGGGTTGGTACCCTAAACCAAAGCGGTCTCCGAAGCTCTTTGGAGATGCCAAGCCTTTTAACCCTTGCAACTTGGCCCCGAGCCTTTTTCCCAGTTGGAAATTTCCCTCGGGTATTAACTTAGTGGTTGTTTCGGCCACTTCAGAATTCGAGGCTTCGAAAACGGGGGATCTTTCCTCGATCCAATCTGCGTTGACGATTTCGAAGGCTTGAAAAGAACTCTTCAAGGTTTCAGCAGTCTCGATGTAAGGCACGAATGAATGTTTGGCCAGGATTAAGGCTTCCTCTGCCTTTATTATGACGAGGGCATTGTCTTTGACGTACTTGAGGCACTGATGTAGGAAAGAGGGGACGTCTCCTACCGAATTGATCCATGACCATCCTAGAAGCATGCTGTAAGCGGGTTGGATTTCCATGATCTGAAATGTC
The DNA here is from genome assembly GCA_963691705.1 of Viola odorata. NCBI lineage: Eukaryota > Viridiplantae > Streptophyta > Magnoliopsida > Malpighiales > Violaceae > Viola > Viola odorata. Next base: position 17,273,297 of record OY829546.1, on the reverse strand, counting down.
AAGGCGAAAGTGTGGGGCCCGATGACTATATCCAATTCAAAATTCCCGATGATCTCTCGAGTGGTGTCATCGAAAGCCCTTGCCATCATCCCGCTGGATTTTATGTGAGAAAGATCGACCGGTAGTTGCTCGAGGACATGCTTGGGCATGACATTCAGTACAGACCCGTTATCAATCAGAGCCTTCGTTATGACATGTCCTTTGCATTCTACCGTGATATACAAGGCTTTGTTGTGACCTCTTCCTGCAGGGTCAATTTTCCCTTCAGAGAAGGAAATGCTACTTAGGGCTTGAATTCTTCCGACGAGGTTCTCCACCCCTTCCGTGGTGATATCCTTAGTTACGAAGGCCTGTTTCAAGACTTTTAGGAGAGCTTGGCGATGAGGTTCTGAAGTAAGGATTAGCTCTATGATGAAAATACGAGCTGGGGTTTTCTTTAGCTGTTCAATGATGCTGAACTCGCTCTGTTTCATGATTTTGAGGAACTCAGTTGTCTTGTCCTCGGTTACAGGTTTGTTCAACCTTTGCATCTCTTCTACTGCCTCTACGTGGACCAAAGGATTTTTTCCTTTGGCTTGTCGTTGTTTCTCTACTTCCTCCGATATGTAGCACCTTCCGGTGTGGGTCATGCCCCTGATATGAGAGGTTTTGCCGATAATGAGCCCTGTTGGTACGGCGACAGGAGGAGTGGTGACCACCGTGTATCCGTAGTTAAATGGGACCGCGTGTAAGTCTTGGCTATGAGTATTTACAACGAATGTGAACACCACTTTGCGTGGGGTCATGGCTGTATTCCCTGAAGGAATAAGGTGCTGGAGAATTGTCCTCGATGGCGTTGATTGCTCCTCTAGTTTTCCCTTCGGTCCGAATGATCCCGAATGTTGTAAGTTGCTTGACTTTCTGCCGAAAAAGTCTACAATCCTGGATTTCGTGCTTGCTTTCCCCTTGGTAGAATAGGCAAAGGGCCTGATTATTCTCTGGGTATAGCAGGTGTCCACTTTTAGTTAACGCAAAGAAAAGTTCTTCTTTGGGCGCTTCCCTCACTGAAGGGAGAGAATCGTCGATTTCCTCGGTAAAAATGCCATTCACCCCCAGATTATGGTGCGGCAGAGGACTGGTTGCCACGCCAGGACCTTTTGCTAGACCTTTGGAAGAGATTCGTCCGCGTTTGGTCAAATGATCAACCTTTTCTCTAAAGACGAAACAGTCTTCTAGAGAGTGTCCTCGGGCTCCGACGTGATATTCGCAGCTAACCTTTGGATCATACCAACTAGGGTAAGGAGTTAGTTGAGGTGAGAGCGGGGATGGCGTAATCTGCCCGTCTGCTAGGAGACTTGCGTAGATTTCCTTCAAAGGAAACGGGGGAGGTGACCACGTCGGTGAAGGGTACGATTCGGAATCTGGGGTTTCCCAAGAGGATGGCAATGACACTGCAATAGAGTGGGAGGGTGGTGCAGAATACCTGACAAGATATTCGAATTTCCCAAAAGGCTATCCCATGGTGTCAATCTCACGGTCGCCCTCATCGTAGCGCGTGGAGAACCGTTTGTATGACGAGGTCGGCCTTTTCTTTTGGATGATTTGGAGTGGGGTTGGGGTTCCTTTGGAGTTATGCAAATGCGGGATAGGAAATTCACCTCCGATGACATTAATGGATCCTTCCCCGTGGGTCTCTTTCTGGGTTTGTATTACTCCGAAACCCAAGAGTTATCTCACCTTTCCTGCAAACAACTCACAACCTTGGATCTCATGACCGTTGTTTCCCTTGTAGTACACACAATGACTTGGATTGATTTTCGAATATAGTATATACCCTTCTCGAGCTAAGGTTAGGAAAAGTTGTTCTTGCGGCCAACTTGATACCAAAGAAGGAGGGTCGTCGCTTTCTCCTACTGAGATGACGTTTACCCCTCCATTTCCTTGAGAATGATTAGGGAGAGGGTTGGTGGATGTGTTGGGTCCTTTAGCTAACCCTTCGAAAGAGACCCATCTACTTTTGATCAGGTGATAAACTTTTGCTTTGAAGGCGAAGCAGTTTTCCAGAGTGTGACTGATAGAGTGTTTTATGTCCTTAATTCTTTCCTCTTTTGTATGCCTTTTTAGACCATGATGCTACTTATGTTGCTGTGTTTATTCACTTTTTACAGATCTGGGCTAATTAAAAGGAAACTACAAAGAGAAGCATTTTCTATCATTTTCTGGAAGTATTTGAGCAGCTAGGCCGAGCAGCTGGACGTTCGTGGAAGGCAGCAGTGTCCTAGCAAGAAAAGGAAACAAGCACATTAAAGGAAAATATCGGATCTGCTCAATTAATGCTCTAGAAGTCCCAATCGCAGTAGAAGTCCTATGGGGAGTTGAATTCCAATCGGATTAGGAGTTTTATTTGTAATAATTCTATAAATACTTTTAGTAATTAGGGTTTGAGAGGAGGGCTCTCTCTTCTGCCTCTTCTTCTCTTCCCCCTCTCCTCTTCTTCTTCATCTTCTCTTCTATTTTAATTATGCAATTTATTTATTTATTTGTTTTTGCTTTTAATATGTGCGGCTAAGTTTTCTTGTTCTTGGTAGGAATCATCAAAGGTTGCTTAGGAAAGCCATGAGGTCGAATTGATATTGATATACCACTGGTTTGTATTTATTTGTTTAACGAATTCTTGTCAAATCTACTAGGGTTGTTTCTAGTCTGGCCAACTAGCTGCTAGACCTAGCCGATTAAAGTCATCTCTGTTGTTATAACAAACGCGAAGCTTCAGGGTAAAGTAGACAACCATACTGGTCCTGACTGGAAACCTGGTATCCCCCAGTTGGGTTAAACGAGTAATTAGGGTAGTGCCTCGAGCGTACTGAGTGTCTCGCCCTAGACGTGTCTTACCTCCTCTTCATGGGCATCCGAGTATTGTCTCCATAAGCGTACCTTGGAGGACGGCGGACTGTCAAGGTTATCCCATAAGCGTACCTTGGGGTAGCTTCTATTACTAAGGTAAGCAGCGGACCTAAGCGTACCTGGTCCCTACAACGCATCTACCAGCTAGGGGTAGAAGATCCTTGCACCAATGATAGGCCGACCATAAATGCAACCGGAGATAGATTCCTACCGAGGACCCTTCTCTATTGATTTCTTACTTATTTTATTACTGTCTGTTATTACTTTCTTAGTTTATAATTAGATTAATCAACACTCTCAAAACCCCCCTTTGTTACTGTTTCGATCTGTTTGCCCTAGTCACACACGAAAGTCAGCGTCTACCCTTAGTCCCTGTGTTCGACCCTGCTTCTACTATATACAATTTATTGTGCATTTGATAGCAGGTTTTTATTATTATATTTGTATGTGCTTCGACAACACATCAAAATGGCGTCGTTGCCGGGGACTAACGGTACTGATTTCCTTCTTTTGTTTGTGTGAACAGGACATCTAGACCACTTGAGCTCGAGATCACCAAAACAGAGAGCAGACTCAGAAGACAGGCCAGGAAACCATCCACTGACACCGGAGAAGTTTCTACCCAGTCCTCGAAAGAACCCTCTCTGTCCTAGACAATCTCGACCTTCTTTCTGCGTCAAGACCTAGATGTTGAAAGCATCATTTATTTCTTCCATGTCTTATTTTAATTCTTATTCTCATTCAACCTTTTTTCTCAGTATTTTAATGCAAGCAGGAACGTGAATGCCAATGGAGGATTCTATGACCCACCACAAGGGAATTTTAGTTCGTATTATGATTCATATACATCTCACGGTTCGCCGCAGGGAAGTTATGATCCATACTACGATCCCTATGCATCCACTCCTAGCCCCCCGTGGTGGAATCAAGGAAATTTCAACTATGGAGTGCAACCCGAGCCTAGCTATCAATATTTTCCTCCTCCACAACCTCCTCAAGACGTAGGACCGTCTCAAGAACATTGGTCTCCCGAACTAATGGCGACGCTAGCTGACATAGCTATTCAAATTGAAGAGCTATCCAAGAGGCCATTAAAGCAAATTTTGCATGCATACCCGAGCAACTTGCCCTAGATGTTGCCCCTGCACCTGAACCAAAACTTTTAGCTCCAACACTTTTGCCCAATCAGACCATGAATCACCCTGTCACTCCTATAGAACATGGTGAAGATTTGCAGCACTTAGATGGTGACGACTATTTAAGTGAAGAGGAAAATTTATCCACCGACATTCTATGGGAGTCATTCTCTGAGCTTCGTGACCATGGTGAAGATTTTTATGGGATAGAGGAAGTTTTCATGTCAACGGATGAGCTAAAATTGGAGGATCCAGGATGCTTTCCTTCAGAGCCAGAAACCAATGTGAGATACAAGGTCAGTGCAGTCACATTGTTGAACAACGCAAATCTGCCAGATTTTTGTGACGAGCGTCTTGCTCTAGACGCAGAATTCGAGGCAGAAATCGTTGTTCAGCCAAATCAGCCAAATAAACTCCAGAACTATTCTGAAACTTTAGTGAGCCAAGGGGTTACGATTTTGGAGGCTTTTCACTGCATCAAGCCGAGGGGGATTGAGGATGATGATTTAAAAGAGATTGAGGAGGAGATAATTGAGGAATTGAGCTCTAATGTCGTTATGTGTGACAGGGGGTTTCTTAAACTTTTTGATTATATTGATCCTTTCCTTGAATCACCTTTCACTCATGACAATTTTTTCCTCTTTGTTTTGCAGGAACCCAAATTAAGATTTGTATCATATCATGGTTGCCTACAAGATGCTCTGCTAGAAGACCATCCACTTCACGCTATAATTCGCATCAAACTAAGAGGATGGAAAGCATTTAGTAGAATTGGTTGACAGAAGCCTGAACAGCCAACGTCTAGCCCTAGACGTTAACTGAGGCACTTCGTGGGAGGCAACCCACGTTTCTTCCCTTCTTTCTTCCTTCCTTTCTCTTTATTATTATTTTCTTTTCGTATGCCCTTGTTTGATTCCTTTCTCCACACCGAGGACAGTGTTTTGCTTTAGTGTGGGGATGGGTTTCATACTGTTATGATTTGTTTTGTGCATATTTTGGCATGTTTGCATGACTGTGTGATTATTATCGTATTGCATGACTGTTTGCCTTTTCACTTGCATGTTTTTGCCCCGATTTTGAATTTTTCCCCAAAGATTTTCAAACTGTGTACACTACCCATATTTTTAAACTCACCTTTGATGGAATGCATAGAGTAGGACCACTTCACACAGAATCTTCACCCACTGCACCAAAACCACTTGCACACCATACTGTCTGTTAGCTCTTATGACTATGTCTTGCCCTAGCTGCTTGCAATCAATGTTTCTTACCCTGTGAGTGTTTGAGCTTTCATGTCGTACTTTATTTCTGAGTGGATGCATGATTTGTGTGCTGGCCGAATGTGCATGAGACCCCTAGGGTATAGACATGATTAGACATGGGAAAGCGATGATATGATTAGGGACTTTGCACCTTCTTTGTTATCTTTTTTCTTGCTTTTTATCTCCTTACCCATACTGCTCATACCTTTCTTTCACTACCCTTCTAACTACTTGAGACATTCATTTCTTTTCTTAGCAGGTGAGAGATGCCTCTGGCAGTGGTAAGGTGGGACAGAGAAAATCAACATCTTCGATGTGGGGGTATTGAGCTACTTGACCGAGACACTGAGAGTGGATTAGAAGCTGAAAATAGAAAAAGTTGCAGAGATTTGAGCTATGAATGTTTAACTACTACATCAAGATGCTGAAAGCAGTTACATGGCAACCATCACAGAACGCATAAGAGAGACAAAAGCTCTAGTGTGGGGATTCCTGACGACTTGGCTTAGATGTTCAAAAACAAATCAAGCACTCCAGTAAGCAATATGGAGACCAACTGCTAGGCCGAGCCGTTTGCATCATGTACGTACTGAAGATCAAGCGCCCAAGGAAAATTTTGTTGCTCCAAGTTCAACAATCCAGAATATCATGTATACTCCCTTTCTGATAAAAAAAATCTAAATCAAATTAAAAAAAAGAAAAAAAATTGAAAAAAAAGAAAAAGAAAAAGAAAATAAAACATTTGAGCAGAAGGGAGTACATATCAGAATTGGAGTAAAGCACTACAAAGATCAGAAGACCGACAACACTTTCTGACAGAAGATTATACCCCCACTCTCCTTCAGCGCTCTCTGTCTTGCCCTTGCCGCTGCCAGCAGGAGGTCTTTCTCACCAACTTGTATTTTTCCAGCTAAGAAACTTCTATCCTTCCTTCTCTCTACTTTGAACCCCCTTCTTCTTCAACATCTTATTTTGCTTTACCCTTGCAAAGTCTCTATGATCATATGATTGCCCATGCGTGTGTTCTCCGTACTCGGGTCGCTATTGCAAATTTAGTTTTGTGCATGATCATTCGCATTGATGAGTGTTAAACACCCAACTCTGTTTCTGAGCGTGAGTGATAAACACCATATCTTGTGAGGATTGCTTGCAACAGGCTGATGTAGGAAAGCTACTCTTCTGGTTTCGTTATTCCCTTAGAGTAGTGCAGAGTTCATCTAGGCTGGAGGGTGGCGTATTGCTTGGTCGAGGTGTAAGTGGTGGCGGAAGTAACTCTGTGTGTTGTGGATTGAGGTTGTGTGTTCCTGATGAGGTGATGCTTTCTGATTTTAATGCTCGAGGGCGAGCATCGGGGTAGTGTGGGAATATTTGATAGAGTGTTTTATGTCCTTAATTCTTTCCTCTTTTGTATGCCTTTTTAGACCATGATGTTACTTATGTTGCTGTGTTTATTCACTTTTTACATATCTGGGCTAATTAAGAGGAAACTACAAAGAGAAGCACTTTCTATCATTTTCTGGAAGTATTTGAGCAGCTAGGCCGAGCAGCTGGACGTTCGCGGAAGGCAGCAGTGTCCTAGCAAGAAAAGGAAACAAGCACATTAAAGGAAAATATCGAATCTACTCAATTAATGCTCCAGAAGTCCCAATCGCAGTAGAAGTCCTATGGGGAGTTGAATTCCAATCGGATTAGGAGTTTTATTTGTAATAATTCTATAAATACTTTTAGTAATTAGGGTTTGAGAGGAGGGCTCTCTCTTCCGCCTCTTCTTCTCTTCCCCCTCTCCTCTTCTTCTTCATCTTCTCTTCTATTTTAATTATGCAATTTATTTATTTATTTGTTTTTGCTTTTAATATGTGCGGCTAAGTTTTCTTGTTCTTGGTAGGAATCATCAAAGGTTGCTTAGGAAAGCCATGAGGTCGAATTGATATTGATATACCACTGGTTTGTATTTATTTGTTTAACGAATTCTTGTCAAATCTACTAGGGTTGTTTCTAGTCTGGCCAACTAGCTGCTAGACCTAGCCGATTAAAGTCATCTCTGTTATTATAACAAACGCGAAGCTTCAGGGTAAAGTAGACAACCATACTGGTCCTGACTGGAAACCTGGTATCCCCCAGTTGGGTTAAACGAGTAATTAGGGTAGTGCCTCGAGCGTACTGAGTGTCTCGCCCTAGACGTGTCTTACCTCCTCTTCATGGGCATCCGAGTATTGTCTCCATAAGCGTACCTTGGAGGACGGCGGACTGTCAAGGTTATCCCATAAGCGTACCTTGGGGTAGCTTCTATTACAAAGGTAAGCAGGGGACCTAAGCGTACCTGGTCCCTATAGCGCGTCTACCAGCTAGGGGTAGAAAATCCTTGCACCAATGATAGGCCGACCATAAATGCAACCGGAGATAGATTCCTACCGAGGACCCTTTCTCTATTGATTTCTTACTTATTTTATTACTGTCTGTTATTACTTTCTTAGTTTATAATTAGATTAATCAACACTCTCAAAACCCCCCTTTGTTACTATTTCGATCTGTTTGCCCTAGTCACACACGAAAGTCAACGTCTACCCTTAGTCCCTGTGTTTGACCTTGCTTCCACTATATACAATTTATTGTGCATTTGATAGTAGGTTTTTATTATTATATTTGTATGTGCTTCGACAACACATCAGTGACCCTGGGCTCCAGCATGGTATTCGCATCTTGCGTTGAGATCATACCATTTCGGGTAAGGAGACAAATAGGGCTAAGCTAGAATTGGTACGATCTGTCCGGTTGCCAAGAGATGTTTGTAGATTTCTCCCGCGGGAAAAGGAAGAGGAGGCAATGGCTCTCGGTTCCACCGATTGTTTGACGTGTTTTGGTTATTTGGGTCCTTTGGTGGGTTATATGGCTTAGGTTGCATGGGTTGTAATGTTTGTGCTGGAGGTGGTGGGAAATATAGAGATGGTGTAGGATTTTGAGGCGCGATATTAGCAACGGGTGGTGAGGCAAACAGAAAGAAGATGGGTTGATATAGCGGTGGTGGATGATAGAGCGGTGGCGATAGATAAGGTGGAGGTGGTGGAAATGATTGCCTGTGATTAGCTTGGGGAGCGACAAATCCAACATCTCTTTTCACGACGGGCGCTTTCTTTGGTGTAGACTCTGGTGCCGAAGTTATGATTCGTCTGGACTTAATCCCTTGCTCGACTCTTTCGGAAATTAGGACCATGTCGGAGAAACTGTTTGACGGATTCGAGATCAAGTAGGTGTAGTAGGGAGCTTTGAAGGTGTGGACAAAAATTGACAACAGTTCCTTGTCACTTAAAGGAGGAGAGATTCTGGAAGCCAACTCTCTCCAATTCTGAGCATAGGTTTTCACGGACTCGCCAATTTTATTTTCCAAATCTTGCAGGTCAGCGCGGTCGGGAGCTACCTCCATGTTGAATTTGTATTGTTTGAAGAAGGCATCAGACAGGTCTCTTCACGTCCTGATCTTGGCTCTGTCTAGACCCATATACCAAGTTAGGGCTTGTTTGGCTAAGCTTTCTCAAAACAGATGAATCAACAATGGCTCATTGTGGATCATCTCTGCCATCTTATTGCAATATGCTCTGAGGTGGGTCTTTGGGCACTCGACCCCAGTATACTTTTCAAAGTCAGGGATCTTGTACTTCGGTGGTATAACGATCTCGGGGACCATGCACATATCGGCGGGACCAGTCGAGTCAAATGGATCAGCCCCTTCGATTGCTCTGAGTCTTTCTTCGAGCAGATTCAGTCTGTCACTTTTCGGTTTCTCGGCCATAATGGGGTTAGAACCGAAGGGTAGTAGAGGTTCAGGCGAGAACTGAGGTTGTACTGGGTAGGAAGCAGGAGGCTGAATTCCCACAGGTCCCGGAACTGTGCTCGGAGTAAAATGACTTGGAAGTTGAGGGAGATACGAGGCTTCTAGGTGGGCCTGACTTTTAATGAAGTCCACGACAGGGTTGGTCAAAAGGCGTTGAAGCGCTGTGGTGATTTCTTCACCCGTGTTAACCATAGGGTTTGTAGGGGTGGGCACAGTGAAGGGATTAATCCATTTCCATTGGCCCCCAGGACCAGAAAGTGGTTGGGGTACTGAAGGTCCAGCGACGGCGAGCGAAGAGGGAGGTCCTGCTGTTTGAGTGGGATAAAAACCCGGCGGGAATTCGGCGGTAGCTTCATCGCTCTTCTTTTCGACCCTGGCTGCCCTTTCTGTAGTAATCTTAACTTGTTCCTCTAACTCTGCGATTCTGGCTATTAGTACTTCATCGGCCTTAGCCTGTATAGTCATTTTTCATTTTTGAAGTCTAGTTATGGGGAGCCTGTGCGGAGTAGCTTGCTTTCGAGGAGCTATCGTGAACCTGAAAAAGGAAATAAAGAAAAAGGAGTAAGTACAGGTGATGATATGCAGGTGATGTGCAATCCCGAGGCCTCCACGTTGCTCATTCGCTTTTCCGGCTATACTTTCACTTGATACTTTCAGGGCGGCTGGAGAGGCGAGACATCCCGGTTATTGACAAGATACAAAGGAAGCTGCTATTCATTCCAAACGCCATGAAGCAATCTGGGATGCTACCAGCGAAAACAAAATCAACAGGGGCAACCAATGCCGCCATGCTAGGAAGATCTCTTTTTTACTCTATGCTTTCAAACGATGCAGGGCCTGATGCCTGGTGAATCCATCCGAGGAGAGGGATGATGATCCATATTATGAATTTGGAGTTTGTGATGAGCAAGGAGGACATGACCATGGGTGAGCAATATTCGAATGTTTTGAGCATTTGGTAGGATTTTTTTTTTGAAATTTTGGTGAAACGATTGCGTTTATTCCGGAGGGATTTTCTCTTTTCTTTTTGCGATGGTCTTTTGAGTTGTATTAGATGGACAAATGATATAGAAATTAGAGGCGCTTTAATAAATATCCGAAAGAGTACGACTTTATTAAAAGGGGTTTACAAAATATGGTAAACTTGCCAACTACCTAAATTCATCAAAAATGGCTAAATAGATGAAATCAAGGAACATAGTTATATGAAAAAAGGAAAGGGTTGCCGAAATTTGAGTCTTCCTATGAAGGTGTCAACCCTGGAACTCGGGATCCTCTTGCTCCTGCCAAAGCTATTCCATCGAGGCCATCTCCTCTTTTTGCATGTCTATCTCAGCCTCTAAAGCGGTAATCCAGCTTTGCAGTGCCTGGCTCTTCCTGTCTCCCAAGTCTACTCGAGTATTCAAGATCCTTATCACCGAATTTCTGTCTTCAATTATGGCACTTGATGCTTGTTTCCTGCGGATTTTGTTGTTCAAACGTTCCTTAAAGTCCTTGAGGGCCACTTTCTATTTTGCCGCTTGCATGCGGATAGTGTCCTTACTACGCCTTTCTAACTCATTCATCTGGACTTCTAGGTAACATTGATGGGCTACAGAATCATCCCTTTGCTCTGCCATCTGATCCCGTTCTTCTTGTGCTGCTCGCATTTGTTCCACTACTTGAGCGTAAGCTATGGCATTCATCCCTTCGCTCACCTGGGATTCCCCTTCTTCTTCCATTGGTTTCTGATTTTCCGGGCGGGGTAAGACATTGCCATTAACTCGTCTTAACCTCCACTGTGGATATTTTGGTATCGTTGTTGTAGGGGTGACACGTCCCTTGAGACAAAAGGGGTGAGTCCAGTCTTGAGCGTACTGCTGAATGTTCTGATTTTCTCCGGTGTGTGGCAGGTTTAACCTTATCATGCCGAATGTCACGGGGATTACTTGCATGATGCAAAACTGTCTGAGGACGAGGGCAGGGAAATAGTGAAAGCACCCCCACGCTCCGATCAAAGGAACCCAAGGTAAGGGTCCGCAGCAGACGATGGGATCGAAGGCCTGCAACCATTTGGCGTGACAACTAAAGTCTTCTCCCGAGAGGTTTATGAATTTGTCAACCCAGACTTCTTTATTTTCCATTTTCCATTTATCTGTGGTCGTTGCGTTGATAACTCTAATTAAAGGGCACGATTTTATGTAGCTTGCAAAGAATATGGACTGATCTGGTGTCTGTTTGAAGTGGCTGACTAACCATACTATTAACAACTGGGTGCAACAGGTAAGTTTTCCTTTCCCTTTCCATCGACAAGAGTCCAGAGAGCGAAAAGTCTCGGCCAAGATGGTTGTTGTAGGATTGATGGTGTTTGCCTCCATCTCGTAAAAGACATTGGCCGCTGCAAAATCGATGGCGTTCTTCATTTTAGGGAAAAGGACAAATCCTACGATTGTGAAAGCCAGAACCCTTAAGCATTTTTCCCCATTGGACAAATGAAATCATGCTTCAATATCTGACCAACACCAGAAGTAGTCCCCTTCTCTGACACGAGTAGTGATTCCTAACAACTTATCAAGCCTTATTTCGACACTAGAGGAGTCGAGTCGAACGTTCTGGTATATGGCCGATATAGGAGATGTGAAGCACATCATAGCAGAATATTCCTCTAGTGTAGGAGTCAAGTCTAGCCCTCTGTCAAAAGAGAAGCACCGATAATAGGGATCCCAGAATTATAGGGCTGCCCAGATGCAACCCCAATCAGTCTTTACATCAACCAAGGTCAGCAGCTTTCCGTAACTACATTCAAACTGTGTCTCCTCATCCTGAGTTAACTCATTTCTTAACTTTCAAATCCTAGTTAAGTCGAAATCTGTGACCTCTACTTTGACCTTAGTGGTGATATCAGAGGTGAAACCGAGTTCTAACATGTCTCCCCTTGTGGCCTAATCGTCGAAACTTCGTCCCCCGAAAGTATCAAGTGAAAGTAGTGTAGGTGCCGACATTTCGAATGAGCAAAATGGGTCCTATGGGATAGAAATAAAATTTTAAGTGCGAAGTAACCTATACGTGCAAGAAATTTACAGTTCGTATAAAAGAAAAATTACGAAAAATGGAAATCATGGTAATAAGATAAATAGAGCCACGACAAATCAGATATGATCATGATGCATGTGTTGGGGCTCTGATTCTGATTTTTCTAACTGGCTTGAACGGTTCCCGGATGATACCATGAAAAGGTTCCTAAAGTGTCGTCCAGTGTCAACCAATTCCTTGCGGAATCAGGCAACCTTTCGACTATCTTTAGGGGTTCACCCGAGTTGGGATTGGTGAACACTACCCAGGACATGTGTCCTAGGGCGTCACTACTACCCTCCTAATTTGGTAATTGTCCCCGGGGTGTAGGGCGCTATGAAATGCATATGACGATTGATCTCAAAGCGAATAAATAAACAAATCAGTAATTTATCAAAGCGAGTAAATAAACAAATAAACACCTCAAAAAAATAAAACCGGCTCTGATCGCATGTATTTAATGCAGGATTTTCTCCTTTACGAGGGCATGATACTTCTGATTTGCCCCATTTTTTCATCTTTTTGCAGATCAGTGCCTAAAGGAAGAAAAGAGCGAAAGCATGCGATTTTGGAAGGATTTCTTGAACTTTAAAGCATCAAGGCCTAGAAGATCGAAGTGTCGTCGTGCCCCCGACGCTAACCAGACTAGTGAGCAGTCTCGTGCCCGAGATGCTTCTGCATCAGTTCTTAATCAAAGGTCAGAGAGAAAGATTCCCTAGAGATCCCCAAGAATATTCTCTTTAGTCGTCGTGCCCTCGAGGATATGTCGTACCCTCGACGTTGTGCGCTTCTAGAATATTCCCAGAATATCCCCTTTCGGATCAAAGATATTTATTCCGTGTTTTTGAACCCCTTAGCTGGATTTTATCTTTTTGTAATCCCTTAGCTGGTTTTTATCTTCTTATGGGCATGAGGGCCTATATAAGACTAGTTTTTAGGGTTTAGAGGACACCTAGCCCACCCCACTCATAGTAGATCTTTTGTGTGCTTCTCTTCAGTTTTCTTCCCTCCTCTTTTTGGAGGAGGTGGACCAGAACATTTTCCAGCAGCCATGTACATAAACCGGAGCTTTGCTCCGGCCGGTATTTATTAAGTTTTCTCCTTTATCTCTTCTTTACTTATTATGTTTTCTAGATCTATTATTTATCTATTTTCCAACATGAATAGTTGATATGTCTCGTTCTTAGCAAAGGTTATTTGAAGGTTGCATGGGTAGTTAAGAGGCCTAATTGTGTTTAATATATTCTTATTGTTGTATTCGATTGTTTATCGATTTCTTGTTAATTCGTCTAGGGCAAGATTAGTAGTCTGGCCAACTAATATCTAGACCTAGATGATTACTGTCATTCCCTTGGTTATAACTGACGTGAAGCCTTGAGATAATAGTAGACACCTAGTGGAGACAGCGCGAGAGGTCTCTGTCTAGGGGTAAACGGTCGATTAGGGTATGTGATGCGAGCTTGACATACTGAGATGTCACGCCCTAGATATGTATTACCTCCACTTCATGGGCGTTCTGAGTAGTGCCTCCCCGCATTCGTGCCTAGGAGGACAGCGGAACGTTAAGGCCACCTCATATCTAGAAACGGGGGGTGGCTTTTATCTAAGAAGGTAAGTAGGGGAAGCGGTGTGGAAACGTGGTCCCTATAGCATGTCTATGACATAGGAATATAATATTTTTGCGCCGATGACTTTCATGCTCTCGACGCAACCCCAGAAAAACCTTTGCTAGGAATCTTTCTTATCTGCTTTCATGTCTTTATTTGTCATTCTGTTTGCATGTCTTGCCTTTGATTTCTATTTGCATGTCGTGCCCTTGATTTTTGTTTGCATGTCTATCCCTAGATTACTGTTTTTATTAGTTAACTTGTTAGCCAACCAACTCCCCCCCCCCCCCCCCCCCCACCACCCCTCTTTTGTTGCTGTCTTGGTCTGCTTGTCTTTGTCATGCATGAAAGTTAGAGTCTTGCCTTAGTCTCCGTGGATCGACCCTGTTACCACTATGCACAATTTATTATGCACTTGATAGAAGGTCTATTATTATTTGTTTGATCGTGCCCTCGACAAGCACGCATCAGGCTCTGACCCACAGTCCCCAGTGAAGTCACCAAACTGTCGAGCCCCCCGAAAATAATAAAAATTCGCGAGTATACGACGAATCTGAGACCTTACGATGCTCGGCGTAAAAGGACACCTCGCAACATGCAATGAAGTCGCCACCCTAATTTTTATCTCTAGGTTTAGGGAACCTAATCGTCATGGCATAAAAATAAAAATAAAAATAAAAAAATTAAAGGCATAAAAAAAGAGGGTCTAAACCCAAGAACAAATGTTCGGGGTAGTATTATGGACTCGGGAAGGTGTTAGGCACCCGAGTCACATCCGAAAATGGTTACCGTTTGATAAGAGAGGTGTTTAGAAGATGTTTGATAAAAATGTGTTTTAAAAGGGGGTCCTCAGAGGAATCGTCACTTTAGTCTTTTCCGTAGGGACCGTTCGGGAATAATCAATCGTTGGACGAGGTTATCGTTTTAAAAATCTTTTCGGACGGAGTTACCATTTTCAAGACCGATCGATTATTCCTGACCGTAGCGTGATGGGACTGAATTTTTCGTAAGACTGAATGAGCACCCTCTTTTTCATCATCGGGCCATACATGATTAAATCTGATTACTACGTAATTCTATCATGGATAGCTAACAAAGTACAGATTTGCATGAGAAGTGTTTTGAAAATGATGAGCCGATGTGGGATCGAAGCCACCAAATACATGCAGTCAATATAAGCGGAATTTAAAATCAAATGAACATGGCATTTTAAGCAAGTCTTTAAACAAGTTGTTCATATGGATTGATTTTAATTCTAGCAATTTTATGTATCATGCATACGATTAATATTTACGGAAAGCATTGAATAAATAAAAGGGAAAGAAAGGCGTACTTTCGAGCGAAGATTAAATTTTACCAACAAAGCTTGAAACTGTGGCAACTAATGCTCTAAATGAGCAGTCGGTTAAGAAGGTGAAGGAGCAAGGTAGCTCTTGGTGAATTCGTGTTTAAAACTGAAGGAGAGGGCCTCGTATTTATAGGCTTTTCGGCGAGTGAGGTCGAGGCACGGCGCTGCGCGTGGAGGGGTAGCTCGTGCACTAGCGGAGCTACGTCGTTGTGCTGGCAAGGCTAGGTGATGATGGCGGACAGGACAGGACGCGGTGGATGCGATGGGGTGGGGATGGGAGCAAGCAGCTCAATGGCTTGATCCGCTGCTGCTCGTCGCCACTATGCATGCGTACCATGCATGCTTAATTTGTGAGCCGTTGATCAGGTTGACTTTCCTTGGTCAATCAAATCTACGGTGATGCTTAAGAGTTTTTGTTTAATTTATTTAAATGGCTTCGAGCCATCTTTGCGACCAAATATTTCAAAAACTCGTGCCGAAAGTGTCAGCGCGTAGAGAAAAATAAGACAAGAGAATTTATATACAGTGTGCAATAAAAGTTCGGCCCGAGCCTCGATAAAAAAAATCATTTACGAACGAGGAAGGTTCGAACGGGAAAAATACTATGGAATTAATTTTACGAAAAAAAAGAGGTGGTGCGATCTAGAAAAATAATAAAAAATAACTGGCCGATAAGAAAAGATGTTCGAGCCTTTTCTCCGAGAAATTTCACTCGGGAGCAAAAATGAGCTCGAACGGGATATTTGACTCGGGTAGTGGTACGAGCGAACTCGCTTGACATGAGAGAGCTCAAAAATCCGAGGTGACCAAGTTGTAGAGAAAAATGAGACGGACTAACTAGTCGAAGCGAATGAAGAAAAAAATTATTTTATAGTGTTTATTTTCTCGTTCGGAAACATGAATATGTTCGAACGAAAAATAAATGATGTTACGACGAAAATTGCACGAAATGAAGTGGACTGGCGTGAATGAAAAAAAGAGTAGGTAATTGTCAGCTGAAGAAACAACGCGTTCGATCAATGGTCCGAGCGAACTTACTCGGGTCCAATAAAAGCTCGAACAAAAAAATAATAAAATAAAAAATGCTCAAAAATATGATAAAATACTAAAAATCCTAAATTTTATGCGATGAACTAAAATGAAAAAATAAATAGCAAATGACTAAAGGATAATTAAAAATAGCATTTTTAAGGCTGAAAATATTAATAATAATGAAAATGAAAATATTGTGACGAAAAATTAAAAATGCGATTTATGATGCTGAGGACAATAATAATGATGATAAAATGTGACGAGAATTAAAAAATAAACTAACGACAATAAATTAATTAAGAATGACAGTAAGTTTAAGTAAAATGATAAATTCAATTTAAATGACTTAAAAATTCAGGTATCAACAGGTGTCCACCGAAATACCGTACTGAAATTACCGAATTATCGTACCGTAATTACGAAAATTCGGTTGGTATTTTTTTACACAAATTCATTATTCGATATTTCGGTACGGTACCGAAATAAACGGTATTGGTTTTGCCAGGCTCGACATTACCAAACCTACCGTACCGAAGTTTTCCTATTACTTACATTTTATATTACCGACTCCACTCTCCACTCATTCATCGCATTCACTTCTACTCTCTTCTTCTTCTTTTGTCTCTGTTCTGACTCACTACTAGGCACCATGTTGCTACCCGATTTTTGATTTTTGATTTTAAATTTTTCGTCTTTCACATTTCTTGTCGTTAATTTTCTAAAATCATAATCCCGTTTATTTTCGTCAATCTGATGTTTATTTTTACACTTCATGTCATTTAAATTTTATTCCGTACTTTCACATTTTTATCGCTTTTCCCGTTCGAACTCATATCGGTTCCGAGTAAATTTCTCGAAACCAATGATCGAGCATTTTCATTTATTAGCTACTTTTATTATTATTTTAACTCACGCCATTTCATTGCATTTCACTCAATTTATATTTTTAGCAATTTTTACGTTCGAACTTTTATCGCTTACGAGTGTTTTTTCTTATTGAACTATATGACGAACTTTTCGTCACTTACTGTGTGCTAATTGCTTTCTTCCATTTTATTCTACGTTTTAGCATTTTTGGTTCGAGTTTTATGCATTTGCAGGCGAGATTGCTCGTACCATCGGCTCGAACTAAGAAAATCAAAGGGAGAAGTCAATATTCATCACCATCTTTGATCTGGTTGACTTTTGAAAGTCAACCAAGATCAAACAACACTCTTATTTTCCACGTCATAGGGCCAAGTTCATCACCTTTGGCTTCTGCGAATAGAGACGTCACTGCTCCTCCCTTGGTTGCCAAGTTCTCCCTCGATCGTCGACCCAACAAGATCAGCACCACGTCTTATCGACGCCACTGCTCCTGCTCACGCTCCCGTGCGCCCCAAGCTCGCCACGACCACATGCAGCCACCTCACCAAATTCACTCGCCAAATTTCCCTATAAATAACAAGCGATCACAACCATTTTTCTTCCCCAATTCACGAACAACTTCTCCCTCTCTAGCATTGTTCTCTATCACGAACAACTGCTTACTTCAACCCTTTGGTTGAAGTTACACCCAGTTTAAAATTTCGTTGTTTGTTTAGCGTTTTTACGCAATTATTTTCAAAAATCATTCGTTCGTATTTTGAAGAAAATATTGGTTGTTTTGTTTTCAAACAAACTCTAGTTCATCTCTAAATTAATTTCGTTGCTTTAATTCGTTGGATTGCTGGTCATTTCAAGCGAATTTCAAGTTTTTTTCAATTAAAAATTAATTCGTTTTTTAATTAATTAACCATTGTTTTGTTAAAAGTAATTTGCTGTAATTATTCCATTAAATTGCTAAAGTGATGCTGATCATTTTGGTATAAGCGGCGTCGGAAACGGAGCACTGTTCGCCGGATGCCGGCGACGCAAGGTCAGGGATGATGAATAGGAGAGAGTCATTGCTCTCTCCATTTGAAATGTTGGTCTGGGCCGCGCAGGCCCAAACCAGGAGGCGCGTCTTGCGCGCGTGCATGAAGAGGGAAGGTTGGGCCTTCGGCCCAGCACGTGGAGGCAGCAGATGGGCTGTCTTAGCCCAGCTGTGAGCCCACCCTTGGCATAGAAGGTCGAGCCCATTTCTTTTGGCCCGTTGTTTTTTTCGTGCCATCATCGCATGTGTACTATTTATTTATTTTTTGCACACTTGTACTGTTTATTTATTTTTCGCGCACTTGTAATATTTATTTATTTCTCGTATGCTTCTTTATTTTCGCATATACGCTTGTATGCATGATTATATAGAATTTCTAGAATTTAATTAATCTATTGGGCATGACCACATAAATTAGAATTTTTTTGAGCATATGATTTTAAGCACCTCTTTTATCCGGTAACTTTTTTTAGGATGTGTCTTGGGTGCCTAACACCTTCCCGAGTCCATAATACGACTTTGAACTGCTGTTTTCGGGTTTAGACTCTTTTGCCTTAGCTTTTTATTTTTTTATGCCATGATTTTAGGTTCCCTAAACCTAGAAACAAAATAGGGTGCCGACTTCACTGCATTATGTGAGATGAGTCTGATTTCGTCTCACGTCTTGTCCCAAATCCGCGTTGCGTAAAAATTCCAAAAAAAAGGGTACAACACACCAGCTTAATCCTCTCTTCTTCTTCTTCTTCTCTGACTCTCTAAGGTCTAACACATACACAAATCCTCTCCACCAATCACCACCAGCTTAATCCCATCGCTGCATCTCCACACAAACACTGAAACAAGCAAACCAGGCAGAAGCAGTCACCACCCACCAGTTTAATCCCATCTCGGCATCTCCAACCAAACCAGGCAGAAGCAGTCACCACAAGCAAACAAGGTTACAAGGCAAACGAATTTCATTAAGGTATGAATTAGATTAGGGTTTGAATGAAATTTGAAATTAATTTGTTCTTAATGTCAATTAGGTTAGGATTTGTCAATTAGGTTAGGGTTTGTCAATTAATCTCCGTTCTTCTTGTTATCCCGCTCCGTTTCAATTTGTTCATTTCTGGTTCGCATAGTGGGCTTGAGTTGAAGGGAATACATGGGATTATTTATTTTTTAAAATTTCATGTGTGTGTATAATTTGGTATTTTTTAGGATACTGTGTCTACAATAGTTTGATCGTTGCTACTTGATGAGGTAATAGACATTATAGTAGTGAATGATATTTGTTGCTTTATGGAAATAACAAGTTATTTCTCGTTGTGTTTGATTAGCTTGTTGGAGGGTGTTATAAAATAACGTTATTATGAAGATGCATACTGCGAAGAACTCATTAGATTCATTGGCTAGCGAGGTGTTTGGTCCTTCTGGTCAATGGATCCAGCAACAGCAATAGGGCTCAGCATTTGTTGTCCCAAATGGGGGAAAGAGTGCACATAATATTTCTGTGTAGACAGATGAGGAGTTTTCTGTGAAGTTTTTTCAGGATTGTGCCTTAACCAAAGGGATTCCTCTGGGAATTAGAAATATTAATGATCAAAGTAGTCAATTGGGGTATGATGATCTTGCTTGTATTCTTGGGTTGAGGAGGATGGATTCAGAGTGTGCTTCTAATATTTCTGATTTTGCATCAGACTGTTTGTTATTTGATATTTACAGTAAACTAGAATTTTGAATTCCTTAATAAAGAACTAATTTCAGTACAGTATACCGAAATACTGTATGATACTGAAATTTAGTTCAGTACGGTACGGTATTTAATTTTGGGAATTTGGTATACCGAATACAGAAATATTTCAGACGGTATACCGAAATACCGTCCGATGGACAACCCTAATAGCAACTATGAACTCATAAACTTGATCGCTCTCCTTACGATCTTTTATGACAGCTGCTAAGGATAAATCATACTCCTCTTGAAATAGTTCAAACACCGTTGGAGTATAAATATGTCTCATTTGTTTTAACAAATATGAGAAGCGCTTTCAACTTGTTGTATCTCTTATCTTCCACAACTATTTCAAAGTGCTTAAAGAATCGGATAATGTCTAAGTCTGATTTCAAATGATCTTTTAAATCTCCATTAAAACTTTCACTTAGTTGTGTACTCTGTATACCTAAAGTATAGGCATTTTTCATGTAACACTTAGCCCACTGTTCTTTCCTCTCATATATGCGATGCAACCAGCTATTTTGTTGAACTCTGTAACTAATAAACATTTTTCCCATGCTTCTTCAAATTCATTTTCTTCCTCATAATGATACATGCATCTATTAAAATCCTTAAGAAATTGAGATCCTTCTTTCAGTAAATTTCCTAAATATTTTATAGCATTTTGCATGATATGCTAAGAACATAACCCATGGTATGTCTCTCGCATTACTTTACTAAGTGCACTAGCCATTGTAGGATCTTGATTAGTAAAAATAGATTTTGGCATTTTCCCTTTACGTGCTTCCAAAAAAGTTTTAAATAGTACTTAAAAATGTACTAGTTTCATCATACAAAAATACAGCTTCAAAAATTGTGATTGCTTTATGATGATTAAATCTAAAAAACACACCTAGAGGTCTAAATTCTTTATTTGTGTTGTATGTCATGTCAAAAGTAATCTTATCAGCAAAACATGCATAGTCCATAATCATTCTTGTATCAGCCCAAAAAATGTTTGTAATTTGTTCATCATCATCTAATTATTCAGCATGATAAAATGACAGATTAGATAAAGTTTGTCGTTGAAAGTACCTCAATATACTTCTTGCTTCTCCATGCTTCAAGTTTCTTTGTCTTTTAGTTCGAAAGTAATTATTTTGATCTTGTAGAGTGTAGCCGCCACTTTCTTTCTCTCCACCTTGTCTACTCATATATTCATATGATGCTTTCAATCTAATCCTAGAGTCATTGGCCAAATCAATCTCTGTTGTTTGGATATTTGATATCTTCCTTTGTGATGTCATCATATGGACAGTTTCTACAAGATGGAGGATATGGTTATGCTCAACAATTAAATCTTGCACTTTATATCTTCTTGTTTCTTGGTTGAACACGAGTCCCATACGAACTGGGCAATTCGTCCTCGTCTCGGAATAAGGACATTTAGTCAGGTGATCAGGTTTATCTTCTCTTCTACAACCCTCTTTGTTACAAAAAAAAATCTAATTGATGTGATCCTACCATATTTTTTACTCTTATTATAATAGACTTTTCGAATATCAAAATCAACTCGTCCACCGTAAGTTCTCTAGAATTCTCATCCATTTTTAATTCTTTCAAATTCTATGTCTGATCGAGGCATCTTATTGAAATTTCTATTTTCTTCTTGGCTGGAAATAATGTGTACTCAAATTATTAAAGTAGAAAAATTAGAAACGTCGATAAATTAATAAACAAAGGAAGAAGAAAAAAAAAAGGACATCTTGTTGCTTATAGTACTAGGTTGATAAAATATGATATCAATAACGATAATAAATCATATTTCTGGAATTGTTTTTGTTACATATATATACTAACTATTTTTTACCACAATACATATATATACTAATTAGTTGAATAGCACCTTTTTTGACATATTTGTCCAAATACCACGACGATTGTAAAAATATACAAAGGATTAATAAAACAATATGCTGATTTTTTCTTAATTAAACAAATAGTACTTTTTAGGAGCACTATTATATTCAGGTAAGGACCAATTTTACTTAAAGAGTATCCAATCCATTAAAAAAAGTACCGCATAGAATCATCGATTAATTTATTACTACTTCTTTTAGGTCCATCATATTGCATCGTACAAGCATTAGAAATTTAATATACTAATCTCGAAGGATTAAGAAAGTTTGTAAGGGAGGAACGTTTTGTAGAAGAATCATCCATATTCGTTGTTGTTGTATTTAATAATTTTGTTTGGACTAGTTTTGTTCTTTGATTCAAAATTAGGGTTCTTCTTCTCTTCTTGCTCCCTTAAATCTCTAGGCAAAATCGTTTCCTGGTTTCTTTTTATTTTACTTATTTTATATAAAATCTTTCAAAAAAAATGAAAAATGAAAAATGAAAATAAGGAATTAATTTACAAAAAAAAAAATTAACGGTGGTTTGTAAGTTGGACATTAGCCACATCACAACTAGTCAATAAAATCTCCCTAATTATTTGGACTTTTAATCTCATCCGTCCAATTTTATTGAATGGCTCGAATTTTTTTAACATGACTGATCATATTACAAGAAAAATTAGAGAAGCCGGATCTAAATTTATTTTATACCTTAAATCAATTTTAAGCTTCTAAAAGATTATATATATATGGGTAACTACCACTCGATATCTCTCCATATAAAATATTAACACGTGTTAATTTTTATTAATATGACAAGAAATATCTGAATTTTCTCATTTTTATATTAAATTATAATGAAATATAACTCAATTATTATTGACATTTTTTACGTGAAAAAATAAAAAATAGGACATTTTCTAACCTACTAACAGCTTATTCACGAATGTCAAAGATCTAGTATTTATTTTATTCTCGGAAAACCAGTGTAATGGGCTTGAACATCGCTTTTATCAATGGATCTTAACCTTTTTGGGTTGGATAGCTCGAAGCAAGCCTGATGGACATCTTTGGGCTATAGTATATAGCACTCTTCCACTGTCGCTAAACTGGCCATGTTTCAGGCCCAACGAGCTAAGCTTTGACTTGATGGCTAGCTTCCTTTTTCTTTTACTTTTTCTCAAGTGTCTTCTCTCATTCGAGCTGTGTGGAATTTTAGAGCGGGTCAGCTCTCCAAACATAATTTGCTCTATTCATAAAAAATTAATTTGAGACCTTAATTAAATGTGGACAAGACTCTTATTATTTTACCACAACTAACTTTAATTTTCTTTCTCTTTTGAAAATAGACTAATTAGATTCTTTTTTTTAATATTTATTTAGCAGAGAAAAATGACTTAAATATTATTAGGAAACACACAAAATTCTCACTAAACAAAATGGAAAGACAACTTATAATTTTTTTATGCCACTAATATTATTCTTCATATTATATTAGTCAAACCATTAGTAAACGAGTTTACCAGACTAATTATAGATTCTATAATAACGTGAACATATGAACATAAAAAATGAAAAATTAACAAAGTGAGATTTCTTAGGTGAAATTTTTTTTTTTTTAATATGATGCTTTTTATTTTTTATTTTATTTATAAAATGAGATTAATGGTTGTACATATAATTAAAGAAGGTTTGTGGGAATAATTTTACATCAATAACTCTCATTAATTGTACCCAATTATTAAAATTTATTTGTGTGTATAGTAAAATGAAATAAGTATTTAACAATGGAGCTAAAAGAAACTTTTAGTTGTAACATTAACTTAAAAATTATTTGAAACATAAATGCCAAACAAGCACTAAGCTGTGAACCTAATTAACAGCTGATGGTCGTCCACTCTTGAACTCAAATCATGGAGAAAACAAAGTACTCTCTCTGGTTTCCATAAAATGTCAGCATTTGCTTTTATTGTTCCGGCCATCAGTCTTCATAAAATGTCGTTTTAGCATTTGTTTTTATTGTTCCGGAACATATCTTAAAATGGTCGGAACAGTCACTATTTGAGACAATTTGTCCCGAATTTTTTCTCGAAAAAAAAAGTATAGAATTTTTTGAGGTCAAATAGTACCTCATCCGGCCTCCTCGATATGCGTTCCCTACTGAATATTAAGATGCGAGGAAGACATTTATTGAAGATCAGAGGGAGTATTAAAGTATGTAAAAGTTGGGATTATCATTAATCATCACTGAAAAAAAGAATCAGAAACAACCAAACTTAATGGGGCCTACCGTTTTGCAAGATACGGACCCATTGGGCAGTGGATCGTGCCGCTAAAACGATTCAAGACATGACCTGATGATTGATTGAGACTAAAGAGTTAGTTTGAGCCTTTAGTTTGAGAAGAAAAACTGCGCCTGTTTTTTTTTTTGTTACTCTGGTGTCTTAACCAAAATAAAAATAGTTTTTCGGATGCTATTCAGCTACTGCTCCATAATGATTGTTCACGTGTATCTCAAAGTCAACTCTGTGGTCGGTAAGTTGGCCAATTTAACTTTTGACACTTTCAATGCTTAATTCTTAATTGTTGTCTTTTCTATTTCTTTGAATCTCCTTAGAGATATGACGGATTTACTTGTATTTTTATAAGCATTTGTTTCTCTTGTTGTTTCTCCTATACGTTATAAAAAAAATTCAAATTACTCTTTACTAGGGGTAAAAATGGACCGGTTCGGTTTAGTTTTTGAGCTAGAATCGGACTGAACCGGAAAATTTGATGGTGCTAGAACTGAATCGAACCGAAATTTTTGGTTCTGATATGACTATGGTTCGGTTCAATAAAAAAAATTAAATTTTTAAAAGCGACGCCGTTTAATTATTAAATACACCGAATCCCTCTTCTCCTAATGGACCGAGATTCTTGGCCCATTACCAACCCAACCAAACAGCAACTTCCCTCTTCTCCTTCCTAATGGGCCGGCCCATCAGGCAAACCAAGCCTGACAGAAAAGGCTGGAAAAAAAATTTAAGGCCCCTTTCTTCTAGAAAGGAAGGCAACGGTTTAACCACCGAGCAAAACTAAAATTTGATAATTTTTTCGGTTCAAACGGTTCTACGATTCGGTTTTACGAATTTTATATTCTGAGAACCGGACCAAATCGAAAATTTACGGTTCTAATTGGGTAGAACCGAATCGAACCAAAAAATTACAGTTCAGACCGATTCAGGTCAAAAAAATTCAGTTTCGGTTCAGTTTCTGATTCGATCCGATTTTCTTACACCCAACTCTCTACGTTTGTCAAATATGTTTCAATTGGCAAGAATCACAGGAAGAAGCATGGATTCATGGGACAATAATTTAAAACCGGTGCAAATTGAGACATTTTTTATAAATGTAACAAGTAATTTAATCTTGGGTAAATTGCATAAAATCACTAAAGTTTATATAAAACACTTCACGTCATGTATGTAATTTAAAAAATTGCAATATAAAAGAGTTGTAAATTTTAATCTATATAATATTTAAATATGTCAAAAAAAAATGAAAAAATGCAATAAATATAGGGATGTTTTTTACCAAGCATGAAGATGCTAGATTTTGAGTTCCAATCTCCTAATTTACAATTCTTTATTTATGTTAAAAAGAAAAGAAAAAAGTCTCGGCCAATGTGCCACCAGTTTTGAAAAATATTTAAATATGGAAAAGAAGAACCGTTCCTTTCAATGTCCATAGTCTATGCAATTTTCTTAATTTAGAAGAAAAGTCCACAATCCAATACAAAAGGCTATGGAATTCAAGTAAAATTACGAAATATATAAGAAAAGTTACGAAAATAATGAAAAATTTCGTTACTTTTTAAGGATTCTGATTTTTAAAGAAAAATCCGTAACTTTTTGTTTGAATTTCATAACTTTATAAAGTTACGAAATATCTAAAAAAAATTACAAAATATGTATGAAAAATTAAAAAAAAAAATTTCGTAATTTTACATGTAGAGCAAATTACAGATAAACTATCTTTTTTATATTTTATATATAAAGACAAAATCTGCACCACTAGATATAATCCAATGGCCTTGAATGTGTTGCGCCAATGCCATTATGACCTTTTATTTGTTAACAAAAATGCAATAAAACTTTTAGGTAGCGTTTGGTTCACGGAATACTACTTTTTCCTTTGGAATCACTCTCCCGGGAGAATGATTGAGGGGAATGTTAATTTTTTGTGTTTGGTTGGGATTTAAGATTCCCCGGAAAGTAACATTATTGTGTTTGTTTTGTACTTGGGAATCCTCAAGGAAAGTAAGAAAAATAATTAGTTTATCATTTTCTATATTTGTGTCTTTGTTATCTTATTAAGTGTCTTTTGTTATCTTGTTAGGTATATAATTATTCTTTTTTATATATATTGTGCTACACAGTTTCCTCTAAACACGTTAGACTTTCTCTCAATTTAATTGTCTATCTTTCAACAATCAAAATATCAAATGAGTTTGCTTTATAACTATGGTTTTTTTGTAGGTTAAAGAAAATGACATAACTTTCGTATTAGAGTCTTTGAAAATTATAACAAAGTATGACACATATTGTTCTAGCAATGCAAAAAAATATAACTGCAACAATAGACAAGTTTAGGATCGGGATTTCTTGGATGATTTGTTCCCGTTCCTAACCGTATTTTCTTCTACCTATTATGTAATTATTCTAATTTTTATGTAATTATTATAATTTTTATATAATTAAAATAATTTTTATGTACTTAATTATAATTTTTATGTAATTAATATATATTTTTGTGTAATTAATATAATTTGGCGAAGTTTTAGAAAATAGAGAAGGAAGAAAACACATATTGTTCTAGCAATGCAAAAAAATTTAACTGCAACAATAGACAAGTTTAGGATCGAGATTTCTTGGATGATTTGTTCCCGTTCCTAACCGTATTTTCTTCTACCTATTATGTAATTATTCTAATTTTTATGTAATTATTATAATTTTTATATAATTAAAATAATTTTTTGTAATTAATTATATTTTTTATGTAATTAATATTTTTTGTGTGTAATTAATATAATTTGGCTAAGTTTTAGAAAACTGAGAAGGAAGAAGTTGCTTTCTTCTAGAAAGGAAGGCAACGGTTTAACCACCGAGCAAAACTAAAATTTGATAATTTTTTCGGTTCAAACGGTTCTACGGTTCGGTTTTACGAATTTTATATTCTGAGAACCAGACCAAATCGAAAATTTACGGTTCTAATTGGGTAGAACCGAATCGAACCAAAAAGTTACAGTTCAAACCGATTCAGGTAAAAAAAATTCAGTTTCGGTTCAGTTTCCGATTCGATCCGATTTTCTTATACCCAACTCTCTACGTTTGTCAAATATGTTTCAATTGGCAAGAATCACAGGAAGAAGCATGGATTCATGGGACAATAATTTAAAACCGGTGCAAATTGAGACATTTTTTATAAATGTAACAAGTAATTTAATCTTGGGTAAATTGCATAAAATCACTAAAGTTTATAAAAAACACTTCAGGTCATGTATGTAATTTAAAAAATTGCAATATAAAAGAGTTGTAAATTTTAATCTATATAATATTTAAATATCTCAAAAAAATGAAAAAATGCAATAAATATAGGGATATCTTTTACCAAGCATGAAGATGCTAGATTTTGAGTTCCAATCTCCTAATTTACAATTCTTTATTTATGTTAAAAAGAAAAGAAAAAGTCTCGGCCAATGTGCCACCAGTTTTGAAAAATATTTAAATATGGAAAAGAAGAACCGTTCCTTTCAATGTCCATAGTCTATGCAATTTTCTTAATTTAGAAGAAAAGTCCACAATCCAATACAAAAGGCTATGGAATTCAAGTAAAATTACGAAATATATAAGAAAAGTTACGAAAATAATGAAGAATTTCGTTACTTTTTAAGGATTCTGATTTTTTTAAAAAAAATCCATAACTTTTTGTTTAAATTTCATAACTTTATAAAGTTACCAAATATCTAAAAAAAATTACAAAATATGTATGAAATTTAAAAAAAAAAAGAATATTTCGTAATTTTACATGTAGAGCAAATAACAGATAAACTATCTTTTTTATATTTTATATATAAAGACAAAATCTGCACCACTAGATATAATCCAATGGCCTTGAATGTGGTGCGCCAATGCCATTATGACCTTTTATTTGTTAACAAAAATGCAATAAAACTTTTAGGTAGTGTTTTGGTTCTCGGAATACTACTTTTTTCCTTTGGAATCACTCTCCTGGGAGAATGATACCCGGGAGAGTGATTGAGGGGAATGTTAATTTTTTGTGTTTGGTTGGGATTTAAGATTCCCCGGAAAGTAACATTATTTTGTTTGTTTTGTACTTGGGAATCCTCAAGGAAAGTAAGAAAAATAATTAGTTTATCATTTTCTATATTTGTGTCTTTGTTATCTTATTAGGTGTCTTTTGTTATCTTGTTAGGTATATAATTATTCTTTTTTATATATATTGTGCTACACAGTATCCTCTAAACACGTTAGACTTTCTCTCAATTTAATTGTCTATCTTTCAACAATCAAAATATCAAATGAGTTTACTTTATAACTATGGTTTTTTGTAGGTTAAAGAAAATGACATAACTTTCGTATTAGAGTCTTTGAAAATTATAACAAAGTATGACACATATTGTTCTAGCAATGCAAAAAAATATAACTGCAACAATAGATAAGTTTAGGATCGGGATTTCTTGGATGATTTGTTCCCGTTCCTAACCGTATTTTCTTCTACCTATTATGTAATTATTCTAATTTTTATGTAATTTTTATAATTTTTATATAATTAAAATAATTTTTATGTACTTAATTATAATTTTTATGTAATTAATATATATTTTTGTGTAATTAATATAATTTGGCGAAGTTTTAGAAAATAGAGAAGGAAGAAAACACATATTGTTCTAGCAATGCAAAAAAATTTAACTGCAACAATAAACAAATTTAGGATCGAGATTTCTTGGATGATTTGTTCCCGTTCCTAACCGTATTTTCTTCTACCTATTATGTAATTATTCTAATTTTTATGTAATTATTATAATTTTTATATAATTAAAATAATTTTTATGTAATTAATTATAATTTTTATGTAATTAATAATTTTTGTGTGTAATTAATATAATTTGGCGAAGTTTTAGAAAACAGAGAAGGAAGAAGTTGCTTTATTAGATTATTTTTTATAATTAGTTTTGGATAAATATGTCATTTAAAAAAAAAAAATCCCGGTAGGGGGGAATCACTCTCCCCACCCCCTAGCCAAGGAATCACTTTCCCCCATTTTTTGAAAAGTCAAAGCGGTCAAGGAAAGTTGGATTCCAGGGGAGAGTGATTCCTTGTCGCAACCAAACGCAATAAAGTTCGGAATCTCAAATTCCCGAGTCACTTTCCTCCTTGATTCCGCCAACCAAACGCTACCTTAAGGTGCGTTTGGTTCACGGAATTAAAGGAGAAAGTGATTTAGAAATTTGAGATTTTGAATTTTATTGCGTTTGGTTAGCGTAAAGAAAGTTAGACTCCCAAAATCCAACTTTCTTTCACTCCTCCACTCTCCCCCATTTTGGAGGAAAGTGATTCCCTAACTAGGGGTGAGGAATCTCACTTTTCTCAATCCAGAAAAAATTGTGTTTTATTAAATTACTTAATTACCCATATTTTAAATACCATAAAATATCATATTTTTTTCTTACTTAAAAAAAAATATCAAGGTTTAAGTATAGTCCAAGGTTCATGTGACAATACTTATGTTAGTATATCACCCGCCAACGCTTCAACCTTGAGTAATAATATTCAACAACTCTCTTAATTTTTTTTATGTTTGTTTTTTCTTAGTTATTTATAAACGTGTTGGGTCAGTCCAGCTCGTCATATTTGGTAATATGGGTTTCACTATTTGAGTTTATTGATAGCTGGATTCGATATTTGAGAATAAATTATCCACGATTTCAAAATATATAAATATACATTATATTGTACGTGAAATAATTATTATTTATAGAGAAGTAATTGTTCTTACTTTCCTTTAGGATTTTTAATTACAAAATAAATATAAGAATGTCACTTTTCTGAAAATCTTAAATGTCAAACAAACGCAAAAAAATAATTTAAAGGAAACATTTTAAAAAGGGAATAAATAATTTTGAGGAACGCAGTTATCATACATTGTTTTTTTATTGGCCGGGTCGAAATTTAAACTTAAATTTGAAATATTATTGATATTTTATCATCAATAAATAATTAATAAGTTATATGATCATTAGTTTGAATTGTTCTTATTTTTCTTGAACGAAAAGAATATAATTTCTTAGGCAGTCCATTTTTGCGGTCAATGTTTATTTCAAACAGATATGTCAAAATTATAATTATTTAAAAAACTATAAAATTTATATTGAAAATTTTAAAACTATATATATATATAATGAGATCAATGTGAAATTTTTTAATAATTTTTTAGGACCTTTTATTTTTATATAATTTAGTATAGTTTTAAGAGGCTTATTTGTTGAATTTTGATATTACTCCCTATGTCCTCCAAATATTTTTTCCTTAAAATATTAGTAAATTTGATTTAGTTTAATAAAAGAAATTAAGATAATTTACTCCTTATGTCTTCCCAAAAATAACTCTCAATCCATTTTCACAACAATTAAGGTAACGATTGATCATTATTTTTAATGTGTTTCTAACAAAATGTTCTCAATCGTTTTATTAACTACGTCTAATCAACACTAATTGTGATTCCCCAATACATTAAAAATGATGAAAATGATATTTTTTTAAGGATAAAAAAAAATCCAATTTTTTTTTTTTTTTAGGACGGAGTAAAAATATGAATTTGAAATAAAAAGAAGAAGCATGAAGCCACGACAATTTAAACAAAACTTCTAAAACTAAAATTTAGATTTAAATTCTTTTATAGAACTGGTTTTATTATATAACCAATTAACCACTATATATATTTATCAATAAATATGTAATTTATTAATAATAAAATATCAATAAAGATTTATATTCGGATATCAGGTCCAACAGTCAGCTGTAACCTTGATGTGCGTGCCCGTTTCCCCTTCTGGCATTTTTTTGACTACACTCGCGAGAGATGATAGTTTTTAGCTTCTTTTTAAAACAAGAGAGGGTAGAAAGAAAAGAAAAGAAGCATGAAGAAGTCAAGATGCCTTGTGAAAAGGAAAAGAGAGATGCCCGCCGCGTTTTGGTTGATAGATAGATCGACTGCTAGAATTAGGACTTTTGCCTAATTTTCTTTTTAATATACTACCGCGTATATCTTATTCAAACTACACAATACAATCTATCCACCGGAATGGCGGAATGTGATTGACTTTTTTGTTTCAGCATCTCTTTGCAATTTTTTAAAGGAAATTTTAATTATTGAGAATCTTGGTGTAGTTGATTCTTTTTTAGAGGCAACTAGTATTAATAACTACCACCACCACCTTATTTTTATTTTCGTGTATAGATAAATAATTATTAAATGAATGTAAAAATGATATATATATTTTTAATATAAAAGTTTAAAAAAATATTATTATCTCTCTAACAATACTCTTCCATTCATTCCGTTTTTTCCTTTTAAATTTCAAAACAAAATATTTTTACAAGGTAAGAAATAACTTAGCATGCAATAAACTTCAATAAAATTAAAACTCTTCTTTTTCTTTTTTTAAAAATCTATGACAATTTATTACGGTGCATCTTACATTATACAGACACTTATGGATAATATTCAAATAATTTCCCGGACAAAACCACAAATCTACATATTTCAATTCTTTTCCATTCTTGGAGAAAGAAGTTGCGTCAATTAATTAGTAATAATTTGCAATTACTGATTTACCATATCTTTTCATTAATTTCTTATTACATATATATGGAATTACCCAAAAAAAAAAAGAATTACATAGATATGGTAAATTTTCAGAATTTTGTTTTTATGGAAAATTTTCACAAAACAGAACAACCAAGCAAAACACCAACGTACAAACAGAAACGTCATCGTATTTAGCGACACGTGTGGCTCGTCCCTTTCTTTTTGTTTCGAAGCGAACCGAGGAAAAGCAAATACGGGAAAATTCGTTTTCAAACAATTTACCACCCATGCCATTTTCGTTGGAATCCGTGCCTGCCCCACCCACGCACGAATATATAAAATCTCTGATCAACCCCTCTCTCTCACAAGATTCCTAAACCCAAATCCGTCATTTCACTTCCCGGCTTCTCTCTCCTTCCTGAGCAGTGCGTTTTAAAAAGAGGGAGCCAGCCGAGTCGCCAGAAAGAGACTCGTGGAGGCTCAAAACTTGCGATGCGTGTAGCGGAGGTGACACAGCAGCACCCCCTCACAAGACGACGACATGGCCACGAAGACGATGGTGATGACATCATCATCTAAGGCTTCTTCTTCTTCTTCATCATCTCATCATCAGATCCTAACGACAATCTTACTCATTAAACTGCTTCCTCTTCGTCTCTTTAGTAGTCCATCGTAATATACCGCTCTTTTCTCCGACTCGCCAATCAGGTGCTGTATCTTGACCTGCATTGCTATTTTACGCGCGCTTTCTGTGTTTTGCTCTGTCGTTTTGAGTATTTCTCGAATTTGTTGTGTCGAGCGATCATTTTGCATGTGATTGGGAGCTGATATCTTTTATTTTTTCAAAATAATTGTTAAATGTGTAGCAGAGTGTTAGTATGAGGGAAGGTATGGCGGAGGTGGCGAAGGTGTTGTACGTGGTGGTGGTGGATCCCGATGAGGAGAAGAAAGAGAAAGGGAAAGAGTCGTTTCGGTATACGCGCCCGGTTTTGCAGAGTACTCTGCAGCTCATGGGATGTAAACCGCGTCATGCTTTTAAGGTATTCATTTATTGTATCTGCAAACTTGCTATTTTTGTAGATAAATCTATTCAATTATTGCAATTCTGCAAAATATCTCTTGTTTTCCTGTCGATTGCCTGATTTTGATGTTGTGTTTCATTGGAATTGAGGGTAGATCTGGATCATGAATGTAGTAATGTGGGTGTTTTTCGTTATTTATTCTGCATTGAATTTGGAGCATTGATTGATTCAATGCAACGGTCATCCTGTTCAGTGCTGCCGACAACTTGTCTTTTTTTCCCTTCAAAACAACATAAGGGTATTTTCCTTTTCTTAAGAGTTTCCTTTTATGACTCAGTTAACTAATAAATCACGTCATTTACTCAGTAAATCATTTGATACTCCTGATGAAACTATGCCTTCTCTCATGTATATACATTTTTTTTAACAAGTCATGTATATTCATTTGGAAACTACCGGTGTATGCAATGTTAATGTGAGGGGAGATGGCACTATATATTGATTGTGCCATGCTGCTCGTAGACCAAAGGAATGTTTATTGTTTGATCCATATCTTGACATGAGAAGCCCCAAGGAGGCAATACTTGAACTGCAATCCTTTAAAAAACACTTGTAACTACTCTAGTTTTATCATGTTGGTTAACCAGCCTTTACTATTGTTCTGCTTTAATCCCTTGTAATCTGTGTCTGTGTGCCTCCACTCCATATTTGATGATGTGAGTCAGTTTTGTTGACTTGGTCTCCATCTTGTGCGTGTTGTGGGAAGCTAATCTGATCATTACAAACTTTTAGTCTTCGATGTAAGAAATTCCATCCACATCCATTATGTGCTCAACTGTCTCATGTGCATATCAATTTTCCTTTTGACACTTTCAATCACGCATTATCTGAATTTTTCAACAATAAAGTATTTATTTCTTAAGTCACATGTTACATTTACAATTTGTTAAATTTATGTTAGTGTTCGATGCTGTGCGAGTTGGATTTTGCTGATTTTGTGTGCAGATCGAAGCAATTAGTCCATGTAGGGGAGAACTTATTATTGAAATTCACCTATGAAGAAGTCCTTGTGCGTCTTCAAAGATATTGAATATTAATTGAGTCGCTCTCCACTTTTCAGGTTAGCCAAAGGGTTTTTGAACTGATTAGAAATGAAACTTCATGCGATGCTCTACTGCTAAAAGGAATGGAGGTGCCTGTGGTGGATGTTTCAAAAAGGAACTCTGAGAAGGAAGGTGATTCTGCCACGGGTGGTACCTTGGGTAAAGCAGAGGTGGACAATACTTTGTCTTCATTGAAGCATTATAGGAGCAACAGTATACTATTTGAATTATACAAAAGGCGTACAACTGCAGTTGTTAGAAGAGAAACCTTCTTAAATGTTGTCTGTGATTCTCTGACAGAATATAAGTATGTGGGTCCAAACCAGAGGGCAGACTTGATTTTGGCTTGCAGGTAAAGTGTGAAATGTTATGTTTCTAATATTTATACTGATAATCAGTAGGATAGCATAAATGTGTTACTTCTATATGTTTCTTCAAAGGACAATTTTCTTGCAAATGTTAATCGTAATTGTTTGGACAACTCATTGTTCATTTCCCCCATGTGGTTATATCAAATGAATTTATCACTTGCTACTTTGACATTCAACATATGAAGCATTAAATTTGATTCACACTGCAGTCGAAAGAAGCAGAACAAAGTGGGCCCTGTTCTTATCGTGATAATTTTTTTGATTACACTGAAGTTCTTACAGTTGTTATTAGATGTGAGTTTGTGTGACACGTTCATGCCTTACTGGCTTTAAGGTGTAAATAGTGTATTGCTATCTAACTAGTTAATATCATAATAGGGACTCAGCATCTTTCTAGTTTTATGTGCAACAAGTTTGCCATGTGATTAGATTGTTTCCCATTCATTTAGTGATGTTATGTTTGGAAGATTGTTAACCATTTTTGTTTGTTATAGAATTTCACTCTTTTCTGTTCTGATGCCATGCTCCCAATATTCCATGGGGTACTATTGGTTGTTGCAGAATCCGTGAGAGGAAGGAATCTGTGACAGTGTTGCTGTGTGGCACTAGTGGCTGTGGGAAATCTACATTATCGTCATTGCTGGTATCCACTTCTGTGTAAACTAGGTTTCTTGGTTGAATCTGCAATTTGGAATGCATACTTTTAGTCCTGTTGTTTAATACTTCGCCATAATATGCATATTTTAGTTTAAACAGCTAAATTTCTCTGTTTCCTCATAACTTCTGAGTGTTTTCCATATTTCTTTCAGGGTAGCAGGCTGGGAATTACAACTGTGGTTTCTACCGACTCTATTCGGCACATGATGAGGGGTTATGTAGATGAGAAGGATAATCCACTGCTGTGGGCTTCAACTTACCATGCAGGTGAATATTTGGATCCTGTAGCTGTTGCTGAAGCTAAGGCTAAGAAAAAAGCGAAAAAACTTGCAACTACTGCAAACTCTAGTTCCATGATTGAAGTAGTGGATGGCTCTGCTTTTGGGAAATCAGAAAGTCAAGCACCTGATGTGGGTTCAGCCACTGTTGAATTGATTAATCCCAAACAAATGGCTATTGAAGGATACAAGGCACAAAGTGAGATGGTGATTGATAGTCTTGATCGTCTGATAACTGCATGGGAAGATAAGAAAGAATCAGTTATTATTGAGGGTGTTCACTTAAGCCTTAACTTTGTGGTAAATGGATTCTCTTTCGTCTAGACTCCTTTCAGCAAATCATTTTCTTTTTTATCTGTTTTTTTTGGAAGGCTTCATTTTAAATATCTTGTTG